>OU342745.1:518613834-519813834 GCA_910589775.1 Avena eriantha
ACCATTATATTGGGTATCCACCTTCTATCTTTATGCACCTACTTTGAGAGCATAGTGTCCATTCTTAGTTCTATGTGCATTGTCCCAAGACTAGTTGATTGATGCATACCTTGTTATTGCTTGTTTTAAACTATTGTATCTAGTCACTCTTATGAACTTTGAAGGTGTCCTATGCATTTATATTTGCTACTCTATTGAGGGACAAGCTGAATACTATTATGCTATGTTTTCTTTATGTGAAACAAACAAACGTCTTGCAAAGCATTGTTATTCATGAATCTTTTGTTTGTGCCTTTTCATGTTGCGTCATAGTTTCTTTGTCTTATTGCTAGAACTTTGTCTTTCATGTTAAGATTGAAGTACTATGATCCTAGCTTTCAATGGTTTACAAATACTTTGATCAAGTCTTTGATGGTGCATGTCACCTCAAAAATTATTCTTTCTTTTTATCACTTACCTACTCGAGGACGGGCAGGAGTTAAGCTTGGGGATGTTGATACATTGCAAATGTATCTATAATTTTTGATGTTCCATGCTTGGTTTTATCCACTTTCTTGTGTTTTGTTCCAACTTTGGAGTACTTTTCATATGATTTCTTGGACTAACCTATTAACAAGAGCCACAGTGCCAGTTGCCTATTTTCTATTGTTTTTGGTTCCAGGAAAGTCAGAAAATCAATATTCTCGGAATTGGACGGGACAAAAGCCAAAGTTGATATTTTACCGGAAGACTCACGGAGCCAGAATACGAGACGGAGGAGGGCCTGGGCCTGGCCACACCATGTGGTGGCGCGAGCTAGCCCCGGCAGTGCCACCAGGTGGTGTGGGCCCCCTGGCACTCCACCGACCTTGCCTCTTCGCCTATAAGAAGCCTCCCGATGCATAAACCCTAAAGAGAAAAGCCTGCAGCAACGAAAAGTTCCGCAGCGCCGCCGCCACCGAAGGGGAGATTCGAGGGACAGAAAGTCTCTGTTCCGGCACCCTGCCGAGACGGGGAAGTTCCCCCAGAGCCATCTCCATCAATATCCACCACCATCTCCATCACCGTTGCTGATTCCCATGATGAGGAGGGAGTAGTTCTCTCTCGAGGCTAAGGGTTCTACCGGTAGCTATGTGTTCATCTCTCTCTCTATGCGTGATCATATTGTGATCATGAGCTTGTAATCTATAGATCTACCTTCCTACTCAAGTGCTTTAATAGATCTCTGCTCTCCCCATGTGTGTGAAAGTGACAGCATGCTCACCATGGTGGCACTTAGGCTAGAGATTACAAATACTTGTTATGAGTTATATTTGGAGTTGGATGTCTTTATGAAACTGTGGTGTTTGTTGGACCTATCTAGTACTCAAGGTGATAGTGTGGGGTTTTCTAGATGGGAAAGACTTACTTTGAGGTGTGTTGTTATAGCCCTACCATCGATTAGAGTGTTCAACCGGAGAGTAGTTAAGAGTAGTATCATAAAGAGAAGATATTTATATGAGAGAGTGTTCACTAGTGAAAGTATGATCCCTAGGCCTTGTTTCTTAGCATTGATACTTCGTTTGCTACTAGATCTATTACATGTTTGCTTGCTTCCATCTTTATTTCAGTTTGCCTTTAGTCTCTTCCATGCCATCAAGTTATTTTCTAGCACAGTTACCACTTATAATTATCCATACCACTTGTATTTCACTATCTCTTCGCCGAACTAGTGCACCTATACACCTGACAAGTGTATTGGGTGTGTTGGGAACACAAGAGACTTCTTGTATCTTGATTGCAGGGTTGCTTGAGAGGGGATACCTTTGACCACTTCCTCCCTGAGTTCGATAAACCTTGGGTGATCCACTTAAGGGAAAACTTGTTGTTGTTCTACAAACCTCTGCACTTGGAGGCCCAACAACTGTCTACAAGAATAGAAGTGCGTAGAGATCAACCACACATGGATCCACCCAGTGTGATTGCATGTTTGTTCTTTTCACAAACCACATATGGATCCACCAGTGTCATTGCATGTCTTCTCTCTTTACAAACCACATATGGATCCTAATTAACCTTAGGAGAGCCCTAACCTTAGCCCCCCAATGGGTGGCCGTTAGACCGAGTCTTCTAGAAGGCATGCCCTAACACAGTTGTTCTGCTTGACGATTGTTACATACCGTTCGATCGGGGCGCTTGGACGATTGGGATGGTCTTCGTGAGAGCGATCCGCGAGTAGGCTGTTCTGCGGCATGATTGGCCACGCTTGCTCTGGACAAACAAACTGGCAACACCGGGCGCTCCCTGTTGCGAGTGTCATGACTCACGAGTTCAGTGGGCCATATCCCAGTGTCACGTCCCCATTACTTCTCTTCCTCCATGTACTTCTCTTCCTTCCCCTCGAAGCCACTTTCCCCACTTCACTCCCATCCTGCCGTAGCCGCAAGCCGACGGCGCCTCCATCCCAATCCCCTCTCCGGCAGCCACCGCCCCTCTCGCCATGGGTTCAAGGGGAGACGGCGAGGAAACGCGTCGTGACGACAGGGACGGTGATTTCGATGTGAGTCGTCTCATCTCTATCTCTATCATCTGTGGCCAGTTATCTATTTTTTGAGCTAGATCTAATCTGTTTACTCATGTGTGTATGATGTGTTAGGCCAACTAGACGATGTATGACTCCGACTATCATAGTTCAGTGGATGAAGACAGTCCTCTACTAGGTAAACATGGACATGTGCACACTAAATTTGCAGTGTTCAAAGGACGAAACACAGGCAGGAGGTTTCTATGGTGTCAAGGACATCGTGCAATGATGCAAGGCAGAAGTTGTGGTGTTGTCAAATGGGTAGACCCAGAGTGGCCCAAATCGATGCAGAAAACGTTGGACAAACTATGGGATATGACTGTTGAGTTGAAAGAATTCGTAGTCAGCTCACTTCTTGACACAGTTGAGACGACCAAGCTTAACCGAGATCTCAGGAGGGTGCAAGACAAGGTTAGCAAAGTCGAGAAGGAGAGGGACGTGGCGTTGGCCCTGAAGGCTAAAGCAGAGCAATAACTTACTCAACCAAGGAATGATCTTCACCAGGCCAAAGTCCTGCAGTTCACAACTACGAGTATTGACAAGTGCATGAGGAAAAATATAGATAAACAATTGAAGCTGTGCAAGGAAGATGCTAAAAGGAAGGAGCAGACGATTCGATCCTTGCTCTCGCAGGAAAATGCGCATCGAGCTAAGATTAGGAAGATCAAGGAGATGTGTGATAACTAGTTCTATTTAGCTTGAGCTCCATGCATTTTTAAGTTGTAATAGTAGTACTTGTTGACCTAGCGGTCTGAACTAGTGGTCATGGAGTCCTGGGAGGAAAAAATTGCTCTCCCGTTAGTCTGTCTTAACCCTGGATCACTTCCTTTTGTCTAATCATGGTGGTATTCTGAAATTGGTGGTTTGTTTAAACGTAATCTACATGGATTGTGCCGCATGCAAATGGCACAACCACAATTTATAAAGTGGAAGCATGTACACCCGGTTAATGGAGATCCGGGAGCTTCGCCAGACGCAGGGGATGTAGGAGCAGGGAGGCGGTGAGATATACGGGCTCAAGCATCTAGGCATTATCGGTTGCTATTGTTGTTTATGTTGCCACATTGTTGTGCAACATCTGAAATAAGTTGTTTCTTCGTGGAGTTTAGCAGCTTAAATAATTTATTTATGTGTCACTTACATTCCGTCGTATTTGGAGACCTCCTACCCCTCAGCAATCGTGGAACCGGTGCTGCGTGTTTTCAGATAGCAGTGGCACAATCACAATTTCGGATTAAACTACTGACTCGGGCATTTCCAAACCCTAAGTCGCGGTACATTTTTCTCAAAGGACATGGGTAGATTGTTTCGCCCAGCAACGTGCCACACACAGAGCTCCAAAATTTAACAGAATTACATATATAGGTTCAAGTTCAACACATTACTATGCCATGTTCATCCATGAAGCTAAACTTTGCAGTCTGCTTCGGCCATAATTCATCATGATTACGCAGAGCAGCAACCATACCAGATATAGTGCAGATCTGCGCAGACGCTTCTTCCATCGTGAAACAATGGTGTCCATACCACTTGCCCTTAGAGTCATACATGTAGAGGACTACCGTAACCAGGTAAGGGGGGTCCACGGAGATCCCACTTGATAGAAAACTGTGGACAAAATATGTTTGTCAGTGTTGGGCTAACAAACAATTTGAGGTTCAGTAGCCAGCTAGCAGTTATAATTAGTGCGAATAGCAAAGAGAAGGGTAGCTCACCCACTTGTAGCCAGAACTTCTTCTTCCTTGATAGTAGGATCTGGCATCCTCCGAGCTGCTCGGCTCGTCGGCGGCGAAGGCGGGCTAGAGCCTCGCAACAGCGGCTATAGCATGCGCCATTGGAGCTCGGGATTAGCGACTGGGTGCAGCAACTGGGCGCAGCAACTTGGCGCCAGAAGTCAAATGTCCGAAGGGATTGTCCTGCCTGGAGGGTGGATTTCGACGCCGCCGGTGCTAGGGGAAAGGTGGGAATGGATTTGTGAAATTGGTCAATGCATCCAATCCACTTAGCTACTCAATTTGCCTAAGAGGTTGCCGCATTGGCGCTCGTGTCACAGACAGATGACCAACATGAGGGTCCTGACCGTCTACTTCACGGGGCAGTTTAACAGAATGTTTAAATTTGGCAGGGGTGAGATGAGTTTGCCTCGAAATGGCCCCTCTCAGTAGTTGGCGGCTCAACTTGTCGAAACGCGGCAATTTCAGGCAACTTAGGTACCGCCATGCGCTGGCCTGCGAACTTTGGTAACACAGACGAACAGGCCCCTTACTTTGAGCCCTAGAGGATACACTATCCTCATGTGTATTTGTGAATGTTGCTATGAAGCAAGGTTTAAGGACTTATTTCTAAATCGATGATCATGGTGGATATCTCAACTTAAAGTGAGATATAAAGATTACTCCTTAACGTGATCTTGATGGTATATGAGACTAGGTCTTTATTAGGGTTTAAGACAATCAGGTGGACAAAGCTTCCATCAATACTCTCTCAACTGGTATTCTACTTATCTCTTAGACATTTTGTTTGACTAAGAGATACTATCCATTGGCTGCCTAAAAATAGGAATTGGTTTTACTATCCTTTTTATTCTAGGATAAACAAAGAGGTGGACATGGGTCTTGTCATGGTTTGATATGATATTGGTTAAGGCTTCTAAAGAATCCTTACCTTAATAGCTCACCAATTATCTGACTCCACCATATCAATCAACATATGATGACATGGTCATGTCACTTCAACATTACTCCTTCTTCATTCTTCTCCTAGTATATATATAACTTCCATTTCTAAACTACTCTTGGGGAGGTCATTCATCTGGTTAGTTCTAACTTCATTAATCAACTCTTCTAACATTCTTCCTTTACTGCATAACTTGCACTTCTTAACTACCCTTGGTGAATCCACCAATGTAGCTATTCTAGCTCCATCTATTAACTCCTTTTATATTCACCTTGCATTAGCTTCCCAGGCTTGCAAGATTACAATCCTCACTATAAATAACAAGGGATATCAATCCTCTAGAAGAGGTATGTTATTACTCTCCATAATACAAGATGTTCTTGTATTTAGCTTGGTTAAACTACTATGCCTCTAACTATTCCATACAACTTATGTTATATACTTCATCATACTCTAGCTTGACTTCTCATGATCAAGCTAGATGATTCATTTTACTAGGGCTTTACCTAATTTGGTATACTCATAACTCTTCCTTATCAACTAGTCATCTATTCTCAAATGACTTGAGAATAAGGACCACCAACCTTTGATCAAACTAAGGTTAGGCTTATAATATACTAATCAAGATCTATTATCACTAAGTAATAGGTTGTTACTAGCCTCCTTACATGCTCATCGTGTTAAGGAAGCTTACTTTAGGTTTGTACCTACTTGGCTTAACAAGATTATCATTGGATTCTATACTACTACTAGCTTCCTCATAGCTTCATGATCACTAGCTTAACTCTTGGGTTTAGGTGCTTCTTCTAGTTAACTCGTGAGTGAGTTATCTCCTCCAACATCAGATGGTTTGATCTCCACCAAGGATCACATTCCATTGAAGATGGCATACTCTACCATAATTGGTTCCTCCTTGTTATAATTTACTTAAGATCTTTGGAAGGTTAATATAATAAGTCAAAGGCTAAGATTCAATAAGGGCTAGGTCAAGAGTTGATCACTCAACATTGATGATCAATTGACACTAGGACTTGGTTATATAAGATTGTCATCTTTTAATATGATATTAAGGGTATGTGCTAAATGGTCTTGGCCTGACTTCCCTTTCTACTCTATTTGTGATAAGAGTTAATGTTTAAGAACTACCATGATACCCATGGTAGGAATAACTATGGCAAACAAGTGTTTCAAGATTTAGTTATGGGGTTTCTTTACTTAAGGTATTGTAACACCCTCGAATCGGCCCTATGCAAGTTTTAGCGATTCCCGCCAAACCCGCATAGAAACGATTCAAGGACGCTCACCAGGCACTTTCATGCGGGTGGAAAATGAAGTAATACCATTACACATGAGTCCTCGATTGGACCCACAGAACAGATATATATACAGCACGACTCCATGAGTCATGAATACCGATATACAGTACAAAGATCCAAATCACCTTGAAACCAATACAACGTCCGAGTACGGACAAGATGCAAATGGGGCTAAGAGCCCTGAAGAATAACCAATGGCGTCCATAACCCTGCCCAGGCCAAGCCGGAAGGGTAACCCTGCTAACGACGTCGATCTCAAACCTGCTAAAACAAAAGGGGTGCCGACAAAGGGCAAAAGGAAAAAGAGGAGCGTCAGTACTGAGGCCAGTACACGGCGAGGCTAGAATTCGGCGGCTCTCGCCTACATAGGTATGGTGGACTGAAGCGGCAGCGAAGCATGCACTAAACAACCTATAGAGACTCGATACAACTATCAGCTATTAGAGAGGGATAAGAAAGACCTATCCGGGAACACCTGATACTAACACCAATCATACCCATCCTGGTATTCCCCCTCGAGACCAAACGAGGAAGTCAAACCGAGGAAACTCACACGGTTGGCAGTTTTATTTAATCTTTCCATGGCAGTTATCCCACTTACCAGTCTTCTCACATACAAGTCAAATTATAACAGTAAACTTTAGTTATACTTGTCTATGATCGAGAAACTGTGCTCCAAGCCGTCCATAACCACGGACACGGCTTTTCGAAAAGATTTAACCCTGCAGGGGTGCACCAAAGTATCCACACGCACTTCGACCCTTTTTGCCAGATCAATTAACATACACCCATCGGTATGTCGGCGGGGCCTAAGTCATGACGTTTCCCAAACCCAAAACAAGTACATGGGGGCCACCCCACTAAGCTACCCGCACACGAAGTCGGCCGGCTCCGGAATGGACCCAGGGTTTGTGTCAATGGCTGTAAACGACTGGGAACCCGAAAAGTGTGACTGGGCTTGTCGATACCGCGAAAACATTCCACATCCTAAACAGTACAGGTGCTCCACGCACAATCTTAAATAAAGCAGTAAAGCATGGCATAAGTACAGAATAGTAATAAAGCCCCAAACTACTTGTGGCCCCCGGTACAGTGCTTTGAAATCAGGTAGTAAGCCGATGGGGGTGCCCACACACCCCACCTGTGGTTAGCGCGCTCGATCTCGGAACAGGTGTCAAGAACTCGGGTCCTAGGGGACACTAGTGAGCGGTTAAGAACCAGAAATTGACTATTACCCACCGGCGCCTCTGCATTATATCTACCATCAACATTAATTAATAAACTGTGATTAGAATCATGATCAACACCACCGTTAAACATTTGCCAACCGCCCAACAACTGTGGAACATCGACGACGCGAGGCAACACCTGAGCAAGCAACTACGACTCGCAGGGTCAGCTGCCTATCAAGCAACAGGTAATAGGAGGTGTTCAAGGCAGTATAGAGGCTGCACGGGGTATAACTGGTGCACGGAAACTAAAGCATCGCGACACGGATAGCAATAGATCAACAGGAGGAAATAAAGACTATAAATGCAAAATAGGTAGAAGGGGGAGAGATGCTCGCCTGGGAAACACAGCCGGAGATTCATATCCGAAGAACTTGTCAATACTCGCATCAACTCATCGGCCTAATCCGTGAAGAAGCAAAGCACTAAAAGAAACACCAGATGCACTATTTAATACTATGATAGAAGATCCGGCGTGATTATGATATGATGCATGGCATGGCAAAGATGCGATGCGACTAGACAAAATTAAGCGGAACCGGGGTCCCGACAATTAATAGAAGGTTCAAATTATTTAGATACCCCGCAATTTAAATGTTGTCTTAGCATGGCAAAACATGGCATCGGTTCGCTACTCAAATTTAAATGGATTCCGGGATAAGACTAGAATAGCCCGCATATAGACTCCATATTTAATTCAGGTGAATTGCCGAAACAGCCCCAAACACCCAATATGCATGCACGGATGAACAATTAATGCAACAAGTATATATCATTTATAAAATAGAGTTTCGAGAAAGGAACCACACATCAAGGGCCAAAGATCTTGGGGTTCCGAGGGTTCGATGGGGTTCAGGCTCGGCGAGATCGGTCTTCGGAGTCGAGAAGATCTTGGCGCTCCGAGGAGAAGATCTTGGCATCCGCGACGAAGTTCATGAAGCCAGAGCCGGGGTTCGGGCTTCGGATCCGAGATCGGGGTCTTGAGTGTCACCATGTGCATCCCTCGGACTCATCGGCACCGAGCCGATCTTGTCGGTCTTTGCGAGGTACTTGTCTAACTCGTCAAAAGGAGCATCGCCGCCGATCCATCTTCACACGGTCACCCTAACAGACATAACATCCCATCTTCTCGCGATCAGAATCAAAACGCAACACAGGGAGCAACCCCACTAGTACTAGAGGAAATCACCACAGCAGTACCAAACACACCACATCAGCAGACACGGGTACGAGGATGAGGGACGGCAGGAGAGTGCGGTGCTCATGGTGAAGTGGTCCGACTCGGTGTCGAGGAGACAGAGCGGACGGAGGCGGGGCCTCGGAGGCTGTAGACGAGAACCAGGGGCGGCGGCGCTCGCGATAAAGGCCGCAGAGAGGACACGGACGCGGCGGCCAGCGACACTGCGGGGGCGCACGTGGCGTGGCGGTGGCTGGCATTGGTAGAGGCCGACGGTCGGTCGAGCACGGGGAGGCGCGCGGCCAGGGAAGAGCTCATGAGGCCGGCTCGCAGACGACGAGCGCAGGCCGGCGGGATCTACGGGGGAGGTAGCAGAGGAGGCCGGGGAGAGGCACGGCTTGGGTGAGGAAGGCCTGGCAGCTAAGCATGCGGCGACCCAGGGGGAGGACGCAGCGAGGCTGCGGCCGGGCTCGGAGGAAGGCGCGTAGGACGGCGAGATGAGGCGGTTGGAGATAGGGTAGATGGCGGCAGCGAGGCATGGGGCGGCGACGGGGAAAGGCTCGGCGAGACGCGCCGGCGGGAGGGAGCGAGAGGTTGGGGGGTCGCGGGGGCGGACGAGGAGGCGGCCAAGGCGGGGCGGGCGACGGGGTCCCAGGCGGCTGAGCTTCGCGGCCGGTGGCGCTAGAGACACGCGGCCACGCGCGGCCGGTGGTGGCGCGAGGGAAACAGAGGAGGGCGACAGCCGCGCGCGGGAGGAGGGCCACGAGGGAGGGCCTGGCGGAGGAGGAGGAACAGGGGCAGCGGGGATCGGGTCGGGCTCGAGCGGTGGCCTTGGTGATGTGGCCGAGGTCGCCGAGCACCGGCGAGGGTGGCGGTGGCGGCCGGGGATCGGAGCGAGGGTGGTCGGAGACAGCGGGGTTGGTGGGGATGGGGCGACGTGGGATGGAAGCGCGGACGTGGTGGGGCCCGGGCGTCACGGGGTGGGAAGGTGGCGTGCAGGCGCGGATGGTTTTGGCGGCGGGGTCTCGCGTGTACGCGTGCCGCGCGCGGGGTGGGCTGCGGTTGGTGAGCGGGAAAAGGCTGGCGCGGGGTGGGGCCCGGCTCGGGATGTGGGCAGGTGGGGAGGTGGGTCTGCGTGGTGTCTGGGCGGGAGAACGGAGGAGGTGGGGCCAGGCGGACCAGGTGGAGTGGGGATGTGGGCGGGAGATGAGGTGGCGATGGGGTGGCTGTGTGAGGTGGAGGGGAAAAGGGGAAACTGGTGAGGTGGCGCGCTGCTATTGGGCGGGGTGAGGTGGAGGGGGGCTGGGTAGAATTAGGGTAGGGTATTTGGTAGAGTAGGTTTTGGGGGTTTCTGGGGTAGGTAGGATTTTTATCTGGAGGTGGCCAGCTGGGCTTTCGGGCCTGGCTGGCCGCCTCCCAAAAATAAAATAAAAGTTTTATTATTTAAAACGGGGCTTTTGAAAACCGTTGGTAGACGAAACAAAATAATCCGGAGGCCCGGGTTTTAATTTGAAATCAAGACGAGGCGTTTAGAAAACAAAAACAGACTTTTCTAAAATAGTTTTATGCAAACAAATGCAAGATGACATGACGCTGCTCAAATGCAAGGTGGCATGATGACATGAGCATGCGGCCATGATGATGCAATGCACAAAAACAACGCGATTTTCTAGTAGTGCTTTTTGCAGGGCGCCACAGGTATATACTTAACTTGGTATTCAGGGTTTTTGGTAGATAATACCTTGATATCATCTTCAGAATATTAAGTATTCATCCTTGAGTTGTTGCATGGAATACCATGTCATTATCTCTAGAAGATTGCTGGCTCGAGATTGATGTCGAGCTCGTTGGGGAACCCCAAGAGGAAGGTATGATGAGCACAGCAGTAAGTTTCCCTCAGTTATGAAACCAAGGTTATCGAACCAGTAGGAGCAAGGAAACACCTCCAAGGTGCTGTTTCCAACTTGGAATCCTACACAACACAACCACAGAACTTTGCCCCCAACTTACAGTGAGGTTGTCAATCTCACCGATTTTGCTGAAAACAAAGGATTAAACGTATTGTGTGGAAGAAAGTAATAGCTTGTAGAAAGTAAATAGAAAACAGTAAACAATTGTAGATTGATGGTAAAAGAAAGGATCGGGGTCCATAGTTCACTAGTGCTGATTCTCCTTAAGATAGATGACATGTTGGATGAACAAATTACAGCGGGGCAATTGACAAAAATCGAGAAAGCATACATGCATATACTAATCATCTTGACTCCTATGAGACTTGATTGGGCATTACAACATTATACATAGACCGTAATCCAACAACATCTATGACTAATAATCCACCTTCAGGTTATCAATCCGAACCCCCTCTAGTATTAAGTTGCAAGCAACAGATAATTGCATTACGCATTGCATGTAAAGTAAACAATACGATTGTTCTATGAACAAAGGATTGTTGTTTTCTCCCTAGTAGCAACAGCACATCTAGTACCTTAGAGATTTCTGTCACTTCCCCAGATTACTAGAGGCATGAACCCACTATCGAGCATAAATACTCCCTCTTGGAGTTGCTAGCATCTACTCGGCCAAGATAGTTACTAACAACGGAGAGCATGCAAGATCACAAATAACAAAGACACGATAGAATCAATAATCAATCTGAAATAGCATCTCAATATCCATCGGATCCCCGCAAACACAACATGTATGATTACAAATAGATGATCTTGATCATGAACGGAGCTCACAAGATCTAGACATGGTAGCACAAAGGACAAAATCCAACCATCTAGCTACTACATGGACCCATAGTCTAGAGATGAACTAGTCACGCATCACACCGGAGGCTTGCATGGTGATGAAGAAGGCCTCCAAGGTGAATTCTCCCCTCTGGCAGGGTGCCGGGAAGAGCTTCAGATCCCTCCCGATCTAGGGATGGAGATGATAGCGGCTATAGACTCTTCTGTGGAATTTTGATTGGGTACTTAGGGTTTCCGTATCGGAGGCATCTTATATGCGAAAGTGGAGGCCGAGGGGGTGCCTAGGCGGCCACACCGCCCCCTGGCGCGGGCCAGGCCTGGCCGCGTGGCCAGGTGGTGTCGGCGGCCCCTGGCCCCACTCCGTCTCGTATTCTGGCTCCGTGCCCCCCTCGGTGAAATATTGACTTCGGCTTTTGTCCCGTCCAATTCCGAGAATATTCATTTTCTGACTTTCCTGGAACCAAAAACAGCAGAAAACAGGTAGCTGGCACTGTGGCATCTTGTTAATAGGTTAGTCCAAGAAAGTGTATAAAAAGTGCTCACAAGTGTGGACAAAACATAAGAAAGTAGATATAAACCAAGCATGGAACAACAAAAATTATAGATACGTTAGCAACGTATCAGCATCCCCAAGCTTAACTCCTACTCGTCCTCGAGTAGGTAAGTGATAAAAATAAAGAATAATTTTTGAGGTGGCATGCACCATCATAAACTTGAGCAAAGTATTTGTAAAACATGAATAGCTGGGATCATTGTACTTCAACATAGCATGAAAGATAAAGTTCTAACAATAATACATAGCAACTATGTTGTAACATGAAAAGGCGAAAATAAAAGATTCATGAATAACAATGCTTTGCAAGACGTTTGTTTGTTTCAAATAAAGAAAACATAGCATAGTGGCATTCAGCTTGTCCCTCATAGAGTAGCAAAACATAAATGCATAGGACACCTTCAAAGTTCATTAAGGTGACTAGATACCAATAGTTTGAGAACAAGCAATATCAAAGGTATGCATCAATCAACAAGTCTTGGGACAATAAACATTAAACTAAGAATGGCCACTATGCTCTCTCAATAGGTCCATAAAGATAGAAGGTGGAGACTCAACATAAAAGTAAAAGAAAGGCCTTCATAGAAGGAAGCAGGGATTCAAGTCTCATAAAGAGCTTCCAAAAATGATGGTACTTATTAGCTTTCAACTCTCATTGCCCCTATCATAAGCATCTTTAGGTGATTAAGGTTAAAGTGACACAACTAAGAGCATATGCTTGACAAGTTATAAGTTGAAATCTCATGCCCCTTACTTATGAGTACCGAACCTCATGCTACTCAACTTCAGTCACAAGTAAGCTCTTGTCATTGTAAGTACATATGTATCATAGAGAACCGCCAACGAGGTACCCCTTGCACATGATACAGGAGTTATCCCATAATCAAAATGACAAGGCAAGCATACAATGAGCATCTCAGCGATCGTTTTACTTGTTATTTGCATAGGTTTTTATTGAGTATGCTTCATAGAGTGCTCATTATGGTTATGCTGCAAGTTTCCACCATGATTAGGCATGGCTTAGGCTAGCGGCCCAAGCGTTTCTCTAACACACATACAAACTCCATGATCTTACAAGTTCCCCTTTTATTTCACACCGTCGGGATCCATAAGCAAAAGCATCATGATATCAACGGAATAATAAGTGCAATGTTGAAAGCGTTCCCCATGATACATGGTTCTGCTAACTTCAACTTATAAAGCGCAAGCATATACGCAACAAAGATGGACGCAATGGTTCAAGATTATTAAGTGAAAGAAAGTAAAGTGTGCCATCAAGTTTGTGAGACCTTTAATCACTAGTTTTCACATAACAAGTTTAATTCGGAAGGTAGATAAAAACATGAATATACTTGGAATAGCATATGCTAATAGGTAGGTATGGTGAACTCTTTGGAACAACTTGGTTTTATTTGAAGTTGGATGCATGAGTGGAACTCATACTTGGTTATGGAGGCTAGCAAAAGACTGGGAGCGACCAACTAAGAGAGCAATAATGGTCATAATCATGCAAAGCGACAAAACATCATTAATTAAAGCATAAAGTGATATTACAAGTCGAAAATTAAAGGATCATAAAGGTTATGGTGACTTGGGATAGTCATAACATGGTGTGAGCATGCGCCAAGTCAACCCAAATAAAGCATCAAAGGAGAATACCACTATATTATGCTGTAATATGCTAAAACAACGCATGATTCTTTCAAGGCACATTAAGCAATATCAATTGTTTATAACAAGTCATGCTACAGCAAAAATCACTAAGCATAAACCCAAAACAATATCAAGCATGACATCACAAAGCATAGGCCACAGTCAAAAACAAGCTCCTTTTACCACTTAAGCATGAACTTTTCCTACTCTTTTCCAAACCAAACCAAACCAAACTATTTGAAAACTAATGTATGAATGAGGGGGTCCAGCCAATTTATTTAAGCAAACCAAGCAAATGAAAACTAAAAACAAAAATGAAGATACTCCAAGAACAACACAACTGTGCATGAAACAATAAAAATGAAGTGTTTGGAAGAACCTGAGATTTTTATTGATGAACCCCCAAACTTTGATGCTTGTACTTCTTGGATATTTCTTGGGGTGACACGGGTGGCATCCCCAATCTTGAGATTTATTCCATTCTTCATCTCATTACATCATTCTCTTCATACACTTGAAATTTTTCCTTCATACAAAACTTCACACAATCTTTATTAGCAACATTAGTGCACTCAAGGTAATAAGTCTTTAGGTTCAGTTTCAACACCAATAAAACTTCCATTAAAACACAAGCTACTGTAGCACTTCCCTTGAAAGTCTCAATTCCCCAAAAAGAACCCAGAAAAGGAATCAACAAGAAGCAAATGCAAATAATGGCAGAAATCTGTCAAACAGACCAGCAGGTAAAAACCGATTTTTTGAAGACCGTTTGTTGCTTAAATAGAAAAGTGTTGAACTAACTAAAGTTAGATAACAACCTGGGGCAGAATAACAAAAATTCACGCCTCAAAACGACATACAGAGATTTTACACGAATTTTTATAGTGAAGCACAAAAATCTGTTTCGGGACAGCAACTTTCCCAAGCATTACTTCTCTCTCATTAGAGGTTACTCTTGGCACCAAAAGCAAATAAAAAGGATAAGGAGTGGTTATTACAGAGGTAATAACTTCCAAGACTCATCTAAAACTTTTGGGTTATCTCCCAATAAGTACTTTTCTTTAACGCCTTTAAGTTAGGCATAAGAAGCAAGAAAAAGAATCAAGTGTTCTCAAATGAAGAAGCATTAAGAGCAAATTTTGTTTTCATAGGAGAGGAAAAAGGGATCTTCTCTCTTTTCTTAGTGAATTGTTCTATACATTTCTTGAGTGGGAGTTGATATTTAATGGTGCCTTCTTTCGTATCAAGAATGGCACCAACAGTTCTAAGAAAAGGTCTTCCCAAAGTAATAGGACACAAGAAGCATTGCATTGAACATCCAAAACATAGAAATCAACGGGGACATAGGCATTGTTAACCATAATAAGAACATTATTAATACTCCCCATGAGTTTCTTTTTAGCATTGTCATCAAGTGGGACATTTAAATAGCAATCTTCCAATGGTGGCAAATCAAGCATTTCATAAATCTTTCTAGGCATAATAGAAACACTACTATCAAGATCACATAAAGCTTTAAGATCAAAATCATTCACTTTCATATTAATGATGGGTTCCCGACCATCTTGTAGTTTCATAGGAATAGAAGCTTTATGTTTCATCGTTTCTTCTTTAATTTTTATGAGAGCATCAGTAATGTGTTTTGTAAAGGCCATATTCATAGCACTAGCATTAGGACTTTTAGCAAGCTTTTGTAGGAACTTAATTACTTCAGAGATATTGCAACCATCCAGATCAAAATCATAATTATCTTCTAAAGTAGTAGAGCTATTACTAGCTTCAACACTAGTGGTGGTGATAGTAGAAACACTAATATTTCTAGCAATTTCATCTTCTCTTTTCCCACTTAGCATGCAATTTAGCTAATAGTCTAACATTCTCATCAATTCTAACTTATATGGAATTAGTAGCAGCAAAGGGATTTTCAATAGTTTCAGGTTTAGCAGCCATTTTATTAAAAGAAGATTGTGCTTCAGCCAATGATGCTATGTTTCTTTCAGCATTAGAGAGTTTTTCCTCAATAGTTTTATTGAAAGAAGTTTGTTTACTAATAAAATCTTTAAGCATAACTTCAAGTTCAGAGGGAGCATTCCTATTATTGTTGTAGGAATTTCCATAAGCATTACCATTATTGGGAGGATATGGCCTATAGTTATTATTACCAAAATTATTCTTGTAGGCATTGTTGCTAAAATTATTATTTCTTATAAAGTTCACATCAACTTGCTCTTCTTGAGCAACCAAAGAGGCTAAGGGAACATGATTTGGATCAATATGAGCTTTCCCATTGACAAACATAGACAAGATAACATCAATTTTATCACTCAAGGAGGAGGTTTCTTCAACATAATTTACCTTCTTACCTTGTGGAGCTCTCTCGGTGTGCCATTCAGAATAGTTAACCATCATATTATCCAGAAGCTTTGTTGCAGCACCCAAAGTAATGGTCATAAAGGTACCTCCAACAGCAGCATCCAGTAGATTTCTTGAAGAATAATTCAATCATGCAAAAAAGGTTTGGATGATCATCCAAGCAGTCAGTCCATGAGTGGGACAATTCTTTACCAAAGATTTCATTCTTTCCCAAGCTTGAGCAACATGTTCATTATCAGATTGTTTAAATTTCATTATTTCACTTCTCATAGATATAATCTTAGCAGGAGGATAGTATTTTCCAATGAAAGCATCTTTGCATTTAGTCCAAGAATCAATACTATTTCTAGTTAGGGATTGCAACCATTCTTTAGCTTTTCCTCTCAAAGAGAAATGAAACAATTTAATCTTAATAATATCTCCATCTATATCCCTATGCTTTTGCATCTCACAAAGTTCAACAAAGTTATTAATATGAGCAGCAACATCTTCAGTACCAATTCCAAAAAATTGTTCTCTCATAACAAGATTGAGTAAAGCAGGTTTAATTTCAAAGAAAAGTAGCTTCAGGAACAGGTGGAGCAATAGGTGTGCACATGAAATCATTGTTGTTGGTGCTAGTAAAGTCACACAACTTAGTGTTTTCAAGAGTAGTCATTTTTTGTGTTTTTAATAAAGAGAGCAAACTAGTAAAACTAATTTTTTTTGTGTGTTTTTTATAAAGAAACAAGGAAACAAAGCAAAAATAATCTAAGCAAAACAAAAATAACAAAGTAAAGAGATTTGTTATGAGGGACTCCTCTTGTGAAGATGTCCTTGACTCCCCGGCAACGGCGCCAGAAAAATACTTGCTGGCTCGAGATTGATGTCGAGCTCGTTGGAGAACCCCAAGAGGAAGGTATGATGAGCACAGAAGTAAGTTTCTCTCAGTTATGAAACCAAGGTTATCGAACCATTAGGAGCAAGGAAACACCTCCAAGGTGTTGTTTCCAACTTGGAATCCTGTACAACACAACCACATAACTTTGCCCCCAACTTACAGTGAGGTTGTCAATCTCACCGGTTTTGCTCAAAACAAAGGATTAAACGTATAATGTGGAAGAAAGTAATAGCTTGCAGAAAGTAAATAGAAAACAGTAAACAGTTGTAGATTGATGGTAAAAGAAAGGACCGGGGTCCATAGTTCACTAGTGGTGATTCTCCTTAAGATAGATGACATGTTGGGTGAACAAATTACAGCGGGGCAATTGACAAACATCGAGAAAGCATACATGCATATACTAATCATCTTGACTCATATGAGATTTGATTGGGCATTACAACATTATACATAAATCGTAATCCAACTGCATCTATGACTAATAATCCACCTTCAGGTTATCAATCAGAACCCTCTCCAGTATTAAGTTGCAAGCAACAGATAATTGCATTACGTATTGCGTGTAAAGTAAACAATACGATTGTTCTATGAACAAAGGATTGTTGTTTTCTCCCTAGTAGCAACATCACATCTAGTACCTTAGAGATTTTGGTCACTTCCCCAGATTACTAGAGGAATGAACCCACTATCGAGCATAAATACTCCCTCTTGGTGTTGCTAGCATCTACTCGGCCAAGATAGTTACTAACAACGGAGAGCATGCAAGATCACAAATAACAAAGACACGATAGAATCAATAATCAATCTGAAATAGCATCTCAATATCCATCGGATCCCCGTAAACACAACATGTATGATTATAATAGATGATCTTGATCATGAACGGAGCTCACAAGATCTAGACATGGTAGCACAAAGGAGAAGAACCAACCAACTAGCTACTACATGGACCCGTAGTCCAGAGATGAACTACTCACGCATCACACTGGAGGCTTGCATGGTGATGAAGAATGCCTCTAGGCTGAATTCTCCCCTCCGACAGGGTGCCGGGAAGAGCTTCAGATCCCTTCCGATCTAGGGATGGAGATGACAGCGTCTACAGACTCTTTCGTGGAATTTTGATCGGGTACTTAGGGTTTCTATATCGGAGGCATCTCATAGGTGAAAGGGTAGGCCGAGGGGGTGCCCTAGGCGGCCACACCACCTCCTGGCGTGGGCCAGGCCTGGTCACGCAGCCAGTTGGTGTGGGCGGCCCCTGGCCATTCTCCGTCTCGTATTCTGGCTCCGTGTCCCCCTCGATGAAATATTGACTTCAGCTTTTGTCCCGTCCAATTCCGAGAATATTCATTTTCTAACTTTCCTGGAACCAAAAACAGCAAAAAACAGGCAGCTGGTACTGTGGCATCTTGTTAATAGGTTAGTCCAAGAAAGTGTATAAAAAGTAATCCAAAGTATGGACAAAACATAAGAAAGTAGATATAAACCAAGCATGGAACATCAAAAATTATTGGTACGTTAGCAACGTATCAAAGATCTAGTACTCCTTGTTAAGTAGTGTGTTGTGCCTTAGTTTTATTACATTTGATCTACCCTTAGATCAAATTATATTACCCAAAATAAGGTTTTTAGCAAAGGTCATATTGAAACTTATCGTAGTCAATTTGATGATCTACTTCAGTTCCACCAAGTTAAGAGAAGCTTCAATCACTTTGACAAGTTTTATTTAAAAGCACGAAAATTATCCAGATTTTTTATGCACGAATGCAATGCACACACCTTATCTCAGCTTATTTCTAAGCTCTAATGCTGGAATGTTACACATTGATATATGCGTGATATATAAACAAACCAAAAGCTCCTAGTAGCCTCTATTCAACTAGTTCGTTGTGCAGCTAATGATCAAGGTTTCCTGATCATGGTGCATTTATGCCAACTAACAATAAAGTCATATAATCTAGAATGGTGTGATGGACATTACCCACCAATGATTGTTGCAACGCGATCATGTCACATAGTTTATACTTGCAATTGTCTAAATCAGAGTGTCTTAGTCCTTGGACCGTGAGATCATATTAATTACTATCACCCGAGGCTGCTTTAACTGCATCAACCGTCATGTCCATAAGTGGGTGACCATAAATGTGTACGTTAGGTATTTCAAAGGGGGCATGTTGAGGCATATGTATTAAGATCGAGATTTGTTCGCATATGTGATGGGAAGATACACTGGGCCCACTCGGTGAATTACATCCATAAGCTACGCATCATATGAACGAGATTGAACATCGTATGACTAGGTCCTGAGGATGGAATATCATGTGAATGAGTAAAATAGTACTTGTTGGAAACGAGATTGAACAAAGTTCATGATACCGATGATCAGATCTCGGACAAGCTATCATGATACCGGTGACCAGTTTATAGTTCAACACGACGTAGTCTTGTGGGATGCATGTGGGTCATTATGGGCATCCCGGTCCCGCTATTGGACACTGATTGAGGTCATCTCAATCATATTTGCGACGTTCCCGAACCATAGGGGTAACACACTTAAGGGCATTACGATGCCTAGAGATCTTCCTGTAAAGATGGAATCAAAAATGAGAGAACTGGAATCGCTCCAGAGAGAAAAGAAAAGGTCTGAAGCTGTTCGGATGATGGAAAAGAAGGAAAAGGCCAAAAAGTGTTTCGGATTAATAGAAATTTATAATATGTATTTATTATATGTTAATTATGAATTAATATATAGTAAATTAATATTTATAGGGAAAATTTCTCAAAGGGCCAAAACCCTGGAGGGAATCAGCCCAGGAGGAAGCCACCCGAAAAGGGGCAGCAAAATAGCCGCACTGGTGGGCCCTGCTGGCCCACACTGGCGGGCGAGCGTGCATTGGGCACCGCACGGGGCGGCACCTAGTCGGCCACCGCTGCGGGCCGCAGCCACCCGGCCCACCCGGGCGCAAGGGCGCGCAAGCTGGCGCGCGGGCGGGAGCCTGCGGGTTGGCGTGCGGTGGGCCGCGCCAAAGGCCCACCCATGTCGCCGCCTCTCTACCGCCCGAGGCCACCGAAGGCTGCTAGCGGGCCGCGTGTTGGGGCTAGTCCACCCGGCTGACCGCTGCTGCTGCGTGTGCTACTATGCTGGGCCGGCACGGGAAGGTGGCCCTCCCGGCCACCGCCTTAAGCCCAGCCGGGAAGCTCCGCACCTCCCTTTTTCCTAGGACTTTTATTTGTCCCACATGGGACACCCTTTGGGGAGGGTACACCCCCTCCACCTATATAAAGGGGTGCCCATGGGTGGGAATAAACATTACCAAATATTCGCTAAGGCAATTTTCTTAGAGAATAAATCTCTCTCTCTCTAGTTGCCTTTGCTATGGCATGGTCCCAAGAAAGAATTGTACATAGAAAGACAACAACTCTGCGGCACGCCGTTGTGCTACGGTGATTCCGGCCAGAAGATCTGCTTGCGCAACCTCGGCAGGGATCAGAGACCAGGAGTCGTCGTCTTGCACCTACGTGTGCGGAACCTTGGGGGTGCTACCATTAGTGGCACTAGAGCGTCGTACGAGGACCTAGACAAGGGGTTACTTGCGAGGAGCTTCGCGACCTTGAGGCTGGATGGGTACGACTACATCAGCCACGTTCCTGCATGAGCGTTATACGCTTATGGTGTACAAGGATATGTTACCGATGTCTCCCTCCGTTACTGTATTACTTTCTAGATATATCTTGGGCGTTTGGGTGTTCCAATGTAGTAATTTTTTTATTTTCTACCACGGAACCCCATCAAAATACGGTCAGCATGACTGGTTTGTGGTTTTGTCCTACTTTCCGCACCGGCGATGAGTTGGGGAGGCGAGGCTGCCTGCGAAAACCAAGGCGTTTGGCAATTTTACACCGTTACCTTATTGAAGGCATCGTCGTGCAGCTTTTGTTGATCCACTAATGCTGCTCTGAGGAAACCGTAAGATCTAGCTTCCAGGTCAGGCGATGGCGGCGCAACTGTTTCGCGTTCTCTCTTATTTGCATCGTTTTGTGGATCAGCATTGGATGTTACAGGAAATAGGTGGAATGGCTTATTCTTGCACGGAGACTCCAGTGGGAATATCAAATCATGCCTAATCGCCAGGTGCTACGCATAGTCATGCATGGTTCGGTAGTTGCTACACAGAACAGATCTCCTGGTGGTTTCAATCTGCGTCAGGTGGCGGGACTCGGCGGCATGGTGCTGAGGGGTATCGTTGTCGACCGCGCGTGCATGTTGGACACACGCAGGGTGGTGGAGTTGTTTGGCATTTTGGTGACATTGATGGCCGACCTCACAAGGTCATTACGTTGATCTCTTCGGAAGATGGGAATGCGGAAGACGATGGCGACAAGGACTGCTGGAGCATGCATACTGGTACACGCTGAGGGTATGCCGACCAGTTGCGCCACTTGCCCGCCATTGGACGACTTATCGAGGCCTTCGGTTTTTAGATAATGCGTGTTGGTGTGATGTTAGGGTGTTGGCGTTATTCATGAACACCGCATTCATCAATGTTGTAGGATAAGTTTGGTAGGCTTGGGTTTGTTCTTTATAATTCCTCTTAAGTTGTTTAAGTTGTTCTGAATAATCTAATAAAACAGTATGTGTGCATCTCTTGGATGCAAATGCTGCGTGATCTTCCTCATTTTGAAAAAAAATAGCCAAAATATATCTGCTTCGCTTGGGTTTATAGAAACTCTCGGTGCGAGACAAACAAAGAAAGGACAACTCAGGCCCAGCAATTTTATGGGCTCCGTCTCCGTTTACAGTACCGCCCCAAACAAGGAAAAGAAAGCAGAGACGGCTCCATCTCTGTCTCCGGTTACCATCTGAGAGGTTCGATCGACTCCATCGCGGATATCTTGTTCCCTCTAGGGATTATATTCTTTCACACAATCCGTGAGCCGCCGCCACCCCCTAGATTCTTTCTCCTCCGGCCGGCAATTGATCGGCAATCTTCCTCGTGGTAATCAGATGGAGGCAAGCAGGAGCAGGACAGTGTCTATGTCTACGTGCACCCGGGAGGTGGACCAAGCCACACATGTCTTCAATATCGTGGGTTATAGCAAGTACAGGGGCATGGGCAACGACCCCAAGAGCTACATACAGTCCGGGATTTTCGCTGCCGGCGGTCAGGATTGGGCCATCCGTTTCTACCCGGATGGCTACGGAAACGACTGCCAAGGTTACATCTCCGTTTATCTCGAGCTTTTGAGCCAGGGAGCTAAAGTCATGGCGTCCTGCGACTTGAGGCTGGTCGATCAGTGCACCGGATTATCGACTTCAGTGCATAAAACAGAGCCTAGGATTTTCAATTTCGATGTTCCACCGCGTTTGCTCCGCAGTTCGCTTCTTTCGAAAAGCGAGACCAGATCGAAAACACTGCGTACCTCAGGGATGATCGCCTCACCATCGAATGCATAGTCATCGTCATCCAAAAGCCACACGTTATTACCCAATCCAGACTGTTCCCCAAGATCGACATGCCACCGTCCGACATGACCGAGCACGTCGGCAGGCTGCTGGAGGACAAGGACGGGTTCGACGTCGGTTTCAGTGTTGGAGGAGAGACCGTCGAAGCGCATCGGTTCGTTCTCACCATGCGGTCGCCTGTCTTCAAAGCGGAGCTCTACGGGCCGATGAGGGAGGCAAGGCCGACGACCGGGCATCGAATAGCCGTCGAGGACGTGCAGCCTGCTGTTTTCAGGGCCCTGCTCCGTTTCATCTACACCGACTCTTTGCCGGCGGAAGAGGACCTAGATACTGAGATGATCCGGCTTTTACTTGTGGCTGCCGACAGATATGCCATGGACAGGCTCAAACTCGTCTGCCAGAGCATCCTATGCCAGCGTCTGACCGCTGACACTGTGGCAACCACTTTGGCTTTAGCTGACCAACATAGCTGCGACAAGCTTAAGGATGCTTGCTTTCAGTTTATGGAGATGTCGGATGCCATGGACGTCGTGGTAGGAACCCAAGGCTTCCAGGATCTTATGGTGACTTGTCCATCTCTTGTCGT
This sequence comes from Avena eriantha, assembly GCA_910589775.1. Lineage (NCBI taxonomy): Eukaryota > Viridiplantae > Streptophyta > Magnoliopsida > Poales > Poaceae > Avena > Avena eriantha. The sequence continues at coordinate 518,637,037 of OU342745.1, forward strand.
GGAGGCATTGGAGAAGAGGAGAAAGTTCCGTAAAGCATGAGACATGTGCTACATGAGTATATAAGTTACGTTTTCGATCAAGTAGGAACCGTTTGCCACTACTTAGCTAGTTTTTGCGAACCAAACTTCGTTTGGGAATTATTGATCAGGTCGATTGATGTTATACTAATATAAGAGTGGTTAGGTTAATTTTCAAGTGATGCAAGAATACACCTATAAATTCTCCGTTTAGTCTTGAATTTTTTTATTTACCAGGTTGCTGATTTTGTCTAGAGCACTCCTCTGCAAATCCATAGCACTTGCTCTTAATCATGTGCATAACTTTCCTCATCGAGTCCTTGTATTCAACCTTTGTTGAGCATTTGATACCCAGATAGCATGACAGGGTGTTTATTCCGTTGCAACTTAGTCATTTTTCGTGATAGCTTCACATAAAAAAATTGACAGCTAATCGATGCGCGTAAACTTTGTATGCCGCTTATCTCGTGGAAATTCACTTTGGCTTATAGGTGTAGGTGCACCACAACCCCCCCCCCCCCCCCCCCCTCTCTTTCGAAATGACGAATTTCAAAATGTTTAAAAATTCAGAAAAAATACCTAGGTGTACATGCTGATATTCTATGTTCGTACACGAAGGTTTACGTGGCTTGTATAAAAAGACAATTTTCTGTATTGTGAAATAGCTTTTCACAAGACATATTTTTGTCTTTTTTACACATACCACAAAAAATGTCTTTTCACCGTAAATACTTTGTGTGAGAACATAGCATGTCAAGATGTACACCCAAGATTTTGTTTCGAATATTTCAACATTTTGAAATTCATATAAAATATTGTCGTGGTGGTGTCACGGCAGATGCCATGGTTAGGCTAAAGGTGGGGACTGAATGCACTAGGGGAATCTAGGGAGGGATAGTGTGGTGATTCCACACACGGAAGCTTTGTATTCGATTCACCTTCACAGATTACAAGTGCTCCTTGAGCTGTATTGGAGAGAGGAGAAAGAGGGAACTCTCTTACTCTCACCACTAGCTAGCCCTCAAGAACTCACTAGTAAATCGCAACACACTCGAGATCCACCCCTTCTACAGAGGCCCTAGCCCTCCTTATAGGGGGGCTAGGTCTCCACTTAGGGCATACGTGGAGGCATATTCCCTTGAATATGCCTCTTCCCAAAATAGTAAGCCGACCGGGTCACTTTTTCCCCGCGTCATCCATGCAGAGGCGACGTGAGCCTCTGCGGTGCCTGCGTCATCCGACATAGGCTTCGTCACCTTTGTCGACCACGCCTCGGTGGTCCTGCCTCTGTCCGCTTCGCTCATGCTCTGCGTACAGTGGTCACCTTTGACCAGCGAGATACCTTCCTTCTTTTACAAGCTTGATATAACCCGGATCCCACATAGTTGATCTGGCCACACCTGTTCCTGCATACAAGTTAGATATATATTACCGACATACGGCTTAAGTCGGTTGAGACCAAGTTAGGTGGACGTCCCCTGGTCCGGGTTACTCCGTGATCCGGCCTGCCTTGAGGTGACTGGGCCAGCACTTGCTTTGACCTTGCCGTACCTCGGCTAACTAGTCCTTTATACCCCGGCTGACCCTACCTGGGGGTATCCCCCAACATTAGTCCCCGAAGCTGGTGCGGTCTTAGCTGCCTTAGCCGCTAAGGCCACAGCAGGTTCAATTCTATTGAGCTTCTTGCTCCTTCTCCAAGTTACCTCATAATCCGGATTCCGCTGCGCCCTGTGGCCCTTCGTGTGGCTCGTCGCTGATTGGTCAATCTGTATCATACACGGCCACACGGTGTGGCCCGCCCGCAAAATGTGATCCCACTACCCCATTACGGGAGTGGTTAAATAGGGGAGGGGTGCGCCCCTTGGGTCATTTCCCCGCTCCCGCGCCCCTCTGCCTCTTCTTTTTCCTCATCTTCTCCATCGACAGTGCCGCCACCGCATCTGAGCAGCAGCGCCGCCGCCGTACTGCTTCCACGCGCTCCAGCGCCACCGCCACCTCCGCACATCTCCTCCGCCACGGGTCCCCGCCAGTCCAGGCCACTGCCTCCCACCGCCGCTAGCGCAAGTGAGGGGAGTGACCTTGAGATGACTGAGGAGGAACTCACCATCGCAGAGCAGGAGATGGAAGAAGACGCGGCGCACGCCGACCGCGGCACGTGGGCCGGATCCTGGGTCTGCCAGGATGACCTGGATTGGCTCTACCGCACCAGGCGCATCCCGGAGGGCGTCGCCGCACGCCTCGCTTCCGCCGAGCTTGCCCGCTCACCCAATCCGGGTGAGTATGTGGTGTTCCTTTCTCATTTCCAACGCGGATTTGGTCTCCCGGTCAGGGACTTTTTCCACGACTGGCTAAACACATACGAGCTTCAGCCGCACCATCTTCCAGCTAATGCCATCACCTCTGTCTCCGCCTTTGCCTCCACCATCGAAGGTTATGCCGGACTGTGGCCCACGAAGGAGCTCTGGATCCGGTTCTTTGGCCTTCGCCGGAACGTGATTCCGAACGTAGAGCTAGATCTGGAGGACAAACAGCTCACCCAGTTCGGTGCTGCGTCACTCTGTCCCCGGAAGCTATCCGTCTTCCCTCGAGTCACGGGGCTTGACTCTTGTAAAGGATGGGCCAGGACTTTCTTCTATGTCCGGAACAGCACCACCGAAGATCTGATCCGGCTACGCCCCTATACTCCGGGTCCTCCTAACCCGGATTTGTGGGACGTTATCCCCAAGAAGCCCACAGTCTTGGCGAACCAAGTCAACAAGGGGTTCAAGGAGCTGAAGGATCTCGGATTGCGCAACGAGGACGCCATGATCACATTTGTCCGCAACCGGATCTCCCCCCTCCAGAAACGCACACATAAAGTGTGTCACATGAGCTGGGGCCGCGACCCCAACCGGACCTCGTCTTTCGAGTTGAGCAACACTGAGATCTACCGCCGGGTCAAGGCCCTGTTCACCACCCACAAAGACTTCTCATCTGAGTGGATGTGGGGAATTGAACACTTTTGCCAAGATAGGCTTCCTCCTTCGGTAAGTCTCGTGCTCCAAACTTTCTTCCGAATTAAATCATATGTCGGTCTTTTGTTGTAGGTTTTAATCCTGTTGCCTTTCCTTTTCCTTAGATGTTTCTTCAGCAAACCATCGAGGATGGCACCGAGCCTTCCCTCAAATGGGCGCCTGACCGGGATACCTCGAACGAGGAGGAACCGGATCAGGAGATGTTCCTTCCGATGGCGGATGCGACCAAGCGACCCACCGGTAAAGTCTCTTCTATTAGAGACCGACGATGAAGATGATTCGGATGTTGAGGTGATGGAAGCATTTGACGTTGTCCCCCTTTCTTATGCTTTTCCGACATCATCTAACCCCGGTGGGCAGATCCATGAAGACCCTCCCCTTGCCGTGGGTGAGCCTGTCCCGGTGGCGCCGAAGAAGAAAAGGGGAGCTGCCTCTGCATCCTCCTCCGGACCTTCTCAGCCGGCTAAAAGGCGGAAGAAAGTCTGGGGACAAAACTGCCACCAAGCCTGCAACCAAGGCCACAACCCGGAGGGCTCGGAAGCCCAAAGAGCCCCTGACCTTGGATGAGTAAGCCTCTTCTCCCTTTGCTATTTACTTGTTCTTCCTTTATTATCGTTTCTCATCATACATTATTTGATTCAGCAGGGCCGTGGTGGAGGTCCCACAAAATGGATCCGGCATTGCATCGCCGCTCCGACATAGCCCTTCTCCTCCCCGTGGCGATGATTCACGCCCGTTGAGCCCCATTCCAGAAGGTTCAGCAGCTGCTCCGGGTTCCAGCCCACCTCGTCAAGAGGAGGGTAACCCCGGAGCGGGGGAGACTCGCTCTGCCAAGGCAGCCACAACCACCACTTCGGCTCCGCCGCAACCAACTTCCTCCGAGTTACCTTCAGCACCTCCGCCGAAACAGAAATCAGCCCCAGCACCAGCAGCAACAACAAAAGCAACAGCAGCAGCACCAAGCCCCTCCACCTCGTCCGAGTCTTCCAAGGCTTGGCGAGAAGACATCAGCAGCACCAAGGCTAGCGCCAAGGCAGCTCCCAAGGGCAAATCTGATGCAGGCACCTCAACTTCTCAGCAGCAGCCCAAGGGAAAAAAGGCTCCTGATGCCACCAAGGCAGCATCCATCGAGGCTGGACAGCGCACACTCGCGGCCATGCTTTCGAAGAAAACTCCACCACCGAAGGATGCCCCTGCCGAGCCAGCTGACACGCAATGTTTTTACACACCAGCCCGACCCTTGCCCAAGTTGAGAGGAGGGAGGCGCATGCCAAAGGTTTAGTGGCGCCCCACATGCTTAGCGGCGAGCGATACCCTCTGACCTTGATCGAGTTTGTAAACAACTGGAACAAGGCGGAGTTTGTCTACAACGACGATCTCGCGGAGAAGTTCGGTCCTGCCGAATTTGCTGCGCAGATGAATACTGCCGCCAAGGCGATTAACCTTGCGGGTCGGATGATGGAGGTACGTTACTTCGTCTTTTCCTTAAAAAGTTATAGATATAATTGATATAGCCATCAGTCCCCGAGCCTCTGGTGGAGTAACTTGTTACTCGGCCGGATGCTCCTTAGAAAACTAACGTAGCTCCTTGATAACTTCGAATATGCACACACCTAGAGCCGGGTTAAGTTCCACTTGGTTAGGATTTTGTACACTTCGAATATGCACACACCTAGAGCCGGGTTAAGTTCCACTTGGCCCAGATTTTGTACACTTCGAATATGCACACACCTAGAGCCGGGTTAAGTTCCACTTGGCCTGGATTTTGTACACTTCGAATATGCACGCACCTAGAGCCGGGTTAAGTTCCACTTGGCCCGGATTTTGTACACTTCGAATATGCACACACCTAGAGCCGGGTTAAGTTCCACTTGGCCCGGATTTTGTACACTTCGAATATGCATAGGACTAAGCTATCTTTTGGTACTCTTTTCAGGTGACCACCAACCGCCAGAGCGCTGAGTTTCAGCGTCTCCTTGATACTCACAAGATGTTGCACGCAAAACATAATGCACTTCTTGCTGAACACGAGAAAAGGGGTAAGTTTCTTCCTCGGTATTTTTCCATTTTCTTTCATCTTTTTCTGCCGAGCTAACCCATCATTCGGTTTTTCGCAGCTGGGGTGGAAGCTGAGAATACCATCATGAGGAAAAACTTGGAGCAAATCAAGGGTGAGTCATTTTTGCTCTATCTCTCTCTGCGCCCTATCCTCTTTTCTTCTTGGCTCAGCAAACATTCATACCTCGGCTTTGCCGGGTCAACAAACTATTTCAGCATCTCTTGAAGATAGCGTGCCCGTGCCTGATATGATGCTGCATTTTCTCGAACAAGCAGGGCAGCATCAGGCCGAACTCAAAAAGAAAGATGATGAGCTTGCCCTCCTCTGAACCAAAGATGACGAGATTGCCAAGATCAAGGCAGATATGAAGAAGTTGAAAGCGCAGCACCAATCCGAACTTCAAAAAGCTGACCAGGACTTTACTGGAGAGCGCGAGCGCCTCAACCTCCAGATTTCCAAGCACCAAGAACTTCTCCAGGAGGCCGACATCAAGCTTGAGTCGGCGAATACTGAACTTGTGCAACTTCGCAAAAGGCGCGATGACTGTACCATGGAGTTGACCCGGATCCATAGCCATATCTCACTTAAGTTCCTTTCCCTCATCCGGCATAATTCTCCGGGTTACTTCACATGTCTTTTCTTTACTTGCTTCTCTTGTCTTCTTTTCAGGCAAATTTCTAGAGGGCAATGCCATTGCGAGCACCGTTGTTGCCAAGTTCCGCCGAGAGAGGGGTACCCCCATTGCTCCTGACGCTAAAGAAATTCCTTATGACATGTTGGACCTGCTGGTTAGTTTGTCTTCTCGCGTGGAAATTGTGAAGAACTACGGCAAAGATATCCTTGATGTGGCAATTCGGATCTTCAACGCCTTTTGGCCTGATGAAGATACTCCGGAGGGGACCGCAGTTCTCGTCGACAAGTTGTTGAAATGCGAAACCCAACTCGACCTTTGGAGGGAATCCGCTGGACGTGTCGGAGCTGAGATCGTCCTCCACTATGTTCTTACGTGGTACGAGAAGATTGACCTCAAACTCCTTGAGCACATGCACACCGGATCAAGGTGTTCTACTAACCCGGATTGGGTAGCTCGGCGCAAGGCTTGCGCTCATAGCTTCATCCAATACGCCCACATTCATCAATGGAACGAGGGACCAAGCTTCCTAGATGCCGCCGACGATGAAAACGCTGAAGATGGTTCGGGTGAGGACGAAAGAGACGATGCCTCGGACGTCGAAGACAGTGAAGATGACGCTGAACTTCCTCCCCCTGCTGCTCCTTGAGCGACAAAACTTTAAAGTTTATCAGATCCCCGGTATGCTGGGTGCAATTTTATTAAGCACATCACTTATGTTTTGCTACTAAGTTTTTATGCCGGATTAACTTGGGCGTAGTCCCCGAGTTTCATTTTCTTGTTCCTCCAATTTCTTGGCTCGGCTCGTGTCCACCTTGGTTCTGTTTTATGACTTACGAGTCCGAGTTTCAAAAATTGATTTAACAGTACTTGGAAACTTTAGGATTAGCTCAAAATAATTCAGCATGATAAATTTAAAGTACACACACGGTTAGTCCGAAAAACAAACGTCGGCTCGATTAAGTTCCTTTCCTTAGTCGTTTTTCATGTGCTACGTAATTCCAAACTTGTTTTCTGGTTGTTTTCTGCAAGATATATACGCGGCCTGGTTCGGGCTGGTTCCACAGTTCGTACGGTTTCGCACCGTACAACCATCTGGCGCATGAAGCTCAGCTAGCTCCATCTGCGATCATTGCAATCGCCAGAAACGGGCACAGAAGTCAGAATTTGGACAGCAGCAAGTCGAAGAGTTAGGTTTTTGGTGCTCACACACTACTAATCCGGCCTAAGTAGAAGCAACTTACGCCAGCCGATAAACAATAAACATAGAAGACAACTAAAATTATTAAGGCAGTCCCCGAGTTACTGCTCGAGGTGCCAAGATTTCATTGATAAGCTCATTGCCGGCATACATACCGACATATGAGGGACTCGGATACATACACTTCTCTGCTAAGTGTAGAAAGGATGAAGTAGAGCTATATTCCATGGACGCTTAGATTCCTCGCCGGACCTGTCCGTCTTGTTCTTCTCCTATGGTTTTGCATCGATAAGATAATAAGAATCATTATGCAATGCTTTGCTCACAATGAATGGCCCTTCCCATGGGGGGGATAACTTGTGCATGCCAGCAGTACGTTGTACCAACCGGAGTACCAGATCACCTTCCCGGAAAACTCGGGGGTTTACTCTCCGGCTATGATAGCGTCGGAGATTTTGCTGATATATGGCGGATCTGGACAATGCCAATTCTCTCGCTTCTTCTAGCAGATCAACATCATTTTGTCGGGCTTCTTGTACTTCGGCTTCTGTGTATTGGGTGACCCTAGGCGATTCATGCTCTATGTCGGCTGGTAATACAGCTTCTGCCCCATATACCAGAAAGAATGGCGGATAGCCGGTTGATCGATTCAGAGTTGTTCTTAAACTCCACAGTACCGCCCGCTGATCTTTGCAGCGGCTCAATGAGCCGAGGTTTTATCCCGGATAACACTAATCTGTTGGATCTCGCCACTTGTCCGTTCGATGCGGGGTGGGCTACCGAGGCAACGTCCAGTCGGATCTTCTTATCTCGGCAAAAACGTGCAAATGCTCCTTCGGCAAAATTTGTGCCATTATCTATTATGATACTATGAGGATAACCATATCTCAAGATGATGTCTTTGAGGAATGTTACGGCAGTAGCTCCATCACACTTACTTATTGGCTTCACTTCAATCCATTTCATAAATTTGTCAACCATGACCAGAATGTGAGTCATATTTCCCCTCGCTGGTTTGAATGGGCCAACCATGTCCAAACACCATACGGCAAATGTCCAGGTAATTGGTACGGTCTTGAGCTCCGAGATTGGCATATGTGTCTTTGTCGCATATCTTTGACAGCCATTGCATTTTCTCACCAGATCTTCTGCTTGTTCCAAGGCACTTGGCCAGTAAAACCCATGGCGGAAAGCTTTTGCTACCAAGGCTCTGGACGAGGCGTGATGCCCACATTCCCCTTGATGTATATCTCGGAGGATGTCAAGTCCTTCCTCCGGGTCAACACATCGCTGGAGGACATTAGTCACGCTCCTTTTGTATAGCTCGGAATTGATGATCGTGTATGCTTTTGCTCTCCTCTGAGTTTGCCTAGAAAGCACCTCCTCAGCGGGTAAAGTTCCATCTTTTAGGAATTGGAATATGGGCAGCGCCCAAGCTGGTACCGCTAGCACTGGGAACACATCCTCATCAATTTCCATCTGATCCACTGGCATAATTTCTACCGGATCACGCTGTGCAGTCCCCGGGTTTGCCGAGGCAGTCCCCGGGTTTGCCAAGGCACTTCCCTGGTTTTCCAAGGCATTCCCCGGGTTTTGCATATCGCTCCCCACATCAATGTCCATGGGCACAACCTCTGATTCCGGATTTTTCATAATAGGTTCATCTAGACCTATGAGCCAAAACACCATGTCCGCTTATCTCGTCATTGCAAAATAGCTTGGTTGGTCACATGAACTAGGGCGTTCTTGAGAACCAGTTCAACATGTTCAGCTACCGCGATGCAATTATCCACAAAGGAGTTGTCTATGTTGTAACTCAGACTAACAATGTTTATGCATGGGATCCTCGGGCATGAGGTAAAATTTCCATCCTTAAATTTTCAATCTTCATCATTCAAATTTTGCTCAGCTGACCTTTGAATGTGCTTTCCTCGCAAGGTCATGTGCATCTTCCGGGGCCACCTGAATTAGACGGTAATCGTGAGTACAGTCCTGATCTGTGGTAGTCAGCAAGATCTCCTGATGGTGGTAGCCTTATTCTGATCAATACTATGGGCGTTAGTGCTAGGCGGTATGACACTACTTATGGTGGTTATCCCGTGGCTGAAAATGTTGGTTATCATCACGGCCGCAATATTCACACATATTCTACTAGGTTTTGCTTCCATGTGTTCTCGATTGACACTAGTAGGTTACTTCCACTGAGACAATGACGGAGGGTTTTAGACTTTGGAGCATTTTCTACCTTCCTTGGATTGAACTATCCGATTATCATTCCAGTTGGCGTGACAGAACTTGACCCTGGAGATCTAACGAGGAGCAACCGTGTATAAACCTCGCCGCATGCAGTTAGTCTCGGTGGATTTAATCTTTATTCTGAAATATGTCGCATCAGTATGAATGCTCAAGACGCCGTTGTTGGTTTCTCAATCAACATTGGCTAGAATTTCCCTCAAAAAAACATTGGCTGGAATTGGTGGCACACTCCGTTGTGGTTCATCCCAAGCTTGGCCAACGCGAAGGATTGGAACCGACATAATTAACAGTTCAAGAGAGATCATATGGAATAGGGATTTGCGTATCTTGAATTATTTCCTTTGCCTTATGTGTATCGTATGGCCTCAGCCATTAACTTGTTGTACTCTAACACTCATTTTGCCGCAATGTAGTGCAAGGCCTTCGATTTGATCAAACTCCTTCTGTATGCAAGCCATAGTTTTAGTCAGTGTGGGTTGAATATTCTGGAACTCGTTGCGCCCGCACCCCTTTATTATTTGTTGCACTTTCGAGTTCTTAAAAATGTGAAATAAATCCGAAATATTAGCTATGTTGTATCTTGTGCATCTACAATATTCGGTACCACAATAAGATCTTATATGATCTGTGCCAATGAAAAAGAAAAAACCTAAGCGAACAATATCTTGTGTTCATTTGTTTATTTTGTGGTGGCCAGGCCATGTACTAGTAATATTTTTGGGATGGAAATTTATAGATGAACTATATAAATATGAATTATGTTTATGATTTATTTCATATTTTTTGAAAAGTTGGAAGTGCCAAATACAACAGCTTGTTGCCGATGCAACTAGTTGCAAATTGTAATTTCCGTCGTGGACATACCTAGTGGCTCCAAGCGCATGGTGCATGCAGATTCTCACTAGCAGGTGGGGCCGACCTAAATAGGACCCACATGTCAGTGAATCAGAGCCACACAAAGTCATGCACGTTGCCTGACTTGAGCGAAATCTGGTGTCCGTGCACGTCTCTCATTTTGCTGCGCGGTTGCATGTTGTACACGTGTAATTCCATATACCTTATACTAGAACATATATGAACACATGCAACATGCCAAAAAATACCAAGGACACACCCGTACTGTGCATTATATCCGGTGTATATATTTTCGGTTATGTGCTACGAGTTCTTCATATAGGGGAACAAGATGAAGTACATGTGTCCATGTCCCGGCAACTACTACTCGTAGTAGTTCGTCCTCCTATTTTCCGTTGAAATTACTAGTACACTATGTTGAAATGAAAGCTGTAAAAAGAAAACCATCTGGTCAAACTGATGTGACTAGACAATAATGCACCTCTAATACGTAGTAAGTAGGAGTATTGTCAAATTACTAGCTGTGTGACGTGCTAGTCTAACATACAGTGAAGTCTAAGTGGCGGTGTCCTCGATGCTGTTGTTGCCTAGACAAAGCAAGCAAGTAAAATCTCCTCCCTCGGTTTTTCTCTGCCTCTCCATCTTCTTTCCCAGTCCCCACTGCGCCCACCATCCCCCCATGCTCTCTCTTCTCACCCATTCCTAACGCTCCCCTCCTCCTGAAGAAACCCCAGCCGCACTTGGCATCCGCCTAAATCCATCCGGCTACGATGGACGATTCGAAGCTCAACGGGTGATGCAAGTGGGATCAACTCAGCGCGGACAATGTCGACCTCATCGTTCAGCGTTTGGACATTTCCAGCCCCGTCAGGCTAGCCGCATGCTGCAAGCTGCTGTACGATCGTATCACCAACAATGAAGGTACGAAATAGACTTTTCACCATTGGAATGAACCCTGCCTACTGATGCCTCAGCCTGCTTATTGGTTCGACAAGCACTATGACGGTACAAGGGTACATCATCTGCATGACACGGTGTACGACGTGGAGCCCCTCGACCATCCTCGGCGCACCGCCATCCTACTCTTCATGCACGAAAAAATCTGGGTTGGCATGAACGGCGACTGGCTCGCCACCGTGGACTAGCGCGAGGCCTGATGCCTAGCGAATATCTACACCTATCGAGTAATTGACCTTCCATCGACGGATACTTGTGGCATTGAGGCCGCCTCACATCCAGTATACAACCTGTAATGCTACTAGCCAGTTAGGGTTCTCCAGTTACATGTAGTCATTTTTGAACTCATTCACATTTCAAAAGTTTTTTTTGGCGAATCCGCAGGTATGGAGAAAAGTTCAATAAGTCATGGGATGGATCTCTTGAGCATTTGAAGATCGTAATCTGCAGAGTGCCCACAAAAACTGGGGGTTACACAAACTATAAGCTCCTTGCGTTGTTCAACGGTGAAATCGCCTACCTGGAAGGCGGTAGCCAAGTTTGGAGATGTCTCGAGCATTCAGGTCATGGAAGATGATAATACTATGATGCCATTGAACATGGTGGCCTCATTTTTATGGTCACAAGTCAAGGCTGCACCTACTGCTGGGATCCCACATCAGAAGGTAATTCTAGTTCCATGATGATACATTGTGAGTGATTCAGTGAAGTTGTTCTTTAACTACCTTGTTTATGTTTTACCTTCCATATGACTAAATAAGCACACGCTTTATGTCCTAAACAAATGAATGAACAATTACCAGTAATGAATTAGTACCAGTAATATGCCTTCCAAAAATATAGTGCATGACAGCGTCCCTGCACTAGTAAGTTCATTCATTGTCAAAATATGAAAGGTATTATTAACCAACATCTCAATTGTGAGCGCAACACAGTGAAGCCGGGTTTCTTTGTCTGTTTGTACTTTCAGGCTATCCTCGGATTGTAGGAATCACATAGGATTTTTGTAGGACACCAATCTTTCCTTTTTGGATTTTGCCTTGGGATTCAGAGGAATTGTGTAGGATTTTTGTAGGATTTGGATCCTTAGGATTTTTTTCTATAAAATTTTGTTTGATTCGAAAGAGTATAATCCTTAGGAATTCTTTCAAAGGATTCCTTTGCACTCTATTTTGGAGTAAAATTTCCATCCACTCCAACCTCTTTGTACAATTCCTTTGGTTTTCCTGTGCAATCAAACACCACTTGGTCCAAAATATTGTAGGCATCTAATCCTATAGGATTCAAGTGGACATGCCTCTATATCAACAAAAAGTGGTACTTCCTCTTTTGAAACTTACAACAACTAGAAAACTAAGATAAGCAAGAAATCCAAATATTTAGAATAGCAGAGTAAGAAATGCAATTCCTAATGTTGTTAATTTATTGAGTAATATTATTGTCAGGATTTTCCTATTCACACTGTTAGCATGAACAATGAAGAATGCAGGTGTTAGAATATGTATGCCAGTAATGCACTTTTTGTCTCGAATTCGGATGTTGCAGGAAATAAGGAACTTCTGTTTGTAATCCCAACACCTATTCTGAATGATCGGCTAGGCATGTGGTTCCTCGCTCGATCGGCTGATGGTGAACGCTTGATGATCATAATTACAACGTATGGCATGGGGGTTGCCCATGGCGAAGAGGGCGAAATCATTCCTCATGCTAAAAATAGGACTAACCTACGCCTATATCTTGCCTCTCGTGTCTACATTTTTAAAGAGGATCCTACCTCTGCTGAACCTCCAGGGGTCATTGTTTGGAGGCAGGTTAACAACCTAGGGGACAACTCTATGTTTCTCGGTCTCAATTATCCAATAATTGACAAGATGATGAAGAAATGCTGATGCAAGGCTGTTGATGGCATATTGTTCCCATTCATGAGGAAAAACTATGTGTACACAACATACAGGAGCTTTCGTGGAATACAATAGCCTCAGATTAAACGCTGCAACCTCCAGCTAACAGAAGGTGAGCCTGTGGCAGTTATCAGTCTTCCCAAAGATGGTTGGAACTATGTGCGATAGGCGGCAATTTGGTTTAGGCCTAGTTTAGGTGTGGTATGCTTGTTGTGCCGTCCCTAGACTGAGCTATGGATCTTTCTGGTGTATCGTTGTGTCATCTTTTTTTGCATCGTGGTTCAACAGTTGACTGTTAGTACTCTGATTTTAGTGGCCAGCTTGAATCAGTTTATATGAGCCATCTCATGCTTTTGTATTTAGTATTAACTTCCACTGTATAATCCATGTAGCCGTGCTTATTTCATAGCGTGATTTTTGTACTATTGTTTTCAGTACTGTTACTGGCTTGTATATACACAACTCGTGCATTTTTTTGAACCATCGCACCTCGTGCAACTTTGTGTTTTCAGATAAATATTCCTTCTTTCCTCTTAGCGAACAGGGAAAAGTAGGTCACTGCTTCTTATAGAGCCACGAAACAGAACTTAACTGGCCGTAATTGATCTTGGCTCGGTACACCAAAGCAGGACGAGACGCCCTAGGAAGATAGCCGCAAATGTTTATGCCGATACTCTAAATAAAAGAGTTAATGCACACCCTTCCAAAAAACAAAAATTGTTTACGCAGACCCCATATTGTCTCTGATACATGGCATACTTTTGGCGCTACCGTTAAATTACTTGTTCAATATAGTATGTATCCTTGCTCATTCTTCTGTATGTGAAATAAACAAGTCAAGCTCTGATGTAACATGAACAAGTTAAGCTCTGATGTGCTGACATTCTACTCTCTGTGCTAGTGTACAAACTGGTTGTACTATTGTATTCGAAACTATGAACTAAATGTGCGAATTCTGAGCCTTTTTGTATGATGACAATGCCACATGTCAGCGCTAATTGCGGCATGTACTAATTTCATTGTACGGATGCATACAACTTCGAGTGATCAGTTTAAGCTGGTGCTTACCCAAACTGTCTACGGCTGGACAAGTCAAGGACACCGTGTGTCTATTGCCAATACTTTATATGGCATGATTACAAGGTTTTGAGTACATCAAATCGATTGGATACTTAGGCCGATTCAAAGCCACCCAAACCATCGCAAAATATATCATTTGCTAAAAAGATGATTGTGTGCTATAAGACTTGATATGACACGATTTTATGTCAATCAGTCAAACTTCCTCTAGTACTTTCCATGTTCGAATCCTGCGCTGCCCAAGTTCCTTACTATGTTCGCTATGTATAATAAGGCGCAATATCGGTCACTTTTCTCCATTTCCAACTTCATTCTTTTGGATTCGGCGTAGGTACAGCTAGGTCAGGTGGACCATCGACCTTCAGTACAATATATTTTTACTACAGCCTACGAAAACGAATATTTCAACCCCACTTTGGACAAAAAACTTCTCATATTCTTGTTTCAAATAAACCCTTAATTAGCCTTTCGTGGTGAGTAGAGTATATAATTTTTAGGGTACCAACTGCATTTTTTTAGGATGGGGTATGAACTATATTGAATTTTCACTAAGGACCTAGTGAAAAGATTGCACATTCGACCCAACACTAGCCCAAAACCTTGCAAATTTAGCCTGTCGGGTCAGGTGGACTGTCGACCCCCGACATATTGAGTACATTGAATTTTTAGTGAGGAGGTTATTAGAAAATAGTACTACATTCTACCCAAATGTGGCCCAAAACCTCGCTAATTTATCCTTCCGGGTTCAGGTTGGCCATGGGCCACCAACCCGTAACACATTATTACTTGGTTTTTTAAGCATGAGCCACACTGAAGAATTTTTGGTAAGGAGCCCACGATAAGAAGCTCTTTGGTTCACAAGGTTGGACCCAATTTATTTTTTTATCGCTCAAAATCGTCTTAATTTAGTATTTTCGTGCCATTCTGATAAAGTATAGGACAAGCTTCTCCTACCTATGTTGTATTTGTATAGAGCATTTAGCATTTTTTTATGGCAAGTCATCAGGGTCGCTGCCTTTTCATTTTAAGTGATTTCAACATTTCTAAATATAATCTTTTCTAGTAGTGGCATAGATGGTTCTGGCATAGTGGAAGCACACGCGGTTCCCATTTGTTGAAGTCTTGAGTTAGATTCCTAGTTTTTTCAATATAAATATATAATATATAGTATAATCTCTGTCGTTCTTTTACATTTTTTCCAGCATGCACACGTTTCTTACATAGAGAAGGCTCACATCTGGGACCCAACAACGTTGTCAAGGTCAAAATAGCGGAGTCCATCATACACACTTTGCATTTGCAGAGACGCTGACATGTTGGACCCAGCAGAGATCTTATACATATGTTGCACCGAGCAATCAATGTTTCATTTACAGAGAGGCTGATATGTGGGACCCAGCAGCGCGACCTTATACAGATGCTGCATCGAGCAACGTTGCCAGTTTGAAACAGGGAGGCGCGGGCGAGAAAAAAGTTCAGCATGCACACATTTCTTGTAATGAGAGGCAGAAATGGGGCCCCAGTAGCGTGAGAAAATAACAGATTCATCGAGCAACGTTATCTAGTTCGGAACAGGATAGCGCTAGGCAAGAAACAAATTCCATCATACACACGATTCTTCTAATGTGAGGCTGACATAAGGGACCCACCAGCCTGAATAAACGGCTGATATAGCGAGCAACACTATTAAGTTCAGAACACGAAGGCGCGACAGAGGATAAAAAATCTATCATACACACGTTTCTTCTAATGAGAGGATGACATGTGGGGCCCAGCAGCGTGATTAAACGCTAGATGCATCGAACAACGCTAGCGCGAGCCAAGAAAAAATTGTCATCATACACACATTTCTTCTAATGAGAGGATGACATGTGGGACTCAGGAGGTTGGTTCAACGGTAGATGCGTCGAGCAACGCTATCAACTTCGGAATGTGGTAGCCAGCGAAGGAAAAAATTCCATCATACACATGTTTCTTCTAATGAGAGGATGACATGTGGGTCCCAGGAGGTTGATTAAACGGTAGATGAATCGAGCAGCGCTATCAACTTCCGAACAGGGTAGCGCGAGCGAAGAAAAAAAATCCATCATACACACGATCCTTCTAATGGGAGGCTAACATATGGGCCCTAGCAGCCTGACTAAACGGCAGACGCATCGAGCAACGTTATCGAGTTCAAATTAGGGAGGCGTGACCAAAAATCATGGTTCGCTAGAGACACTGACGTCCAGGACCCACACGCCTCAAAAGACTTCGGCGAATCAACATCGCGCGAGGAAACAAAAATCTTGCTTCTGCCACGCGCTGGCCGAGCTTCCTCCATGTTTTAGTGGATCTGTCATAGTAGAGGGCCGCGAAACCGGAAAAAAAGTTTTCCATCGGCCACGACCGAGCCGAGAATTTCGTCGCAGAAGACGCGCCTTCTACGACGACCATCGGGCCAAGTCGTTGCGGAAGGAAACTTTTCTTGTAGTGTCTGCAAGAGGCCCATGTCTGTAGTATGGCTCCTCCTACTCGACCAAATTCGCTAGATGCTTCCGCTCGTCCTCAATGATCATGTTGTGCAAGGTCACACAATAGTTCATCACTTCCACGTCTGATTTTTCGACCATGTCATAGCAGAGAACCGGACAACTCCAAATCTATATTGGAGCACACCAAATGCCCGCTGCATGTCCTTCCTGCAAGCTTCTTATTCCTTGGCAAACTGAGCATGCTTGGGGAGCATGGGGATTGAGATAGTCTTCACAAATTTTGGCCATATTCGATAGATGTCATCTACAAGGTAGTATCCCTTGTTGTAGTGGTGCCCGTTGATCTCAAAGTCCACCGGGGGAGCATGACCGTCAACAAGCTTGGCACAGACAGTAGAAAACTGGAGGATGTTGATATCGTTGTTCGATCCTACCATGCCAAAGAATGAGTACCAAATCTAGAGATCTTTTGTAGCAACTGCTACAAGTATCACAGTGCAACCTCCTTTGCACATTTGTACATTCCCTGCTAAGCAATTGGACAGTTCTTCTAGTGCTAATGCATGCAGTCGATACGTCCAAGCATCCCAGAAAATCCTCTACTTTCATTGATTGTGAGGATCCAAGCAGTGTCTTCAGTAGTGGGTGGTCTCAAGTATAGTGGCCCAAACACTACAATCACTGCTCTACAGAATCTGTATAAATAATCGATGGTAGTGGACTCAGCCATGCAGAGATAGTCATCGCCATTGTCACTCGGAGCTTTGTATACCATTGTCACTCGAAGCTCCGTATGCAACCAACCTCATCGCCATCGTGCACTTATATAGTGAGGAAAACCCTACCATGTCGGTGCAGTCCTTTTTGCATATGAAGGAGGGGTCGTACAACCAGATGGCATGCACGATGTCGAATAAGAATTTTTTGGCTCATCCTGATACGGTGCCGAAATACGGCCTCTTCGTGCAGTGGGTCATCATTGAACTAGTCCGCGTACAACATGCAGTGACCCTCCATCTGTTGCCTTGCTTTGCACTTCCGTTGACCCTTCACCGAGCCTCCATGCTTCAGCGTTGTAGTCTGCTTGTACAGCCTAGTCAGGGAGCCAAGGATCTGCATGTGCTCTTCATCCTTGGCGGCTGCGACAGTCTCTTCCTCCAATAGCAAGGCGAACATCTCCTCATCGTCGAAGTCCATGGCCGAACAGGCAAAATGCTGAACACTTCTGATACGTTGCTAACGTATCCATAATTTTTGGTGTTCCATGCTTGGTTTTATCTATTTTCTTGTGATTTGTTCCAACTTTGGAGTACTTTCTATACACTTTCTTGGACTAACCTATTAACAAGTGCCACAGTGCCAGTTGCCTGTTTTCTGTTGTTTTTGGTTCCAGGAAAGTCAGAAAATCAATATTCTCGGAATTGGACCGGACAAAAGCCAAAGTCAATATTTTACCGGAAGACTCACGGAGCCAGAAGACGAGACGAAGAGGGGCCACAGGGTGGCCACACCATGTGGTGGCGCGGGCTAGCCCTGGCCGCACCACCAGGTGGTGTGGGCCCCCTGGCCGCCCACCGACCTTGCATCTTCGCCTATAAGATGCCTCCCGATGCAAAAAACCATAAATCATCCAGCCTCCAGCCACGAAAAGTTCCGCAGCGCCGCCGCCACCGAAGGGGAGATTCGGGGGACAGAAAATCTCTGCTCCGGCACCCTGCCAGGACGGGGAAGTGCCCTCAGAGCCATCTCCATCGATCTCCACCACCATCTCCATCACCATTGCTGATTCACATGATGAGGAGGGAGTAGTTCTCTCTCGAGGCTAAGGGTTCTACCGGTAGCTATGTGTTCATCTCTCTCTCTCTATGCATGATCTTATTGAGATCATGAGCTTGTAATCCTTGCTACTCAAGTGCTTTAATAGATCTCTGCTCTCCCCATGTGTGTGAAGTTGATAGTGTGCACACCATGGTGGCACTTAGGCTAGAGATTTCAAATACTTGTTATGAGTTATATTTGGAGTTGGATGTCTCTATGAAATTGTGGTGTTTGTTGGAACCATCTAGAGCTCAAGGTGATAGTGTGGGGTTATCTAGATGGGGAAAGCAAACTTTGAGGTGTGTTGTTATAGCCCTACCATTGATTAGAGTGTTCAACCGGAGAGTAGTTAAGAGTAGTATCATAAAGAGAATATATTTATATGAGAGTGTTCACTAGTGAAAGTATGATCCCTAGGCCTTGTTTCTAAGCACTGAAAGACCGTTTGCTATTAGAGTTGTTACATGTTTGCTTGCTACCATCTTTATTTCAGTTTGCCTTTAGTCTCTTCCACGCCATCAAGCTATTTTCTGACACCGTTGTCTTATATCCATACCACTTGTATTTCACTATCTCTTCGCTGAACTAGTGCACCTATACACCTGACAAGTGTATTGGGTGTGTTGGGGACACAAGGGACTTCTTGTATCTTGATTGCATGGTTGCTTGAGAGGGGATACCTTTGACCACTTCCTCCCCGAGTTCGATAAATCTTGGGTAATCCACTTAAGGAAAACTTGCTGCTATTCTACAAACCTCTGCACTTGGAGGCCCAACAACTGTCTACAAGAATAGAAGTGCGTAGACATCAACTTCACGGGCGAGGTGGCTGTGATCTTGGAACGGAGTCGAGCTGCCGGCGAGACGCGATAAGGCGAAACAAGGCCTGCAGCAAGGGGAAAAGGGTGTGGCGGTGGAGGTGGTCCTTTCTATTAGTGTGGATTCGGCGGGGCGGGGCAGGGCAAGGCTGGCGGCGACATGGCGGTGGGGAGAGGGAGGCTCTATGTCACGGGAGAGGCGAATCGCGGTGGGGAATGGGATGTCTCACTGATAAGGTTGACCCACCAGTTTTTCCTTTCATCCGGCTTTCCTAGGCAATTCCGGGGAGGGGGGTCAGCTTGGAAACCCTGGATATAAGTTGGGCAAAATCCGGCTGACTTCGGCATCCTGAAAACGTGATTGGGTGAAAACTCGCCATCTGGACGAAGAAAATTGCCTTGGAAAACCCTTGTGGAAATGCTGAAATGCTAGTGGAGATGCTCCTAGGAGGCGCTGTAGCGACAGTTCTTTCTCTTCCGGCCGGCAATCTTGGTCCTGATCACCGAATGGAGGCAAGTAGGACGGTGTCGACGTGCACCCCGGAGGTGGCCCAAGGCACACACGTGTTCGACATCTTGGGTTACAGCAAGCACATGGGCATGGTCAACAGAGACGACAGGTATACTGTCCCGGATATTCACTGTCGGCGGCCATGACTGGATCATCCGATTCTACCCTTATGGTTTTCTAGAAGAATATCAAGATTCTACCCTGGTGGTGTGAACAAATCTAGAAGGAGATGGACTTAGAAAGTGAAAGGGAGGGGTTGAGTCAAAATATATCTGCTTCTCTTTTTTTCACACGCGCTTAGCTTGGGTTTATTGAAACACTCAGACCGGTGCGAGGCAAACAAGAAAGGAAAACCCAGGCCCAACAATTGTATGGGCTCCATCTCCGTTTGCAATACCGCCCCAAACAAACAAGGAAAAGAAAGCAGAGACGGCTCCATCTCTGTCTCCGGTTCGATCGACTCCCTCTAGGTTTAGGGATTATAATATTGATGTGCTTTTGTTTCACACAATCATCGAGCCGCCGCCTTCCCGTCGATTCTTTCTGCTCCGGCCGGCAATCGGCAATCGGCAATCTTCCTCGTGGTAATTAATCAGATGGAGGCAAGTACTAGGACGGTGTCGATGTGCACCCCGGAGGTGGCCCAAGGCACACATGTGTTCGACATCTTTGGTTACAGCAAGCACACGGGCATGGGCAACGACGACGGCAGCTACATACGGTCCCAGATTTTCACCGTCGGCGGCCACGGGGCCATCCGCTTCTACCCTGATGGCTTCGGCAAACAAAACCAAGATTGCATCTCTGTTTTTCTCGAGATTATGAGCAAGGGCATCGACGTCCGGGCGTCCTGCGACCTGAGGCTGGTCGACCAGAGCACCGGATTATCGTCTTCGGTGCATAAAACAGAGGCTAGGATTTTCAGGAGGGGTAGTAGTGTCACTACATATGCTCCACACTTGTCCAACTTCAAAAAGCGAAGCGAGATCGAAAACTCCGCCTACCTTAGCAGTGACGACCGCCTCACGCTGCTCGAAGAAAAGGAGGGATTATTATTCGATGTCAGCTTCAGTGTCGGAGGAGAGACTTTGGAAGCGCACAGGTTAGTTCTCGCCATGCGGTCGCCTGTTTTCAGAGCCGAGCTCTACGGGCCGATGAGGGAGGCGGCGACGACGGGGCAGCGCATAACCATCGAGGACATGCACCCTGCCGTTTTCAGAGCCCTGCTTCATTTCATCTACACCGATTCTTTGCCTCGCAAACACCTCGAGGGCGGCGACCAGAACACCGAGATGATCCGGCTTTTACTGGTGGCTGCCGACAGATACGCCATGGAGAGCCTCAAGCTGGTCTGCCAAAGCATCCTCTGCCAGCGTCTGAACGCCGACACCGTGGCAACCACTTTGGCTTTAGCCGACCAACATAGCTGCGACAAGCTTAAGGGTGCTTGCTTTCAGTTTATCGAGATATCGGAGGCTATGCAGCACCGTGGTGGCATCCCAAGGCTATCCAGGATCTTATGGGACTACTCTGGAGCGCTTCTATGCAGCGCGTGACACTCACTCTTAATCTTGTGCAAAACTTCCTTCTTGTGTGCAACCTTAATTACTTGAGCATCTGTATATGAGATTTTTATTTTGATCAAAGGGGTTTCCCCAGCTTCATTAACAAAGCAACAACGTCTACAGCATTCAGCTTTTGTCACCCACTTATTACAAATCCTGTGTGGCACAAATCACACACAGGTGCGAAAACTACATGAAACCAAAAAAGAGGCACATACAACACAAATTAAACTCTCATATCTAAATATGAGAATGAAATAGGATCAACCTTCGAACACGACAAACTGCGGTTCTCCGAACATTGACATGATAAAAGAGATATGTGGAAAAGGGACTTGCATCTAAGATCTTTCTAGGGGTTACTAGATCTTTTTTACATGGTTATGTTCTATTTGTAGGAGTAAAATAGGGACTAGGACCTCAATTCCAAGAAATTATATCTACTAGCAAGACATTCACTGAGCAAGCGGAAAACCTTTTGAAGGAAGCTATTATGGAACAGCTGGAATGGTTTTCTTTTCAGTAACAAACAAAAAATTTGCATTATATTATTTCATAGAAATTTTCTATAGCAAATTGTTGTGGGACATAAAATATACATATAGGGAAAAGGAGATCCAAGGGTTAATCCATTTTTACTAGTTTAGTGGGAAAATACTAATTAATGGTCTTACGAATTAGTGGTCTTAGGTCGATTTAGTTCAGGAGAAGGGGAAGGGGAAGAAAATTCGGTGCACTTTTGTATCCTCCATAAATATAGATCGACTGCAAGTAATAAAAACACGTTAATATGTGGATCCATAAAAGAAAATAAGTAACTTAACTTTTGATCGGCATATTTGCTATATACTCATACAGTGGTGTAAATTTGGAGAACATATAAAAGTCCTAATTCTTCATGTTAGAAAAAAATTCTTTTGCCCCTTTCCAATTACGGGTTCCTCTTTGGGTAATTCACAAATACAACTGGTTACAAGTCAGTGATGCATAGTTCTAAGCACGACGTAATGATGTCATGTGGCACGACCCATATCCGTCACCAATATTATTTCCCCTAGAAATACAAACTCAAAATAGGACCATGTCTTCATAACCTTTTTTGTTGCACCTTGTCTCACTTCCAAGCACACAAAAATGTACTCCCTCCATCCCAAATTAAGTGACTCAATTTTACCTATATATGAGTATATATCTACACATTTAAATATGTCTAAACATCCTATGTAGATAAAGTTGAATCAATTATTTTAAGACAGAGGGAGTACTACCTAGTCTTACAAGCTAGATCCCTTTAATAAGAAAATTGTATGGACATCTGAGTGACAACCGTCGCCCACCCCTGAGACCCGCTGAGACGAGACACGAGGGAACCACCACCCAACCGCCAGCAGCACTGTAGCATCCCAGAATATATGAAGGGGAAAAGGGTAGATTTGTGAATGGTGATTTTTTACCTTGCATACATATAAAATTTTGGGGCAAATTTACAGATAATATTTGAAAGTTCAAAGTGATGAGTCTGAACTCCAGTGAGGCCTTCTAAGCCAAATCGTCACTAGGAATTGGTTTAAATTTAAAACTGAGATTTGGAAATTTCAAATTTGGGGTTTAAATATAAAACAAACATGATAATATTTGAATCTTAAAATAACTCTGAAATTGAACACATGAAATAAAAATAGCTCAAAATGAAATTTTGACTCAAGTCAAACTTGAGTTCAAACTATAATTCACAAAAAGATCATAAAGTGAAAGAATAAGATAATGAACATTGAACACTTCACAAAACTAAATCTTTATTCATATGTATATGAGTACAAGGTTTATTACAAATGAATTCACGAGAAAGGAAAGTAAAATCCTAATACAAACTACAAATAGTAAAGAAAATTGTCATGAATCTTTGAACCTGCAAAAAAGACATCAAATACAAACAAGCTATTGTTATGGTTAAAATGTTGGTTACACCTATGGTGAAACCATTTTGATGTTGAATCCAAAGGGAGTCCTGGAACTACAACAAATATTTGAAGGTTTAAACATATCCCAATAGGCAACTTACATGATCTGGGCATAAGGAAAGGCAACCGGCAGCATAGGGACAATGCCCAAGATCAGTTCAAGATCTTCATCAAGCACACCCTAGAATCTTCAAAGATTGTTACTTATAACCACAGAAGAGTAGACAGAAATAAGAGTAGCTAGGGATCATCTCGATCCATGGAGGGAGAGAGAGTATCATGTGTAAGCATCAGTAGTTCTGCATGATCTTATCTTAATACTGAGCTAAGCACTTAGCACCCTAGGCACCACAGAAGAACTCACAAGATCATAGCACAGTGCACAGCCAAGTTTTGCACGTACGCATCACATCCTTGATGCAACCACAAAAACACCTAAATAATTTATAAAGCAACTATTCAATCATAACTAAAATAAAAAGATTATGTTAGAGTAAACACTGATAGAGAAGTTCAATAAATCAATATATAATTATAGTAACATAATATCACTCGGTAGAGAACAACTAAATATTCAACATTAATAAAAATAGTTAAACTAGCATATTAAACTCTAATGAAACCTAAGCACTAAAGTTAATTGAACATCAACGAGTACAAGATTTAGTAAATAACTAAACTACTGTAAACCAATGGATAAGTATCATCCAAGGCTACATTACACTATAAACTAAAATACTAAGAACCCAAAATAATTAGCTAAGCAAGACTAACCTGAAGAACAGCTACAATAAAGAATAACCCAAATACAATAAAGTAATAAAATGAGAAGTAGAGATACATACCAAGAGAGAGAGAAAGAGAGAGTAGGAATTACATTTAGAAAGGGAGAGTCGACCTCAACCCTAGCTAAGTAGAGGAGGTAGGAAGCGACTATGGTGATGGTGGCATAGGGAGCACCAGCAAGGGGCCACCTGTGCCAGCCCACATCGATAGTTGAGGACAATGGAGAACATCTCTAGTACCTATGCCAAGCGTCCTAGGGGCGTCGGAGCATCGAGATAGCACCATCACCGAAATGCAATTAGGGTTAGGGTTAGGGGCGACCTCGAGAGTGATCACGGGAGGAAAAATGCCTCGATAGAGAGGTAGAGCGGAGGAGTAGGAGTGTTTGCGTAGCACGGTGACGACTCACATGGATGGAGGTGACCAGGTGATGACTCCCAAGTGCAGGAGATCAACTGTAGTACCTTTCAATAAGAAAAAGGTTGTCAAACCCACGAGGAGATGAAGTTACTAGTTGGAAAATTTTACAACTAAAGCAATAAAAGATGTAGTGGTTTGGTGTTTTGGGTTTGTAATTTGCAGTAATATAAGTTCCTGAAAGTATAGTGTAGTAAATACATGCTCTTAATAAGAGAAAGCCCAATCCTATAAGCAACAAGAGGACAAGCTCAAGTATGAGTTCTTATATGTGACAAACGTTCCTAAGGGCGGCATGGATTTACTTAGCATATAGATTTCTACACAATATGGTCAATATCTTGTCAAGTTTAGTTCTGTTAGGATGGAGCCTAGTTTAGGTGCAGCATTAGATATGAGCAAGTACACCCCTTATGATGGGTCGTCCTATAGCCATTTTCATGAGCAAACATAGGAACCATTAAGACATAAATTTTCCACCATAGCATTAAGTTCATGGGTCCCCGATATAAATCCCTCCAATGCAACTCAAATTATTGGAAAACGGTTTCTGTCATTCTATCCCTTCTAACCCTCTAATGCGCTCGACTTTCGACGTAGAGCTCGTTGGGAACCCCAAAAGGAAGGTACGATGAATACAGCAGCAAGTCTTTCCTCAGTTATGAAACCAAGGTTTAATCGAACCAGTAGGAGCAAGCAAACACCCCAAAGGTGTTACTAGCGGAGCTTTGGCAGGGCGCACTACCGGTGCTAGTAGCAATGTGGATACCTGCACAACACAACCACAGAACTTTGTCCCCAACTTGCGATGAGGTTGTCAATCTCACCGTGTTTTGCGGAATACAAAGGATTAAACGTATCGAATGGAAAGAAGTAAAAGTTTGCATAAAGTAAACACAAAGCAGTAAAAGATTGTAGATTGTATGTAAAGAAAAAGGACCGGGATCCATAGTTCACTAGAGGTGGCTCTCCTTAGATAGATAACATGCTGGGTGAACAAATTACAGCGGGGCAATTGACAAACACCGAGAAAGCAATACATGCATATACTAAACATCTTGACTCCTCTGAGACTTGATTGGGCATTACAACATAATACATAGACCGTCATCCAACTGCATCTATGACTAATAATCCACCTTCAGGTTATCATCCGAACCCCCTCCAGTATTAAGTTGCAAGCAACAGATTATTGCTTTACGAACTGCGTGTAAAGTAAACAATACGATTGTTCTATGAACAAAGGATTGTTGTTTTCTCCCTAGTAGCAACAGCACATCTAGTACCTTAGAGATTTATGTCACTTCCCCAGATTACCAGAGGCATGAACTCACTATCGAGCATAAATACTAACTCTTGGAGTTGCTAGCATCTACTTGGCCAAGATAGCTACTAACAACGGAAAGCATGCAAGATCTCAAATAACAAAGACATGATAGAATCAATAATCAATCTGAAATAGAATCTCAATATCCATCGGATCCCCGCAAACACAACATGTATGAATTACAAATAGATGATCTTGATCATGAACGGAGCTCACAAGACCTAAACATGAAAGCACAAAGGAGGAGAAACCAGCCATCTAGCTACTACATGGATCTGTAGTCCAAGGATGAACTACTCACGCATCACACCGGAGGCTTGCATGGTGATGAAGAAAGCCTCCAAGGTGAATTCCCCTCTCCGACAGGGTGCCGGGAAGAGCTTCAGATCCCTCCCGATCTAGGGATGGAGATGACGGCGGCTACAGACTCTTTCGTGGATTTTGATCGGGTACCTAGGGTTTTCGTCCCGAGGGCAACTTATAGTCGGAAGGGGAGGCCGAGGGGGTGCCTGGGCTGGCCACACCACCCCCTGGTGCGGGCCAGGCCTGGCCACACAGCCAGGTGGTCTGGCCGCCCTCTGGCCCTTCTCCGTCTCGTATTCTGGAACTTGATCCCTTCCGGAAAAATAGGCACTTTGGCTTTTGTCCCGTCCAATTCCGAGAATATTCATTTTATGACTTTCCTGGAACCAAAAACAGCAGAAAATAGGTAGTTGGCACTATGGCTCTTGTTAATAGGTTAGTCCAAGAAATCATATGAAAATTAATCCAAAGTTGGAACAAACCACAAGAAAGTGGATAAAACCAAGCATGGAACATCAAAAATTATAGATACATTTGCAATGTATCACCCTCTTCATTGCATTAAAGTGTAGCCCTATGAGCCCATATAGGTAAAGTGATATGCAGTCGAAGTTCGCAGATCACCATCATAGAACAACATAAAAGATATAAACTTGATCAAATACTCATTGCATATTATATGGAAATCATAGCCAATTCATCCTATGCCCTCAGGAACATGGGAATCTACTCACAAGTGTCAAAAATGATATGGATCAATGGCATATGGATTACAACACAATCTGAAAATATAATCTCTCCACCAAATAAAGACAAGTTGTCAATCACAAACATGTAAATAGTACTCAAATAATATCTAGGGTTCAATCAATCACAAATTATGAGGGGAATTTGATGGATCTTGGAGATGGAATGGTGATGATGTTGGTGCTGATGGATATGTTGATGGAGATTCTCCCCCTTCACCAAGGAGGAGGAGTAATGACGATGGCGTTGATCTCCCCCTTGCTGGAGGCTCTGGCACAACAGGATCTGCCCTCTCCTAGAGTAGGACAAGACTTTCGCCACTGCCGCCGCCTCTGTAAATCATGAAAAAAATAGGGCGTATGTTTTTTGGAGAGACAGAGGCGTCTATAGAAAGGAGGATCCAAGGGGACGCTCGAGGGATGAATAGGCCCAGGTGGCGCGTGCACCAGGGAAGGACGTGCCACCTGGCCTCTTTCGGCCTTCCTGGATCCTCTCATGTGTTTTTGTCGCTCCATAGTCCTTCTCATGATGAAAAATTGGTCAGGTATTTTCCCTCTGATTTATTGATGTCCCGAAGGTCCTTGAAACAACAAAATAAGAAAAAGGAGGTTTTCTTCCTCCTATAAATTAAATACCAATGATGGAGACTTTGTAGGAAAGTCCCATAAATCATCTAAAATGCATAAATAATGATAGAATCATCCAAATAACATTTTATAATGATCACATATGTTGTTATTATGATGATGCAAAAATGCAAGTATCAACTCCCCCAAGGTTAAATCTTTGCTCCTCCTCGAACAAATAAGTGAATAGATCATATCATGCATCAATGAGCTTATTGTTGATAAAGTAAAATACGAGCATGGCATCATCAATATATGCATATTCATTTATCTTAAAATATTTATAGCATAATAATCATACGAATGAGGACAACATAGATAGGATTTCTAGCAACTACCCCTTGCTTTTGAACAAGACTAACCATTATATGTTGGACAACTGATGAACATGTCTCATTTTCTTTTATTTTCGATTGATGGTATTTACCATGCTATTTTGACTTTACTGCATGCCTTTGCAACAAAGATAAACTCTCATTGAATAAATAGTTAAAATAAGAGAATTTTTCAAACAACAAGATAGACATGAAGTTCAACTTTGTCGAACACTTTCACCATATTTTTAATGGCATCAGTTAATGGTATTGCCTCTTAGTAACCAGTATAAAACCTTATTCATGGATCTTTCAATCATGGTATATACTCTATTAATCTTTTGCCCTTTCTCTGTCCATGGCTAACCAAATACTCGGGTGCCTGCCTTTTCATTCACCTTTCCATAGAGTATATGTATTGAAATATCCATGACCCTCAGATTACGCATTGATTACTAAGTTAAACAAGAGTAACTCATGTCCCCTTGTTGCCATCTCTTCCTAACTTTTAATTCTACAAAACCACATATTGATTCCAAATGCAGGATATTATTTTTTATTTCAATTTTTGCTTGCTTGGACCTTTCTTTTTGTAACAAGCCTTTTATTTCACTTGCTTTGATTTTCCCTTTTGTTGGAAGTTTTCATTTGTTTTATTTGTTGAGATAAATTCTATACTTGTCCAAAATATTCAAGTTAATTTAATTCAGGGAAATATGTAATTGAAACTTCTAGATATGATGTGCACATCTACATGAGTGTTAATCATAAATCTCCAAACAAGAGAATCATGGATAACACCATACTTTATATTTCATTAAAAACCACTCAACCAAGTATACATGATGATGCTTTAAGAGCTATTCAAGCATTAAGATAATTGATACATAATTTATGCAAGCAATGCCAAACCTAAAGACTCATGACTAAATACAATATGATTAATTAAAAACCATAAAATATTAGGTGAAACTCCCCCAAACTTGAGTTGTTGTTGCAGATATTTAAGTGATAGCTTTCACGAACTCATCTTTGGTAGTATCCCTAATCTTCACCAAGGCTGTGTGCAACTCCTTATTAAGCTCAATTTGCTCCTACAACTTGCCCTTGTAACACTTGATATCTTCCTCCAACCTTACAATGGTCTCACTACAGACTGCTGAGCTTGTTTGCATGTTCCTCACATACTTTACATTAACCGCCTCCTCATAATCCTATAGCAATTTAATATGATGGTGAGAACCAGATGAATACTCTTCTTCGATGGCGATTTATCGGTGAAGGAAGTCGATCCGTGCTTGAAGATCTAGGTCAACCAAGCTTATGAGGTGAGGTTCTTCGATCTCCCTCATTGTGCTTGCTCTTTCTTCGAACTGGGGCCTCCAATGGTCATCACCCATTGGTCCTCCTTCTTCTCCTTATGGCTGGATCCTTGGTGGAGACCCCCACCATGAGGTCTTACCATCTGCACATGGGGATCCTCCAATTGGGGTGCTCCACCGTGAAGACATGTTCAAGTTGCTAGGATGAGATCTAGAAGACAGAGATAGAAAACAAAGTTTTCCTTGAAAAGACTCTGTGCGAGATTAGATTGGCAGAGGGGGATATATATTAATAGTTTCTAGGGTAAGACAAAGAGTTGGAGTTGAAACAGAGGTGAAACAGGGCCCGGAGGGGTGAAAGAG
The DNA here is from genome assembly GCA_910589775.1 of Avena eriantha. NCBI lineage: Eukaryota > Viridiplantae > Streptophyta > Magnoliopsida > Poales > Poaceae > Avena > Avena eriantha. The sequence continues at coordinate 518,666,361 of OU342745.1, forward strand.
ACCAGGTGCGCGTGCACAGGTGGTGGCCACGCCACCTGTCCTATTTCCCTATTTAGGACTCTACTTTGTCCAATTCTTTCGCTACATGCCTCAAGTTTCCAAAAATAATGACTTTCCCAAAGTATCGAAATATTGTGAGATGGTTATGTACCTGAAAGTTTCTTTTTAATGATTTCTGATATCTAACAAGGGATATTTCTTTGCAATCACGTCCTCGGGATTCTTTCGGTTTAGCTCCTCAAACTTTCCAAAGTTGGAAAGTGGCATGCAATATAATGTTTAAGATGTTTTCTGTTAACCACGTGAGGTTTACCTTTGTAGTCTCCATGAAGGCAGATGGCTCTAGAGCGGTACACCTCCTGCACAACTAAAGGACCTTGCCACTTTGAGGCCAACTTCCCTACAGAAAACTTGAAACGAGAGTTGAACAATAATACTTGATCAACTACCTTTAATTCCTTTCTTTTTATTTTCTTGTCATGCCAAATTTTAACTTTTTCCTTAAACAACCTAGCACTTTGATAATCTGTGTTCCTCCATTCATCTAACAAGTTTAGGTCTAGAATTATTTTCTCTCCAATAGTTTTAAATTCGAAGTTAAGTTACTTAACTGCCCATCTAGCTTTATGTTCTAACTCTACTGGGAGGTGACAAGCTTTACCATAAACCATTTTATAAGAAGACATACCCATATGATTTTTATAAGAAGTTCCATTAATTTTTGTTGGCCAATCAGACCTAGCTCTATTTACCATATTTTCCAATATGAATTTAATTTCCCTATTACTTAGTCTAACTTGACCATTAGTTTGACGATGATATGGAGATGCTACTCTATGATTAACACCATAGTTAGCTAAAGTACTCCTAAGAACACCATGTAAGATATGAGAACCACCGTCAGTAATTTGAAATCTAGGTACTCCGAACCTGGGAAAAGTTATGTCCTTGAGAATCTTCATTTTTGTAGCATGATCTTCACTTTTGGTTGGAATTTCTTCCACACACACTTTGTAAAATAGTCCACTGCAACCAAAATGTGAGTATGTTTTGTTTTTTATGGTGGGAATGGACCCATAAAGTCAAATCCCCACACATCAAATGGTTCAAGTGGTAGTGAATAATTCATAGGCATTTAATTTTTTTACCAACATTTCCAACTCTTTGACATTTGTCACATGATTTAACATAGTTAGAGAAATCCTTAAATAAAGTAGGCCAATAAAAACCATATTGTAGGTGCAGTCTCCTGCATTATGTCCTCAGTAACGCCTATCATGATAGTATCTTATGATATCATGCTACTCAAATTTAGGCACACAACAGCTAATAATATCATCTACACTTTTCTTATAAAGGAATGCATCATCCAAAAAGTAGTGTCTAAGGTCATATAAGAATTTCTTTCTTTGTTAGGAAGTGAAATGTGGTGGCAAGAATTTTTTAACAAGAAAATTAGCATAATCAGCATACCAAGGGGATCCTACTCTAGCACTAGATACATTAATGTTTGCAACTTGTTCATTAGCAAATCTATAATTAATAGGAATAGGGTCTACTAAAATGTTTTCCATTCTAGATAAGTGATCTTCTACCGGATTATCTTCACCTATCCTATCAACAATATGCAAATTAAATTCTTGAAGTTAAAGAACCCATCTTATTAATCTAGGCTTAGCATCTTTTTTGTTCATAAGATATTTAATAGTAGAATGATTAGAGTGCACAATGACTTTATAATCAATAATGTAAGGTCTAAACTTATCACAAGAAAAGATTATTGTTAAGAATTATTTTTCAGTAGTAGCATAGTTTCTTTGAGAACCATCAAGTGTTTTACTAGCATAGTATATAGCATTTAATTTCTTATCAACTCTTTGGCCTAAAACAGCCCCTACAGCATAATCACTAGCATCACACATGATTTCCCCTATAGATTCCAATTAGGAGGTTGAATTATAGGAGCACTTATTAAAGCATTCTTCAAGACATTAAATGAATCTACACAATCATCATTAAAAGAGAATGGAACATCCTTTTGCAAAAGGTTAGTTAGAGGCTTTGATATTTTAGAGTAGTCTTTAATAAACCTTTTATTCTATCTTAACATAGTGATACGTCCATTTTGCATCACTATTCTATGTCTTTATTCACTATTATTCATTGATATATTTCATATTGAGAGGTGATACTTATGTTATTTCATCTGTTTTTGCATGGTTGATGACTTTTGGAGCATGGACCGCTGCAGTCAAGATTCTGATGGAAAAGGTGTTGTTTGGAGGCAAAATTCGCGAAGATCAGAAAATCCGGGAAAATATACGGAAAATCCTATTTTTCCAGAAGACTAAGGATGCCAGAAGACGGAGTGGAGATGGGCCACAGGGGGCCCACACCACCCCTGGCGCGGGCAGCCCTAGGCCGCGCCAGGAGGTGGTGTGGCCACCCTGGCCCACTCCAGCCTCTCCCCTCTGGCGTATATCATCCCCCCGAAACCCTAAGACTCGGGGAGCGACCATAGAAAGATTATGCCGCCTCTACGGGGCGAAAAACACCGAGATAGAAAATCTCTCCGGCAGACAGATTTCTGCCAGGGGCATTCCTTCCCGGAGAGGGGAGATCGTCGCCATGAACACCACCATCAAGTTGGACTTCATCAGGATCATCATCATCATCACCATCAGCACGCTCATCACCATCTCCATATTGCTGTAACAATTGCGTTGAATCTTGCATAGTTCATAGGGGAAACTTTCCCGGTGTTGATTACTCTTTGTACTTGATGCTATTGAGTGAACCATTGAATTATTGTTTATGTTCAGATTGTTATACATCATTATTCCATCTCTGATCATGATCCATATGATGTCTTGTGAGTAGTTCGTTTTGTTCTTGAGGACATGGGAGAAGTCTTGTTGTTAGTAGTGGAGTTGCGTTGAGAAAGATTCAATAGATTGTTATTTAAGTTGTGGTGTACTTCTTCTAGTGGTGTCATGTGAACATCGACTACATGAAACTTCACCTATATGGGCCTAGGGGAATGCATTGTGTATTTGGCTACTAATCGTAGGGGTTGCTGGAGTGACAGAAACCTGAACCCCCGTTAGGAAACCGTTGCACAAGGGACGTAAGGGTCTTAGAGTTTAAAGTTGTGGTTAGGTTTATACCTTAATTACTTTCTTGTACTTACGGATGTTTGCAAGGGGTATAATCACAAGTATGTATTAGTCTTGGATGGGGCGGTACATTAGCACAGGTTCACCCACACAACACTTGGCAAGCTAAAGAAGATTAATCAACTATATGAAGCGAAAGCACTTGACAGTCTTCCCATGTGTCCTCGAGAACGTTTGGTCATCTTAAGTAATACAACCGGCTTGTCCTTTGCTGCATAAAGGATTGGGCCACTTGATGCATTTATTCCTACTGTCTTTTATTTACTCGTACTTTGTTTACTTGCTATATCAAAAACCCCTAAAAATCCGTTTGCTAAGTATTTGCAGAGAATTCCTAATCCATACCACTAGCCAGCACCTTCTGCTCCTTGTTGGGTTTGACACTCTTACTTATCAAAAATATTGCGATACACCCCCTATACTTGTGGGTCATCAAGACTATTTTTTGGTGTCGTTGCCGGCGATTGAAGCGCTATTGGAGAGTGGAACTAGTAAAGGAAACTTCTACTATGAGTATTGTTTACTTCTGTTAGTTGCTTTATTTTCGTTATGGATAATTCGCTGAGTTTCTTATTTGGTAATGCTACTACCACTGCTAAGGTAGTAGATAAGCCACCACCTGCTGAGAATGATGTTTTCAAAATACCTACAAGAATTATTGATCGTGTTATGGATAACTACGATGTTGGGGATGGAACCGTCCATCCCGGTGATCATTTACTCTTTATACACGAATTATGCGGGTTGTTCAAGTGTGCAGGTATTACTACAGATCAAGTTAATAAGAAGTTATTCTCATTATCACTAAAAGGAAGAGCTGAGGAATGGTATAAGCTGCTGAAGAATGGTCAAGCTCTGGAATGGGAGGAAATAGTGCCTCTCTTTTATTCAAAGTTTTATCCTCCTAGTGAGATTCATAAAGATCGGAATCAAATATACAACTTTTGGCCTCTTGATGGAGAGAGTACAGCTCAAGCTTGGGGGAGATTGAAGTTACTAATGATCAACTGTCCCATTCATGAGCTCCCCAACAATATTATTATCAACAACTTTTATGCAAGGCTCCCTCTACATGATAAGGATTTATTGGATGCTTCTTGTGCTGGATCATTCACTCACATGGAAGAAGAAGCTAAATGGGATCTTCTGGACCGTATTCAAGACAATGTTGAAGCTTGGGAGAATGACAAAGGTAGAAAGTCGGGTATAAATTATGATTATAAATGCATTGAATCTTTTATGGGAATTGATGACTTTCAAAATATTAGAAATGCTTATGGTCTAGACTCTCAAGCTATTGCTTCTTATTTTAAGGCTTTTGCTTCCTACATTGAAGTGCCTAAAAAGAAGTGGAATAAGTATCATGAACCTTATAAAGATATTTCTAAGAGTGTTCTTACAAGAAATACTGAAGTTTATACTGCTAATCATGTTTTACCTAAACCTTATATTGAGAAAATGCCTTTTTCAGTTAAGGTAAAGGAACATTCTATGATAGCTAGTATGGTTAATGAAAGTAAAAATAAAGCTGTTGAGCCTGATAAACAAATGGTTGATGAACCTCTAATAGCAAGTGTGAAAGACTTTGTCACTAAATATGAAAAAGAGGGACACACTATCCTTTGTAAGGATACCTCTAATATTGTTTCACAAAGTAGTGTTATGAGAGCTAGTATTCCCGTGTTTTCTGTTAGAATAAGTGATCATTGCTATGATGGTCCTTGTGATAGCTATATTGTTAAGTTTATGCATGATACTGAAAGCTACTATGAGAGAGGGAAAAGTGTTCTTATGTATCTCAATAATATCAAGTTTCCTCGTTTTATGCTGAAAGTTTTTATGTTGCACTTGTTTTGCCTTCTTATGCAAGAAGCCTCTGGTTTCAACAACTTGTTTGTTTACAAAATCCCCTTGCATAGGAAGTGGGTTAGACTTAAATGTGTGTGTGTTTTTGCTTCTTAATGCTCTCTTTCACTTCAATCCATATCCCTATGAGAGCTTCTTCAAAGTTATCATGCCCATCTTAATGGCTATAAAGAAAGAGCTTTATGGGAGACAACCCAATTTCTTTTTGCTTTTAGTTTGTTTTTGTTTCTTTGAGTCTTGGAAGTTATTACTTCGGTAATAAACGCTCCTTATCCGTTTTGTTTGGTTTTTGTGTCAAGATCAACCTCTAATGAGAGAGAAGTAATATTTGGGGAAGTTGCTGTCTCGAAACAGATTTTTGTGCTTCACCATAAAAATTCGTGAGAGATCTCTGTATGTCGGATTGAGCTGTAATTTTTTGTTCTTCTGCCCCATGTTGTTATTTAACTTTCATTAGTTTTGCACTTTTTGATTTGAGCAACATAAGATTTTCGAAAAAATTGATCTTTACCTGCTGGTCTGTTTTGACAGATTTTGCCACTCTTGCATTTGCTTCTTTATTCGATTTCCTTTTTGAATACTTTTTGAGTTTTCGGAAGGAGTTGCTTCAGTAGCTTTTGTTTTGATGGTTTTCAGTTGAAGTTGGACTCAAAAGGTTTTATCACTTCATATATACTATTATTGCTAATGACAACTGTGTGAAGTTTTGTGTGAAAGAAATTTCCAGGTAGTGGAGATAATGGTGTAATAAGGAAGAGAAGGGTTTTATAACTCAAGTAATAAGTGTATGAAGATGAAGATATTGATGATATTCAAGAGATGACTCTGGAAGAATCTACTAGATACCAAATTCAGAGACCTGCAGAGTCTGATTTAGGTAACAGTTCGGATAAGAAAAGTTACGCGAAAATACAATCCATCTATATTTTTGCAGTTTTCAGTCAATAAGGGAAACTACGAAGCGAAAAAGGGACGGAAACGGAGCCTGGGTGGCTCACACCACCCTGTGGCGCGGGCCCACCCCTGGCCGCGCCACCAGGTGGTGAGTCCACCCCTGACTCCGCCTCCGGCTCGTTTTCTCCCAGTACCTTCCTTTTGATGTGAAGCTTCGTAATATATAATCCCTCGGATCCCCCAAGGTTCGTATATCGTGTTTTCGTCGTGTTTTTGTTTCGATTTGTTTCTGCCAGGACATACTCTTTGAAAGTTTAGAAGCACAATGGTGTCTGCCAAGGATAAAGGGAAGGAGCCCATGGAGGAAGACCTCCAAGACCCCGGGAAGAAGAAGGAGATCAAGAGTGAAGGTGAAGAGGAGAAAGGCCAACATCCGCACACCGGCACTACCATTGCAAGCATTGGAGTGGTGGCAAACCCAGCCAGGATCAGAAGGACTGCACGGATACAGACTAGGGGAAAGCTCCTCGTCACAGTTTGGCTCCACGGTCAACTTCTCCAAGCACCAAGAGTCCCTTACATACCTTTATCCATAACCATGCAGGAAAAGAAGACTTCAAGGAGGAAGAGTGGGGAAAGAATAGCAAGAGCTGGAATTCTCAACACGACATGATCATGAGCCGCATTGAGCAAAACTCACAGCTGATTCGTAATCTCACCTTCGAGATTGAGGACTTTGGGAAGCTGATTAGAGAGCTCATCGAGAGGATACCACCACCACCAAAGGAGTAATTCATCATCAAGTTTGACATTCCCTTGGTTTGTTCCAAGCTTCGGGGAGTGCCGCGGTATCATATCACTATCTTCTATCTTTTTACCTTATTAGTAGAGTCATATCATGAATAGAGGAATTATTATGTAGGATGGTTTGCATTATGGAAGTGTCCCCTCTCTCGTTAGATATGTATCACTTAGTGTGAGTTTCCGTTATGGAATATTAATGAGAAGTTCTATCATCCACTCTTTTGCATAGCTTATATTAGTTTTCAATTCGTGGTTATATGATTGATCTTGTTGTTAGTATTGGTATCACTTTGGGATCATTGAGTTAATTTAGTTGGTTTTGGCAAACCTGGCTCGGTCAGTAGCAACACTATTTTTGAGAGTTGAATGAAAAAGATAAAAGTACCTTTAAAGAAAAATTATTTCATCATCTTTCTTTCTTGATTTTCTCATAAGTTTAGTATTCTCTAGTTAAGATCTTTTGTGCTTCCAAGGAAGATTGCATGTTTGTCTTTATCACTTGTATATTTGTTTGTTTCCTTCAACTCTTATACTTGCTACCTAGCCTTGCTAGCCAAAAACCTGTACTGAGAGGGTATTCTTCTCGTGCATCCACCTCCTTTAAAGCAAAACCTTTGCCATTTGTGTCCACCATACCTACCTAGTAGCATTATTTCTATTCCAAGTAAATTCTTGTTTTATCTACCTCCCAAATTAAACTTGTTATGTGAAAAGTAGTGATTAAAGCTCTCACAAACTTGACGGCACACTTTACTTTTTGCATTTAATAAACTTGAACCATTGGGTCCTTCTTTGTTGCGTATATGCTTGTGCTTTATGAGTTGAAGTTAGCCGAACCATGTATCATGGGGACCGCTTTCAACACTTCATTTGGTACTTTGTACCTAGTTGATATCATGTCATTTTTCTTATGGATCCCGGCGGTGTGAAATAAAAGTGGAACTTGTAAGATCATGGAGTTTATATGTGTGTTAGAGAAACACCTGGGCCGCTAGCCCAAGCCATGCCTAATCATGGTGGAAACTTGCGACATAACTATAGTGAGCATTCTATGAACCATCCTCAATAAAAACCTATGCAAATAGCAAATAAAAAGATCGCGGAGATGCTCACTGTCTGCTTGCCTTGTCATTTTGATTATGGGATAGCTCCTGTGTCATGTGCAAGGGGTACCCCGTTGGCGGTTCTCAATGATACGCATGTATTTACAATGACAAGAGCTTGCTCGTGACTGAAGTTGAGTAGCATGAGGATCGGTACTCATAAGTAAGGGGCATGAGATTTCAACTTATAACTTGTCAAGCATATCCTCTTAGTTGTGTCACTTTAACCTTAATCACCTAAAGATGCCTATGATAGGGGCAATGAGAGTTGAAAGCTAGTAAGTATCATAATTTTTGGGAGCTCTTTATGAGACTTGCAATCCCTGCTTTCCTCTTTGAAGGGCCTTTCTTTTACTTTGTAGTTGAGTCAGTAAACCTACTCCCTTCTATCTCAGCAAGTATTTTGAGTTGTTGTGTTTCATTCATTTATATGTTGATTTATTCATTCATGTTTCTTATGTTCCTTGTTTTGCACATTGCTCTTATCTCTATGTTTACTACTTTGAAAGCTATCATTGAAAAACCAACTATTTGTGAACTCCAGCAAATTATCAACTATTCTTTGACCAAGAGCTAACTTTGCCATTGCCAATTATGATTCACTTTATGTATCTTCATTGTGTTTCCTTTACCTATTACAAGTTGAGTTGTATAATAGTGAGTTGTCTTCTATTATGATCTATGTATTTGATGAATGTGATGCTTCTTGTCCGTATTCTTTTATCGACTCTTCACTCCATAAACCTGAGGACATGTTTATTGAGCTCAATTTCGCTCGGGGACAAGCGAAGTCTAAGCTTGGGGGGAGTTGATATGTCCATTTTGCATCACTATTCTATGTCTTAATTCACTATTATTCATTGATATATTTCGTATTGAGAGGTGATACTTATGTTATTTCATCTGTTTTTGCATGGTTGATGACTTTTGGAGCATGGACCGCTGCAGTCAGGATTCTGATGGAAAAGGTGCTGTTTGGAGGCAAAATTCACGAAGATCAGAAAATCCGGGAAAATATACAGAAAATCCTATTTTTCCAGAAGACTAAGGATGCCAGAATACGGAGTGGAGATGGGCCACAGGGGGCCCACACCACCCCCTGGCGCGGGAAGCCCTAGGCCGCGCCAGGAGGTGGTGTGGCCACCCTGGCCCACTCTAGCATCTCCCCTCTGGCGTATATCATCCCCCCGAAATGCTAAGACTCGGGGAGCGACCACAGAAAGATTCCGCCGCCTCTGCGGGGCAGAAAACACCGAGAGAGAAAGATCTCTCCGGCAGACAGATTTCTGCCGGGGAAAATTCCTTCCCGGAGAGGGGAGATCGTCGCCATCAACACCACAATCAAGCTGGACTTCATTGGGATCATAATCATCATCACCACCATCATCACCATCAGCACCCTCATCACCATCTCCATATTGTTGTAACAATTGCGTTGAATCTTGCATAGTTCATAGGGGAAACTTTCTCGGTGTTGATTACTCTTTGTAGTTGATGCTATTGAGTGAACCATTGAATTATTGTTTATGTTCAGATTGTTATACATCATTATTCCATCTCTGATCATGATCCATATGATGTCTTGTGAGTAGTTCGTTTTGTTCTTGAGGACATGGAAGAAGTCTTGTTGTTAGTAGTGGAGTTGCGTTGAGAAAGATTCAATAGATTGTTATTTAAGTTGTGGTGTACTTCTTCTAGTGGTGTCATGTGAACGTCGACTACATGACACTTCACCTATATGGGCCTAGGGGAATGCATTGTGTATTTGGCTACTAATCGTAGGGGTTGCCGGAGTGACAGAAACCTGAACCCCCGTTAGGAAACCATTGCACAAGGGACGTAAGGGTCTTAGAGTTTAAAGATGTGGTTAGGTTTCTACCTTAATTACTTTCTTGTACTTACGGATGTTTGCAAGGGATATAATCACAAGTATTTATTAGTCTTAGATGGGGCGGTACATTAGCACAGGTTCACCCACACAACACTTAGGAAGCTAAAGAAGATTAATCAACTATATGAAGCGAAAGCACTTGACAGTCTTCCCATGTGTCCTCGAGAACGTTTGGTCATCTTAAGTAATACAACTGGCTTGTCCTTTGCTGCATAAAGGATTGGGCCACCTGCTGCATTTATTCCTACTGTCTTTTATTTACTCATACTTTGTTTACTTGCTATATCAAAAACCCCTAAAAATCCGTTTGCTAAGTATTTGCAGAGAATTCCTGATCCATACCACTAGCCAGCACCTTCTGCTCCTCATTGGGTTCGACACTCTTACTTATCGAAAATACTGTGATACACCCCCTATACTTGTGGGTCATCACACGTCTACCTCAATACCTCTTTCTGAACGGTGTCCAAGAAAAACACCTTATGTCACCATGAAATAACACTTTTCCTAGTTTAGGACTAAGTGTTGGTCCTCACAACGCTGTAAAACTTTGTTAAGATTGAGAAAGCAATTGTCGAAAGAGGTACCATACATAGAAAAAAGTCATTCATGAACACTTCCATAATTTTCTTAATATAATCAGCAAATATAGCATTCACGCATCTTTGAAAATTAGCAGGATCATTGCATAAACCAAATGGCATTCTCCTATAAGAAAAAGTACCAAAGGGACATATGAGAGTTGTCTATTCCTCATCATCTTTATGCACATGAATTTGGGAGAAACCTGAATAACCATCTAGATAGCAAAATAGTGAATGTTTTGACAATCTTTCTAACATTTGATCAATGAATTGCAAAGGGTAATGATCTTTACGAGTAGCTTTATATATTTTTCTGAAATAAATGTACATTCTATAACCAGTAACAGTTGTTAAGCTACAAGTTCATTTTCATCAATTGGAACAATATTTATTCCATCCTTTTTAGGCACACAATGAACAGGGCTAACTCATTTACTAGCAGCTATGGGATAGATAATACCTGCTTCAATGAGTTTAATTACCTCTTTCCTTACCACTTATTTCATTTTTGGATGAAGGTGGTGTTGATAATCAACACCGGGTTTTGTATCTTCTTCCTAGTTAACTTTATGCATACATAAAGTAGGGCTTATACCTTACAAGTCATCTAGTGAATAGCCAACGGCTTGCCTATGAGCTTGAAGTACTTCAAGTAACTTTGATTCTTCTTCAACTGAAAGTTTATCACTAACAATAACAGGGTATATTTTCTTTTCATCAAGGAATGCATATTTCATATCTTCGGGCAAGGGTTTAAGTTCAAAACTAGGATATTCCTTGGGTAGAGGTAATACTCCTAAATTATCAGGTGGAATATGTAATTCTAGTTGAGGTGGTTGTTGAGATAGTATTTGTTCTAATGCTTCTTTTTCCTCATCACTAAAAGGTTCCTCTTGGTTAATCACATATTGCTCCATCGCGTCCGATGAAGCAACTGCCACAGAAGTAAGAGTTTCCACTATATCTTTAGAAAAAATATCTAAATGCGTATTAGTAAACTTGGAAAAGTTAAACTCTAATCTTTCACCAACACATTTAATGAACACTTTTTCTTTAGGTAAACTAATTTCAGCACCCACAGTATGTAAGAATGGTCTACCAAATATTGTGGGACAAAATGAATCTTGGGAGCAACCAAGTATAATAAAATCTGTGGGGGTATTTAATTTTCCTACTAAGAGCAACTCCAACAGCCGCACTAAAACCTGGCACGCTAAAATTGCTTTGCAATGCGCGTGATTCATGTTTATCACGTGGCGCTTGTTTCTCCTCCAACGGTGGCGCTAAATCTGGCGCGCTAAAATAGAGCAAAATATACCCCCCACCAGATGCGCTAAAATACAGTGCGCGCCAGCGCAAACAGCTTTCTCAAGCTCATAATGCATCAACAAGATTAAACAAAACAAATAAATAGAACAACAAATGGCTCTCAACAATCACCAAATGCTTGTCTCACACAACCAAGTTCAACGCAAGTTTAGGGCATAGTTCAAATGAAAATGATAATTTCACACAACCAAGTTCAACACTAATTTAACATGTTGACACATCATTTGTCAACATCATCATAGCCATTGCCACTTCCATCTTGTGCCTCTTCTCCTTGGCAGTCTTGGACGGTGGTGTTGGTGGTGTTGGCATGTGATGAATCTCCATAGCCATCAACATTGATAGAAGGTGATGGATTACCCATGGAGGCCATGCCATAGGCATCAATATGGATCCTAGGTGATGGATTCACCATGGAGGCCATGAATCCCCCGGTGTTGCTCCCATGCCTCCAAAGCCTCCAAAGCTACCCATACCTCCAAATGCATTCATTCCTTCACTTTGGGCCTTCAAGTGGTTTGTTGTCATTCTGTTTTTGGCCAACACTTCATCACGAGCAAGGTTTATGTACTCTTTTTGCCTTTCATCCATGTGGGACGTGTCAATGGTAAGGTCTAAACCATTCGCGAGCATTACCATTATGAGATAAATATAATAACTTCATTTTCACTTCATCATGAGGAATACCAGAGATTTTAAATATAGAGCATAGATCTTTAGTCATTTGTATATGCCCTTGAGAAGTTTTACTTTCATCTCCTGTAAAAGTTTGTTTCCTAACCTCTTTGGCAATACCAATAGGTATTTTATATTCCATTTCTGGCTCAGGAGGTTTATCAACCTTGTTCTTAATAGTGTTAACATATTCATATAAAGTAAGTTTCATACTTTCACGACCAGGGAAGGCCATGATTAAATAATATAGCAAAAGTAAAAAAAACAACTTTCAAGTTTCCTTACCAAACAAACTTACCAATAGCACGATGCTTCCCGGCAACGACGCCAGAAAAGTATCTTGATGACTCCCAAGTGCAGGAGATCAATTGTAGTACCTTTCAATAACAAAAGTTTGTCGAACCCACAAGGAGTTGAAGGTATTGGTTAGCAAGTTTGATAAGTAAATCAATAACATATGCAATGGTTTGGTGTTTCGAATTTGTATTTTACAGTAATATAAATTGCTAAATGTAAATTGCAGTAAATAGATGCTCTTAATAAGAGAAAGCCCAATCCTCTATGCAGCAAGAGTACAAACTAAAGTATGTGTTCTTATATATGACCAACATTCTCGAGGGTGGCATGGATTTACTTAGCATACACATTTCTACATAATATGGTGAATATCTTGTCAAGTTTAGTTCTCTTAGGACGGAGCCTAGTTGATGCATGTAAAACGCATACATGAACTTTGTAGTTTATTGACACATATTCCCACATATCTACAACATTTATAATGCAATAACCATGTTTTATATTGACTTTTAGGGATTTACCAATGATCCCCTTTATTTTGGTTATAACTCTACATGACCAGAAAAAAAACACGGTTTTGTTTATTTTGATCTTTTAGGGACCTAAATGAAGTCCAATGGAGTTGAGATTCTAGGAAAACCAATATTTCACGGAGATAAAGATCTGGAGTGCTTGGACCTCACAAGGGAGGCCTAGAGGCCCGAAAGAGGGTGGGTGGCGTGGCCTACCCCCTACACGCGCTACCACACCTCTTTCCCTCCTCGGTCATCCGATTTTCTTCAATCTTGCACCCACAAACTTGGTTTGACCTAAAAACTACTATAAAAGGGTCCCCTAGGGCATCCTCGAGGAGAGCGTTGCAGAAACATAGAAACACCAAAAAGGAGTTAGAACAGCGAAGGTTGGAGGGGGGAACTCCACTGGAGCTGCCGACAGAGGGATCTCTACCTTCTCCAACATCTCTAACCTCATCACCATGATGAAGGGGGGTAGTCCACCTCTGTCCTATAGGTTTGTGGAAGTAGCTTGATCTCCCTCTGCCTTGTTCTTCATAGATCCAATACCATATGAGCTACCCTACATGATTGTGGCCATATATATAATTCCTATGTGGTGGATCTTTGTTCTATGATTTGATATTTGAGATTAGAATTTATCTATGTGTAAGATGTATGGACAGATGCATATGATGTACCTCATTATTAATTGCTTGTTTTGATCCAACTTGTATGCAAGAACGTGTATGGGGGAAGTGTGTATTAGATGGAGTAACATGGTGGTGGTGATTGAATAGTGATAGCAAATTCAAGATCTACTATGGTTTTTACCTTGCTTTTGTTATCCCGCTAGGGATTAAGTGAATTCATGTGCTATAATTATCCAGTGACACCTTGATAATTTTGTTTGCTCAAGGTAGCATATTTGTGATTCAAACATCATGTCAATGTACTTAAGGCTATACTATGTTAATTCTTAATTCTAGATTCCTTGGAGTTTTCCCTTTCTAGAGGAGTATAAGATAAATGTGTTTCATCATCTCTATGTTAGGACGTGATGCCCATATGAATGTTTATCAAATAAATAGTGATGTTCCACCAATATAATATTGATGATGAATTGTTTTATGTCCACTTCAACTAGAACGAGAGTAGAAAAGTGAACCCATGAACCCCGGTCTAACTTTTATCATAAGAAACAACATACAAACATTATTGTTATCATTTACCTTTGGTGCAATTTATTATCATAAAAATAGGGACTAGATCTTGTCTAGTTGAAAACCAACTCTTCCTCATTGCAATATCTAATCTAAATCTAGCAAAACTCTACCCTAAACAATGTCCTAGGTGAGGTATTTAAGGAGGACTTGAGGGTATTTTTGACAGCTAATTGGGTATGATCAAAACCAACTTTAAGTATGTGATGGATTATATTCAATGGTTGTACTTTGGATCTGCATATTTTGTTGACCTAAAATTATAATTGTATTATTAACTTGTATGGACAATTACATCACAATCCTAAGTATAGATGAGCCCCTATCTCCTGTTCATGTGTCGGTTTATATTCCACGGACGCCTCGTAGCATCAACAAAAAATTCTTGGCATATTGATCGAACACCTTTTCTCTACTGTCAGCTCGAATAAAATTTAAGTGAAGGCGAACTTGAGGAAAATGAAAAAGAGTGGATAGAGAGTTCAATAATCATTTTCGTTTTCTTCATTTATTGATATATGCTTCGGTCGAAAGAGCGGTGTTTGGCAACCAGGTGTATATGCTCCCTTTATTTAAAATTTATTTTAGCATTTTGAAATGTTAAAGAAAATCAGCAATTTATTTTCTCGCGTTCATCTTCATATTCTATATGCACACAGAGTCCTTTAACGGAAAACGACTTTTGTTTTGTCAAGTGTAAAAAAAATTGGTGCTAAAAACTTTTCAAGAGATATTTTTTATATGTTATCCACCGACCAATGTCCTTTTTACCATGAAACTTTACGTGCACGCGTAGAATGTGAAAATGTACATGTGAAAAGAAAATTCGAATTTTTAACAGATTAAAATGTTTTTTTTCAGTAAATGGAACGTATGCTCCCCAGAGCCAAAGCGAATTTCTGGCTTCGGTCCTGTTTTTAGAAACAATCCTGGCCAACGGGCCGGTCCGGCACGGCCTAGACACGGCACGCGCTAAACGGGCCTGGCCCGGCAAACGCCGTGGCCCGGCACGCTCACGTGTCGTGCGGGCCGGCACGCGTGCCCGGCTTCGCGGCCCGAGCCCGCCCTCGGCTCCTAGCGGGCCGGCCCGCGGGGCTTGTTGTGGCCCGTTTCGTCTGTTTTTTCTGTTTTCTTTCGATTTGAGTCCGAAAAAATGCTAAAAAATGCCTAAAAATTGCAGAAAAATAGTAAAATAACACAAATTTTCATATGGGATAAAAAATAAGCTTTATTAATGTTGCCTCATTAAAAAACCTTACATCCCTAGTAAGGAAAAAGAGTACAACCCGCTCGAAAAGGAAAAAATTACATCGACTAATTAGTTCCCTCCGTCTTGCCTCTGGTGAAACAAGACATGCCTATGCAAGTGACCAGTTCCAGCTCCACGACGCATTCTGAACAAACGGCCGCATCTTCTGCACCTAGCTGTATTCACTTGTTCACCATCTACCTCACACACATCTTGATCGAAGTGCTCTCAAATGCGGCTTATTCTTCTTGGTGGATTTGCTCCAAAGTTCCATTGGTTGGGATTTGGTTCAGCAGCCATGTGGTGTGAAGAATGAGAGTGGTGGTGTGGAGAATGAGAGGGTGGTGTGTGTTAGAGTATATTTGTATATTGTAGTTTCCCCATATGTTAGGGGGCTTTCTATATATTTGCACATGTACATGTACTATATATTCTGGCCTTTGGCCCTCTGGTAATACAAGCATCTATTACCCTAATATGGTATCAGAGCCGTAAGGCTTTTTTCTCCCTCACAGCCGCCGCCGCTCGCCCCGGCATCCCACCGCCGCGCCCGGCCGCCGCCGCCGCCTCCGTCTCCGGCCGCCACCACCGCTCGCCCCGGCCGCCCGCCGCCGCGCCCGGTCGCCGCCGCCGCCTCCTCTCCGGCCGCCCCGGCCGCCTCCGCCGCCACCGCCTCCGCCTCGGTCGCCGCCGCCGACTCCTCCGGCCGCCCGTCCCCGGCCCGTCGCCCCCTCCGGCCGCCCGTCCGCCGCCGCCTCTTCCTCGGCCGCCGCCTCTGCCTCGGCCGCCGCCTCCTCCGGCCGCCGCTCGCCCCAGCTCTCCGCTGCCGCGCCTAGCCGCCCAGTTTTCGTCCGATCTAGATCGGATCTGAGAAAAAATCGACAGAGCTATGTCTTCCTCGTGGGGCTATGTTGCGATTCCTCGCTGCCCGGTGATTTTTGATGGCGCGAATTATCTTGATTTCGCTGCCTTCATGCGCGTCCATATGCGCGGTCTTCGCCTTTGGGGTGTGCTTTCCGGTGAGGTCTCCTGTCCACCACGCCCCGTTGCGCCTACGGCGCCTATTGCACCGATGCCTGTTGCCCTTGCCCCCGATGCCACTCAGGCGGTCAAGGATGCAGCCCAGAGTGTTGATGATACTGCTCGGGATGATTATGATCGGAAGGTCCAGGAGCATTCTACTGCTGTTGCGACCTACCGGCTGGATCTGGCTGACTACACTCAGTGGATAGATGAGGATGCTCGTGCTGCTGCTGTTCTCACTTCTAGTGTTCTGCCTCAGTATGTTGCTGAGTTCATGGGTCTTCCCACTGCTGCTGCTCAGTGGGCTTTTCTTCGTCAGCGCTATCAGCCGTCTGGAGATGCTTTTTATCTGTCTGTGGTTTGTCAGGAGCATGATCTTAAGTAGGGTGATTCCACTATTGATGAGTTCTATACTCAGAGTGCTGCTATTTGGCGTCAGCTTGACTCTCTTCGTACAGCTGTGTGTAACACCTGTCCCTGTTATCTGATTGTGCGCGCGGATCTGGAGTTTCAGCGTGTCTTTGAGTTCTTGTCGCGGCTCCGCAAGGAGTTTGAGCCGCGTCGTGCCCAGCAGCTTGCCCGTGGTCATGTTCCGCTCTCTGAGGTACTGGCTGAGCTTCGTGCTAAGGAGACTCGTCTTCGTGGTGTTGGTCTTCTTGAGGTTCCATCTGTTCTTGCTGCTCATGGTCCTCCCGTGCCGCCGGCTTCGTCGCGGTCTCTAGCACCGCCGCTACTCTCTGCTCCGCCGGCCCAGGGTCAGAGACAGCCTCAGCACCCTCGTGGTTCTCGTCCTCCCTCCGCCCACTGTGGCAAGCCTGGCCACGATATCTCTGGCTGCTGGACGAGGGATCCCCGCTTACGTCAGCAGTACCTTGCTCGTCGACAGGCTGGCTCTTCAGGATCTTCTGTCGTTGCTTCTAGACCTCCTGCTGATGCACTGTCTGATCAGGATATTATCCGTGGTCTTCGTAGTCTGCTCGCTGCTACAGGCTCTTCCTCGTCGGGTACTGCTGGTTCTGTGCCTAGATCTTCTGGCACCGCGCGACCATCACCTTCTACACAGTCAGGTACGTCATCCCCGTGGTATCTAGATTCTGGAGCTTCTTTTCATATGACTTATGCGTCTTCTATTCTTTCTGCTCTTCGCTCTCTTATTTCTCCTGTTCGTGTTATCACGGCTGACGGTACCTCTCTTCCTGTTTCCAGTCGAGGCACCCTCTCTACTTCCTCTTTCTCTGTTCCTGATGTTTCTCATGTTCCCAGTCTTAAGTTGAACCTTTTCTCTGCTAGTCAGCTTACTGATTCTAGTTGTCGTGTCATTCGTGATGCTGATTCTTGTGATGTTCAGGATATTCGTACACAGGCTCTGGTTGGAGCTAGCCCTCGCTGTCTTGAGTCTCCGGGGCTATGGGAGTTAGACTGGCTTCGCGTTCCTTCCGCTGACACTTTCTCTGCCAGTTCTCCTGCGGTTGCTGCTTCTGTCACCGGCTCGTTTCAGCAGTGGCATCATCGGCTGGGTCATCTTTGTGGCTCCCGTTTATCATCATTAGTTTGTCGTGGTCTTCTGGGGTCTGTCTCAGGAGATGTGTCTTTACATTCGTGTCAAGGTTGTAGGTTAGGCAAACAGATTCAGCTTCCCTATCCTACTAGTGTGTCTGTATCTCAGCGACCTTTTGATTTAGTTCATTCTGATGTTTAGGGTCCAGCTCCCTGTGCTTCAAAAGGGAGCCATCGATACTATATTTTGTTCATTGATGATTTTTCACGATACACCTGGTTGTTTTTTATGCGCTCTCGCAGTGAGGTGCTTGCTATTTATCAGCGCTTTGTGGCCATGGTTCGTACTCAGTATTCCACTCCTATTCGTGTGTTTCGTGCTGATTCTGCAGAAGAGTATATCTCCCAGCACCTGCGTGGCATTCTTGCTGAGCAGGGCACCCTTGCTCAGTTCTCGTGTCCCGGCGCCCATGCTCAAAATGGTGTCGCCGAGCGTAAGCATCGTCATATTCTTGAGACTACCCGTGCTATGATGATTGCTTCCTCTCTTCCACCGCATTTCTGGGCTGAGGCTGTCGCAACGTCGACTTACCTCATTAACATTCAGCCTTCTGCTGCTCTTCAGGCTGGCATTCCTCTCGAGCGTCTTTCTGGTACCTGTCCAGACTACTTGACTCTTTGTTTATTTGGTTGCGTTTGCTATGTCCTTCTCCCTCCTCGCGAACGCACCAAACTGACTGCTCAGTCTGTTGAGTGTGTCTTTCTCGGCTACAGTGATGAGCATAAGGGCTATCGATGTTGGGACCCCGTTGGTCGTCGGATGCGCATCTCTCGTGATGTCACGTTCAATGAGACGCGTCCTTTCTATCCTCGCCCCACCTCTGGTACTTACCCAACGGATGATCTCTCTTTTCTTCTTTTTCCTGATACACCTTCCGTTGTCCCTTCTCCTCCATCTCCCCCTTCTGATGCGCCTCCTTTGGTGTCGGCGCCATCCTCTCCTCCGTCTAGTTTCCCTAGTTCTCCCCGTTCTCCGGCTTCGGACCCTTCCTCCGATGTTCCTTCTTCCTCCTCTTCGGATGAGTCATCTTCCGCGGATGAGCTTCCTTCTTCACGGCCTGTTCGTCAGCGTCGTGCTCCAGACCGTTACTCGCCTAGTCAGTATGGTCTCTCTGTCGTCTCCGAGCCGACTTCTTATCGGGATGCCGCGTGTCATCCTGAATGGCAGCTTGCCATGGCTGAGGAGATCGCTGCGCTTGAGCGCACTGGCACTTGGGATCTTGTTTCTCCCCCTTCTGGTGTTCGTCCTATCACGTGTAAGTGGGTCTATAAAATTAAGACCCGCTCTGATGGATCTCTTGAGCGCTATAAAGTGCGTCTTGTGGCTCGTGGTTTTCAGCAGGAACACGGTCGTGATTATGATGAGACTTTTGCCCCTGTGGCTCATATGACCACTGTGCGTACTCTTCTTGCTGTTGCTTATGTTCGACGCTGGTCTATGTCCCAGCTTGATGTTCAGAATGCTTTTCTTAATGGCGAGTTGAGTGAGGAGGTTTATATGCAGCCTCCTCCTGGGTATTTTGTTCCCGATGGGATGGTTTGTCGTCTTCGACGTTCTCTTTATGGCCTGAAACAGGCCCCTCGTGCCTGGTTTGAGCGCTTTGCCTCTGTGGTGACTGCTGCTGGTTTCTCTCCTAGTTCTCATGATCCAGCGCTTTTTGTTCACACTTCTACTCGTGGACGCACTCTTCTCCTTCTATATGTTGATGATATGATCATTACTGGTGATGATCCTGAGTATATTGCCTTTTTCAAGGCTCATCTCCGTGATCAGTTTCTTATGACTGATCTTGGTCCTCTTCGCTACTTTCTTGGGATTGAGGTTTCCTCCACTTCTGATGGCTTTTCTATCTCTCAAGAAAAGTATATTCAGGATCTTCTTGCTCGGGCTGCTCTTGCGGATGAGCGCACCGTTGAGACTCCTATGGATCTTAATGTTAAGCTTCGTCCTACTGATGGTGATCCTCTTCCCGATCCCATTCGTTATTGCCATCTTGTTGGGAGTCTTGTTTATCTTGCTGTCACTCGTCCTGATATCTCTTATCCTGTTCATATTCTGAGCCAGTTTGTCCCAGCTCCTACCACTATTCACTACAGTCATCTCCTCCGTATCCTTCGTTATCTTCGTGGCACGATTTCTCGTCGCCTTTTCTTCCCTCGTTCTAGCTCTCTCCAGCTCCAGTGCTACTCGGATGCTACGTGGGCGAATGATCCTACGGATCGTCGTTCACTTTCTGCTTACTGTGTGTTTCTTGGTGGTTCGCTTGTTGCTTGGAAGACGAAGAAACAGGTAGCGGTTTCCCGTTCGAGTGTTGAGGCTGAGCTGCGGGCTATGGCTTCGGTGACCGCTGAGGTGACCTGGTTACGGTGGTTGCTTGCAGATTTTGGGGTCTCTGTTACGACACCCACTCCACTTTTATCAGACAGTACAGGTGCTATCAGTATTGCATGTGATCCGTTCAAGCATGAGCTGACCAAGCATATTGGTGTTGATGCTTTTTATACACGTGCTCAGGTGCAGGATCAGGTTGTTGCGCTCTATTATGTGCCTTCAGACTTGCAGTTGGCAGATTTCTTTACAAAGGCACAAACCCGCGCACAACATGATTTCTTACTCTCCAAACTCAGTGTTGTGGATCCACCATGAGTTTGAGGGGGGGGGGGTGTTAGAGTATATTTGTATATTGTAGTTTCTCCATATGTTAGGGGCTTTCTGTATATTTGCACCTGTACATGTACTATATATTATGGCCTTTGGCCCTCTGGTAATACAAGCATCTATTACCCTAACAGTGTGAAGAATAAGAGTGGTGGTGGTGGTGTGGAGAATGAGAGGGTGGGTTGCTCTATTTAAAAGGAAAGAAGTGAGACCAAGGAGCATTGGGGCAAGGGCAATATGGAGACAAGTTTGTATGGGGATAAAAATTGGCCTTTATTATTAGCTGCCGCATCAAAACCTTCCATCCCTGGGAAGGGAAAAGAGTACAGCTAGCTCTAAAAAGAAGAGAAAATTACATAAGAGATTAAAAAATCCTACAACTAAGTTTCTTCTTGGTCTTCAGTCCACCGCATAGCTTCGAACGAGGCTATCAGTTCTAGGTTCTCGGTGGTGTGCTGGGCTCTTCTTCTGGCTAGTTCTCCATCTTTGACAGACATCAGTGATTTCACCATATCTGGAGTGAGACTAGTTCTTCTATCATCAATTATTCTTCCAGCAAGACTGAAAGCAGACTCCGATGAGACAGTTGAGAGGGGCACCGATAGCACATCCCGTGCTAATATGGAAAGCACCGGATACGTTGACCTTTTATCCTGCCACCACTGAAGTATGTCGAAGTCGTCGTCGTCATCGTCATTAGTAGCAACTACTGCACTGTTCAGATACTTTGCTAACTCCCCTCCACCTTGAAGCACAGGAGTTTGTGTAGAAGAGCTTGGCGTGGTCGTGGAAGTACCAAATATTTTGCGCCACACTTTTTTCTTACCCCTACCGGCTGCTGGTACCGCCGGAGGTCTGTGTAGCACAGCTTGGCCATACTTAAGCTCATACTTAGCATAAACATCCTACAGCTTATCCTTTACCTCAAGTGAATATTCTCACCATTATGTGATACATCGATTAACTCAAATCCTATCATCCTTTTATTTAATTCCCAGATGAGCTAACATAATGAGCAACAACAGTAATATAATCTTGCTTAGCACGACCACTCCAAATATCAGAAGTTATGGAGACAGAAAAAGTTGACGATCCTAATTGATCTTTCATGGCATCATGACCTGCTTTGGCTAGCCTTTTTATGTCCCTAGTTGTAGTTTGTCTAGAGACTGGTGTAAAACTAGGGGTGTGAGCAGTTCTAATATATTCGACAAAACCAGGAGACTCGCCAAATCCTAATGGTAAATCATTCACGGCAATTAATGTTGCAAGACCATCTCTTTGATGAGTTGAATCATAGACAAATATACATCGGGAAGTGCCGTCCGAGTTGAAGTTGATCCTGCTCTGGATCGTCGCGGCCTCTCCATCTACCTTGGCGTGGGTCGCCGCGTGCCTCGTCATGTGGCCGTTCCCTCCTCCCATCTTTAGAGAAAACTTGCTCGAGCAACCCGGATGCAAGCACCGAGCTCTCATCTTCGTCACACCATGACCGTCAACATATTCTTCTTCCGCAAAGTGCTGCCAGATCTTCGAGGGTTTTTTCCGCCGCTTGCAGCGGTCGAATTTTGGCTAGCAGAAGTGGTGGATGTATTGGGAGAACTTGTGTTTGTTGGTGTTGGATGATCAGATTGGGTATATGGAAATTGCATGGTGTCGATGTTGTCGTTGCCGCGGAAGGGAGAAGTATTGAAGTTGGGAGGAAGATCGACCCCTAAATCTTCGGCATCGAAAACAAACTGGTTGGGATTAGCCATGTGTTGTGTTGGTGTAGGATATAAGAGAGGTGTTGGATGGTGTGGAGATTGAGAGGGGTGTGTTGCCCTTTTTATAGAAAAAATTTGATCAAATTCGGACTACAAAACCCTTCCCAATGAACTAAAACCCTAAAAAAACCCAAAAAAGGACCAAAATACCCCCAAAACCCTAGCCCAAACCCTCCCAACGGCAGAAAAACGGCCGGCCGCTCCCCCCTCCCCATGGGCCCCGCTATTTTCAAATCTCCCGCGCCCCCCGCTCCCCCAGTGGCAGGCCGCTGGCGTGCCTGCCGGACCGGCTAGCGTGCCCCGCTAAACAGGTCGTGCCGGGCCTGGCCCGCGTGCTCGGGGAGGCGGCACGAGCACAGCACCCGCCAAGCCACGTGCCGTGCCGCGGGCCGGCACGCCTCAGGCACGGCCCGTTGGCCAGGTTTGTTTAGAAAGCAGACACACTCGGTACCAACTACTCCCTCCATTCAGAAATATAAGACAGTTTTCACATTCGATTCACAAAGCTAAAACATCTTATATTTCGGAACGGAGGGAGTACCAAGCAGACCACAAACCTAACTCTCCGCCTAGCCACTTCCGCCTTCTTCCTCCCCCAAAAGGTTAAAGAAAGCAGAGGCGGCTCCATTCCATGCCGCCGCCACCCCCGCCGCAGCCATCTCCGGTCACCACCTGTGAGGTCTGAAGGTTCGATCGATTCCCCCATCTCTTGATCTATTTCCCTCTCTTCCCTCTGGCGCAGGGATTAATGCGCTTTTCTTTCACACCATCAGATTAGCGATTCTTCCAACTCCTTCTCACAAGATGGCGGCAAGTAAGACAGTGTCTACGTGCACTCCGGAGGTGGCCCAAGGGACACATGTGTTCGATATCCTGGGTTACAGCAAGCACAGGGGCATGGGCAATGACGCCGACAGCTACATAGGGTCCGGGATTTCTGTCGGCGGCTACGATTGGACCATCCGTTTCTACCCTGATGGCTACGACAAAACGTGCTTAAGTTACATCTCAGTTTATCTCGAGCTTTTGAGCAAGAGCACCAAAGTCCGGGCTTCCTGCGACCTGAGGCTGGTCGATCAGTGCACCGGAGTTTCGTCTTCAGTGCATAAAACAGAGCCTAGGATGTTCAGTTCTGACGATTCCACCCAGTTTGCTCCGCAGACTTCTGATTTCAAAAGGCGAAGCGAGATCGAGAACTCGGCATACCTTAGGGATGATCGCCTGACCATAGAATGCATCGTCACTGTCATCATAAAGCCACATGTCACCGAAACCAAATCGTTCCCCAAAATTGATATACCACCATCTGACATGGCCGACCATGTTGGCAGGCTGCTGGAAGAAAAGGATGGGTTTGATGTCAGTTTCAGTGTCGGAGGAGAGACTTTCGGAGCGCATAGGTTTGTTCTCGCCATGCGGTCACCTGTTTTCAGAGCGGAGCTCTATGGGCCGATGAGGGAGGCGAGGACAGGGCAGTGCATAACCATCGAGGACATGCAGCCTGCTGTTTTCAGGGCCCTGCTCCATTTCATCTACACCGATTCTTTGCCTGGCAAGCACCTCGAGGGAGCCAAGAACACCGAGATGATCCGGCTGCTACTGGTGGCTGCGGATAGGTATGCCATGGAGAGGCTCAAGCTGGTCTGCCAAAGCATCCTTTGTGAGGATCTGAACGTGGACACCGTGGCAACCACACTGGCTTTAGCTGACCAACATAGCTGTGACAAGCTTAAGAATGCCTGCCTTAAATTTATTGAGATGTCAGATGCCATGGACGCTGTGGTGGCAACCCAAGGCTTCAAGGATCTCAAGGTGACCTGCCCGTCTCTCCTAGTGGAGGCATTGGAGATGAGAAGAAAATTCCGTAAAGCATGAGCAGCTGCATCGGTAAACTCGCTAAATTATATGAGTTGCTTGCCACTATTTGCTAAATTTTCGTGTACCAACTTGTCGTGCGGTCATCAGCTCAGTGGCAGATGAATCCAAGGGTGGTTAGATTAGTTCCCAGGTGATATGAATGGCGTGAAAGTCCTGCAAGATCAACCCGCCCTAAACTGAATCTGCAGATGTTTGGTTCAGTACTGAAATTTGTATTTACCAGGTTGTTGATTTTGTCTGGAGTACTTCTCTGCAACTGCATAATGATTTGCTCTTAATCTCGTGCAACACTTTCCTCCTTGTGTGCAAGCAACCTTAGTTGAGCATCTGATATCCGTATGGTTTACATTACTAGCATGTGATGCTATGCCATGTGCCTTCATCCACTAAAATGAAATAGGATCGAACACAATAAAATGCTATTCTTGGGATATAACATGATAAATGAATAGGGTCACCATTCACACCGTCACCATGCTTGTTATGTTATCTTGAAAGTTAAGTTCACCATTAAGGACATGTACAACAGCGGATAGTCAACTGTATGCAAGGGTTGCCAGGTAGGATTTTTTTGTGATGTGAAGGAAAGAGAGAGGAGACAGTGATAAAGAAAGAAATACAACAGTTTTACAGACAGTAGGGTGAATTTTCCTGAGTATGGATATCGTCTATAATACAGTCTTACAAGTAATTATGACTATAAATTGACTATTTATTATGAACTAAGATTGCATGGGTTATCTAGTATTGTACATGTCGTAGTAGGATGTTCTCGGTCAAATCTGTTTAGTGAACAGTGAGCTAATAGCACATCTGCACAAGGTAACATTGAACGCGGGCTGATGCAGTGTCGAGTTGAACAGATGAGTGGGCAATTCGTGGGAAGATCTGGAAGCTTGCTCGAAGAGGATTTGAGCTGGGAAGAAGGTGTCCTAATTGCCTGAGAATTTTTTTTAAGATGGTGGCCGTCTCTTTCTAAAGCGCAGGGCAGTCAACCTGGAGTGGCGAGCCCTGTCCATGGAACATGTTCGGTGCCAACTTGTGACAGTGCTCATAAACGATGAAGTCGATGCAGAGCTGCTATGATCCCGCTGGAGCGAACGAAGTAACCAAAGGCATGGAAAGAGGAGATTGTGGATTGCTATCTCTCCACAAGGACTGCTATCTAGTACATGTTTCACTGAAGCCAGTGTGGTGTTTTGCTCTAGAAAATTTAGTAGGGTAGTAATAAACCTGTTCATGCCCTAGCCTCGTGTACCCAGTGCAGTGATGGGAGGTGTCCCAGTGTCATGGTTTTGATGATACTTATCACAAAATACGTCATATCTGGAGGAACAACGTAAGCACTAACCATGGGCATTCCAGTTGTACTGTAACTGTTACCCTCTCTGTTGGGAAAAAACAAGTCTCATTCTCCCTATCCACAGATACATCATACTGTACTACAATTCAGGCTTGCTTTTAACCTATGAGTACGTTGGTACAAAACTAGTACAAAAAAGTTGTGCGCTAATAGCACATCTGCACATGGTAACATCGAACTATTGTTTTGATAAAAAAAAACGTTGGTTACAACCAACCAAACGACTAGGTAAAAGAACAATGGTGTCTACTGAATATTTGGCAACTGTTACAACCAGTTACAATTAAGTGAAGCAGAGCTCCAGGCGCAAATTGATCATGTCCTGTGACACGACCCACACCGAGATCATTTACACAAGAAAGCACAGACACACTTACTATGCGGATAAGATCATGTGCTGCTGCTAATCTTGTCACGTCTCATCTCACTTCCCAAACAGAAGAGAGGTTTCATAGACTCAATGGCTGGATCAGCAAGTGCATTTCTGTGTCTCCTCTTGCTCATTTGTGTCTCTGATAGGGGGTCAGAAGGCAGTCAATCGTCAGTGTTTGCTTCACTTTCCAATCAAGAGAGCAAGATGCAACTTTTTCATCTGACAGAGCTTGTGCGGATTTTTGTACAGTTCAATGCTTGCTGTCTTCTCACCCGATACCAGGACGCGGGCAATGGTAAACGCATCCCCCTTCTCCAACGCAAACTGCCATTCTCTCGTCGTGATGTAGAACCAGTCTTTGTTTGAAGATGTAGTTGCCTTCACCTCCACGTACTCTATCAAATTACCTCCGCGGGTGATGACGAGATCATAAGGCAGTCCGGATTCGGTTTCTCCATTCACCCACCTCACATTAGTGGGCCCTAGCTGATCAGCAAAGTGTCTGTGGACCAGAGCTTCACCAACCCTGCCGGTTCTTAGTAACTGGGATGTATCTGGAGCCCCCGTACGGAGCCTATCCCTACCTTCTGAAGCATTGGACATGTTATCATTGAAGTTTATTACCTCAGTATCAACAATTTCGCTAGGTGAACTAGTCAACAAGTCTATATAAGCAGGTGCACCGTCCGAGTTAATGGACATCACCATCTGAGGCTCGTCCAAGATTGCCGCTGAACTTCCTGTGTGTGACGTATTTTCTACCCTTACATCCTCTGTTATAACCCAATCCTCTTCGAGCTCAACAGGAAACCAGTCATCTTTTGTATTTGAGCACTCAACATCATGTGCTGACTTCTCTGATATGTGCTGACTTCTCTTAGATGTTCTAAAATCAGGGGCTGTTCTCCAATTGTTAGGTGGCCAACTTGAGACAGTTCCTTCTGATCTCTGATGCTTGGGAGCATTGAAATAGCTAGCAGGTGAGGATTCAACCAGTTTGGAATCAACCAGCTTCGAATCAACACCTTGGTCGCCTACAAACGAGGAAGACAAGGACCAAACTGCTTCCTGTTCAGGCAATGCAGGCACATTCTGACTATTAACGATAAAAGACTCAACTCCTTCAGCTGGGGTGCCAGATTCTACCATCGTTTTGACCATGTGCAGAAAATTCGCAAAGTGCAGATCAGGGGATCCATCAAAGAAAAGTCTAGATATTTCCAGAAACAATGAATGTGAATCAGCTTCTTTCGAAGCATACAGAATATTTCCCTGAAAATAAGTAACAGATCAAATCAAATGAACTGTAAAACTGATGAAGATGACATAACAGAGCAAAACCTTAATCATTGAGCACATCAAGCATGCAAAGCAATGATTTGGCTGCAGAAACTTCGAAATGTCTTAATTTTACATATAGTCAGAAGAAGGTAAGAATGTCCATACAGAATAGCAGCAAACTGTCTTAATTTCTGTATCTAACATGTATAACAACCAACTTGTTGGTGATTGCCAGTTATAGCACTACTATATTCGGTGGTGCCATAGGGGAGGACCTGACAGTAAAACATCTACCTAAACAAGCAATTCTCCATCATAATAACCTTATAAATATGCAGGCAAGAGACTGGTAGCAAGGAGATAATCACTCACGCGAGTTACTACTTACTATGGTTCACTTACACTAGTTAGTAGTTACCATAATGGCATAAACAGAAAGTTTGGTACTAACCTGCAAAAGACAATGGCATTTGAATCTTCTCTTCGAAGAACTCTGATGTCCTTTGAGCATATACTTGTGGAATAACTTCTCAACAACAATAATCTGAAGATTGCTAAGCTTCGTGATCTCATTTCGCTGGAATTTGATATAAGCATCTTTATGCATCTTATAGATGTAACGTTGCATATATGGTAAAAGTCCACAAATCAAAGTAGCTTTTTCCCTGTTGTCAGCCATGCCATAGAATATTGCTTCACGATATACAACCTAAACAGAAGCAACAAAGATGAATGAGAACCATACTCAAGATAGACTACTGATTTCACGATATACAACCTAAACAGAAGCAACAAAGATGAATGAGAACCATACTCAAGATAGACTACTGATTCAGGATATGCAACTCCCTAAGCCAAATTTAAAACAAAACTAGACAGTTATTAATATAATATGCATCTGGTGCGTGCCCTTGCAGAATGGTAAGAAGTATGGAGTATATATTTTCAAATATGCACTGTTACAATATCAAGTATTACCTCTGTTCCTAAATACAACATGTTCTAGGAGTATGATTTAAACTGCTAGAACGTCTTATATTTAGGAACATAGGTGGTATGTTACAATTTACAACATAACCTTCGAATGCTGCTACCCGGTTATCAAAGGATGTGAACAAAGTCATAGTACTGTGACACTTGCAGTCAACTTTGACCAACAGTAATGAAGTCATCATCCTCAACAAGGCTATAAAATATCTGGTACCCCAAGTGTTGTAATGGAGTAATGCTGTTCAAACTGCAAAGTCCACTGGAAGTTCCCAAAAGTTTCTTTAAGTAAAATTCTGAGAGTTTATCCTATGATTCCATCTATAATAGAACAACTGAAGATACATCCGGTAAAATTGTTAATTATTGTTATCAGACATGGCTACTGGAACATGCCCTTTTCTTTTTCTTTTTAACCACCATAACCACCACTTGCACATTTTCAGTCCATTCTCCATTTCTCGCTTCTACGGTACTACCCACTTGTATGATGGGTAGTCGTCCTAGCGGATGGTAGAAATTAACATAGTGAAGCACATGAAAACTCATAAAGAATTGCTTTGATTTATTAGATCATTCTATTTTCGGTTGCCTTTGCCTTTTGATTTTTCTAATCATCATTGTTTTAAAAATCCGAACTTATCATATCAATAATATTTGGGAAGTCCACAAAAAACCCTTGTACGATGGTTCGGAATGCATGAAGGGAGATCGTCCAATCCTAGCCGTCCTTGTGTTTTCAGTTTCATCTAAGTTGGAGGGAGGAGGGGGGGGGGGGGGGGGGGGGGGGGGGACCGAAGCACATTATCGCATTGATCCTAACTTCGATTTCCTGCTTCTCCTAATCATTGTTCTATAATTTTTAATAGATAGATATGTCTGATAAAGCAGGAGGGAATAGTGGCTGCCAACGACTGCAAACTAGCACTCTGTTCAGTTGTGGAGATGCAAGGGCTCGTTGCAGCCTCATGCTATAGCATAGTGTGCAAATATATTTCAATCATTACTTAAGACTTGAGATATACTCGGAACCAAATAACCAAATACAAGATTTGTGTTCCTGAAAACACAGAGCGAGAGCCACACTCCTGCTAAACGCTATTTATAGCACTGCTCCTGATGGATATGGCATGGAGCATGAGTTAACTTAGGACATTGGCGCATAGGAAAATTTTACTTTTCTATTACGTATTACTTTGCACAACTCTGCAGCTAAATGATGAATTGCAAACATTTCCAGCATAAAGGGCTTGCTGAATGTAGGGAAGAAGTTACTAGACATAACATTAAACAAAGAATTATATTACCTTAGAAAATGCAGGGATACCTAGGCCTTTCATCAATGCAGCAACTCTTCCATGCAACATTTGCGTGTCCTCAGAAGAAAGTTCACCAAATTGTATGAAGTCAACACCACTACAATCGTTAAAGTTCTGCTTCAACTCGTCATCATCTAACCAGCAAACAAGGCCAAAAGATGGATGGAGAGAGACCCATTTATCAACCACGGTTGGCAATATCGTTGTCTCTAACTTTTGAAGAGAATCTTTCAAGTAAGCTATATCATTCATCTTGTCACTCACAGACTGGAGATCAGTAGCCCATCTCACAAATACACGGAAGACCTATGTATAGTGTTGAAATGGTAGTTAATATTTGAAGGAGTACAACGAACAGTCGCTACATATCTTTAGGAACTCCATGCACAGGAGCAACTTACCTGATGGGCTACTTGTGAAGGCAGCGCAACTTTTGATAGCCGCAAAAGCATCTCTACATAATCGGATGTTGTTGGCACTTTTGGTACACCACAAACCTCCGTAAAGAATTCACAAAGGCTTGGATAGGCTGAGCACAGCATCCTTCTCGGGAACATTATCTTCTTCTTTACCAAAACGAGTTCCTCTGTTGTTTCAAAACAACCTGTTGGGTCATGCCAATAGAGGTCTTTGGGGGGTAAAAATTTACCAGGGACAGCCTCAGTAGATCGAGGGCGGAGTAGTGGTGTAAATATGGAGGAGCATGACATGAAGTCCCGTTTGATGTCAACCTTTGCATTGGCTGCACCTTCTGACACGAAGGTATAGAATTTGCACATCTGGTCCACACTGAAGAAAAGGCAGGTCAGTCATTACAAGTTATTTGACAAAAGAAAAATTGATTGGTAGCATGCAGTAAAAAGCTACATGCTGGTTGTGGGGTTGATCTGGAAATCTTCACATTAGTTCTTAATCACATACTCACGTTTTAAGCAACCACATATATATAGATTATAGATGGAAAAAATGAAGTGTTTAGAAGAGTAACTTTAAGTTTTTTTATGAATACCTTGCACTAAAAGGAACTTGTGATGCTATCCATAAGTTCAGAATCATCAAAGCATCACCGTGAGATACGTTTGTTTTGAACCCAATGTCCTTCCTTAGTGATCTGCTGGATACCTGTTCCATAAAAATCAAGGTGAGTGCTCATAGAAATTGGCAAAGATAATAAACCCTTTTTTCCTATCGGAAGGTTGGTAATGATAAGAACTACAAACCTGAGGCACAGCATATGGGGCCACACTACCAAGAAGGGAACGCACGTTCTCAATGTCATAAAACAAATCTGTTGCATAATGAAGGTCATCATCAACAGTTGACGCTATCCATCTGAAGCTTCGGATACATTTCATAAAGGATGACTCAACTGTTTTGTTTTCACCACTTGGTGTCACTTTTGCGAGACACCAAGCTTTTGCACTATAATAATCATCCCAGAAGCTGTCAAGAACTTCTAGAAGATATATGCAATTTTCTCGGCATTTTTTTGACGAAAATATTGATAAAATACTAGCCAGTTCTGGAGACTGCCAATCATCCATTGTAAAGGATGTTCCAGAAATATCACCTTGTGGAATACTTCCTGCTATCAAAGAATCAACTTGGGATATGTTTTTCTCAAATTTCACTACCTGCACAAAGTCAGTCACACCCATCTCTTCAAAAAATTGCCTCCACCTCTTAAGCACAGATGGCAACAATTCTGAACCATGATTCATCAAGTAACAACTATCAAGTTCAATCCATCTAATATCAACATTCTGAAGTAGTTTGTCTATGTCAACAGAATTTCCATATTCTTTACTGAAGTGAATGGGTCCATCAGCCGGGCACTTGTAGCCATGGTTTGTAAGCAAGATAGGTCTAGTCCGTAGTTCTGACACTATTTCTTCTTTTTCAAAATTACAGCTCGTACATGGAGACTGAAGATGAAGCATAATAAAACTCACATACTCTGTCATCATCTTATCAGCCTTCTTAGCACCTGTACCATTTGGCAAGGACGTGAGGATGTGATTTTTGACAATTTCATGTCCAGACAACTTCCGCACCCCGATTTTCAAAAGAATGTCCATCAGATCATTCGCTCTCATTTCTTCCATTAGGTATTTACTTTTACAGGTCACAGAGAGAAGGTGTGGACTTACAATTCGAAGATTACTATACAGAATTGGGAAATCCTTCATGCTACTTCCGCAGTCAGGTGTGGAACTGAGAATATCATGAGGTAACCATATAGGGCCATCTGCTACAGAGCTAAACGAACCATCTGAAAGCGGAATACATGGTAATTTCCTGAGAGCACATAGAAGATCACCTTCGAGACTTGTTGCCGAGGGAATATTTTGAGAAGAATGCGACAACATCAAATGAAGATTAACAAACCAAGCACACAGCCAGTCCATCCCCAAGGACTCAATACAACCCTCAGTTCGGCAAATTGATGATACCATATCAATAAAAACATTTGCTCCATAGTCATGAATACCTAGGGCCCTTGATAATGTATCAGGTAAGATGATATCTTTCGACAGATACCCAAGACCAAGATGCTGCTGAAGCAAGTCATCAGAAAACAGTACTTTGGTCTGTTCATTCCAACCCCTGAGTGTGTTGCATGGGTAGACCCATTGCGAATTAGAACCTTCCAAAACCATGCACCGGGTAAGACGTAACTTGGAAAGGATTAAGTGAGGGAGCTTGCAAAAGAATCCATGAACTTCTCCTGCTAGAGGAACAAAACTCATGAAGGCTGTAACAGCCTTCCCAGGACAACTCTGGAAGCAGGAAAGAGAACAAAAGGATTCTTGCGCGCTGATGAACAAAGAGGGGAATTCCGACAACAACCACTGGTTCCATGCATTATCTGCATCTACTTCCTCCCTGGAAGAAGGTAAAACAAAATCTCCTTGAAGAATGAACTTAAGACCATAGTTCCTTAGAGGTAGAAAAGCAAACACAGGTTGTTGCTTCAAGTAAGGTTCATACTCTCCTTTCTCAGTCTCCTCCAAGGTAAATGCCAAAGCAATCTCTGTAGTGTGCACATCATGGCGTACAAGTGTGCCCTGTAACTTCTTACTAACTACCAACCAACTCATTATCTCATTTCCGTGTGAGATCCTCACAATGCCATCACCAAGAGCCTTCCTTCTCATAACCAGCAGTGTGTCATTCAGCACATTCTTAAACTTGATACAACTCAGTCGGTGAAGGAACAGAAGCAGAGATGGGTGGAGATCTGAAAACATGGACGCAATGGA
Organism: Avena eriantha; assembly: GCA_910589775.1. Lineage (NCBI taxonomy): Eukaryota > Viridiplantae > Streptophyta > Magnoliopsida > Poales > Poaceae > Avena > Avena eriantha. Next base: position 518,699,415 of record OU342745.1, read on the forward strand.
GCACATGCCAGTGCCATCCCTGAATTTAGATCTAAAGGGGAGTAAAATGCAAGTGTTCCAGAGGGAACAAGCGTCCTTATCATCTTCAACAGATAGCATACTACTCAAAGACCTGGTACTGTAGGGTGGAACTGCAGTTGGCAATACAAAACCAATCTGGCCTTCTGTAATGTCAAATTTCACATGAAAACCATTTGAATGGATCTCTGGAGCATCAGTTACCTGGCATATTATAGACAGAGTTAAAAAGACAGGAGTAACTGATACAATAAGAAATTCATGAAATCATAAATAGCAAAAGATGCAACCGTAAAATCACATAATTTGCAGCATTACGGTAATAATAGTTGGAAAATATTCTACTAGACCTACCCGAAAGACTGATTTGAATCCAATGCCCTTATTTCCAATATAACCCCTATTGGCTCCTTTCTTTGTTGAATTACCAATATCACAAAGAGCTCTAATGTTCTCAGCAGAGAAGCCCCTCTCATTGTTGAGAACAACGATACCATTCTCCTGAAGAACGAATGCTAATGTGGGTTCAACATCCTCAAGATAAGTATTATCATCAGCATTTTGTACCTGAATAGAGTAGACAAATGTCAACAAAAAACAGATCTCCATGCTCACACCAACACATGCATGCAAAAGATGAAGTAAACAAGTGCGCAGAGCAAACCTTACCAGCTCAAGAAGTAGGTGAGAATCCTGTGAGTATAACTCTTGTGAAAGACAATGTAGTGCCCGGCCAAGTCGAGCATGCTGCTTCTTCAACAAACTATTCTCGGTGCAACTTAGAGCCTGATCCAAACCAAACTCCTCGCGTCGTATAGTCTGAATAACTAGAGCTGCTTCTTCATCGAGATTCGTTTCTCCCATCACGGGTGATTGGTTCATATGCATTGCAGTTTCTGCCTTGGCTCCAATAGAATTTAACACGTTTTTGTTTTTGTTATTCACAGAAAGGACTTCATCCTTTTCCCCAGGAAAAGATATACTATTATCATTCATCATATTAACATCACGAGGAATAAGCACGAGAGAGTTTTCAAGTGTAGGTACTTCAGATCCAGCTGATGTATGCCCAGAAGAAGAATGTGCTTCTGTCTTTGTGTGAACTTCTTCAGTTAAACAGAATCCACGATAATCTTCAACCCACTCAGCAATTCCGAGTGACAACCCAATATCATGAAGCATGCAAAGCTGCCAAGTTTCTGTGGCTTCATGTAAGATGGCCGAATAGCAATTTTTGGTAACTGTTCGAAGTCCGGACAAAAGTATATCTGCTGCAAGACTCCGGAATTCAGAAGGTAGATGACCAAGACAATCAAGAAAAAATTTGGCAACAAAATGAATGGTGCTGTCAATGTTTGTTAAAATATCAGACATGACATTTTTTGCAGAAGACAGCTGAGACCTTTCTGGAACATGGCCAATCACAAATGATTTGCCTTCAGAATTAGTGCTCAATGGACCGTTGTTGTTGTTGATTATGATGCCTATTGCTCGCTGTGCATAACATTTCAGTAATGAAATTGGAGTGTTCGTAGAACCATTGTAAATGTGCAGCAAGGAAAGCAGTGTCACTGCCACTTGAAATGGTGAGCATCCAACAATGGCTTCTAAAAATTGGTCTACAGTAGCTGATGGATCTACTCTGATAAACCTACCATCTGTGGTCACAATGCAAGCTAGCTGTTGAACTGGACCTGTATTCAACAGCCATTGTATGAAGGAGCCCAGTGAAGGGGCAAACAATATATCCCAATGTGACCAAAGAAGCAGATCTGACAGCATTGGGGCCTTAAGTAAACACTTAATTGCTTCTCGTGAAGAAACTGTTCCGGAATTAAAAGATTGTTCAACAGCACTGTCCCTCTGCCCAGCAGCAGTGTCATGCTCGCCTGCAGACATTCCAGACCACCGTTTCTCCAACAGAGAGATAGAAAAGGTGACATTATTTGTTTGTAAGCTCTTTCTCTGTCTCTCTATAGAACCAACAGGTCCATCAGATTTGTGTTGTGCCATGTCAAAACTAATTGTTGGGAACTGCCTTTTCAGAAGCATAAGGAAACTATCCCCTGAAAAGTCCCCATCTTCTAGCCAGCTGCCCTCAGCTTGGGAGAGTAAAACTTCAATTTGTTGCCGCAGTACAGAAACGTCCAGAGACGAAGAACCAGAACTTCCCCCCTTCAAGAAACTACTCAACTTAGGGGGGAAGTGATGACCATATTTTGTCAAAAACTCAAGGAAAGTCCCATGGCCAAGAGAACTGAAGTGCTTGGCAGAAAATTGAGTAGTTACACATGTTTCACAATCATGAAGTGTCTTCAGGAATATAATATTTTCCACCTGCAAATCTCCAGTCCCAGATACTCCACAGTTGGACTCAAAATATTCAGTAATTCTCCTGACGACATCATCAGTTGTTGCATCTGCATGAACAAAAATGACAATCAAAAAGGAGTATTTCATTGTGTAAAACAGTGCAGCAGCTGTTAATGGTTACTTTGGTTTCAGTTGCATATCACAGGATGTGTTAGTGCAAAAAACCGAGACAAACAAGCAGGCAGGTGTTCGAGAGGGAGGGAGGGAGGGAGATTACTCGGTCCAGGCTCATTGCTATCATCAGCTCCTTTAGCAATGCATTTAGCATTTTCTTTACTCGGGGGCTCAATTTCCATAACCTCCGTTGTGGTGTTAGGAATAGGACTTGATGACAATTTACTCTCACTGAAGACATGGATCGCGTCGTAAATACTATCCAGCAGACCACAACCCATAGATCTAACCTGCATATCCATGCCATGGTACATTAATATAGATGACAAAATATGCTACCAGAACTTCATAACAAGAAGGTACAGAAAGAAGAATTGCAAGCTGCCAATCAGGACACCAGCTATCATGTCGAGAATGTATGCCTGTGCACCCCAGCTTCAAATGCAACTGGTGTACCCAATTCACTACTCAATATGAAATACTATTCATGAAACGATTTACATTTATGTTCTTGAGCGGTGGGTCACATATGAAGGTGAAACTATGATAATAATATGTTGTATCTCCTTGCTGAACTATTTTCAGATACTTCCTCCGATCCAAATTAATGACCTCAACTTTGTCTAGATTCGCATGCATCTAGTCTAAATACTTTAGATTCCTACGAATCTAGACAAAGTTGAGGCCATTAATATGGACCGGAGGGAGTTTATTTTTATGACGTTTAGCTTGTGTTTCATCCCGGGCACACCATATAAGACTAAAGGCTCACAACAGGAAATTTATCATACCGAGCCTAAACGACCCTAACTTTGAGTGCATTGGCCCTTCTGATAAGATATTGTGGTGGCAACTACTAAAAAGGAGGAAGGACTTCTGCAAATTAATTGACGTAGATTTTTCTAGATTCACATGTATCTGCATCAATTAATTTGGAACGAAGGGAGCAGTTAATAGAACCATTTATAAATGTAGGAGTTGGCTGAAAGAGGAATCAACTTACTGCAACATTTAAGAAGCCAATGCCTGGGTATTTTGAGAAGAACTTTATCATGATCCTCCTATCATGTAGTGTTTCTGCATAGTAATTTGCTACCAAATCCAAAACCTGCATCAGTGAGAAGTGCAAAATAAATTAGATTCAGAAATAGAAAAATCCATAGTGAACAGACCTATCATCTGCTGAACAATTGATGGGATTCTTTGAAGTTCAGAGTTAAGATGAAGAAAATTGTATGCAGAAAACATCAAAGACCAATATCAGAAATACTCCTTCCGTTCCGTAATATACTCATATATTGGCTGTAATAACATCTTATAGTATTATGGAACGAAGGGAGTAAATGATACAAGCCATTGGGGGTGGGGGGCAACAAGCTAACACGATTCCTAAGGAGGCACATATTAACGCCGCTTGTTTGTTACGCAAAAAAAATGGAGTAGGTAGCTAGAGTTCACAATTAGTCATAGAGACCATGGATTTGACCAAAAACAAGAATACCTCTTGAACTGGATGTTCACGGCATGCTTCTTTCCAGGTTGTTATGAATTTCTCCAGCTTACCTGTACTTAGGAAGCAATTAGGCGAGACTTCTTTCATTTGCATTTGAACCTTTTGGCGCTTGATAGGCTCTTTACATGAAGAGCTAGGAGTCCGATTTTCCTGATATTTCCTTTTCTTTATCGAATGAACATTTTTTTCACTCGCTTTTACCTTGCTGCTTTCTATAGCAGAATTTTTACTCGTTTCAGATTTCAAACCAAGACGTTTAATTTCTTCTGTTGTCGAAGGATATGGGCACTTACTCACACGCTTATCAGCATCCTTGCTAACAACAATACAACAGCTATCGTCACCCTCACTCTCATCAACCGCATCGCCCTCCAAACTAGCACCGCCACCAACTTCATCATCGCTTGAATCAAAATGAATATGCTTATTGATGCCAGGTAATTGCTTTATACGGCTAGTTATAGCATCGAACCTCTTGTTCAACACCTGCTTCCCCAAATGAAAATCAGTCTGCTGTGGTAGATCCTTCTCACAGGTGCTATCACCAGAACCATTGATCTTGCCTCGAAGTTTAATAGCATCAACTTCATTTCTTCTGGCCTGTCGGAGGAAGGAAATGTGCAACCTACAAAACCTCCCCAAATCAGAAAAAATGAAATATTCTGGTGAAACATGAGAGAGGAAATAGTAGGAGGAAGGCTGAATGAAGTCATTTATATTTCAAAGTACAGACCAGTACAAATGTTGGAGCACACAAGGGAAGTGAATAAGTGACTAAGAGAAAAGGTACAAACCCCAAGCTCTGTACACGCACGCCAAGTTTCTCCTTCCCAGAGACTGACTTTTGTTCTGCAAGATAATCCAAGAAGCTTTCCGCCGTGACTTTCTCCTTAGAATTATCAATAAACTTCTGCAGGCAATTGATAATATCCTCGCTACTAAGCTTAGGCACCTTGGACAAATCAGCAGGTACCAAAAAATAATGTGCAACAAGTGGGTGCTGAAGAAAAGGCCCCAGCCCCAGCTCTTCGAACTGCACAACGCCCTCGTTCTTGCATATCTCAACCTCCAGGTCATGAATAGATACAATTTTTCTTGCTGCAACATAACAATGGATGAATGTGTTCACCTGACAAACAACAAGCCAAGTCCTTGAAAGTCAATCAGCAGACAACCATGTGCAGTTCTCTCAAATATACTTAATGATGATTTGATCATTAGAAAGAGAAGCTTTATGTGACGCAATAATGAGCCAAAAGAAAAGCATTCTCATGCTAAGTTGATAGGATGTTTAAGTTGAACTGTTCTACTCCCTCCGTCCTGAAAAGTGGCTAAATTCGGATGTATCTATATAGTAAATTAGTGTCCAGATACATTTGAATTTAGACAATAGATACATTTGAATTTAGACAAATATGTGACATCCTTTTTAGGATGGAGTGAATAGTATTCTCTAACATTTTTCAGATAAATATCAGACACCCTTTCCAACAAATACCCTTCAAATAACTGCAACAGCGGATGTAATTAATTCTCTTTCAGTCTCATGTGCCAAGAAATCTTAAATGACGCCATTTTGGTCATTTACCCCATGGTTCAATTCTTGAGACGAGATCCTAAGTGGCTTACAATACTATACTAGCTAGCCAAGGGAGCATATTTGTTAGACTTCCTATTCTTATTCTTCTATTTCAACATACTAGTAGCAGAACAAAGGTACTGCAGAGTTTAGCACGGTTAAATTATCTAAAACGGAAGTAGGTAGAGTAAAAAATAACACAAGTTAGCTAGAAGAAGCAAGAAATCTCAAGTCTGAGTGAAGTTCACTGTTCAAACATACTCGCAGCTTTACCAACACAGGGCAACAATCTCAGTGCAACTTTTATTTACAACTGAAAGCATAACACAGTACTTTGCAATATCCAGGACGAGATGAAGGCCATACAAGCAAAACAAAGTTACGGAAAAAGAGTAGAATATAGAGGACATGGCAGCACTGGCCCTCTCCGAGATAACAGTTCGATTAGGAACTGGAGCAAGAAGATAGCAAAAAAGTTTGCAGGGTGAACATTTTTTTCAATAAATCCCAGCTTCAGCAGTGGCATTCAAAAGTCATACTTCAAGGATTCAGAAAATTTTGAAAAAAATCCTACATGTACATATAAGTGTGATCTACATACCTGTAAATTTTCATTAAAGGATGTTTTCAATTAAGGGCTGCACACAGAACAACAAAAGTGTGGGTCTGTAATAACGAACAGCACATCTATTATAGACCCATTGTTTCCTGTGGCCCTCAAATAACATGTTTCTTTATGCAAATTTAAAGGAACTCTCTGAAGCTCGAAAATTTACAGGAGACCCCAAGAGCCCAGTCTCATTTTGCACTATTAGAGTCAATAAAGCATAACAAAGTAAAGAAAAGAGCAGAATATAGAGCACATGGCAATCTGAGTTCGCCTTATAGTGCCAACACATAACAGTTCGGTTAAGAACTGGAGCAACAGAAGATAGCAAAGTTTGCAGGGTTAACAAGAAGAATTCTCAACAAATCCTAGGTTCAGCAAAGTTGCAGATGAAATCACTGTAGTAAATCCAAAACAGGACATGTACGAGCTAGTATGCACAGCTACGAGTCGCATACAATACGAACTACCACGCTCTGAGGCCAAGCAGATTAGCAGAAACTGACCTTGCCCTCGATAAGGAAGAGCTCGCGCAGGATGGGCACGTCGTGGAGCTGGACGCCGAGGGATCCCCAGGAGTCCGCCTTGAGCGCCAGCAGCGCGGCCTGCGCCACCTTCCAGCCCGTGACGCCCTCGCCGGCCAGCGCGAGCTCTTCCCGCGCCTTCCTCGCCGCCGCCTGCGCCTTCTCAAGCACCGCGTGCTGGTTGCGCGGCGGCAGCGGGGGGGCCGACGCGGGTGAGGCAGCGCTGGGAGCCAACGCAGGCGAGGCAGCACGGGGAGCCGACACGGGAGAGGCAGCGCGGGGAGCCTGGGGCGCCGGGTTGGACGGGCGGTGCTGGACGTTGGAGGTAGCGCTTTGGGCGTAGCCGTGCTGGTACTGCTGCTGCTGCTGATGGTAGGCCGCGGCGAGGGCGGCTTGGTTCTGGAGGAAGAGGTGGGGGAGCATGAGGTTATAGGAGTTCTGCAGATGCTGCATGTACTGGGGATTGGGGACGTAGGCGTAGGGGTTCATCCCCGCCGCCGCCGCCGCCGCCGCCGCCGCCTGCTGAGCGGCGGCGTCGGTGGCCGAGGCGGCGCCATACCGGGGGTCGTAGCCGTGCTGCGGCCTCTGGTGTTCTCCGCGGCCTCTCATCGAGGGGTGGGTTTCGGGGGCGCGGCGAGGGTGGGTGGGGGGAACTTGGCGGAGGCGTTGAGGCGGCGCCGTTGCCGTGGGGATGAAGGGAAAAAGAGGAGGTGACCGTCGCGGACACGCGCCGAAGGGCGGTTTGGGCTCGCGGGTTTTACTCGGATTAAAACCTCTTTAGGCCTCGTTTGGCAGGCCCGGTTTTGCAAACCTTGTTTTACGTTGGAGTAATTTGCCAGCCCAATCCAATACACCTGAACCCTAGCGTTTGGTTGCTCGAAGGCTTTTTTTTTGGGGGGTCAGTTTCCAGTTTAAGAGCAACTGTAGCAGATAATGGGCTAAAAATGTAAAATAACCGTCAGTTTAAGGTTTTGAAAGAAAATTCAGCATTGAGCAGATCCCGTAAAAGCGTGCGAACCGTATTTTTTTTATGGATGACCAAGAAATCCACACTTCAACCTCTAGATACGTGGGTGAGAGGCCGAACCGAGCACGAACCCTCCCGCTCCTCCCCACGAATCCTTGGCACACTAGAATTTCCATTCCCCACTCACCCTTCCGCAAGCCATCGCCGCTTCCTACCGCCTTCCCCATCCTTTTCAGCTTCCTCCGGCAAAAGCCACCACGTGCAAACATATAAAGTTCACCATACTAGAGTACTAGATACATAGACACAGATAAGTTATGCAGGCATCGTCAGCGGCTGCCGCCTAGTCGTGGTTAGGGCAGGTTCATGTACTGGAGATCGTACTTGTAGATGATCTCCGGCCAATTCTTTTTCAGTACCATCTGTTTGTCGAAGTAGGCGACCAGTGACACCAGATGCAAGCCGACACCGCCATGACACGGGGCAAAGGGATCTTGATCCAGTCCTTCAGGGCCTTCTGGAACGTCGGTGGAACGACAAGCATGTGCAAGTCGTTCACGTCAGTTGGACGTAGCACCGGCGAGGAACCACGTCCATGGGGATGTGCCCAGCTTTGGCTAACAACAATGGTTGTGCAGTGGCGTCGCCGCTGCCTCTGCCTTGCCCGGCACCACAGGCTTTAGCATCGCGGTCCAACGGTTCATAGGAAACACGTCTCGGTAGCCATCTGGGGGATGAAAGCCCCTCCCCACCGTGTCGCAGGCCAACTTAACCACCTTGTCTAAAAGCATGCGCGGTTGTAACTGGTCAATCACAGCAATACATAGGTACTGAAACTAGTAGTATGCACTACTATTATTATACCATGAAAAACAAGAACAATGCACTACTATTAAAACTACCTAGCACAAGTACAAGATCAAACAAGAATACTACTACTAGATCATGACAAACAAGAACAATGCACTACAACTAAAACTACCTAGGACAAGTGCAAGATCAAACAAGAACATCACACTACTACTACTAGATCTTGACAAACAAGAACAATACACTACTACTAAAACTACCTAGTACAACTACGAGATCAAACAAGAACATTTCACTACTACTAGATCATGACAAACAAGAATAATGCACCAATACTTGGGGGCAAACTTCTTTTCGGCTTCTAGGAGGGCTTCTCCCAGAAGCTATTGGGCAATTCCCAAATTGTGACCATGCAGATCACATCAAATCTACACAAAGTTAGATTTGAACTCCCGCTGCTCGCTAGAGGGGCATAATCGAGCTTCAGTAACCACCAAAAAACCCTAACAACAAATTGAACCTAAGAGTTGAAAGTACTTACGTTGGAGAATGTGGCCTCTAGAGTTGAATACGATGGTCCCGAAGCCTAAGATGAAGTGCTTAGAGCTAAAGACGAAGCGCCCGATGCTAGGGTTGCGGCCACCATGGTGGACGGGAATAACCTTGTCAAATTGGCAAGGGTTGGCTCGGCGAACATAGGCGCCTTCCCCACTGCCTCACTGGATGTCCTCGCCGCCGATGTGGCCTCCATTGTTGCTCGAGGACGCGTAGATAGGGGAATAAGACTTGAGGACCCTTGCCAAATCGGCCTCCATGCCTGCATATAGCTTTGCGAGTTGGGCATCAGCCCACTAGGAATGCGTCGCCCGGTTCCCGATGGCAAGGAGGGCGGAGAGGAGGTGGAGGAGTGCCTACCATGGAGGCAACACCGAATGGGGTGAAATACGGTTTGGGTAGTGAGAGGAGTGGAGTGAGGAGTTATACTGCAACGTCCCGGCTCCCACGCTTCCCAACATGTGTAGAGGCGGGTCACGTTGCGCTCGCTGGAGCCAGGCTAAGGACAAACGGATGACTTGGTTGTTCCTAGAAGACCAAGTTTTGGGTTGCTTTAATACAAGTGTCATGTAGGAAATGGGTGTAGTCCAAGCCACCAAATGCGCGTTTTTGGCCCACTACAGCTGAGAAAGGCCTCACGAAGCAACCAAACATGCCCTAGAAGGACTGTTTTTGTAGACTGGTTTTGGACGGGCCAAGCCTCATCTGGTCAAAGAGGATTGGGTGAAAGAAGTGCTTTCACCCAAAACACTAGAATAATACTCTGAAATACACCCTAATCCTTGATTGCCAAACCATGACTTATGTGTGTATTTTAGAGAAAATGATATTTTCCCCGAGAGTGACTATTGGAGTCCACTGTTAGTACCGACTCCACAATAGAGTTTAAAGGCCCATTTGAGCATCTATTCAACAAGAAAAAGAACCACCACATGGCAAAGGACAACCCAACACAAACCCGATCTTCATCTCCCATCAGAAAAGGCGATTTTCTAAAAATAATACACTTTTTAATCATTTTCGGAAGTATTGTACGAATTTTGCAATTTACAAATCTAGCACATTGTTGGCTTCAGCCTATCCGAATAGGCCAACCGGCCTAGCCCTGACCGAGTCAGCTCCATTCGGCCAGGAGCTGACTGAATGCATATGGCCGTGTGGCGCCGCAGGGCCCACGCTGGCCGAGTGGCCCACTCGGTCCCACCCGGATGAATCTCCCATTCGGTTAGCCGCTTGCCGAATGGAGGCGACCAGGTCGACGTCACGCGAGCCGCACTCGCTCCTCTCCTTCTTCCTCCCGTGTCCAACTTCTTCTTCTCTCTCATGCGCGCTAGCTCACGATTTTGCCACCTATTTTTCCCGATTTAGCCCAGATTAACCATCAAGTCTTCATTCTAAAACCATTGGAGAGGTAAGAGAAGTCCGGTCTACTAATGGGTTAGTTTGGGACTCGATTTGGTGGTGGTTCTTTGGAGGAATGGTGGTGGTGCTGGGTGGAGCAATGACAATGTTGGTGCTATGGTGGAGCTTGGAGCTGGGGGCTATATGAGTTGTGCCATGTTGCTTGTCTGGTGAACCGATGTTGCTGTACCAAGTGACTTCTTACGCTTTAAGGGTAAACTCTAATCTCTCGATAATCACAGTTATTGTATATGGTTATGCGGCTACTCGGCTGTGGTTAGGAGTCTATTAGAATATTTGGCAGGTGGATTAGTGGGAATATTTGTCAGGCTATTAGTATATTTTTTTAGAATATTTGCGGATAGTTATACATAGTTATACACACTATCGATAATTAATTGATTAGTTTTAAAAAAATATGCCAGCAGAGATGTCTAATATATGAAGTTCGTGTTTACTATGGTCCTGGTAATATCCAAACAAATGATTATGGAGCAAATTCGAGTGAGCTTCAGTATACGGAGTTGGATTTGACTGCACCAACATGGATTGTTAGTCAGTTAAAAAATGGTTGACAGGTTGTTTAGGCTATAATCTCGAAACATACACGGTCAGTGTACAAGCATTGTGGACAAAGTAAAGAAAAAACATTTTTTGGATTTTGAGGCATGTAGATCAGAACAGAGACTAATTTAAGTGGTTAAAAGGTTGCAAGGATAGACACGTACACCCTTTCACACTAGTGCTTCCCGTCTTGAAGGAGGTTGATCCATCCGGAGGCGATGGTGGACACGGTGCTTGTCATAGTGTTGAATTCAGTTACGGGATGTACTCTATGTCTAATGATAGAGGTGGTGGTTATGAATCGGAGCAGAGGAGTAAGATAGGAGGAGGAGGTGTCTATTACGAACTAGGGCAGAGCAGTCAGGCCGGAGGTGGAGGATACGATAGTGGAGAGGCAGGTGCGGGCGAGGAAGGTGGACACATGCATGCATGACTTGATGAAAGAGGAGGTTTACATGGATGGTGAAAGTGATGATTCTGATAGAGAAGGAAATGGAGAAGATAGACGATTCCTGCTTCATGGAATCAACACATCATGCTTGGGCATTGTCTAGGGCGGTCATGATTTTGCGTGGGAATATCACATGAATAAAATTTCCTAGGGTGCCAGATATCCAGACAAGAAACATTTGCAAGATGCAGTCATTGCTTGGGCATTGTCCACACAGAGGGTTTTCACTACATGTTCCTCTGTATTCCTGCGCTCTTCCTCTTCCGCCATCCTCTTCCTATTTATATCCTGGTTTCAATCTCTCTTCTCTCTTATTTTTTCAGATCTCTCTCCTGCTCCTCCTTCTTCTGTTCGGCCACCCTTTCGGCACGTTCGTCAGCGTGAAAGTCAGCCCACGCAGCTTGGATCCTATCATGAATATCTTTCATAGCCCAAGCTAGCTGCTATGTGTCAATCCAATGGTACCACTTGCAAAGAGGAGGAGGAGGAGACTACAAGCACATTAATGGAATGAATAAAAGAACACATAATGACATAAATTATTCATATTCATCATGCTTTGGGAACATACCGGAGGTCTCTCATACGACGAACTTGCTTGCTGGGACGGGATTGCGTCGTAGTTGGCACACATGAAAAACTTCATGCCCATGCAAGTGGAGAACTCGATCGACTCCTTCACTTTGGCGAGATGGCCACACCAACAACGCTCTTGTTTCACCCCCTTTGGCAACCTGGCATCTTTCATCTTCCTAGTAATATACTCTGGGTCTGAACAAGGTACACTCATGATGAAATCTCAGAAGGATTGGCGAGAGAATGAGGAGGAGCAGATGAACTGGTGGAACAAAACATATCGGTACCCGGATTTATAGAGGTGCCAGGCAGAATAGGCGGGAGAAAAACGGTGGGAAACGGTGGCGGGAGAAATATGGCGGGAAACGGTGCAGTCAGCCTGGGCCTGGCCGATGGCATGCTGGTCAACAGTCGACGACCCATTCGGTCAGGGCCAGGCCGACTGAAAGCCGATGCCGAAACCGACAACGTGCTAGATTTGTAAATTGTGAAAATCGTGCAATTCTTCCAAAAATGATTAAAGAAATGTATTATTAAAAAAAATAGTTCAGAAAAGCATCCCCATGCCATCGACCAACTCCAGGCAAAGGTGCCGCAACACTCCAGACTTGGGATCTCTAACTGAAGGTGCACGCCTAGCCGCGAGCTGTACTAGGAGCCCAATGATTTTTGAGAGTGGTTGCAACCACATCGTCAAAAGAATTGGTGAATGCTAAGAAACCGCTTTGAGAAAGTGGAATTCTATTGAACTCTGAATATTAAAAGACCGATGAAACGTAGATGAAGAGTAAATCAGACTATGTAGATAATGCGGAAATGCAAAACTGAACCCGAGCTCACCTGATCCCTTTATCTGAACCACTCAGCTGCTCCAAGATTGTTGAAGATGGAAATATTTCAGCTTGTATTCTCTAACTAAAAGTCATGTATATTACTATTTTCTCTGTCGTTGTGTCAGTACCTGACACGTGAACAGTTGACTGTCTGCATTTCACTCCTCTCCATTTATTGTGTAGCCTACTGATTCTTCTCTCATTCCACGTTTGAATTTTTTAGCCTTACAAATGAGCAGACTACATCATCACTGCTAGAAAAGTAAATATATATATACTTTGTTCGTCCGGAAATAAGTGAGTTCCGGAAATAAATGAGTTAGATTTGTCTAGATTTACATGTATCTGAACATATTTTAGAGTATAAATTCATCCGAATCTAAAAAAATACAAGTCACTTGTTTCCGAACAGATGGAGTAGGTAGTACATAACTGCAATCCCATCGGATGCTTAGCACAATTAGCAATACCATCATTTGTACTAATCACGACTAGCTCAAGAATATCGGATTAAAGCAACAAATTGCCCTCCATAATCAGGCAAGCTCCGGGCAAGTTGTCTGAATTCAAATCAAATGTATCGACTGTTTACAGATGAGCAACCTTTTCACAAGACAGTAGTCTCATTTGTATGTATCGACCGATGCCTGGAGCCAAAGAGAAAATGCACGCGCCTCGGCCTGCCACGGCCGGCACGAGATGATTCATATTCACGTTAGGCCCCTTGGTCTTAGTTGTGGCTGCATCTGGACGAAGATACTGACAGACGGCGATCTGCGAGGAGAAACACTCCTGTATTGGCGCAGCTAACGGGTGCGGTGCCGATGGAGAAGACTGCCAAACTATCGATCCTTGATTTGAACAGAACAAGGCGGCCACGAAGTAAACCAGTGCTGGAGTCGCGAATAGGAGCTTTGGTGGTGCTTGTTAGCAGTGTCATTGGAGGTATGCGAGGGACAAACTGACCAATTAATCGACAAAGAGAGGAGCTCTCTGATTGCGGCGCTGACAGATACAACATTCATCTTCCTCGTGCGTGTCGGAAGCTCGGAGCAGCATGTTCGGCTGCCGGACGAGATCGAATATGGACTATGGAGGTAGTTGCTCACCATTATTGCAGACTAGGAGGTCTGAGCAGACTGACAGAGGTGTTGGCTTTTGACAGAGTACATGTAAGTGCATGCACATGTATTCCATGTGCATAGGGACCAGCACATCCCTAAATGTGAATTTGGCTCAGATCACGATATTCAATTGAATGGTAGAGATAACAGGAGCATGTGAGCTCCAGAGCCAAAACGCCACATCCTAGATAATGATGATACCTTGAGTAAAACTTGAAGTGGAGAACCGTCATACTACCGCATGACAGTCACTGCTCCACCCATTTTGGATTACTCCCTTGCTCTTTTTGAGAAAAAAAATCATGTGTGACACAACAAACTGAATCTAATTCTTATACCCAAGTGCTAAAAAGTGCAGGGTGGCCAGTTTGTCCAATCGAGCCTCCGTTTTCTGGCCGTTCGATCGACTAGATCAAGCCCGTGTGGCCCAATGTCCTGACGACACACATGATCCCCGCCTACCTCAAACCAATCCCCGACGCGCGCGTCGCCCGACACCACTTTCTCCGGCACCGGCGACCCTCCCAGCAAGCCACACCTCTGGTGCCCCTCCTCCCAGATCTGTCGGCGCCAGCGCTGCTCTTCACCACCCTACCTCGAGCTACACCGGAACCGGCCCTCCATCCCCGCCGCCAGAGGATCGCGGAACCGTCGCCGGCGGCACCCTACCTACACCTAGCGCCGTCTGGTGCTCCCATACCACCTTGCATCGTTGGTGCCCCCGCCTCCAACCTGCGTCCTAGAGTACCGAAATGTCCTCTCCGCTAATCGCCCCCTCCCCCCCCCCCCCCGTATTTCTCGCTGGTGCCCCCCTGCGCACAGACTCTCTCCTTTACCCTGCGCCAATGGGGACGCCGCCCCTTGGTGGAATCTTACTTGCGGTGCTATGGACTCCCCCGAGTACCCCCTCTATCCAGGCCCCTCTAGTGCCTAGACACCACCAGCTTATTCTGTTTCCATCACCCGTGAGCTTGCGCAGGTGTGGCCTTCCTATCACCTCATTCCTGATGCTCCATGAGCTCCAGCGCGTCCTCTGTACTACTTCATGGTGCCCCTCGACTCCTCCCCAGACTCGTGATGCGCTGTGTTCTCTCAAGAACTAGCATGCGTGCTTGAACTGTGCAACATCTCCACTCTCATGGTCGATATGCCACCCCCTCAGAATTCTCGATTCTTACCTCTTCAACCACCCCCCTAGCGGTGGTGGTAGTGACAGTGCCAGACTGTGTGGTGGCATGATCGTCTAGAGCGCTCGATATATGCGAGTATGATCAACATCTAGTTGCTGCAGCGGCAGCCATGGAAGCTATGTGTGCAGGAAGGAGCAGCTTTAGCCACTACATCGACAACCATGGTGGATGATTTGTGACACACGGATCCATACCCACGCTACGATACAGTGCCTCTAGAGGTCGATCATGCCTCTTGGTTCGGCCACCATCGACACAATAGTCACCATCCGCAGCAGAGGCCAAAGGGCAAGACAAGCATATGGGCTGCCGCGGCGACACCTTCGTCACTGACAACCTGCGTTCATGCTATCACATCAAGTGCACTTGCACCGGTCATAAGACCTTCTGGTATGGCTCCAAAGAGTATGTGTCTTGGAATTTTATCTTGGCATGCACCAGGTGTCTCGCTTGATAGTCTAGGTAAATAAAATCTGCACCTTGTTGAGTTGTTGTGCCAGTGTCCTTTATATATGAAATTGCTTACTTGGTTTAGATGATTTGGTGATACTTTATACTGTTGGTGTTGATATGTTCTTGCCAATTTGACGAGCAATGTTGGAGGATTTTTTCACAAACATTCTGAAGAGTTGCATGGAATAGGAGCAGCAAAAATGGCAGTGAGCAAGGTGATTTTGTTACGATCTTGACGATCAAAACTTGACTAGTTCATTAAGTTTTCCATTAGTACACGATTAACTAATTCAAGTTGCCTCAACGCTTTTTATATCCTGATTAAGTAGTATGTTGATTAAATTAAGTTGCCATTTGCCATCTCTCTAAATTGTTTGTCATACATATTAAGTTGTACACCGGCGATTTTAACCTAAGTTGCTTTCTGTCACCCCCTCGGTTGTATACTGATTCTAAATAAGTTGTTATATCCAGCATATTTAACTTGTTTCCATCATTTAATCTAATATTTTTTACTTATATTCAAATGCTCCTCCCCCATCCCAAGTAGTGTATTGATTTGATTAAGTTACTTTTTTGCCATATTACTAAGTTGTTCCCAAGTTGTTTATCATGGAAAATAAGTTGTACATTGACGATTTAAACTTAGTTACATTTTTCATCCCCTGAGTTGTATATTGATTCTACTAATTTGTTTTATCTAGCATACTTAAGTTATTTCCATCATTTAATATAAGATTTGACTTATAATCAAACCCCCTTGAGTAATATACTAAATTTTATTAAGTTGCCTTTTGCCATCTAACTAAGTTGGTTTCATGGAAATTAAGTTGTACATTGACCATTTTAAACTAAGTTGCTTTTTCTCATCCCTTAAGTGGTATGTTGATTCTAATTAAGTTGTTTCATATAGAATACTTAAGTTGTTTCCATCATTTAATCTATGTTTTGACTTAATAAAAACCCCCTAAGTAGTATACTGGTTTAATTAAGTTGCTTTTTTCCATCCCTTAAGTTGTATACTGATTCTAATTAAGTTGTTTCATATAGAATACTGTAACACCCTCGAATCGGTCCTATGCAAGTTTTAACCCTTTCCGCCAAACCCGCATAGAAACGATTCAAGGGTGTTACAGAGTGGTATCAGAGCTCAGTAGTTGCGATACCCCACAAGTCCAGCCTGTAGGATAACCTAGCTAACGGACGTTGTAGAGTGTCAAAACTATTTTGAAAAATCGGTTGGATAGATCTGATTAGGTCTGTTTTTACTCCTTACCCCTCTGCTATTCTCCTCTTACCTCTGCATGATTTGAATCCGCTCTCTTATCTTTTCTTCACGTCCAGGATTTCTCGTGGTTGGGTTTCCGTCGTACCTTCAGGGTTTCGCTTCCTCCTTTGGTAACGGTGTTTCTACATCAGGTCTTCGTGCTATCTGAGGAATCCTTCATCTATTGGACTTCTCTTTGTTCCTTCTCGTGCCTTTCGGTGTTTTCCGACGCGACGACATCGTATATGCCAGATCTGATGCAGAGCCTGCATCACTCCCTTGTTCCGAACCTCGATTGTCGAGATCTTCAGTCTGAATTTCGAGAGTTGGTTGCATAATTCTCCTATTCATGTGCAAAGTAATGCTTTGAGTGCGGGATGGAGTAGCTACCATACCACTACTCTTATCATTCGCTTTGTACATTGAATCGGTGGATCCAGCAATCTTACTCCGTCCACAGAAGTTAGAGGTGGCTTTATTTTTTTTGATACCTCTACCTTCGCCCTTTGTTCCCGGAGTGTCTCTCGGCCATCACTGACAACGACCTCTTGTTAGTGGTGTCGCGAGCATTTACACGAAGCGAGAAGATTCAGATCGCCGACCTTCTTCCCGGTACCATGAGGCGGATCTCGAGGGCGAGATCCCTTGTTAGTGGTGTCGAATTGTGGCATCCCGCTAAAACCACTACTAGAAAATCGTGTGTTTTGTGCATTGCATCATCATGACCGCATGCTCATGTCATCATGCCACTTTGCATTTGAGCATCGTCATCATCTTGCATGGATTTGTCTAAAACTATTTTCGAAACGCCTAGTTTTGTTTTCTAACTATTCCCGTCTTTATTCAAATTAAAACCCGGGCCTCCGGAATATTTTGGTTTGTCTAAATACGGTTTGCAAAAGCCCCGTTTTAAATAATAAAATTTTATTTTATTTCTAGGGGGCAGCCGAACCGGGCCGATCCGACCCAGCCGGCCACCCCCAATTTTACCCAAAACCAGACCCTAATCTACCCAACCCTAATCTACCCAGCCCCCTCCACCTCACCCCACCCTATCACATTGCGCCACATCACCCTGGCCCAATCTCCACCCACTCACCCGCTGCCACCTCACCCCCAACTCCCTCCACTTCCCTCACACAGCCACCACACACCCCCACCAGCTTTTCCACACACTCACACAGAGAACACACACACGGAACGACCCACCCAGGCCACTACCGGCCGACCCACCCCTGCCTTGGGATCTCCCCCCGCGGGCCCACCTTCCACGTGCCGACAGCCACCTCGGGGCTTTCCCTGGCCCCGTGCCCCTGCACGCCTCCCGTCGCCATCCTCCCGCTCGTCAACCCCACAGCCGTCGGCGACCTCGCCCCGCTCCTCCCCTCACCGGCGCCGGTCTCCGCCACCAAGCCCCACCGCCGTTTCTCGCCACGGTCGTCTTCTCGCCGTCCTCACCGACCCCGGCCACCGCCAGCTCGGACCCCGCCAGCATCGCCGCCGCGCGACCTCGCTTCGCCGGTCCTCTCCCTCGCCTTCCTATCAGACAGCCGCCACCCGTGGCCAGGGCCCGCGACCGCGCTGCCTCTCCCTGTCTCGACCGCCGGCGACCGCGAGCACCCTCGCCGTGGACCCCTTCGCCCCGGCACCCTCTGCCTCCGCCTCGTCCTCCGACCGCGTGCGCCCTACTCTGCGCTCGTGCGCCAACTGCTGCCTCTGCTGCTCGGGCCCGGTACCGACCACCGCTCTGCCGCTGTCGCCGCCTGCAAGATTCTGCCGGAACGCTCTGCCTCGAAGACCGGCCGCCTCTGTGTGCCCCCTTGCAGAGCGCCGCCCGGCTCCCGGTCGACCTCCACCTCCTCGCCCAGTACTTCTGCACCGCTCGCCTAGTACCTCTGCACCGCTCGCTCGCGTTCGTCAAGAAGGAAGCAGGTTGTCTCTCTGAGCCCTGTAGCCACCGAAGAGTTGTTTGAGGCTTGACCCAATATTTTGCCCCTATGGTGTCAAAGTTAATATGAGTATGTATGTTATTCGGTGGCAGGTGTTGTTGCTGTGGTGAAGTTGGTCCTTCTACAAACTCCCGGCATGATCGACAAATGAGCACGAGGGATCCAAACCAAGTAGGCCCACACCAACGGACGAGAGAGAAGATGTCTATCACGAACTCCAAGTTCCTCCTCACGGAATCCGAAGGCGACGATCCCGGTAGCTGAAGACCTTGTCGAACCCGAACCCCTTTGGCCCATCGGGATCTTCGTCATGGATTCGAAGGCCGAGACCCTATTCCCGGAGTCCGAGACCGATCCCCGACCCCTCGAAAGAAGATCGCCAAACCCTATGTGTGACCCCTTTCTGAGCCCCTGTTTTTATAAATGAAATACAAACTTGTTGCATATTAATTGTTCATCTCGCATGCATATCATGTGGTTTGGGGGCCTTATGCCGATTCACCTCCTAATTAAATATGGAGTCCATCTGCGGGATACTTTTGTCTTATTCCGGACTCCATTTAAATTGGTGTAGCGAACCGATGCCATGTTTCACCCTGTTAATACAACATTTAAATTGCGGGATAGTTAAATAACTCGAACCGTTTAATTAATTGTCGGGACCCCGGTTCCGCTTAATACTGCCTAATTGCACCGCATATGCATCATATCATAAGCATGCCGGATCTTCTGCCGTAGTATTAAATATTGCATCCGGTGTTTCTTCTAGTATTTGCTTCTTCGCGGATTAGGCCGATGAGTTGATGCGAGTATCGACAAGTTCTCCGGATTTGAACCTTCGGCAGTGTTTCCCAGGCGAGCATCTCTCCACCTTCTACCTATTTTGCATTTATAGTCTTTATTACCTCCTGTTGATCTATTGCTATCCGTGTCGCGATGCTTTAGTTTCCGTACACCAGTTATACCCCGTGCAGCCTCTATATTACCTTGGACACCTCCTATTACCTGTGTTTGGTAGATAGCTGGCCTTGCGAGTCGTAGTCGCTTGCTCAGGTGTGATCTCGTGTTGTCAAGTACCACAATTGTTCGAACGCTGGCAGATGTTTATTGGTGGAGATGCTTATTGGTGGAGATGCTTATTGGTGGAGATGATCATGACTTTAAATACAACTATTAAAATGCTAGATATAACTAATGCAGAGGCATCGGTGGGCAATAGATGTTATTTGGTTCTTCCACGCTCACTTGTGTCCCGTAGGACCCCGAGTACTTAATACCTGTTCCTTGATTTTTCGCACTATCCACATCCGGGAGGCCGTGGACCCCCCTGAGCCAGAGCTTGATTCATTTCTATTTCTTGGGGCCACAAGTAGTTTGGGGCTTTATTACTATTCTGTACTTATGCCATGCTTTACTGCTTTATTTAAGATTGTGCATGGAGCACCTGTACTATTTTGGATCGTGGAATGTTTTCATGGTATCGACAAGCCCAGTCACACTTTCGGGTTCCGCTTAATATTGTTTAATTGCATCACATCTGTGCCATGCCATGCATCATATCATAATCATGTCGGATCTTCTGCCGTAGTATTAAATATTGCTTCCGGTGTTTCTTCTAGTGTTTGCTTCTTCGCGGATTAGGCCGATGAGTTGATGCGAGTATCGACAAGTTCTCCGGATATGATCTCCGGCAGCGTTTCCCAGGCGAGCATCTCTTCCCCTTCTACCTATTTTGCATTTATAGTCTTTATTTCCTCATGTTGATCTATTGCTATCCGTGTCGCGATGCTTTAGTGTTCCGTACCAGATATATCCCGTGTAGCCTCTATATTGCCTTGGACACCTCCTATTACCGTGTTTGGTAGATAGCTGGCCTTGCGAGTCGTAGTTGCTTGCTCAGGTGCGATCTCGTGTTGTCAAGTACCACAGTTGTTGGAATGCTGGAAGATGTTTGTGGTGGAGATGTTCATGACTTTAAATACCACTATTAAAATGCTAGATATAACTAATGCAGAGGCATCGGTGGGCAATAGATGTTATTTGGTTCTTCCACGCTCACTTGTGTCTCGTAGGACCCTGAGTACTTGATACATGTTCCTTGATTTTTTGCACTATCCACATCCGGGAGGCCGTGGACCCCCCTGAGCCAGAGCTTGATTCATTTCTATTTCTTGGGGCCACAAACTAGTTTGGGGCTTTATTACTATCTTGTACCTATGCCATGCTTTACTGCTTTATTTAAGATTATGCGTGGAGCACCTGTACTGTTTTGGATCGCGCCATGTTTTCGCGGTATCGACAAGCCCAATCACATTTTCGGGTTCCCAGTCGTTTACAGCCGTCGTCGCAAACCCTGGGTCCATTCCGGAGCCGGCCAACTTCGTTGCGGGTAGCTTAGTGGGGTGGCCCCCTGAAATATTTATGAATCCTGTGATTGCTTTGTCGTGAAAGCCTCGTTGGGTTTTGAGTTGGTTTTTCCGAGGTTGATCAAGTGTGTGTTGCTATTTGTGCACTCCTGCAGGGTAAAACTTTCTAAAAGCCGTGTCCGCGGTTATGGACGAATTGGAGCACAGTATCTCGATCATAGACAAGCATAACTAAAGTAGTGCTATAAATTTGACCTAATATGTGACTAGTAATCAGATTCAAATACAACGGAATGGATATTAAAAATGCCAACAACTGGTGGAGCTGGGGTTCCTTGTGTCTGGTTATATTGGCCTAGTAAGTATTGCAACTCCAATGGAATGCGATAAAAGTGTCAACAACTACTGGGTTTTGGGATTCCTCAGGACAATTATATCTGACTAGTAAATGTTCCAACTACAACGGAATGCTAACTAAAACTGCCCACTACTTACGCTATCAGGATGACTCATGCTATATATCTGACTAGTAAATGCTGCAACTATAATGGAATGAGTAAAATTGCCAACTGTGTGAGTTCCTTGATCCGACTTCCTCGTTTGGTCTCGAAGGGGGAATACCAGGATGGGTATGTTTGGTGTTAGCTTCAGGTTGGATCCGAATAGGTCTTTCTTATCCCTCTCTGATAACCGCCAGTTGTATCGAGTCTCTGTAGGTTGTTTAGTGCCGCTGCGCTGCCGCTTCAGCCCACCATACCTATGTAGGCGAGAGCCGCCGAATTCTAGCCTCGCCGTGTACTGGCCTCAGTACTGACGCTCCTCTTTTTCCTTTGCCCTTTGCCGGCACCCCTTTTGTTTTAGCAGGTTTGAGATCGACGTCGTTAGCAGGGTTACCCTTCTGGCTTGGCCTGAGCAGGGTTATGGACGCCATTGGTTATTCTTCAGGGCTCTTAGCCCCATTTGCATCTTGTCCGTAGTCGGACGCCCTATCGATTTCAAGGTGATTTGGATCTTTGTATTGTATATCTGTATTCTTGACTCGTGGAGTCGTGTTGTATATATATCTGTTCTGTGGGTCCCATCGAGGACTGTTGTGTAATGGTATTACTTCGTTTTCCACCCGCACGAAAGTGGCTGGTGGGCGTCCTTGAATCGTTTCTATGCGGGTTTGGCGGAAAGGGCTAAAACTTGCATAGGGCCGACTCGAGGGTGTTACAAATACTTAAGTTGTTTCCATCATTTAATCTATGTTTTGACTTAATAAAATCCCCCTAAGTAGTATACTGATTTAATTAAGTTGCTTTTTGTCATCTCACTAAGTTGTTTTTCATAAAAGTTAAGTTGTACACAAAAGATTTTAAACTAAGTTGCTCTTTTTCATCCCTGTATACTGAGTTGTATACTGATTCTAATTTAGTTGTTTTATTTGGCATATACACTTATTCATGGTGATCCTAATCCTTAGAGGGGATCACTCATAGCTCAATTGTCTGCCGATCTGTGAAGGCACCTATGTATTTATGGCAATCTTGGGACGAAGAAGGGGACATATGCGCTTAGATGGGAGGAAGAACGTAAGGCAAGGGACCTGCTAGTGCAAGAGCGTGCTAGTGGATGTGACTTTCTATGCGGTCAGCAACACCCCACGAAGGACCTCTCGTCAGGGGAGGGCTTTTCCCAACGAGGTTCGTTTGATCGGACGCACTTTTCATATCTGTGTAGTGTGCTGCTTTGGATTACGTGCCAATGATTTTACCTAGACATGCCTGTATCTTATTAAGTTGTTGTACATCTGTGGAGTAAGCTGTTGTATTTTTTCCCATCTGACGCAATCATCATCATGTTTAAGTTGCTTAGCTCATTTAATTAGGTTACTTACTACCCATTTATTAAGTTGTTTTTTCCCATCTAAATATAGTTACTTGCTCTTCCTTATTAAGTTCTATATATAAAGGGCAAGGTTCTTTTGTGTGTTTTCGCTCCTGATCATGCTCCCATCGTATAATTAAGTTTGTTGTTAGTTGCGTGCACTTTGGAAATTAGGAACAAAAGGATCTTGTCAAGGGCTCCATGTCAAACAGGTTTGGTGAACTGGTTCATATTATGTTCATATTATGTTAGAATATTATCCGACATTGTAGTGCTAGGTACTGTCATAAAAAGTGATTCTGCTTCAGGACCTTTGACCACAGTCATTTTCAGTGCATGTTTTGCTTCTTCTATTTTGTTTGATCAAAAGTGAAAACAGATTTCTATTAAAATATCAATTTGTTAAATGATCGTATGCAATTATCCTTTTTATGCTCTAGTCTCAAACACAAAACATATGAAAGGAGTTACCATTGTATATGTGGTCTGCAACAAGAAATTGTTTGGAGTATTTTGTATTTTGGATTCTTGTTGAACTAGATCAGCCGAAGCCATCAAGGAGTTGATATCATTGGGCATCAATTTTGTGATGCTTAGTGGAGATAGTACTGTCACTGCCACATTTGCATAGAACCAGTAAACATTTTTTCTGAGTATATGATCATGTTATTGCCATGTCCTTTCTTTCTCTAGTGGATAGAAGTACAATCGATTCTAATGTTCTTGCTTCTGTTACCTTTCTAGCAGCTGGGTAGCCTCCTTGCTAAAGTTCACTCTGAAACTTCTACCAAAAAACGAAGTGAGAATCGTTGATGAACTGAAGGAAAAAGATGTCCCTATACCGATGATCAGCGATGGCATGAATGCTGGATCTAACTAAGTTGCGAGAGCATTGTTATCTTTGTTGGGTGCACCTGAATTTTCTCTATCTAAGTGGATTTAGGTTTGTTTATTGGTGCATGTCCTGGGACCTCTGAATCTAAGTGGTTGCATGTATTGTTGTGTTTTGTTCCACGAACCTGGGATTATCTGAAATCTATCTAAGTTGATGCAGGTTTTTTGCATTTCAGAATAACTTTTAGCTTTTTTTGCCCTGATTTTTGAAGTGGTGATCATTCAAGCAATTATATGGACCAATGGTGATCCTGGAGGAGGAAGAAAGGGGTAGGCTATGGTGCAAGTAACAACGTACTAGTCAAGCACGTGCTGGAAATCAGGAAAGGGATAGACTGCACGACGCACTTGCGTGTGTTGGCTGGGATGCTATGTGCGGGCTGGTCGGGATGCTATTGAGCGGGATCAGGACACTAGTCCAAAAGTAGAAACACAGGACTTTCCTCATTGGGAAAGTGCTCGATCCGACTACTGAGCCCGCGGTTGCTCCCTAGACGCTCTCTTCTTATAAGAAATCACTACTTCATGGACTGATGACTGTAAATTTTGAGGGACTAAACAAAAGAGATTATTAGATGACACATCCTGAAGTACCAAGGTGTTATCATCGTAAACTGAAAAATACCAATTAACCTTTATCGACAAAAATGCTTTGCAATAACAAAAAACCAAGAAAACAAAATAGGAAATATATGTAAAATTAGGATTGACCAAACTGAATCAACTAGGATCTGAAACTCGGAAAAGAATGACTAAAATGAAACATGGATGCTACGCACATGTCTGGAGTATGTTCGCATGTACTCTGGAGTATCCTTTTGTACATCGCATTTCAGAACATGTATGCTACACGCATGTGTAAGTACGCGTGATGCCTCGCTCGGTCGAGCGGCCGGCATTTGCCCTAGCACGCACACATGCATCGATCAATGGATCAACAAGTTGGAGTACCCAAGATATATGTCTAGCAAAGACTTGAAAGATATATTTCTAGCAAAATCTTAAGAATACATAGGTGAAGTTCCCAAAAAGGCCCCATCCCCATAAAAGACTGATGAAAGAAAAGATATAAAGAATAGAAACTCAAGAAAAGGCAACAATGAAGAGCTGGGATACTTAACATTGAGTAAAATCCAAGTCAAAACTAAAAATGCATACTGAAATAATGAAGAAAACTGAGGAAGGATGGAAGACTGAAAGGAAAACTAGAGAAAAAGTGACTGATGATTGAGGAAAACTAGAAGAATGATCAAAGAAAAAACATAACTAAGGATGTTGAGCAAATAATATAAATAGCTGAGGCAATAAGATGTTGAGACAATGAAGAAAATAATAAACAAAGAAATAGTAAGATACAAAAATAATGACAAAATAAACAGTAAGATACTATGAGAGAAAAAGAAAACAACGACTAACTAATGAGAGAAAGAAGAGAGAGAATGAGCAAACTGAGGAAATTTAGAGGCTGAATTATGGAGAGGTCTAGTTAACACGAGATT
Organism: Avena eriantha; assembly: GCA_910589775.1. Taxonomy (NCBI): domain Eukaryota; kingdom Viridiplantae; phylum Streptophyta; class Magnoliopsida; order Poales; family Poaceae; genus Avena; species Avena eriantha. The sequence continues at coordinate 518,724,911 of OU342745.1, forward strand.
TGAAAAAAAATGAAAAATCAATATCTCAGAAAGCTAACTGAAACAATAGGGGAATTAAAAACTAAAAAACTAAAGGCTTGATACAAAGAAAATTCATAAAATAATAGGGGAATTAAAAACACGAGAAGCTTAAATTTTTGAAAATTCATAAAATGAAAAAACAAAGAAAAATAAAACAATAAGAGAATAAGATACTGAGATAGATAAACAAAATGAAATAATGAGAAAAAGGTAGAAGACTAAATAATGACAAGAAAACTGAGAAATGAATGGCAAGACAAACTAAATTATAATGGTAAGGTAGAAATGATGAGTGACAAGGCAATTAAGACTGAATTTCGAAGCAGGATAGACTGAGGACTGAGGGACTGACAAAACTCACAAGCTTAAGAAACTGAGTTGAGGTACTAAAAGACCTTAAAAAGTGAAAACTGGAAAATGAAGAATAAAAACTTTCTAATAAACAAACTAAACTGAATAAAAGACTGAAGAGAAAGGACTAAACAAAGAGTGACAAAAACTGAAAAAAACAGATGCTGAAGAAAATGAAAAAACTGAAAAAAAGCAGAGAGGCTGAAGAAAATGACGATTAGATCTAATGAATGAATGGAAGCCAAGGATTTCATGATTGGAAAAATGAAATACTTAATACTAAAAGATTGAAGAAAAGGGATTAAAAAGAGAGTAACTGAAAACTTACAAAAAAGGCATAACTGCCGAAAATGATGATCATATATAATGAAAGAATGAAAAGTCGAGAAATTAGTGACTGCAAAAAAAAATACTTAAGACCGGGTGACTTAAGAAATGGGAGTGTACAAATAGTGATTGAAAACTAAAAAAACATAGGGCGGAAACTGAAGAAAGAAGAAACACTGGCTGAAGAAACCGATAAATAGATCCAGTGAAAGAATGAATAGCTGAGGATTTATACAAATAAAAATCAGAAAAGAACACATCGGTGAACACAAAAAGAATCTACACTCTACTAAATCATCACACACTCGAACTGACCGAACAGGACATCATGAGCAGAGCAACGTGAATAACAAGCAAGCTAGCAGCTTAATCAAATTGAAATAAGCAGCTCACAACTCACACACGCGAAAAAAAATCTGATGGCCACATGTCTGCATCGAACATGTTGTGATTGTATTGATTTGCTTACAATAGACATGTAGATGGGTATGACAAATGGAACGCACACGAACATGGAGCCGTGCCGCATCGATAGGATTCCTAACAATCGGAACAAGAAAGGAGAGAAATCCCCAACCATCGTGCTCGACGGTGACGGAATAACCTGTTGACGACTCCCCCCCCCCTCCCCCCCCCCCCGACCGAATCCCGCAATCCCCTCACCTGACTCGGACCTCCTGCTGCTCCCCCGCCGGTCGCGGCTACCACATCCGAACAAACACTCTCTCGCTAGGAAACAAATGAGAGAGAAATAGAGAGGGACCTATCTCCATGGCGGCGACCATGGCTTCTGTCCCGAGAGCCACCACTCTATCGTGGCACGCCGGTGAGGGATCCCCACAGTCTGCAGACCTCGTCACCATGTCTTCACCCAACTGAGCTCCTCCTCTCTATTCTCTTCCTACATTGAGCAAAATGAAGATGAAATGAAACGAGAAGACACACACAGCTCTCACTCGTGGGAATTAAAAAAGAAATGATAGTGTGAGTCGGCGCGGCCCAGAAAAAAATCCCAAACAAGTTTAATGAATGGGTAGAAAAGTGACTGTTTCCGAATCACAAAACAGCTAGCTGTTTAATAGGAAAAGTGAAAACAAAACCATGTAGGTTCTTCGGTGTAACTACCTCGGTGAATTACGCTCTTAGTTAATGCCTGGATGAACGAAAGTGGTTAAAATAGTACGGCGGGGCCCAGGGCCACTCACGGTAGACCTTTCGGCCGTCCTAACCACTTTCAAACAACGGAACAAGAACGAGCGGCGTAATCGGCAGGCGAAGGGATCAACTACATACACAAGTGAGTATGTATGCAAGCCACATACAACAGTCCTCAGAGCCATTCCATCTGAAAGAAATAGAAATATTGCAACGCCATACGGCAAGATCCAAATGACCTAGATAGATATAATAATTTAGGATAGCTCCTCATACATCACACATCAGAGTATCAGGCGGAAGCGGAAAACAAGATCCGAGTACGGATAAGAAGCAAATCGGCATAAGATGCCCATAACTAAACACATCCCGCCCACATATCACACGGATCCCCGTTCCCGGAATCTCTACACCGAATGATCGTTGCCAACATCATCTGTCTCTTCCACCCAGTATCCATCTTGCGGGTACACCTGTTCATCTGAATCAAACAATTTATCGTGTGAGACCCTAGGGGTACTCAGCAAGTCTTAATGCCGCTAAAGGGGACACAACCTGGGGTGACGCAATTGCAGCAAAAGATAATACCTAACAATTCTATAGAGACTCGCTAACCTTCCGCCTAACCAATGATAGACGGAAGTCCGTGAATTAAGAACAACAGTTATAACAGTATAATTAACAGATCCATCCTCCTCCTCGCTTATCAACGAGGAAGCGGACGAACAACCCCCATCATCCGTTGGCAGTTTTATTAACCATTCCATGAGTATTTCACTATTTACTAGTCAAGTACTTAGTCAATTTAAAAGCGGTACTTTAGTTATACTTGTCTATGATCGAGAAACTGTGCTCCAAGTCGTCCATAACCGCGGACACGGCTTTCAAAAAGATTTACCCTGCAGGGGTGCACGAATAGCAACACACACTCGATCAACCTCGGAAAAACCAAATCAAAACCCAACGAGGCATTCACGACAAAGAAATCACAGGATTCAGAAAGATTTCAGGGGGCCACCCCATTAAGCTACCCGCAACGAAGTTGGCCGGCTCCGAGACGGACCTAAGGTTTGTGTCAATGGCTGTAAACGACTGGGAACCCGAAAATGTGACTGAGCTTGTCGATACCGCGAAAACATTCCACGATCCAAAACAGTACAGGTGCTCCACGCACAATCTTAAATAAAGCAGTAACATGGCATAAGTACAGGATAGTAATAAAGCCCCAAACTACTTGTGGCCCCAAGAAATAAGAATGAATCAAGCTCTGGCTCAGGGGGGTGCATAAGGCCTCCCGGATGTGGATAGTGCGAATAAACAAGGAACAGGAATCAAGTACTCGGGGTCCTACGGGACACAAGTGAGCGTGAAAAACCAAATAGCAGATATCGCTCACCGGTGCCTCTTTCATTAGTTATCCCATTACTACTCAGGTTATGTTGTTTAGGTACCTCGTTATTCCTCAGACACACATACCCTACTCATGCTTTTCTACGACTCGCATGGCTCAAACAACTCCTGTAGTAATGGCTCATGGGACCGAAACAAGCTTGGTGTGGTTTAAAAGTAAAGGCCATGCAGTATTTGGGATTCAATTTAATGCAATCGCGACTCAATGATGCAAGAATAAGATAGAGGCAATAGGTACTGTATGTATGCAAGCATGTGGTAGTGCTTGCCTGGCAGCTCAGTTGAAGCGAGAGATGGATCTGGGTAGTACTCCTGTGAATCCTGGTAATTCTCCTGCTGGGCGTCTATTCGAAGAAGAACCAAACAAACAAGGGCCAACATAAATAAAGTGCACAAACATATGAATTAAAATGCAACAAGCAACCAAGCATGCCATGATGAATGATGCACAAATTAGATGGCATTAAAGTAGCATGGCCAAGGTGAGGTGTGGATACAAGAAATAAAGCACTTTATTATTTATTCAACCCAGTTTTATTGTCATAAACAGTTCAGATTTTGAATGATAACATGATGCATGCTTCATTTCAGAACAAGGACTGCATAAATAGAACGGGCTCGTCGCGCTGATCGATTTAGACATATTATTTGTCAAATTTGGAGTTATAAAACAAAAGTTATTAATTAATTAAGGAAAAGGGCATTTTATTATAATTTTAATTATCTCGAAATTTTAAAGTGTTCAAAACATATTTTTAAGGGCATATTTGAATTCCTCACATTTTTCTGATTCCAAAACATATATTATATGTATTATTTGGATTTGTATTTTAAAAATTATTTAAATCTGATTTGAATTTGAATTTAAATCAATTTTGAAAAGATTTAATTAAAACAGACGCAGCAAAAAACTTTTGTTACTCGGGCGAAATCAACCCCAGTCACTGACGGGTGGGCCTTGCGCTGACTGGGCCACACGCGCGAAAAACTTTTGTCACCGCGTCTCGGGCCAGCCACTGAGACTGCGGGGTGGGCCAACTGGCGCAGGCCCACGTGACAGCGGTGGGGAAGACAGGGGCTGACAGGTGGGGCTGGGGCTGGAGCGCGGGTTGCGGCCGGGAAAAGCCGAGGGGTTTTCTGCAATACTACCAGAGCGGCTGACAGGTGGGGTTGCTAGGAGCGCGGGTTGCAGGAATCAAAAAGGTGGGGGTTTTTTTGCAAATTTACCACGGGCCCGTACTGTTTCTCTTCTCCACCGTCTGGCGAGGACAAACGGCGCGCGGCGCGAGCGGGGATTCGATCCCGGGACGCGGGCGTGCGCGCGGAGGGGGCTAACCGGTGCGGCTGGCTCGGGTAGTTGTCAGGAGGGTGGCGGGGGCCTAGATAGGCTGTTGCGCGGCGCGGGAAGGCTTGCAGATGCCGGCGAGCGGCGCGCACGGAGAGCGCTCGACGAAACGAACGGTGGGGCTACTCGTCGACGGCGAGGTGGGGCATGTCAGTGAGGTCGAGGGACTCACCGCGGGTTGCCTGGTGTGGTCGGATCGGGCAGGGATGCTCTGGAACGGCGAGGACGCTGGCGCTCTGGCGGCTAGGGTTTGACGTCGGGCGGCGAGGTACTGGCGGTGCTGGGGCTCCCTCCTTCGCGCTGACGGGTACGGGGTGAAGCAGAGGGACGTCCACGATCTCCCAGGCGTCTTCCACGACGAGCACGACGGCTGGAACGAAGAGGAGCAGAGGGTGCTGTCGGCGACCGGCGGCGGGAGCTGTTGTCGGGGAGGAAGAAGGAGAAGACGGGGGCGGCTCGGGAAGATCTGGGCGAGGCCAGAGAGGCGTGGGGAGGAGGGAAAAGAAGGGAGAGGGAGGAGGATAGCTGGGGCACGGCAAAGATAAAGGTGGCCTCGGTGCCACCCTTTTCTTCCTTCTCCTCGAGCACGTGGGGCAGGCTGGGGCTTGTCCTGGGGCTGGACGGCGGCAGGAGGGACTGCAGGTGGACCAGGGCGGCGTGGTGGCTGCAGGGTGGGACCAGCATGGCGGTAGAAGAAGAGAGAGGGGAGGGGTAGCTCGGCTAGGGTTAGATGGGGCATGGCTCGGTTTAGGGTTAGCTAGGGTTAGGGAGAGGGTTAGGATAAGCTGAGGTGGGCCAGGGAGAGAGAGGGAGGTCAGGTGGTGCCCATGGTAGAGAGAGAGAGAGGAAGATTAGAGTTAGGGTTTAGTAGACTTAGGGTTATGAGAAGAATAAAGAGAGTAGCTAGGTTTGATTATTTTTAGGTTTTTAGATTGTAATTTTTGGTGTATGAGGCCATTCCAAGTGGAGCAAGAGTAGTGTTTGAATTATTATGAGATGAAGTGAAAGAGATTTCCAAGAAAGAAAAGAAGGAATGATGGACTAGGCCTCATATGGATCATGCATGGAGAATAAAATTAAGAAGAAAAGGTATGGATGAGATCAAGAGGATGGTGGAATGGTAGGAGATGGTTTCCCCAAGATAGTTTCCATTAAACCAAAAGAAAAACCAAAGGAGAGAAAGGTGGTGAAGAATTGTGCATGGCCCATGCAAAAATAATAATGCCATGATTTATTTTGTGAAAACAATATTAATATTATGGCATTATTCTTATGCATATCCAAGAAGTGGAGATAAAACCAAGCACAAGAATTTAGAGGATTTAAGCCACCCCAAACTACATGAGCTAGAATTAAAATATCAAAGAAAAAGAAATTCAAGCTCATTGTTAATGGGATGGTGGAATCATAAGGTGGTGGAAAAGAAAGGTGATGGAAATGAATAAAAGATATGCCCCCAACTCAACTTGGGCATTTAGAAAATATATCAATAACCAAATACAATATCAAGAGGCAAATACAATTAATAATGCATGTGAGAGAAGAACCAACAACAAAAGGGTTTTATATGATGCTCAAATGCAAGGTGGCATGATGACATGAGCATGATATAATTATGATGCAACAATAATATCTATGAAGTAGCCAATATCTTACTAGGACAAGTAGCATTACAATTGTTAGAAAATTGGGATGCTACAACTCTCCCCCACTAAACAGGAATCTCGCCCCAAGATTCTAGGAAGAAGAAGACTCAAAGAGGGTAGGATACTTGGCACAGAGCTCATCTTCATGTTCCCAGGTGGCTTCATCAACGGAATGGTGCCACCACTGCACCTTGCAGAACTTGATGGACTTGTTGCGAGTCCTTCTTTCTATGACTTCAAGAATTTTTGTGGGGTGTTCTTGATAAGACAGATCTTCTTGGAGATTAATGAGTTCATGGTCCACGGTCCTGCCGGGATCCTTGAAGCACTTCTTGAGTTGAGAGATGTGGAAAACATCATGGACTTTGAGTTGTTCAGGGAGCTCAAGAGCATAAGCAACTTCTCCTCTTCTTCCACGAATTTTGAAAGGACCGATGTATCTAGGAGCCAGCTTTCCTTTGATACCAAAACGGTGCGTGCCTCTCATGGGAGTGACACGAAGGTAAACGAGATCACCAGGGACATACTCCATGTCCGTGTGCTTTCTGTCATAATTGCTCTTCTGGCGACTTTGAGCAATCTTCAGGTTTTCAAGAATGATGTGAACTTTCTCCTCCGCTTGAGTTACAATGTCGGGGCCAAACAATATTCTTTCACCTGCGCCCGACCAACCAATTGGAGTTCTGCACTTGCGACCATAGAGAGCCTCAAATGGTGCCATCTTTAGACTTTTTTGGAAGCTGTTGTTGTAAGAGAATTCAGCATAAGGAAGACATTCTTCCCACTTCATGCCGAAAGAGATAACGCAAGCACGGAGCATATCTTCCAGAATCTGATTGATCCTTTCAACTTGTCCTTGCGACTGAGGGTGGTAAGCTGTGCTGAAGTTTTGTTTTGTTCCCAAAGCATTTTGGAAACTTCCCCAGAACTTGGAAGTGAAGATGCTTCCACGGTCTGAACTGATTTCAAGAGGAACTCCATACAGAGAGACAATTCTGTTGATATAGAGTTCAGCCAACTGAATTGCAGAAATTGTTTCCTTGTCTGGAAAGAAGTGAGCTACTTTGGAAAGCCTGTCAATGACAACAAAGATTGCATTGTTGCCCTTCTGTGACCTTGGAAAACCAGTGATGAAGTCCATCTCTACTTTCTCCCATTTCCATTCCGGAGGCTTCAATGGCTGTAGAAGACCGAAAGGTTTCTGATGGACAACTTTAACTCTGCGACAAACATCGCACTCTGAGACATACTTGGCACAACATCGTTTCAAACCAGGCCACCAATATTGTGTTTTCAAGTCCATGTACATCTTAGTGCTTCCAGGGTGGATAGAAAGAACAGAATTATGCGCCTCCTTGAGAACTTGCTCTCTTAAACCCGGGTAGTTCGGAACAAACATCCGGTGTTCAAAGAAAAGAGTGCGTCGTCTATGTGGAAAGACTCATACTTCGGAAGTTGAATGTTGGAGATGATCTTTTTAGTGTAAGGATCCCCAAGCTGAATGGAACGGACCTTTTCTTCCAAGAGAGGTGTTGCTAGAAGGTTCAGTAGATAACCTTGATCCACAATTTCAAGGTTTAGCTTGCGGAATTCCTCGCACAAGAGAGGCTGTTGTTCTTCCACATGAGATTGTTGACATAAGCTTTTCGGCTGAGAGCATCTGCCATGACATTGGCTTTGCCCGGAGTGTAGTTGATGGTCAAATCGAAATCATTGATTGTTTCAATCCACCTCCTCTGACGAAGGTTGAGATCAGGCTGTGTGAAGATATACTTCAGACTCTTGTGATCAGAAAAGATCTCACAACGGTTGCCAAGCAAGTAATGCCTCCATACTTTCAAAGCAAAGACAACTGCTGCAAGTTCGAGGTCATGTGTAGGATAGTTGATCTCATGCGTCTTCAACTGTCGAGATGCATAAGCAACAACTTGCTTTTCTTGCATAAGGACCGCACCCAATCCTTGCAATGAAGCATCACAGAAAATCTGGAAAAGCTTTGATGTATCTGGAGGAACCAAGACTGGTGTGGAAGTGAGCTTCTCTTTGAGTGTTTCAAAGCTTGCTTGACATGCAGGAGTCCAAAGATATTTCTTGCCTTTCTTGAGGAGATCGGTAAGAGGCTTCACAATCTTTGAGAAGTTTTGAACGAAGCGACGGCAGTAACTGGCCAAACCAAGGAAACTCCGGACTTCTTTGACATTTATGGGTGGAAGCCAGTCCATAATTGTCTTAATAGTTTCTGGGTTGACGGCAATGCCCTTGGCAGAGATGACATGACCTAGGTATGTGACTTGAGGCAGCCAAAACTCACACTTGGAGAACTTTGCATATAGGCGGTTCTCACGAAGCTTGTTTAGGACACACCGAAGGTGTTCTTCATGTTCTTCTTTTGACTTAGAATAGACTAGAATGTCATCCAGATAGACCACAACGAACTTATCAAGATACTCCATGAAAACCGAGTTCATGAGCCTCGAGAAGGTGGCAGGTGCGTTGGTGAGACCGAAAGACATGACCGTGTACTCATACAGGCCATAGCGGGTGGTGAAAGCTGTTTTGGGAACATCTTCCTTGCGAATCTTGATTTGATGATAACCACTTCTCAAATCAAGCTTAGAGAATACCACAGCTCCAGCTAGCTGATCGAAGAGATCATTAATCCGTGGAAGGGGATATTTATTCTTGATGGTTTTAGCATTGAGTGCCCGATAGTCAACACAAAGTCTATCAGTCTTGTCTCGCTTCTTCACAAAGATGGCTGGACTACCCCAAGAAGAAGTACTGTGCTGAATGAAACCCAACTTCTCTTATTCATCCAACTGACGTTTAAGTTCAGCCAACTCAGCAGGACCCATTTTATAAGGCCGCTTGGAAATAGGAGCGGTACCAGGTTCAAGTTCAATGACAAACTCAACCTCACGATCCGAAGGCATACCTGGCAACTCTTCAGGAAAGATATCTGGAAACTCACAAACTACAGGAACACTCTGAATACCTTCCATAGCATCATCATTCAGAGCCGCCAAAGAATAAAGCTGAATTGCAGGAGTCAGACTTGGAGAATAGACTATATGGCCTTCAGGAATTCTCAGAGAAACCGAACGTTCAGCACAATCAATCACAGCTGCATTTGCTGTCAACCAATCCATGCCCAAGATAACATCAATATCAAAATTGCCCAGAATAATTAAGGAAGCCGGAAACGAAGAGCCACTAATCTCAATTTGATTGCCATGGTTGATATGAGCAGCCCTCATGTTTGACCCAGGAGATAGTACCACAAGACAGTGTAATAAAGGAACCATAGCATTTTATTGTAATTTTAATTATCTCGAAATTTTAAAGTGTTCAAAACATATTTTTAAGGGCATATTTGAATTCCTCACATTTTTCTGATTCCAAAACATATATTATATGTATTATTTGGATTTGTATTTTAAAAATTATTTAAATCTGATTTGAATTTGAATTTAAATCAATTTTGAAAAGATTTAATTAAAACAGACGCAGCAAAAACTTTTGTTACTCGGGCGAAATCAACCCCAGTCACTGACGGGTGGGCCTTGCGCTGACTGGGCCACACGCGCGAAAAACTTTTGTCACCGCGTCTCGGGCCAGCCACTGAGACTGCGGGGTGGGCCAACTGGCGCAGGCCCACGTGACAGCGGTGGGGAAGACAGGGGCTGACAGGTGGGGCTGGGGCTGGAGCGCGGGTTGCGGCCGGGAAAAGCCGAGGGGTTTTCTGCAATACTACCAGAGCGGCTGACAGGTGGGGTTGCTAGGAGCGCGGGTTGCAGGAATCAAAAAGGTGGGGTTTTTTTTTGCAAATTTACCACGGGCCCGTACTGTTTCTCTTCTCCACCGTCTGGCGAGGACAAACGGCGCGCGGCGCGAGCGGGGATTTGATCCCGGGACGCGGGCGTGCGCGCGGAGGGGGCTAACCGGTGCGGCTGGCTCGGGTAGTTGTCAGGAGGGTGGCGGGGGCCTAGATAGGCTGTTGCGCGGCGCGGGAAGGCTTGCAGATGCCGGCGAGCGGCGCGCACGGAGAGCGCTCGACGAAACGAACGGTGGGGCTACTCGTCGACGGCGAGGCGGGGCATGTCAGTGAGGTCGAGGGACTCACCGCGGGTTGCCTGGTGTGGTCGGATCGGGCAGGGATGCTCTAGAACGGCGAGGACGCTGGCGCTCTGGCGGCTAGGGTTTGGCGTCGGGCGGCGAGGTACTGGCGGTGCTGGGGCTCCCTCCTTCGCGCTGACGGGTACGGGGTGAAGCAGAGGGACGTCCACGATCTCCCAGGCCTCTTCCACGATGAGCACGGCGGCTGGAACGAAGAGGAGCAGAGGGTGCTGTCGGCGACCGGCGGCGGGAGCTGTTGTCGGGGAGGAAGAAGGAGAAGACGGGGGCAGCTCGGGAAGATCTGGGCGAGGCCAGAGAGGCGTGGGGAGGGGGGAAAAGAAGGGAGAGGGAGGAGGACAGCTGGGGCACGGCAAAGATAAAGGTGGCCTCGGTGCCACCCTTTTCTTCCTTCTCCTCGAGCACGTGGGGCAGGCTGGGGCTTGTCCTGGGGCTGGACGGCGGCAAGAGGGACTGCAGGTGGACCAGGGCGGCGTGGTGGCTGCAGGGTGGGACCAGCATGGCGGTAGAAGAAGAGAGAGGGGAGGGGTAGCTCGGCTAGGGTTAGATGGGGCATGGCTCGGTTTAGGGTTAGCTAGGGTTAGGGAGAGGGTTAGGATAAGCTGAGGTGGGCCAGGGAGAGAGAGGGAGGTCAGGTGGTGCCCATGGTAGAGAGAGAGAGAGGAAGATTAGAGTTAGGGTTTAGTAGATTTAGGGTTATGAGAAGAATAAAGAGAGTAGCTAGGTTTGATTATTTTTAGGTTTTTAGATTGTAATTTTTGGTGTATGAGGCCATTCCAAGTGGAGCAAGAGTAGTGTTTGAATTATTATGAGATGAAGTGAAAGAGATTTCCAAGAAAGAAAAGAAGGAATGATGGACTAGGCCTCATATGGATCATGCATGGAGAATAAAATTAAGAAGAAAAGGTATGGATGAGATCAAGAGGATGGTGGAATGGTAGGAGATGGTTTCCCCAAGATAGTTTCCATTAAACCAAAAGAAAAACCAAAGGAGAGAAAGGTGGTGAAGAATTGTGCATGGCCCATGCAAAAATAATAATGCCATGATTTATTTTGTGAAAACAATATTAATATTATGGCATTATTCTTATGCATATCCAAGAAGTGGAGATAAAACCAAGCACAAGAATTTAGAGGATTTAAGCCACCCCAAACTACATGAGCTAGAATTAAAATATCAAAGAAAAAGAAATTCAAGCTCATTGTTAATGGGATGGTGGAATCATAAGGTGGTGGAAAAGAAAGGTGATGGAAATGAATAAAAGATATGCCCCCAACTCAACTTGGGCATTTAGAAAATATATCAATAACCAAATACAATATCAAGAGGCAAATACAATTAATAATGCATGTGAGAGAAGAACCAACAACAAAAGGGTTTTATATGATGCTCAAATGCAAGGTGGCATGATGACATGAGCATGATATAATTATGATGCAACAATAATATCTATGAAGTAGCCAATATCTTACTAGGACAAGTAGCATTACAATTGTTAGACAATTGGGATGCTACATTCGGCAACACATCAATAACCCGAAGTTTCCTTTCTTTTTGACTTGCAAGTTTCCTGACTTGAAGTAAATAGAGGAGAATATCATAGGATGTCAAAACAGGGAAGACTTACATTACTCCCTCCAGTCTATATTAATATTCTTAACTTTGTCTAGGCACGAATGTATCTATTCTAAATACTTAACTAGATACATAGCATCTAGATAAAGTTGAGCCCATTAATATGGACCGGAGGGAGTATTACAAAACGCAAGATAACATTGACCGTCTAATCTAACAACTCTTTTCTTCCTCTCCAATGTGTTCTTGTTCTGGCAATCTCCCATCTTCCATTGAGCTTTCTATTCCCCTTCAGTGCCCTAGTATCAGGACCCATGACGACCAGATTTTCCTTGCACTGGAAACCTTCATCGCCGCCTTCTCCAGAAGTTTAGCGCGATCATGGTGTCCTTCGTCACGGTAGAGACGAGCCTAGAGCAGCGCCTTAGTGGCCGGAAAGAGGCTGACTTCCATGGCGCGGCGGTGGGGAAGTTGGAAACCTCGGGAAAGCTTTTTTCAATAACAAACACGCCATATGTGAGCAACAGAACTCGATGGAGACGGACGTCAGATATTTTAGGAATATAATTACGTGTGGCTAAGAAAAAGATAAGGTCTTATCCTGCATTAATGAAAAAGGATAGGAGTAAATAACCAACTTGTTAAACTTGAGTACTAGTAACAAACTACACATGCATGAGACATATTACGGTGAGACAGTATTTACAAGTTTGTTGGGAGAGAGTTTAAAAATTTGTGAGCTTGTGGCATTTGGCATGTAATTGGTTGGATGTGTGACACCGGACACCAGTACGCCACATTCACTGCTGATTTAATAGTAAAGATTTGCCTAACCAATAGAAATTACTTCAAGAAAAAGTTTGATGCTTACTTTTAAAAGGTCGTTAATGCACAAACTCTACGATTTGATCATTGTGCATGTGCTTCCCATTGCCATGTAGTGGTGGAATGGCATGGCCCCACGGCCATTAGGATTGTGAAATGGCTGTCATATTCTTCTCATATCAACCTGATCTCTATTTTTGTTTAACACAAGAGTCCCGGGACATCAGAACCCCCATATATACGATTTAAGGATATATAAAGCAGAATTTTGTACTTTACTAGACTTTTGAGAATGAGATCAATTTACAACATCACTCAAACTAACGACTCGGGAGTTTCTGATGTCTCGGGCAGACGATCAACCAGACGCTTGTGAAACTGTATGTCGCCGGAATTTTATAGTTTTTGACTTGTTTACAGGCTTCATTAGAGATGCTCTAACGACTCAGGAGTTTCTGATGTCTCGGGCAGAATTTACTAGACTCGGGAGTTTCTGATGTCTCGGGCAGACGATTTTAAGGATATATAAAGCAGAATTTTGTACTTTACTAAACATCTAGTGCCTAAAAGTTCTCTGATTTTGTTTGTTGTGTTTGTATTTACCAGGTTGTTGATTTTGTCTAGAGGGCTTATCTGCAACTACTACACAACAGTTGTTTTCATTCTTGTACTCTGTCTCAAAATAGATGTCACAGGTTTGTCAAAAGTTGAATGAATCTATATATTACCAAATAGTGTCTACTATATATTACCAAATAGTGTCTAGAACTCTAGATTCATCCAAATTTTAACAAATATGCGACATCTATCTTATTGAGACGGAGGGGGTACAAAACTTTCTTCATTGTGTGCAAGTGCAACCTCTGTTGAGCATCTGATACCCAGATGGTATACATTAGCATGTTCTCATCCATGAGAATGAAATAGGATCAAACACAACAAAATGCTATCTCGGGATATAAGATGATAACTAAATAGGATTGCAATTGACGGTGTGTCAGTTGTGTTGACTTGAGGATGAAATTTCACAACTAAGGGTATGTACAGTAGACACAGCAGCGAGCGTCTAGTCAGGCGTATGTAAGGCGTGCCACCCAGGGATTTTTGTGATGTGGAGCCAAGAGAAAGGATACTCCCTCCGTTTCATAATATAAGATGTTTTATCTTTTGTGAAACGTGTGTCTAGACGCATTCTAGTGTGTGGTTCACCACACTAAAAGATGTCTAGATATATTTGTTTCACAAATTCTAAAACACCTTATATTTTCAAACGGAGGGAGTAGTTCCAAACAGTCTATAGATTTTGCAGACAGTACAGCAGGTGATTTTTCCTTCGTATGCTATAATTAACTCTTACAAGTAATTATGGAATAGATTTTATAAACTAACCATAATTATGACTATAAATAAATAGACTTTATAAACTAACCATTGCAGGGGTTATCTAGTGTTGTCCACATCATAATAGGACGTTCTCGAAATCTGCGTACAGAGTTCATATTGATGCTCTCCAGCGCCAGCAGATGCAGTGTTGAGGTGGAACATGCTCATTCCCGGTGAAGTTGATGCAGAGCATTCTCCCATTGCGACTGGGAACTGCACTGGTGCTATGGTCCCAGTGGAGCGAACCAAGTAAAGAAAGGCATGCCAAGAGGACACAGTTTTGGGGGGCACAATCGGCCGGGGGTAGTGCAGGCGATCCTGTGCTTGCTGCTGCTGGACACTCCAGGTGCCTGGCATCTGCGCTGCAGTCTGAAGGTGGAGCATTCCATGTCCAGTTACAAGTCAAGTGATGCAGAGTTCCAGACAATGGTTGATGATGTCCTGTGGCACGACCCAGAACGAGATCATTTCCCCCAGAAAGCACAGACATGCTTACGACGCAAATAAGATCATGTGCTTCTCATAATTTTGTAATCGTATTGTGTCTCGTCTCACTTCCTGAACAGAAAAGAGGTGTCATAGGCTCATAGGTTGGATCAGTGAATGCATTTGTGTCTCCCGTATTCAGCACCTGTTTGTTTCCGATAGATGGGCACAAGGCTTCAGCAAAGACGGAGATCTCAGCGATTACCAGTGACAAGTTCACAATATACTTCAATCTTCTGACAGTCGTCCAGGTTTGCTCCACTGTCCAATCAAGAGAGCAAGATGCAACCTTTTCTTCTGACAAAGCTTGTGTGGATTTTTCAAATATTTGATGCTTGCTGCTTTCTTTTCACCCGACACCATGACACGTGCGATGGTGAACTCATCCCCCTTCTCCAATGCAAACTGCCATTCTCTCGTCGTGATGTAGAACCAGTCTTTTTTTGAAGATGTAGTTGCCTTCACCTCAACATACTCTATCAAATCATCTCGGCGGGTGATGACAAGATCATAAGGAAGTCCAGATTCAGTTTCTTCATTCACCCACCTCACATTATTGGACCCTAGCAGATCAGAAAAATGTTTGTGGACCAGAGCTTCACCAATCCTGCCGGTTCTTTGTAACTGGGCTGCATCTTGAGCCCCCGTGCGGAGCCTATCCCTACCTTCTGAAGCATTGGACATTTTATCATTGAAGTTATTACCTCGGTATCAGCAATTTCGCTGGGTGTCCCCAAGTCTATATAAGCAGGTGCACTGTCCGAGTTAATGGACATCGTCATCTGAGGCTCATCCAGTGCTGCCACTGTACTTTCTGTGTGTACCGCACTTTCTACCCATATATCCTCTTCTATAAGCCAATCCTCTTCAAGGTGAACCAGAAACAAATTATCTTTTGTATTTACACACTCAACATCATTCATCATTGGCTCGTCCTGGGATCCACGCTGACTTCTCTGAGATGTCCTGAAATCAGGTGCTGTTCTCCAATTGTTAGGTGGCCAACTTGAGACGGTTCCTTCTGATCTCTGATGCTTGGGAGCATTGAAATCACTGGCAGATGAGGATTCAACCGGTTTGGAATCAACACCTTGGTCGCCTACGAATGAGGAAGAGAAGGACCAAACTGCTTCCTGTTCAGGCAATGCAGGCACATTCTGATTATTAACGATAAAAGATTCAACTTGTTCAGCTGGGGTGCCAGATTCTGCCATGGTTTTCACCATGTGCAGAAAATTCGCGAAGTGCAGATCAGGGGATCATCAAAGAAAAGTCTAGATATTTCCAGAAACAATGAATGTGAATCAGCTTCTTTTGTAGCATACAGAATATTTCCCTGGAAATATTTAACAGATCAAATCAAATGAACCGTAAAGCTGATGGCACAGGACATAACAGAGCAAAGCCTTAATCACTCTGTACATCAGGCATTCAAGCAATGATTTGGTCGCAGAAACTTCGAAGTGTCTTAATTTTATGTACAGTCAACAATAGGTAAGAAAGTCCAAACATAATAGCAGCAAACAGTCTTGATTTAAGTATCTAACATATATAACAACCAATGGTTCCCCGCAAGAAAAAAAACATTCAGCTGTTGGTGATTGCCAGTTACAGCATTACTCCCTCAGTCTCGAAATAAATGTCGCAAATTTTCTAAATTTGGATGTATCTAGACACCAGATATATCCAAATTTAGACAAACTTTTAACGTCTATTTTGAGACGGAGGGAGTACAATATTCGGTGGTACATCACTAGGTTGGTGGTTGCACTCCTGCTAGTTACTACTCCCTCCGTTTCAAAATATAAGATGTTTTAGCTTTTGTGAAAGGAATGCATCTAGAAGTCTTTTAGTATGTAGGTTCAGAGTGAACCTACACAGAACCTACACATTAAAAGGCGTCTAGATACAATTGTTTCACAAAAGCTAAAACATCTTATATTTTAGAATGGAGGGAGTACTTACTATGGCATAACAGAAAGTTTGATACTAACCTGGAAAAGACAATGGCATTTGAATCTTCTCTTAGAAGAACTCTCATGTCCTTTGAGCATATACTTGTGGAATAATTTCTCAACAACAATAATCTGAAGATTACTAAGCTTCGTGACCTCACTTTGCTGAAAATTGACATAAGCATCTTCATGCATCTTATAGATGTAACGTTGCATATATGGTAAGAGTCCACAAATCAAAGTAGCCTTTTCCCTGTTGTCGGCCGTGCCATAGAATATTGCTTCACGATGCACAACCTATACAGAACCAACAAAGGTGGATGAGAACCATACTTAAGATAGACTACTGATTGAGGATATGCAACTCCCTAGCCCAATTAAAAAACTAAATAGTTAGTAAATATAATATGCATCTGTGCCTTAGCAGAATTTAGAGATGGAAGTTCGGAACCTTTAGGTTACCCTTTATTTTAGTCTAGTTCAAACAAATGAGCTAATTTTCTCAAAAAGTAATGATTTATAAAAACTTAGTTCATTATTTTGTACTGAAGAGGGTAAAGGGTACCCTAAAGGTTACCCATTGCCATCCTTAGCAGAATTGGTAGAAAGAAGTACTTATATACTTTGAAATATGCGATGTTGCAGTATCAAGTACTCCATCCATCCCAGAAAATAAGGCGTTTTGGGAAGCTATATATATTGTCAGGCAGAGTATGTTACAATTTACAACATAACCTTCAAATGCTGTGAGATGTTACCAACGGATGTGAATAAAGTCATAAGGTGACACTTGCGGTCAAGACTCTCGACACTCATGAAGTCATCATCCCCAATAAGGCTATAAAACATCTGTTACCTAAAGCGTTGTACTGGGGTGCTACTGTTCAAACTGCAAAGTCAACTGGAAGTTCCCAAAAGCTTCTTAAAATAAATTCTGATTACATCTATAATAGAACAACTGAAGATACATCTGGTAAAATTGTAAATTATTGTTATCGGATATGGCTACTGGCACACACCCTTCTATTCTTTTTCTTTCTAACCACCACTTGCACATTTTTCACAGTCCATTCTCCATTTCTCGCTTCTACGGTACTACCCGCTTGTACGATGGGTAATCGTCCTAGTGGATGGTAGAAATTAACATAATGATGCTCCATATATTTCAATCATTACTTAAGACTTCAGATATACTCGGAACCAAATAACCAAATACAAGATTTATGTTTCTGCAAACACAGCCGAGCGCCACTGCGAGACACTATTTATAGCACTGCTCCTGATGGATATGACATGGAGCATGAGTTTGCATCTAAATTAGGACATTACCGCATAGCAAAATTTTAGTTTCCTATTACGTATTTTGCACAACTCTGCAACTAAATGATGAATTATATACAACATTTCCAGCATGAGGGCTTGCTAAATTATGTAGGGAAGAAGTTACTAGACATAATATTAAAGAAAGAATTAGATTACCTTAGAAAGTGCTGGGATACCTAGGCTTTTCATCAATGCAGCAACTCTTCCATGCAACATTTGCGTGTCCTCAGAAGAAAGTTCACCAAATTGTATGAAGTCAACACCACTACAGTCCTTAAAGTGCTGCTTCAAATCGTCATCATCTAACCAGCAAACAAGGCCAAAAGATGGATGGAGAGAGACCCATTTGTCAACCACAGTTGGCAATATCGTTGTCTCTAACTTTTGAAGAGAATCTTTCAAGTAAACTATATCATTCATCTTGTCACTCACAGACTGGAGATCAGTAGCCCATCTGACAAATACACGGAAAACCTATGTATAGTGTTGAAACGATAGTTAACATTTTGAAGGAGTACAGCCAGCAGTCACTAGATAACTTTAGGTACTCCATGCACAAAAGCAACTTACCTGATGGGCTACTTGTGAAGGCAGCGCAACATTTGATAGCCACAAAAGCATCTCTACATAATCGGATGTTGTTGGCACTTTTGGTACACCACATGTCTCCATAAAGAATTCACAAAGGCTTGGATAAGCTGAGCACAGCATCCTTCTCGGGAACATTCTCTTATTCTTTACCAAAACGAATTCCTCTGCTGTTTCAAAACAACCTGTTGGGTCATGCCAATACAGATCTTTTGGGGGTAAAAATTTACCAGGGACAGCCTCACTAGATCGAGGACGGAGTAGTGGTGTAAATATAGAGGAGCATGACATGAAACCCCGTTTGATGTCAATCTTTGCATTGGCTGCACCTTCTGATATGAAGGTATAGAATTTGCACATCTGGTCCACACTGAAAAAAAAAGGCAGGGTGGTCATTACAAATTATCTGACAAAAGAAAATCTGCATGGCAGCATGCAGAACTGCATGCTGGTAGTGGGGTTGATCTGGAAATGTTCATATTAGTTCTTAAAAACATACTCACGTTTATGCAAACACATATATATAGATTATAGATGGAAAAAATAGAAGTGTTAAGACGAGTAATATTTTTTCTTATGAATACCTTGCACTAAAAGGAACTTGTGATGCTATCCATAAGTTCAGAATCATCAAAGCATCACCGTGAGATACGTTTGTTTTGAACCCAATGTCCTTCCTTAGTGATCTGCTGGATACCTGTTCCATAAAAATTGAAGTTTCCAAGGTGAGTGCTCGTACAAATTGGCAAAGATAAATAAACCCTTCTTTCCTATCGGAAGGTTGGTAATGATAAGAACTACAAACCTGAGGCACAGCATATGGGGCCACACTACCAAGAAGGGAACGCACGTTCTCAATATCATAAAACAAATCTGTTGCATAATGAAGGTCATCATCAACAGTTGAAGCTATCCATCTGAAGCTTCGGATACATTTCATAAAGGATGACTCAACTGTTTTGTTTTCACCACTTGGTGTCACTTTTGCAAGACACCAAGCTTTTGCACTATAATAATCATCCCAGAAGCTGTCAAGAACTTCTAGAAGATATATGCAATTTTCTCGGCATTTTTTTGATGAAAATATTGATAAAATGCTAGCCAGTTCTGGAGACTCCCAATCATCCATTGTAAAGGATGTTCCAGAAATATCACCATGTGGAATACTTCCTGCTGCCGAAGAATCAACTTGGGATATGTTTTTCTCAACCCACTCAGCAATTCCAAGTGACAACCCAATATCATGAAGCATGCAAAGCTGCCAAGTTTCTGTGGCTTCATGTAAGATGGCTGAATAGCAACTTTTGGTAACTGTTCGAAGTCCGGACAAAAGTATATCTGCTGCAAGATTCCGGAATTCAGAAGGTAGATGACCAAGACAATCAAGAACAAATTTGGCAACAAAATGAACAGTGCTGTCAATGCTTGTTAAAATATCAGAAATGGCATTTCTTGCAGAAGATGGCTGAGCCCTTTCTTGAACATGGCCAACAAAATGAGTAGAGCGGTCACGTTGTTCAGTACTCATATTGCAGGATTCCTCAGCCACAAATGATTTGCCTTCGGAATTAGTGTTCAATGGACTGTTGTTGTTGTTGATTATGATACCTATTGCTCGTTGTGCATAACATTTCAGTAATGAAATTGGAGTGTTTGTAGAACCATTGTAAATGTGCAGCAAGGAAAGCATCGTCACTGCAACTTGAAATGGTGAGCATCCAGTAATGGCTTCTAAAAATTGGTCTACAGTAGCTGATGGATCTACTCTGATAAACCTACCGTTCGTGGTCACAATGCAAGCTAACTGTTGAACTGGACCTGTATTCAGCACCCAGTGTATGAAGGAGCCCAGTGAAGGAGCAAACAACATATCCCAATGTGACCAAAGAAGCAAATCTGACAGCATTGGAGCCTTAAGTAAACACTTAATTGCTTCTCGTGAAGAAACTGCTCCGGAGTTATAAGATTGTACAGCAGCATTATCCCTCTGCACACCAGCAGTATCATGCTCACCTGCAGACATTCCAGACCACTGTTTCTCCAACAAAGAGACAGAAAACGTGACATTATTTGTTTGTATGATCTGTCTCTGTCTCTTTACAGAACCAACAAGTCCTTCGTC
Source organism: Avena eriantha (assembly GCA_910589775.1). NCBI lineage: Eukaryota > Viridiplantae > Streptophyta > Magnoliopsida > Poales > Poaceae > Avena > Avena eriantha. Next base: position 518,745,558 of record OU342745.1, read on the forward strand.
AGATTTGTATCGTGCCATATCAAAACTAATTGTTGGGAACTGCCTTTTGAGAAGCATAAGGAAACTATCGCCTGAAATGTTGCCCTCGGCTTGGGAGAGTAAAACTTCAATTTGTTGCCGCAGTACAGAAACTTCCAGAGACGATGAACCAGAATTTCCCCCCTTCAAGAAACTACTCAGCTTAGGGGGAAACTGATGACGACATTTTGCCAAAAATTCAAGGAAAGTCCCATGGCCAAGAGAAGTGAAGTGCTTGGCAGAAAATTGAGTAGTTACAGATGTTTCACAATCATGAAGTGTTTTCAGGAATATAATATTTTCCACCTGCAAAGCTCCAGCTCCTCCACAGTTGGACTCAAAATATTCAGTAATTCTCCTGAGGACATCATCAGTTGTTGCATCTGCATGAGCAAACACTAATCAAAAAGGAGTATTTCATTGTGGAAAAGCTGAGAGAGAGAGAGAGAGAGAGATTACTCTGTCCAGGCTCATTGCTATCATTGGCTCCTATAGCAATGCATTTAGCATTTTCTTTACTCGGGGGCTCAATTTCCATAACCTCCGTGGTGGTGTTAGGAATAGGACTCGATGACAATTTATTCTCACTAAAGACATGGATTGCATCGTAAATACTATCCAGCACACCACAAGCCATAGATCTAACCTGCAAATCCATGCCACAGTACATTAATATAGATAACAAAATGCTACCAGAACTTCATAGCAAAAATATACAAGATGGACGAATTGCAAGCTGCTAATCAGGACACCAGCTATCCTCTCGAGAAAGTATGGCTGTGAACCCCAGCTTGTAAGGCAACTGGTGTACCCATCAAAAAATCAACTTAAGTTGCAAAAAAAATGGATTGTTTTGAAGAGATGCATGGATGCAAACCCACACATATACCATGTCACTAAATTTCAACTCCACATTTCAAACACAGCTTCAAAAACAAAAACAGAAACAAGATTTTAACTGACACTGTTAATGGGCCCAATTCACTGCCCAATTTGAAATACTATTCATGAAATGATTTGCATTTATGTTTCTTGAGGAGTGGGTCAAATTTGAGAGTGAAAATATGATAAACATATGTTGTATCTCCGACTATTTTCAAATATAATTTTGCGACGCTTAGCTTGTGTTTCACCTCGGGTGCACCATAAGCCTAATGGCTCGCATCAGGGAACTTTAAATACCAAGCCTAAACAACCGTAACTTTAAGTGCATTGGCCCTTCTGATAAGATATTGTAGTGCCAACTAGCATGAAAAAGAAGGAAGCACTTTTGCAAACATATCTAGTCAGTAGATGAATTTATAAATGTAGGAGTTGGTTGAAAAAGGAATCAACTCACTGCAACATTTAGGAAGCCAATGCCTGGGTACTGCGAGAAAAAAATTATTAAGTTCCTCTTTTCTTGTGGTGTTTCTGCATAGTAATTTGCTAACAGTTCCAAAACCTGCATCAGTGAGAAGTGCAAAATAAATTAGATTTAGAAATAGAAAATTTCCGTACTGAACAGACCTATTTTCTGCTGAAAAATTGATGGGATTATTTGAAGTTTAGAGTTAAGATGAAGGAAATAGTATGCAGAAAACATCAGAGACCAATATCAGAAATAAATAATACAAGCTAGGGAGGGGAGTGGGGGCAAGACCTAACATGATTACAAAGGAGCCACATATTAACGCCACTTGTTTCTTAAGCAAAAATACATATATGGAGTAGGTAGCTACAGTTGCACAATTTTTCAGAGAACAAGGATTTAACCATAAGTAACAAAAAGCATACCTGTTGAACTGGATGTTCACGGCATGCTTCTTTCCAGGTTGTTGTGAGCTTCTCCAGCCTACCTATACTTAGGAAGCAATTAGGCAATACTTCTGTCATTCGCATTTGCAACTTTGGGCGCTTTGTAGGCTTTTTGCATGAAGAGCTAGGAGTCCCATTTTCCTGATATTTCCTTTTCTTGAATGAATGAACATTTTTTTCACTTGCTTTTACCTTGCTGCTCTCTTTAGCTGACTTCTTACTCGGTTCAGATTTCAAACCCGGACGTTCAATTTCTTCTGTTGTCGAAGGATATGGACACTCAATAACACGCTTATTAGCATCCTTGCTACCAAAAGTATAACAGCTATCGTCACCCTCACTCTCATCAACTGCATCTCCATCCAAACTAGTATCGCCACCAACTTCATCATCTCTTGAATCAAAATGAATGCTTATTGATGCCTGGTAATTGCTTTGTATGGCTAGTTGTAACATCGAACCTCTTGTTCAAAACCTGCTTCCCCAAATGAAAATCTGTCTGGTTTGGTACATCCTTCTCACAAGTGCTATCACCAGAACCACTGGTCATGAGTTTAATAGCATCAACTTCGTTTCTTCTGGCCTGTCGGAGGAAGGAAATGTGCAACCTACAAAGCCTCCCCAAATCAGAAAAATAAAATATTCTGGGGCAAAATGAGAGAGGGAATAGTAGGAGGAAAGCTGAATGAAGTCATTTATGTCTCAAAGTACAGACTAGTACAAATGTTGGAGCACACAAGGGAAGTGAATAAGTTACTAAGAGAAAAAGGCACATACTCCAAGCTCTGTACGCGCACGCCAAGTTTCTCCTTCCCAGAGAATGATTTTTGTTCTGCGAGATAATCCAAGAAGCTTTCCGCTGTGACTTTCTCCTTAGAATTATCAATAAACTTCTGCAGGAAATTGATAATATCCTCGCTACTAAGCTTAGGCACCTTGGACAAATCAGCAGGTACCAAAAAATAATGTGCAACAAGTGGGTGTTGAAGAAAAGGCCCCAGCCCCAGCTCTTCGAACTGCCCAATGGCCTCGTTCTTGCATATCTCAACCTCCAGGTCATGTATAGATACAATTTTTCTTGCTGCAACATAACAATGGATGAATGTGTTCACCTGACAAACAACAAGCCAAGTCCTTGAAAGTCAATCAGCAGACAACCATGTGCAGTTCTCCCAAATATACTTAGTGATGATTTGATCATTAGAAGCATTCTCACGCTTATTGTAAAATGAGCAAAACATCAAAGTAGTCCCTATACTCCTATAACAGCTCACTACAGTTGATAGCATGTTTAAGTTGAGCTGTTCTAATATTCTCTAGCATTTTTTAGATGAATATAAGACACCTTTCCATCAAATACCCTTCAAATAACTGCAACAGTGCATGTAATTAATCTCTTTCAGTCTCATGTGCCAAGGAATCTTAAATGACGCCAACTTTGGTCATGTACCCTGATCTTCTGTGAAGGGTTCGAGTTGGAGCACGCCTGTCGGGACCCGAAAGATGGTGAACTATGCCTGAGCGGGGCGAAGCCAGAGGAAACTCTGGTGGAGGGACAATAGCCTAAGTGACTTACAATACTATAGTAACTATACTAAGCCACCTAGCCAAGGGAGCATATTTGTTAGACTTCCTTTTCTTATTCGTCTGCTTCAACATACTAGCAGAACAAAAGGTACTGCAGAGTTCAGCACGGTCAAATTATCTGGTAAAACAAAAATATGTAAACAAAAAATAACACAAGAAGAAAAGCAAGAAGCAAGAAATCTCAAGTCTGAGTGCAGTGCACTGTTCAAACATACTCACAGCTTTACCAACACAGGGCAACAATCTCAGCACCACTTTTATTTACAACTGAAAGCATAACAGAAGTACTGTGCAATATCAAGCATGAGACTAAAGCCATACAAGCAAAACAAAGTTATGAAAAAATAGTACTCCCTCTGTTCCAGTTTACTCTGCGTGTTTTTCCAAAATACTCTGCGTCTTGCCTTTTAGAAGAGATGGTTTCCAAAAGAACCCCCAGCATGCAGAGGGACGTGGGCATCATGGGGCCACGAAAACGAAACGTCCGAGACGAGAGCCAATCACGCATGCACTGCCACAAATGCAGAGCCTCTGGTCCATCAGAAACGGCGGGGTAAAATAGTCCGCAGAAAAAGGAAATCAGCACTCCACCCACTCTCCTTGGTATGCGGGTCTGAGCCTATGCGCACACTAAAATGAAACAGAGGGAGTAGAATATAGAGGACATGGCAGCAGCTACCCTCTCTGAGTTTGCCTCATAGTGCCAACACATAACAGTTCGATTAGGAACTGGAGCAAGAAGAACGTTTGCAGGGTGAACAATTATTCTCAACAAATCCCAGCTTCAGCAGTGGTAAGGGGTGGGCATATTAACCGATGACCGAAACACCGAACCGAAATAACCAAGACCGAAACCGATTATTTCGGTCAGAAATTCGGTCACCATTTTGTGAAACCGAAATTACTTTGGTCAGTTCGGTTGTGTGCCTGGGATAACCGAACAGACCGACAAACCGAATATATACGTTATGGGCTGAAAACTCTTAAAAGGCCAGCCCATTATTACTATATATCAAAGCGCGTAACTTTTGAGCTTCTATGGAGCTCCACGTCCTGGCACGGTTCAGGTACAGTTTCTTCCAATCAAATGGTGCCACGTAGACACTCGTTTTTTTACAAATGCTTTTACCATAATTTTCCACCTTTTCACTTTTCTACCCTTCGACTGTAATCCGTTTCCGTAGCTTTTCTACTGTTACTATTCGATGAGTTCTCGTTTTTTTTGCATTTCTCCGTTCCGCGTCCTTTGCCGGCCGTAACTTCTCGGTGATAATTATCCTAGGGTAATTCCTTGCCGTACCTTCTAGGCCATTATCTACCGAAAGTAGTTATCCAACTTTCTGGTAGCAACTTCTCGGTGATAATTATCCTACGGTAGCGGCTGGTGGCCTGGCGCTATGTCCTCTCTCCCTCCATCCCGGTGGCCGGGCCATATCCTCCCTCTCTGTCCACTTTAGCGGCCGGTGCCACCTCCCCTCCTTCCATCCCGTCGCATGGATCCATGTCTTCTCTCTCTCCCTCCATATCGGTGATTGGCTGCCTCTTTCACTTTGCACCTAATTGCAGGCGAGGCAACACGGGGACTTCGATCTGCGACAGGAAGTTTGATGTTTTGGCTTCGATCTGTGTTGATTTTATGGCTGCGGCACAGGACATCAATCACTTCGGTTAAAGACCGAAACCGAACCGAATGTTTTGGGGACCGAATTCTCGGTTAGCTGTTTTCAAAATGACCGATCGGTTGTCAATTTTAGATAACCGAATTTCTTAAATACCTGAGAAACCGAACCGAATTAATCGGTCTAACTGAATGCCCACCCTACTGGTAAGATGAAACCATTGTAAATTCAAAAATCATACTTCAAGGATTCAGAAAATTTGAAGAAAATCCTACATGTACATATAAGTGTGATCTACATACCTGTAATTTTTCATTAAAAGATGTTTTCTTTTAAGGGCTGCACACACAACAACAAAAGTGTGGGTCACTGGGTCTGTAATGACGAACACAACATCTATTATAGAGCCATTTTTTCATGTAATCCTCAAATAAGCATGTTTCTTTATGAAAAATTACAGGAACTCCCTGAAGCTTTAAAATGTAGTTTTAGTTTTTTTTCTTAAGGAGGCCCCAACAGCCCGGGCTCATTTTGCAATATTAGAGCCCATAAAAGCACAACAAAGCTAAGAAAAGAGCAGAATATAGAGCACATGGCAATACCAACCCTCTCTGAGTGTGCTTCATAGTGCCAACACATAACAGTCCGATTAAGAACTAGAGGAACAGAAGATAGCAAAGTTTGCAGGGTTAACAAGAAAAAATTTCAACAAATCCTAGGTTCAGCAATTGCAGATGAAATCACTGTAGTAAATCCAAAACAGGACATGTACGAGCTAGTATGCAGTGTGCAGCTAGGAGTCGTATACAGTGCGAATTACCGTTCTCTCGTCTCAGGCCAAGCAGATTAGCAGATACGGACCTTGCCCTCGATAAGGAAGAGGTCGCGCAGCGCGGGCACGTGGTGGAGCTGGACGCCGAGGGCACCCCACGAGTCGGCCTTGAGCGCCACCAGCGCAGCCTGGGCCACCAGTGACGCCCTCGCCGGCCAGCGCGAACTCATCACGCGCCTTCCACGCCGCCGCCTGCGCCCTCTCAAGCAACGGGTGCAGGTTGCGCGGCGGCGGCGGCGGCGGGGCCGACGCGGGGGAGGCAGCGGGGGGGTCCTGGGGCGCCGGGTTGGACGGGCGGTGCTGGACGTTAGAGGTAGGGCTTGGGACGTAGCCGTGCTGGTACTGCTGCGGATGCTGCTGCTGGTGCTGCTGCTGACGGTAGGCCGCGGCGAGGGCGGCTTGGTTCTGGAGGAAGAGGTGGGGGAGCATGAGGTTATAGGAGTTCTGCAGATGCTGCATGTACTGGGGATTGGGGGCGTAGGCGTAGGGGTTCATCCCCGCCGCCGCCTGCTGCTGCGCGGCGGCGTCGGAGGTCGAGGCGGCGCTATACCGGGGGTCGCAGCCGTGCTGCGGTCTCTGGTGCTCGCCCCGGCCTCTCATCGAGGGGGTTTAGGGTTTCGGCGGGGTGGCGTGGCACGGCGAGGGTGGGTGGAATTGGGCGGAGGGGTGGAGGCGGCGCGGCGGCGCCGATGCAGTGAGCGGTAAGGGGAAAGTGGAGGAGGTTTTTTTTTCTCGGGGTGGAGAAAAGTAGAGAAGGTGAGTTAAAAGGTCGTCCAGATTTAGCTCAAAATACGTCCGGAGATTCCAGACCGTTTCCGGACGACGGGAACGCGCTGGAAACGCCGGACAAAGCGAACTCGGCAGGAAAAAACGCTCGGCGCGTGGACCCGGCCTGTCAGCGACTGGAGGCCGGTCGTCGTCATCCTTCCGCCTCGGCTCCCGCGGCGGACCGTCGGGTAATAACTGCTCGTCTCGTCGACCACGCGCCGCCGTAATGGCGCGCCACCGCCGCCTCGGCTTCCCTCCCTTTTCCCGCCACGCCGCTACACCCCTCCCGTCTTCGCCACCCGTCTCGGCCTATAAAACACAACCACATCGTCGGTTCGCAGCACGCTGCCCCTTCCACCCCCACACCACCACGAACTCCGGCGGAAAGAAGCACTCGGCGAAGACAATGGCAGAGAGGTTCCCCGGCGATCCCGCGGAGGCGAACGGCTTCGGCCGGTGGAAGCTCCAGCCCTGGGAGGCGAGGATGCTCCATGACGCCAGCTACATGGCACCGCCGGACTTTCGCTGCCCGTCAGGCTAGAAACTCAGCACCGACGGCATACCGGTGTCGTCCGTGCCGGAGAACGACAAGATGGTGGAGGAGATCCAAGCCGCCATCGCGGCGATGCCGGATCCCGAGCTCGCTGAGGACCCAGGCAACTTTGCGCACTGGGAGCAGTTCTTCGCCAAGCACCGGCTCGCCGAACTCGCCGTCCACCAGGGACCTCCAAGCGAGTCGCCGAAGCGCAACAACGCGGCGAGCCGCCGCCGCTGATGGTGGAGCGCGCCGGGACGCACCCTCAACTACGTCCTCGAGCACATCCACGTCGACAACAAACCCCCGCTGGGCTCCCCTCGTTCGCAAGCACCCGCGGCGAGGGCCAGGCGCCAACCTCCGGCGAACTAGGTGCTTAGGAGGATGGGCACCTTCACCTCCTCCTCCTCTGTCGCGTTGCGCTCGTCCGGGACGGCGCCTGCGCGGTCACCGCGAAGCAGCGGCAAGTTTTTCCGGCCTTCCAAACACGAGGCCGACACGTCCAGGAGCTCGCCACCGAGGATGCGTGCGCGGGGGATCGTCATCAACGAGCCCCGCACGACGGCGGCCCCGCCGATAGGCCGGCTTCGCCTGCGACAGCCGAAGCCGGAGCCTGCAGACTGGGCCGTGCCTGTGGACGAGGACTCCTTCGCCATCAAAATGGCGATGGGGCGCTCTCTGCAGGATGCTGTGCCGCCGCAGCTGATGCCGGAGTCGAACATCCTCGCCTGGTCCAGGGCGGACTGGGAGCAGGAGGAAGCACGGCGCGTGCAACACCATCTGCAGGAGGCTGAGCGCTAGGCCAGCGCGCGCCGCGAGCCCGCCTACCAGGGCACGCCTCTCGTCGTAGCAGTGGAGGTACAACGACGCAGACCAGGGCAGCTCGCGCCCCCCTGCAGACGCCGAGCGACGACGACGACAACACGGCGGACCCGGACTACACCAACTTCTACCGCAACTTCGGTATGTAGACTGCGTCCATCGGCATCGGCATCAGCATCGGCCTTATTTTAGTTTTTTTAGCCTAAGCGAAGTCAGACTTCGGGTGCCCACCTGAATTCAATGTAATATTTATGAATCGCCCATCTATTAATGAAATCCCCCTATATTTGCTCAAAGTTTGCCGAATTTTGTTAAAATTTGTCCAAACCTAGGAGCTCGGCCTGGAAATGCGACTGGAAAACTGGTCATTCCCAGGCCAAAAACTTGGAAAACTGGTCATTCCCAGGCCAAAAACTTCCTTCGTCCGGCGCTATTGATTTCGGCCTGGGAACAACCAATGAGTAGAGATGCTCTTATTAAGTCGGTTTTGTTGATTTGAGGGTATATTATTCTAAATAGAGTTTGGTGTCCAATGGGATGGATTTGGGGCAATTTCTACATTTTTTTCTATATTTTCTTTGATTTCTGTGTTCCGAGCACACAGTAAAGAGCCAAAGAAATAAATGTTGGGTAATGTCATAATGTGCTAGACTAGTACTCACTCCATTTCCATCCAGAGGTTCAGTCGATTGATTTGGACAGGAGGGAATAGTACTAACAGAGAACATTCTAAAGCCTCTCTAAAAAAAACATTGTAAAACGCTGTAATGTATGGAGATAGATACCGCAGCAGAACAAGAACACCACCCAAGTCATAAACAGGTAGATCCAGATGTGGGCTAAGCTAGGTTATACGGAATATATTAGTAACAAAATTACCAGCAACTTATCTAATCTTTTCTACCCTTCACATTTACAACCGAAGTCCTTGAGCAGTTCTATAAGTGCCCACATAACTTCCTTCTATATATATGAGGGGAAAGAAGAGGGCTACAAGCTGATTCAGAAAGGGCATTACAAGCCGGCTGTTCATTCCCTCATTTTTTTTCTACTAGCTGAAACTTGGCCCAGTCATGGCCCACTGTTAGTCTTCTAGCTGCTTTAATTTTCCATCAAAATGTATTCCTTCAGTCTTGGGCTCGGTATCATCAGCTTACTTTTCAGCAAAAGAAGGATCAAATGTCACCAGTTCCGCTATTGCTATCGCATATTGCAACACCGCGGTTTCCCAGCCTGCAGCTTGTCCCACAAACATAGCATTTGCCTGGGTGATTGGTAATGCGCGCTGTAGTAGTCGTCTATGCATCCAAATTGACAGAATTTGACACTGTGGACGTATACAACGGGTTTGGATTTGTTGAAACGCTCCACCCACATTCCCATGCTCACATCTTCCATTTTGAAAAGCTGCACAGCAAGCAAATACGAATTAGACCCCTATCAGCATTTACGTTCAGGTTATCTTCTTCTGAACCAAGTTCAAGTTATCTCATGCTAGGAAATCTACAGTAGGTTTTATATTGACATTTTTAGGAGTGCTCCACGAGGAGCTCAAGGATGATCTGATGAGGTTCCAAATTTCGGAAGTATGCAAATTTATAACTCCAAAAATACCATAACATGCAGGCCAGAAGCAATCAACTGATCTTACCCTTAATTTATGGTTTGTAAATTCCGATAAAATGGAATTTGCAATGTCAGAAGATATAACGTATCCAGGACCATTTGCATATGTTGGGTAAACCTCTTCTGGCCATTCCTGCGAATTACAATAAATAGGCAAAGATAAGAAATACTTCCTCCATCCAGAAATAAGTGACCTGGATTTTTCTAAATTCGTATGTATCTATATACTAAAACGTGTCTAGATACATGCGAATCTAGACAAATTCAAGTCACTTATTTCTGGACGGAGGGAGTATGTGCATTTCAAAGGGACTCAAGTAGTAGTATAACCATGCACTGGTATTGGTGAAGGGAATAACTTGGTTGGAACATAAAGTGCAGAAGCATAAAAAACATTTCTAGTGCTATAGTACATCAATTATTTCCACTCTGAGTTTCTGACAATGATTCATATATAACCATGTGAAGCTGAGGAAAATAGATTTCCACCTAGTAACATTTCTACATAATTCACATAGTACTTTGGTAGATCCTAGCTGTTCAAATTCATACTGATTGTGTACAGGAGTATATGGCTTAAAAACTATGATAGGAGGTCCTAGGCAGAAAAAGAACACGCCAAGAGTAAGCTGTCTATTGTTCCTACAGATTGACTATACTTCTACAAAGCAAACCATCCAAGGGCAAATGTGCAGTACCCACAGGAACAAATAGCTTCATCTTTCATAGCAACTTTGGCTCATATAGAGATTACAGTGCTATGAATAAATGATTTTATTTTCAATATATTACACGAGAAATGCTCGAGTTAAGAGAACAACTCATATAATACTGCATTTGCATCAAGTGGGGAACTAGATAAACCAAATGGTGGTAATGCATGCATATCTCAGTAATAAAATAGAAACCAATATGTATTAAAATAGTTCCTTAATTTAACTATGAAACAATATCTTCAAACAGATGCACTGATAAATGATGTATTCACAAGATTCAAGGCTAAAACTTCCTCAGTACACGTAAAACATAAACTTATTATACTGAACCAAAAGCCAGCAACATGGAGGAATTAGTATGAAACGACAATTATATGTCCCACATAAAACACCGTGATTTAGTCTCTTTAATCTGTCAGCTAGTCAAATAGCTAATTAAGCAGTAACAAGAAAACATCAGATCTTATAGCATTGGCATGTTCAGTGCTGCATTGCATGACTATCAGCAAATGTTCTTTATTCGATTACATCAACGTGCCAGGAAACCATTTGTAATTTTAAGATATTAAATGATCATCTGGTAGAAGACAGAAAATATAGCTAACAGTGCAGCAGAAACTTCATATAGAGAGGAGTAGCATGTAAACAAAAACAGGGCATAGCTTCTCATGCAACTAAATTAGCAATGAGCCCCATCTAAAGGGAGTGAGCATGAGCGCTCATGTTTTAACATAAAATGGACAGACCAAATAACTTCTGGACCATTTGCTACAGCAATAAAACGAAGCACCAACTTCAATCAGATGAAAGCAGAAGGACAAGTGAGGAAATTATGAAATCAATTATTGAAGTTTACCTCGTAAGTAACAGACCATTTCCCATCACGCATTGGAGTATGGCGATAATTCATGTTCCCCATATAGAGACTTTTACTGCTCGAAATCTTCTTAACTTCAGCCATTACTGATCGAATTCTAACAAAATTATCGTCGTCACACTTCATTATATATCTTGCAGAGACAGCATGGACCTGCGAGAGAGAAAGGGTTCATCATGGAGGGAAACAGTCAATGTTCAGTACAACGGCAGAAAGTAGCAACTTTCAAACATAGGTAGCACCAGTTGCACATACCCCATATTCGCATATCGCAACAGTCTTTAGAACGACCAAATCATAGCTGTCCATGAATGGCACAATAACAATGTCCCCAAAGAATTCTGCCTCCTTTTTCAGCTCCAAATTTACTTCATTTCTGCCATGCTGCAGAGAAGTAAATCCATCAGCGAAGTGCAGAGCGAAGATTTATTAGAATGGCAGTACGAAATTTACCAGCGCAACAAAAAATCGGGCCACGACGTTCGAGGACTCGTGTGCAGCGGACATCCATGTCCTCCGCACGGCCATACGCTCGGCAAAATGGTTCCCTGCTGAGAGGATGCCGATGAAAATGTCGACTGGGTCGTCTGGTAGGGGAGGGGCTTGCCAGATGGTTGACATCTCGAGGTGTTTCTGCGGTGCAAAGCTAGGATGTGTAGTGGGCAAAGTCCCCGCAAACACTGATTGCACATCAAGGTCCCCATTCAATGATAGGCCAGTGGCATCCTCGAGCCCAAATCCCTGCAAACACCACCAGCGACAAAATTTAATCACGGTGTCTAAATTATGCAGCAGTGTAGCAACTATGCTAGCATCCCTTATGTTGTTTCCCATGTGTTGGTGAGCATAAAATGGCCACTCACAATTCGGTACGGAAACGATGTCACGTGCCGGCCGTCAACATTGACATGATAACCCTCCAATCCAGCAGTGAGAGTAAGAACAAACATGCGGTCCTCCACAAATGGGTACGGCCAATCAAGAGTGGTCTTCTTGGTCCGGCCGATGAGGCGGTTGAGCCACCATGTGGTGGCGGACTCCTTGAACTTCTCGTCCTGAATCCACTTCTCACACTTGACCATCCCATCCACTGAATACAACAATTCAATCGATTTTCATCAGCTAAATAATAAACAGTAGTGTAGTAGTATTTCATCATCGTAGGAGAAACAAACAAACAAACAGGGGAGGTGTGTGTGTGTGTGTGTATAGGCATTACCAGTCTCCTCGTCTGCGCGGGACATCCATCCCTCGCAGCGAATCGGGGTTCCCCACTGCATGCGGTAGCAGGTGTTCTGCTCGATGGCAGGCTTGCCGCTCCAGTCCCCGCGTAGGCGTGGGTTGAAGTGTAGGATCCTGGGCGGGTCCTCTCCGTCGACGGACTTGAGCCCCTGCAGCTCCATCATGAACTGCGATACCATGATGGGCTCGTCCCCCTCCTTGAGCAGAATGATCTTGGGGTCCCGCTCGGGGTGCGCGGCGCGGGGCGTGGCGGCGACGGTGATGTAGGAGCCGAGCGTGAGTCCGCAGGGCAGCTCGACGGCCCGGCCCCTGGCCCGGAACTCGTCCCCGGTGAGCACGATCGAGTGCGGGCACCTGCTCCCCTCCTCCTGTTCCTCCTCGTCGTCGAGCGGGGACGAGAGGGTTTTCTCCTCGAGGTCGGCGAAGACGCGGGCCCCCGCGGCGGCGGCCTCGGCGGCGACCTTGCGGAGCGATCCGCCGGCGCGGGAGGAGTTTAGGCGGGCGAGGTCGAGCCCGGAGACGATCCCCGACGGCGCCGCCTGGAGGGTCTCGCGGTGGGCGCTCTTGGAGGGCCGCGCCGGCGCGCCCCGCCCGCCCTCTTGGAGGTGGAGCGGGCGCGAGCCCGCGGCGCCCCCGCCCGGCATGGCCGTGCGCGAGGCGAGGGGCGGCGGGGACCAGAGGAGCAGCGCGAAGAGCGCGTATGCGAGGAAGAATAGCGCCGCGAGGCCCTGGAGCGCGCGGCGGCGGGAGGCGGTCCCCATGAGCGGCCTCCGCATTGCGGCCGGCGCGAGCCCTAACCCTAGGGGCCGGCCGGGCGCGCGAAGGAGAGCGAGCCGGAGGAGAGGAGGCGCGGCCCAGGAAAGGGAAGGGGAGGGGGGAGGGAACGGGAAAGCCGAGGGGGGGAGGGGAGCCCGGGGACGTGTGTGCGTTATTCTTTCCGAGGAGTGATCGACGGTTTCTCTTTCGTTCGTTCGTTCGTTCGTTCAAACCGATGTGGCCGCAATATTCTACTGTTATTATTTTCCTCGCTGAAAAGCAGCGCGCCTAAATTACTCCGTACAATGAATGCCCGGGGTGCGTCGCCGTCGCCTGGGCTGGGCGCACGACGATGCGTCGCTGCGCCGTGGACGAGGCGGTGGCACGGTGTATGGACCGGGTCCGTGGCAGAAGAGGGGGTAGCGCGTGGAGCACGCAGCGTGTGCCGGCGCAGGGGCTGGGCGAAGCATCCCGTGCGGCGGGGCCGTTCTGTTTGACCGGTGCTCCCCGAGTCGTGCGTTGAAAATTCGCTAGTGAATCCAAACCGAATGTTGCTTTTCTTCGACACATGGGGATTACAGTATTTATTTTCTTGAGGGAGTGAATCCAAACCGAATGATTCCGACGGAAGACGCATCATGTGGGGGAGACAACGGCATCGTGATATGCGCCGCTAATGGTTTCACCCGTTCGTTCATACGCTTACGTCTTTTTCGCACAAAGAGGAAAATTCTTGTTGCCTCGAAGCTACACTTCCTAGTCCCCCCTATACACGTATGAGAAACGTAGCAAATAATCAACATAGTTGTACACCACGTCAAAATAAAAATTGTTGTTGTACACCTGTACCTTAGTGGCATGAGCCGCCGAGGGAGGTTGTCTCTTCTCCTGTCCAGGACACAAAAGCTTCTCCTTCTAATAGGTTCCAAGGAAATTCACACATATCTTTTTCTAAGGAAAAAAGGAACTTTATTACGCAGGAGGATTACAAAGTCGGTCATGCTCTACGAACCGAATGACATCTTCGGGTCCATCCAGAGCCTAACCAAGTAGTAGTACGATTTTGTAGCCTCGCAAGAGTTGCAAGACCATGACTAATAAACATGCCACCGTTCCACTTTTACAAAGACAATATCACGACCTTGAATGAATAGAGTTCTAATCTCCAAGCTGAGATGAAGAAAGGGAGATCTATCCTGAGCATTTTGTATTAATAGGTTGCGTTTGGATTTAGGCATCTCGAGGTTTGTCATCGCATTAACTCCAATGCCAATATCATGGGATATTGATATTATATTGATATTTAATATCAATACTATTATGTTTTGGATGGATGTTTAGCTATTTAGATTAGAGGATGAATATGGGGGAGTACCTACACCGCACCACCTCAGGAAGGGGAGCAAACGAGGGGAGCAAACCAGTTAGGCATGAATGCCATCCAACGTCGAGGTCGAACCCTTCGAACTCAAGATCTAAGAGTGCAGGCAAAAAAACCAGAACCTCATTATTTGTCCTGAATGTAGGATTTGAATACCATGGCCACCCAAATGGTAGAACTCAAGATATTCGGTCCCGTAGAATGCCAATGTCAAATATCATATCTACATCCAAACCGTACTTAGAGGATTCTATTCCTTAATTTTTTTCAGGATCTTTGTTTTTCTTGCATCACAACCAAATGAGATGGATTACAAATTCTTGTGTTTTAATCCCTCTAGGACTTCGTATGTCAAGAAATCGCATTCCTACCTCTCTGAACTCATGTGTTTTGAAAAATAATGCGAACCAAGGACAAGGAGGAACTTTGAGCAGTGCTTGGGATGCTATTTTTCCCTTCTAAGCACCGTAAAACATTGCTCGATGTGTTGCTTCATGTTATCGGCAAGCGTGGGGACCTGCCCGCCACTACTAGACATATAAGCATGCTTGTCACCTATCATTCACCATCGCTAGTCACGCCCTAGGCACCCTTCTCTATAGCACCGGCTCAATAAAACCACGATTGTGCTAGCTTCGAACCACTGCCTCATCCTTTGTTTTAAAATAATTGAAGTTCTAGTTTTGTTCTAATGGGTCAAACTTCTCTACGTTTGACAAAGTTTAGAGAGAAATTTGCTAGCATATACATGGTTAAATCTATGTAGCACAAAATTATATTTTATGACAAATATGATGAAACTATGTTTGTGTTGTACATATTGATATGTTTTTCTATAAACTAGATCAAACTAGAAGAAAATACAGAGTGTATGGAAATACGATTAGTTGTCGTTATGCCAAGATAAAGGGCTAGAAGTCTCGCTATGTAATCTTGAAGATCCGTGCACCTCCAAGCAAAAGAAAATCTTGTAGAATTAACATAATTCTTAGTCAGGTGATGTCACTTAATCTCAGTTGCAATGTCACTTCCAACGCACTTGCACTTGCAGCATCTGAAAAGTCAGTTGCGACCCCAGTTGCAACTGAAAAATCACAGTTGCGACCCAACTTGCAACTGAAAATCGAATTGCGATTCAAAATCAATGACTTAAGACCTGGTTGGACTCTAACTTAATTCTCAGTCGACTGAGAATTAACAAATTAGAAAAGTGTGTGAAATTTTGTTCTGGACGATAAATATGTAACCCGTGAGCACTTTTTCTGAAGAAGAAAATATCGCATAGTGCCGAAAGTTCGGATGAAATAAAAATCGTTTGTTTCGATTTTCTTGTTGACGCATTTAGTTCAAATCTAAACAAGACATGAAACATTTTCAAAAAAAAACAAGACATGAGACCTCTTCGACGGGTCGTTCAAATCCGCTCACAGTTGTACGTGGAGAGCGCGCAGGTATAGGCATGCAGGGTATGAGTGCTGACTTCACGTGTTTCATGTTGCGATGACCGGGGAACTGGCTCTGGTCTTGTAGTCACGGTCAAAAAATGACTCGACCAGAAGGCTACGAGCCGGGATCCGATTTGACGCCAGAGTCTGTAAAAGTTTTAAAGAGCACTTTAAAAGTTTTAAAGTAGCACAAAATTATATTTTGTGACAAATATGATAAAACTATGTATGTGTTGTACACATTGATATATTTTTCTATAAACTTGATCAAACTAGAAGAAAATACAAAGTGTATGGGAATACGATTAGTTGTGAGTTATACCGAGATAAAGTGCTAGAAGTCTCGCTATGTAATCTTGAAGACATGTGCACCTCTAAGCAAAAGAAAATCTTGTAGAATTAACTTAGTTCTTAGCTAGGTGATGTCACTTAATCTCGGTTGCAATCACACTTCCAACGCACTTGCAACATCTGAAAAGTCTCGGTTGTAACCCCATTTATACAACTAAACAATTGCAGTTGCAAGTAATGGAATTGCATGCAAAATCAATGGCTTAAGACCTGGCTGGGCTCTACCCGTGAGCACATTTTTCCAAAGAAGAAGAAAATAAGCATAGTGTCTAAAGTTCCGACGAAATCAAAAATTTCATTTGTTTCGATTTTCTTTTTGACACATTTAGTTGAACTCTTGAACTCATAAATTCAGTACTCACAAATATGATATTGTATATGATCTCGTTTTTCCAACTACCGAAAGGTGTCTTGAAGAAAGTGGATTATTTTCGATCAAGATTCTTTTGGCAAGGAGATAGTGAAAAAAAAATATCGACTGGCCAGATGGAACGTGGTTTGCCGACCAAAGAAATATGGTGGACTGGGCATACATAATTTGCAAGTTAAAAACCGCGCTTCTTGGTAAATGGCTTTTCAAACTACTATCAGAAGATGGTGTCTGGCAAACCATTCTATGGAGGAAATATATTGGCTCCAAAGCTGTGTCTCAAGTGGTTTGGAAACCCGGTGACTCACACTTTTGGGCTGGATTAATGGCGTCCAAAAAACATTTCTTTCATTTTGATGTTTTCAATATTAAGGATGGATCGCCGATTAGGTTCTAGAAAGATAAATGGCTTGGCCAAACTTCTCTTCTAGAATAATATCCAGCTCTATATTCGATTGTTAGGCATAAAGGAGATACATTGTCCATAGTAATGGATCTGATCCTCTTAATGTGTCTTTCAGACGAAGCCTCATAGGTTCTCGTATCACGAAACAATCTTTTATTACGGTTATCCACGATATAGCTATCAGAGGGGGTGGATGAGTTAAAATGGAAATTACTAGAGAGTGATAAATTTTCTATTGACTCAATGCATAGAGCGTTGATCCAACCTGATATTCCAGTTGATGATAATTCTGAAATTTGGAAAATGAAAATACCCCCTAAAACGAAGATTCTCGCTTGGTATCTTCGTAAAGGAGTCATTCTTATAAAGAATAATCTTGTTAAGAGGAATTGGCATGGGAGTACAAAATGTGTTTTTGTCATAGTAATGAGACAATCCGGCATTTATTCTTTCAGTGTAAATTTGCTCGTGCTATATGGTCAATCATCCAAGTATCCTCTGGTTTATCTCCTCCACGCTCGGTGGGCAATGTATTTGTAACTGGTTGGACGGGATATATATGATAAATACGGGCTTTTGTTTAGGGTGGGAGCACTTGCCATTATTTGGTCGCTTTGGCTATGTAGAAATGACAAGATTTTTTAATAACATTATGTCTTCTTCTCTACAGGTGATCTATCGGACCACGGTATCCTCCGATCATGAACTACTCTTAAACGTATGAAGTTTCGCGACTTGTTTGTTGAGGGGTGTACGCGATTGGAGGACACAGCGATGGATATTTTTTCCTGACATAGATGACAACGTGATTTCGGATAGATTTGCCATAGATCGAGCCCTGTCATCATATGTTTATTACCATTTTTGTAATGTTGGTAATTGTGTTTGCTTACTTTGTGTCTGGTTGATCGGCTGTGTGTATCCTAATTATGCAGAGACCGGGTGTAAATATTATTCACAATAATAAAACGGTCATTAAAAAAAAAGTTGAACTCTGGAAGGGGCGTTAAGTCCGCTCACAGTTGTACTGGGAGAGAGCGCAGGTATAGGGAATAGGCACGCAGGGTATGACTGCTGCCTTCACGTGTTTCATGCTGCGATGACTGGGGCCCGCCTAACTTGAACTGGCTCTGGTCTTTGTACTGACGGTCACGGTCAAAAATTGACTCGACCAGAAGGCCAGCTACGGCCGGAATCCATGGAGTTCAGATTTGACGTCAGACCACGCCGACGACCAACATGTACGATGGTAGATGCAATAATTACTGTAGCATATTTGTGGTTTGAACTGGTTTGAACCCGCCTAACTTGAACTGGATTGTGGTCTTGTACCGACGGGCACCGTGAACATGACTCGACCGTACCAGAAGCCTACGGCAGGTCCATAGAGTTCAGATTTGCCAACGTACCGAAGCGAGGTAGAGGTGGCACTTTCGGCCCCAGTTTGATTTGCCGTAACCTGGGGTTCAAACAATTTTATGCTAAAAAACGAGTTTAACCAATTTCTCTCGTCCTAGATTATAGTACTCCTACAACTGATAATAATTTCTCTATCCCAGTAACCATGAATAGTACTCGTACTACGAGATAAGGCGTATACATGCCGAAACATTCGATATGTCGCTTGGCGGCATGGGACGGTAATGGGCCAGCGAGTAAAGCTAGTGGTGTACAACGGGTCTGGCGTTGTTGCCACTTTTCACTTTCACCGGAATGTCCTCCGAGCATCACTAAAGCCCAGTTTCTTCATGATAGCCTGTAAATAACTGCATTTCATCCTGTCATACGCCTTCCGCATATCCAGCTTTAGAGCATAAAAATGATGCTTTTTGGCCTTGTTTCATTTCATAAAGTGCAAGCACTCGTAGGCTGTAATTATATTATTAGTGATGTGACTTGTGTCGACGGTATCCTTCTCGGTGCTGTTCAATGGTTCACCACAGGAAGAGTTTAAACCCACAAGAGGTATTCGACAGGGGGATCCAATCTCGTCTTATTTGTTTTTGCCGACAGTAGAGGGCCTTTCGTGCCCCCACAAAAGTATTGATCAGCCATCAGCTCTTAAAGGTCTAAAAGTGGCGCCTACTGTCCCGGCAGTAAACCACTTACTCTTCGCTGATGATAGCCTGATGTTCATTCAAGCAAGTAAGGATGGAGCGTTGAAAGTTAAGGATGTGTTGAATAAATATTACAATGCATCAGGTGAGAGGATAAATATGGACAAGTTCTCTATTTTCTTTAGTAAGGGCTATCCAGAAGCGGTTAGAATGGAAATATAAAAAAAATACTTTGGAGGTTCAGAAGGAGACACTTAATAAAAAGTATTTGGGGATGCCGTCTGATGTTGGTAGATCGAAAGGGAGTGCCTTTAAGTATCTACAAGACTGGGTCTAGAAGAAGGTCCTGGGCTAGATGGAGCAGTTGTTGCCTATTGGAGGCAAGGATATATTAATTAAAGCAGTAACTCAGGCCGTTACAACATATTCTATGTCTTGTTTCAAGCTACTCCATGGTTTATGCGAGCATATTAATTCTTTGCTTCATAAATTTTGGTGGGGGCGTAAAGGAGGACAGAGGAAGACGAGCTGGGTATCATGGGAAGCGATGACCCAACTGAAGTATGCAGGAGGTCTAGGATTCAGAGATATCGAGTTGCTTAACCTAGCTCTACTAGCTCGCCGGGCATGGTGAGTTGCTTAACCTAGCTCTACTACCTCACCGGGCATGGCGTATTCTGCAGAATCCGGATTCCCTGAGTGCAAGGATTTTGAAAGCGGTTTATTTCCCGCAAGGGGATATCCTCTCAGCAACAGTGGGATCTCATCCATCGTGGATATGGAGGTCCATCGTGGAAGGCAGAGATGCGCTGAATGTTGGACTTATTAGAAGGATTGGTGATGGTCGGTCGACTGAAGCGTGGAACCAGAACTAGCTGCCTAGAGATACGAGGTTGAGACCGGTTGCCCCGCAGAAGGAAGATGTGTCTGTGATGGTGAGTGATTTTATACTACATCATGAGGTGAAGTGGAACTATGCGAGATTACAAGAGTCTTTTATCCCGATGGATGTCGAGGTGATAAGAAACATCACGCTAAGCCACCATCTTCAAAAGGATTTTCGGGCGTGGCACTTTGAGCACTCTGGGATTTTTTCGGTGAGTTCATGCTACCGAGCTCTAGCGGTTACAAAGTGCACCCACGAGGATTATTTTGAGGAGCGAGCTGGATCATCTAACTCGAGTGAAAATGAGAAGGCATGGTCGAGGCTCTGGAAGGTGGATGTCCCATCCAAGGTGCATTTTTTCTTGTGGAGACTGACGCGACATTCTGTGTCGACAAGTGATGTCCATTGTCGATGGAATATGGCAACGACAGCAGCATGCAGTATATGTGGGCAGGAGGACTCCTGGCACCACTTGCTAGTCGACTGTAACATGGCCAAATGCGTGTAGGCGTTGACTATTGGGGGGATACCCCCGGGTAGGGTCACACCAGGGTATAAAGGCCGAGTTAGCTGAGGTACGACACGGTCAAAGCAAGTGCTGGCCGGGTCACCTCAAGACAGGCTGACCCACGGAATAACCCGGCTCGTGGGGCATCTCCCTAGCCTTAACCCGACCGGCATAAAATGTATGTCAGCCACATTTATCTGTCTAATATGCATGTACCCTCGTAGCCAGATTAGACATGTGCTAGCCGGATTACAATTTGGCTTCCAAGAGAAGGAAGGAATCTCCCGCTGGTCAAAAGGTGGCCTTTACTAGTTGTATCATGAGCGAAGCAAAGGAGAGGGAAGGACCAACGGGGCAGGGGCGACCAAGGTGACGCGGGCAGTGTCGGCTGACGTAGCCCGTGTCTGGTGACGCTTAAAGGCAAGGACTACACAGTGAGTTACGTCCAAAGCCTGGACGAGCCGTTAAAGAGAATAAAGAAGCATCTAGCTTTAGTCGAGGAGCATATTTGGGGAATATGCTGCCACGTGTGCCCTAATATTATAACCCAGGCTACCCTATATAAGAGCACCGGGGCCTCCATAGAGAGGGATCGATCATTTTCTCTGTCTAAGGTAGAACTCTAGAGCTAGGTTGTGGGGAGTAAACCATATTGATAGAGAAAATACAACAACATCTGTGCGTGGAATCACCATGTTTTCCCTCCCTGGATTCCCCTAGTACATATTGGCCCCATCTTTAGCCTATTCATGGCATCTGCCGTGCCACCACCACGACAGTTGGCGCCCACCGTGGGGCTAGCGGTGCTAGCAGGGGTGAAAATCCGGACGGGAAGCATCTCCAACACCGGCGAGCGCATCGTCTCTGGCCTGGTTCAGCGCTTTGGAGCGTTGGACTACGTCAGCGACAACGCAGGGAACTTCGGCCGGCGTCCCCCTCTGCGCAACAACGTCTTTATCAAACTTGGCGCGCACAAGATCTACGTCGGTGTGGACGAGTCCTGTGTTCATCCGTGGCACGTCGTCGAGGGAGGCGAACCGCCTCTCAGCACAGCTTGCGGCGTGTGTATCACTTGCCCCGCTAGCAGTGTTGAGGTCATGATGGCCACGCTAGACGCGGGAGCGAGCAAGGACCTGACGCTAGTGTGCATATCAGTCGCCCCGCTAGCAGTGTTGAGGTCATGATGGCCACGCTAGACGCGGGAGCGAGCAAGGATCCGACGCTAGAGCCGGGAGTCACGCCAAAACAGGGAAGATCTAGGTTTCCACCATTAGAGAGGCCAGAGAATGTGCTCCAGCAAGCGATAGATAGCCTAGCAACACCAATAGCTCCTGTGGTAGATCCGGCTCAGGCGCAAGCTGAGTTGGAGGAAACAAGGCAGAAAATGTTAGATGGCGCAAAGAAGTTAGCCGAGCTACAGCAGTCCCTGTACATTACTTTGAGAGAATATGCGAAGGCAAATCGTATAGATGGGGTAAAAATCTGAGGTAGAAACCTGATTACTGAGATCGACAAGGAATATGAGCCTAGGCCGGGTCAGACGGCCATGATAGTAACAGGAGGACTGGAGAGGTACAGTACCCCGGCAAAGAACCTCAGGGCAGAAAATGCGGCTGCATCCGAGTTAGAGGGTCTAACCAGAGAGGCCCGCGAAAGGCAACAGGAGAGGGTGAACCACTTGATGAGGGTCGCCTGCCAACAAAACAAGGAAATGAACAAGGCAAACCCGGTACCACCAGGAGCATCACACGTGGTTCATTCGGCTAGAAATAACCGGGCCAAGTCCGGCAGAGCCGCATCATCTCTGGGTCACAATTCCAGGAGAGAAGTGGTGAACTTCGGAAGAAGAGACAAACAAATGGTCCCTTATGACCCGGTGAGAGCTGGAAAAGGCAAAGCAGTGCAAGTTGATGAAGATCGCCACAATACTAGCATAGGTGAGGCTGGCTGAGGTAACCGCGACCAAGGAAATTCTGGTCAAAGGAATGCTGCCAACGGTAATGCCGGACAGCATGATCCGGCGGGAACAGGACAAAACGTACCTCGACAGCTGTAGCAGCGTGCACCTCGGCAGGAGAGAAGTGCAGGTCGAGCAGCACAACAACAAAATGCTTGTCCGGAACAAGAAAGGTACAATGATGGTTATTCGGCAATGGTAAATGATGGATACCCCAGATCGGAGCATCATATAATTGGGTCAAGGCTAGGAAGCAGAAACTTGCAGCCAGATGATGCGAGGCTGAAGCTTGACAGAATTTATAGGTCGGAGTTGATCGAGGTGCAGGGTCCACCTGGACCAGTGTGCTTTGGGCCCCGGATCATGAGGGAGCCGCCAGTACCAAACTTTCAATTGGCTAGAGGAACAAGGACCTACGATGGTAGCACCCGACCGGAGGATTGGCTTATTGATTATGCAACAACGGTCAAGATTTCAACTGGAAATTTGAGATGGGCAGTGAGGTATGTGCCTCATATGTTAGAGGGACTAGCAAGAGTTTGGCTAAACAACTTGCCACCAGGAAGTGTTAACTGTTGGCTGGATTTTGAGGAGTTATTCGTTAGCAACTTCTCAAGCACTTACAAGAGGCCCAACAGGCCACAGACTCTGGCGTTATGCTGGTAGAGATCGAATGAGCTAGACCGAGATTTCTTGACTCGATGGTGCAATGTGCGAAACTCATGCGAGGGGTAATTGGATCACAAGAAATTGCGTGGTTCGCCCAGGGCTGCAGATATGGAATTATGTTGTGGCAAAGGCTGCAACAAGATATGCCAACCACTTTGGCTGAGACGATCCGGATCACAGATTCGTACGCTTTGGGAGATCCAACGCAACCCCGGCTAATGTCAAGTGATGAAAGCGAGGAGTATTACAGCCGAGATGGCTCCGGATCTTCAAGGAGAAATGATTTCCAAGGAAAGAGAAGAGATGAGCATCCGGATTACAGATATAAATCGCAGTAGGTAGCAGCGGTGGACTGAGATCATCCCAATGCCGGCGCCAGCCAGCGCTAGAAAACTGGAGGGCAAAACTGGCAACAGAAGAGCGAGGGGAAGAAGCCTTGGACCCCGGAGCAAAAAAAGCAATGACAGGAGTGATCTGAGGTATATATTTGAGACTATGCTGGATTGACCTTGCAAATTTCATACGCCAAGTCCGAATAGCCCGGCGAATCATACAACCTGATAGTGTGAGTGGATGAGGAAGCTAGAATAGGGTAGTTCGGGGAATGCTCAAGCACCTCGGAACGAAGTACCTCGGAATGAAGCACCTCGACAGCCATTACTAACAGGAGGAACGGACAACAACTAATGTTGCCTCCACCCCCGCCGAGATATGAAAATCAGGAAAGGAGGGATGATGTGCATCAAGTAAACAATAACCAACAACAAGAATAAGGTTACCACGCGAATGAGGGACGAAACGAATACAGGGAGCATCATCAAAGCTATTATGTGTTTACCACGGAAGAAACTGACCGGAAAAGCTTGCTGATACATTGCAAATGTATCTATAATTTTTGATGTTCCATGCTTGGTTTTATCCACTTTCTTGTGTTTTGTTCCAACTTTGGAGTACTTTTCATATGATTTCTTGGACTAACCTATTAACAAGAGCCACAGTGCCAGCTGCCTGTTTTCTGCTGTTTTTGGTTCCAGGAAAGTCAGAAAATGAATATTCTCGGAATTGGACGGGACAAAAGCCAAAGTGCCTATTTTTCCGGAAGTCATCAAGTGCCAGAATACGAGACGGAGAAGGGCCAGGGGGCCACCACACCACATGGCTGAAGGAGATATGCCCTAGAGGCAAATAATAAATAGGTTTTTATTGTCATATCTCAATTAGTTCATAATAGTTTCATACTGTGCTATAACTGTATTAATACGAAACGTTAATACATGTGTGGTATGTAAACAAACCGTGTCTCTAGTTACCTCTAGCGAACTAGTTCATTGGTGATGGCTCAATGCACGGCGCCCAGAAAAGTGTTGATGGCTCGTGGTTGATGTAGAGCTCGTTGGGAACCCCGAGAGGAAGGTATGATGAGCACAACAGCAAGTTTCCCTTAGTTATGAAACCAAGGTTTAATCGAACCAGTAGGAGCAAGGAAACACCTCAAAGGTGTTACTAGCTGAGCTTTGGCAGGGCGCACTACCGGTGTTAGTAGCAACGTGGAGACCTGCACAACACAACCACAGAACTTTGTCCCCAACTTGCGATGAGGTTGTCAATCTCACCGTGTTTTGCGGAAAACAAAGGATTAAACGTATCGAATGGAAAGAAGTAAAAGTTTGCAGAAAGTAAACACAAAGCAGTAAAAGATTGTAGATTGTATGTAAAAGACAAGGACCGGGATCCATAGTTCACTAGAGGTGGCTCTCCTTAAGATAGATAACATGTTGGGTGAAC
Source organism: Avena eriantha (assembly GCA_910589775.1). Lineage (NCBI taxonomy): Eukaryota > Viridiplantae > Streptophyta > Magnoliopsida > Poales > Poaceae > Avena > Avena eriantha. The sequence continues at coordinate 518,770,568 of OU342745.1, forward strand.
AAATTACAGCGGGGCAATTGAAAAACACTGGGAAAGCAATACATGCATATACTAATCATCTTGACTCCTCTGAGACTTGATTGGGCATTACAACATAAAACATAGACCGCCATCCAACTGCATCTATGACTAATAATCCACCTTCAGGTTATCATCCGAACCCCCTCCAGTATTAAGTTGCAAGCAACAGATTATTGCTTTACGAACTGCGTGTAAAGTAAACAATACGATTGTTCTATGAACAAAGGATTATTGTTTTCTCCCTAGTACAAACATCACATCTAGTACCTTAGAGATTTCTGTCACTTCCCCAGATTACCAGAGGCATGAAGCCACTATCGAGCATAAATACTAACTCTTGGAGTTTCTAGCATCTACTTGGCCAAGATAGCTACTAACAACGGAAAGCATGCAAGATCTTAAATAACAAACACATGATAAAATCAATAATCAATCTGAAATAGCATCTCAATATCCATCGGATCCTTGCAAACACAACATGTATGAATTATAAATAGATGATCTTGATCATGAACGGAGCTCACAAGATCTAAACATGAAAGCACAAAGGAGGAGAAACCAGCCATCTAGCTACTACATGGATCCGTAGTCCAAGGATGAACTACTCACGCATCACACCGGAGGCTTGCATGGTGATGAACAAGGCCTCCAGGGTGAATTCCCCTCTCCGACAGGGTGCCGGGAAGAGCTTTAGATCCCTCCCGATCTAGGGATGGATATGACAGCGGCTACAGACTCTTTCGTGGATTTTCGATCGGGTACTTAGGGTTTTCGTCCCGAGGGCAATATATAGGCGAAAGGAGAGGCCGAGGGGGTGTCAGGGCTGGCCTAACCACCCCTAGCGCAGGCCAGGCTGGGCCGTGCGGCCAGGTGGTGTGGTGGCCCCCTGGTCCCTCTTCGTCTCGTATTCTGGCACTTGATCACTTCCGGAAAAATAGGCACTTTGGCTTTTGTCCCGTCCAATTCCGAGAATATTCATTTTCTGACTTTCCTGGAACCAAAAACAGCAGAAAACAGGCAGCTGGCACTATGGCTCTTGTTAATAGGTTAGTCCAAGAAATCATATGAAAAGTACTCCAAAGTTGGAACAAAACACAAAAAAGTGGATAAAACCAAGCATGGAACATCATAAATTATAGATACATTTGCAATGTATCAACATCCCCAAGCTTAACTCCTGCTCGTCCTCGAGTAGGTAAGTGATAAAAAGAAAGAATAATTATTGAGGTGACATGCACCATCAAAGACTTGATCAAGGTATTTGCAAAACATTCAAAGCTAGGATCATAGTACTTAAATCATAACATGAAAGACAAAGTTCTAGCAATAAGCAAAGAAACTATGATGCAACATGAAAAGGCACAAACAAAAGATTTATGAATAACAATGCTTTACAAGACGTTTGTTTGTTTCACATAAAGAAAACATAGCATAATAGTATTCAGCTTGTCCCTCAATAGAGTAGCAAATATAAATGCATAGGACACCTTCAAAGTTCATAAGAGTGACTAGATACAATAGTTTAAAACAAGAAATAACAAGTTATGCATCAATCAACTAGTCTTGGGACAATGCACATAGAACTAAGAATGGCCACTATGCTCTCAAAGTAGGTGCATAAAGATAGAAGGTGGAGACTCAATATAATGGTGGAAGAAAGGCCTTTTGTAAAAGGAAGTAGGGATTCAAGTCTCATAAAGAGCTTCCAAAAATTATGGTACTTATAGCTTTCAGCTCTCATTGCCCCTATCATAAGCATCTTGAAGTGATTAAGGTTAAAGTGAACAAACTATGGTGTACATGCTTGACGAAGTATAAGTCAGAAATCTCATGTCCCTTGTATACGAGGGCCGCTCCTCATGCTACTCAAGTTTAGTCACCGGTAAGTTCTTGTCATCGTAAGTACATGTGTATCATAGAGAACCGCCAACGGGTACCCCTTGACCTATGATACGGAAGAATCCCCATATCAAAATGACAAGGCAAGCAGACAACGAGCATCTCAGCATTCTTCTTAGTTACCATGGGAATATGGTGCTTTTTTTCTCTCTTTCCTCTTTTCAAAGTATCTTTTTTTTCTTTTCTCCTTTTTCTCAATATAGGACTCTTTTTTTTCTTCATTATGGTTACGCTGCAGGTTTCCACCATGTCAGCATGGATTAGACCAGCGGCCTAGACGTTTCTCTAACACATATACATAACTCCATGGACTTACAAGCTCCCCTTTCATTTCACACCGACGACATCCATATACAAAAGAGCATGATATGAACTAGGTACAAGTACCAAGTGCAATGTTGAAAGCGTTGCCCATGAAAGCATGGTTCTGCTAATTCCTGACAAATAAGTGCAAGCATATACAACATAAAGACACAATGATTCAAGTTTATTAAGGGCAAGTAAAGTAAAGTGGCACATCAAGTTCGTCAGAGCTTTAATCACTAGTTTTCTCATAACAAGTGGAAGGTAAACAAAAGCATGAATGTACTTGGAATAGCATAAGCTAGTAGGTAGGTATGGTGAACTCTTTGGAATAACTTGGTTTAGGGAGTTGGATGCATGAGTGGAACTCATACTTTGTTGTGGAGGCTAGCAAAAGACTGGGAGCGACAAACTAAGAGAGCAATAATGGCCATAATCATGCAGAGCGACAAAACATCATTGATCAAAGCATAAAGTGATACTACAAGTTGAAAACTAAAGAATCATGAAGGCTATGGTGACCTGAGATAGTCATAACATGGTGTGAGCATGTGCCAAGTCAACCCAAATAAAGCACCAAAGGAGAATACCACTATACTATGCTTTAATATGATAAAACTACGCATGATTCATCCAAGGCACATTCAACAATGTCAATTGTTTATAACAAGCCATGCTATAGCAAAGAATACTAAGCATAAAGCCAAAACAATATCAAGCATGGCATGACAAAGCATAGGCCACAGTCAAAAACAAGCTCTTTTTACCACATAAGTATGAACTTTCCTACTCTTTTCCAAACCAAACCAAACTAAATGCAAACCAAAGTATGAAAGAGAGGGTCCAATCAATTTATTCAGAAAACTGAGCAAACCAAGCAAACTAAAAACCAAAACGAAAACGAAAAAGAAGACGCTCCAAGAAAAACACAACTGTGCATGAAACAATAAAAATAAAGCGTTTGGAAGAAACCTGAGATTTTTATTGATGAAGAAGGGGATGCCTTGGGCATCCCCAAGCTTTGACGCTTGTACTTCTTGGATATTTCTTGGGGTGACACGCGTGGCATCCCCAAGCTTGAGCGTTAGTCCATCCTTTATCTCATTACTCATTCCTTCCATACACCTGAAATTTTTCCTTCATACAAAACTTCACACAATCTCATTAGCAACATTAGTGCACTTAAGATAAATAAGTCTCAAGGTTCAGTTCTAAGACCAAATAAACTTCCATTATAACACTAGATACTGTAGCACTTCCCTCAAAAAGCTCAATTCCCCAAAAGGACTCAAGAAGAAACCAACAAGAAGCAAATGCAGAAAATGGCAGAAATCTGTCAAAACAGACCAGCAGGTAAAGACGAATTTTTTCGAAGACCTTCTGTTGCTCAAATCAAAAAGTGTTGAACTAACGAAAGTTAGATAACAACCTGGGTCGGAAGAAAAAAATATTACAGCTCAATCCCACATACAGAGCTCTCGGACGAATTTTTACGGTGAAGCACAAAAATCTGTTTCGGGACAGCAACTTTCCCAATCATTACTTGACTCTCATTAGAGGCTACTCTTGGCACAAAAAGCAAATAAAAAGGATAAGGAGAGATTATTACAGAGTTAATAACTTCCAAGACTCATATAAAACTCTTGTATATCTCCCAACAAGTACTTTTCTTTAACGCCTTTAAGTTAGGCATAAGAAGCAAAGAAAGAATCAAGTGTTCTCAAATGAAGAAGCATTAAGACCAAATTTTGTTTTCATAGGAGAAGCAAAAGAAATCTTTTCTCTCTTTTTAGGGAAGTGTTCTATACCTTTCTTGAGTGGGAGTTGATATTTAATGGTGCCTTCTTTCATATCAATGATGGCACCAACAGTTCTAAGAAAATGTCTTCCCAAAGTAATAGGATAAGAAGCATTGTATTCAACATCCAAAACATAGAAATCAACGGGGACATAGGAATCGTTAACCATAATAAGAACATCATTAAGACTCCCCATGAGTTTCTTTTTAGCATTAGCATCAAGTGGGACATTCAAATAACAATCTTCAAGAGGAGGCAAATCAAGCATATCATAAATCCTTCTAGGCATAATAGAAACACTACTATCAAGATCACACAAAGCTTTGAAATCAAAGTCATTCACTTTCATATTAATGATGGGTTCCCAACCATCTTCTTGCTTTATAGGAATAGAAGCTTTATGTTTCATCTTTTCTTCTTTAATCTTTATGAGAGCATCAGTAATGTGTTTTGTAAAAGCCATGTTCATAGCACTAGCATTAGGACTTTTGGCAAGCTTTTGTAGGAACTTAATAACTTTAGAGATATTGCAACCATCAAGATCAAAATCAACTTTATCATCTAAAGTAGTAGGACTATTACTAGACTCAACACTAGTGGTGGTGATAGTAGTAACACTAATGTTTCTAGCAATTTCATCTTCTCTTTCCCACTTAGCACGTAATTCAGCTAATAGTCTAACATTTTCATCAATTCTTACTTGTATAGCATTAGTAGCTGCAAATGGATTCTCATTAGTTTCAGGTTTAGCAGCCATTTTATTCAAAGTAGATTGAGCTTCAGCCAAAGATGCTATATTTGTTTCAGCATTAGAGAGTTTTTCCTCAATAGTTTTATTGAAAGCAGTTTGTTTACTAATAAACTCTTTAAGTATAACTTCAAGTTCAGAGGGAGCACTCTTATTATTGTTGTAAGAATTCCCATAAGCATTACCATTGTTGGGAGGATATGGCTTAGAATTGTTGTTACCAAAATTGTTCCTATAAGCATTATTACCATAAGCATTGTTGCCAAAGTTGTTATTTCTTATGAAGTTCACATCAACTTGCTCTTCTTGAGCAACCAAAGAGGCTAAAGGAACATTATTTGGATCAATATGGGCTTTCCATTAACAATCATGGACATAATAATATCAATTTTATCACTCAAGGAGGAGGTTTCCTCAACATAATTTACCTTCTTACCTTGTGGAGCCCTCTCAGTATGCCATTCAGAATAATTAACCATCATATTGTCCAAAAGTTTTGTTGCAGCACCCAAAGTGATGGTCATAAAGGTACCTCCAGCAGCTGAATCCAATAGGTTCCTTGAAGAATAGTTCAATCCTGCATAAAAAGTTTGGATGATCATCCAAGCAGTCAGTCCATGAGTGGGACAATTCTTTACCAAAGATTTCATTCTTTCCCAAGCTTGAGCAACATGCTCATTATCAAGTTGTTTAAACTTCATTATTTCACTTCTCATGGATATAATCTTAGCAGGAGGATAGTATTTTCCAATAAAAGCATCTTTGCATTTAGTCCAAGAATCAATACTATTCCTAGTTAAGGAATTCAACCATTCTTTAGCTTTTCCTCTCAAAGAGAAAGGAAACAATTTCAGTTTAATAATATCACCATCTATATCCCTATGCTTTTGCATCTCACAAAGTTATTTAGATGGGAAGTAGCATCTTCATTACCAATACCAGAAAATTGGTCTCTCATAACAAGATTGAGTAAAGCAAGTTTTATCTCAAAGAAAGTATTTTCAACCACAGGTGGAGCAATAGGTGTGCTCATAAAATCATTGTTGTTGGTGCTAGTGAAGTCACACAACTTAGTGTTTTCAAGAGTAGTCATTTTTTGGGTTTTCAAATAAGAAAGCAAACAAGTAAAACTAATTTTTTTTGTGTTTTTTGAAGAACAAAACAAGCAAACAAAGCAAAAAATAAAACTAAGCAAAACAAAAACAACAAAGTAAAGAGATTGGTTATGAGGGACTCCCCTTGTGAAGATGTCCTTGACTCCCCGACAACGGCGCCAGAAAAATGCTTGATGGCTCAATGCACGGCGCCCAGAAAAGTGTTGATGGCTCGTGGTTGATGTAGAGCTCGTTGGGAACCCCAAGAGGAAGGTATGATGAGCACAGTAGCAAGTTTCCCTTAGTTATGAAACCAAGGTTTAATTGAACCAGTAGGAGCAAGGAAACACCTCAAAGGTGTTGCTAGCTGAGCTTTGGCAGGGCGCACTACCAGTGCTAGTAGCAACGTGGAGACCTGCACAACACAACCACAGAACTTTGTCCCCAACTTGCGATGAGGTTGTCAATCTCACCGTGTTTTGCGGAAAACAAAGGATTAAACGTATCGAATGGAAAGAAGTAAAAGTTTGCAGAAAGTAAACATAAAGCAGTAAAAGATTGTAGATTGTATGTAAAAGTCAAGGACCGGGATCCATAGTTCACTAGAGGTGGCTCTCCTTAAGATAGATAACATGCTGGGTGAACAAATTACAGCGGAGCAATTGACAAACACCGAGAAAGCAATACATGCATATACTAATCATCTTGACTCCTCTGAGACTTGATTGGGCATTACAACATAATACATAGACCGCCATCCAACTGCATCTATGACTAATAATCCACCTTCAGGTTATCATCCGAACCCCCTCCAGTATTAAGTTGCAAGCAACAGATTATTGCTTTACGAACTGCGTGTAAAGTAAACAATACGATTGTTCTATGAACAAAGGATTGTTGTTTTCTCCCTAGTAGAAACAGCACATCTAGTACCTTAGAGATTTCTGTCACTTCCCCAGATTACCAGAGGCATGAACCCACTATCGAGCATAAATACTAACTCTTGGAGTTGCTAGCATCTACTTGGCCAAGATAGCTACTAACAACGGAAAGCATGCAAGATCTCAAATAACAAAGACATGATAAAACCAATAATCAATCTGAAATAGCATCTCAATATCCATCGGATCCCCGCAAACACAACATGTATGAATTACAAATAGATGATCTTGATCATGAACGGAGCTCACAAGATCTAAACATGAAAGCACAAAGGAGGATAAACCAGCCATCTAGCTACTACATGGATCCGTAGTCCAAGGATAAACTACTCACGCATCACACCGGAGGCTTGCATGGTGATGAAGAAGGCCTCCAGGGTGAATTCCCCTCTCCGGCAGGGTGCCAGGAAGAGCTTCAGATTCCTCTCGATCTAGGGATGAAATGACGGCGGCTATAGACTCTTTCGTGGATTTTCGATCGTGTACTTAGGGTTTTCGTCCCGAGGGTAATATATAGGCGGAAGGAGAGGCCGAGGGGGCGCCAGATCTGGCCTCACCACCCCTGGCGGGCCAGGCTGGGCCGCGCGGCCAGGTGGTGTGGTGGCCCCCTGGTCCCTCTCCGTCTCGTATTCTGGCACTTGATCACTTCCGGAAAAATAGGCACTTTGGCTTTTGTCCCGTCCAATTCTGGAAATATTCATTTTCTGACTTTCCTGGAACCAAAAACAGCAGAAAACAGGCAGCTGACACTATGGCTCTTGTTAATAGGTTAGTCCAAGAAATCATATGAAAAGTACTCCAAAGTTGGAACAAAACACAAGAAAGTGGATAAAACCAAGCATGGAACATCAAAAATTATAGATACATTTGCAATGTATCAATTGGTCATGAGGATGATCTAGGGTTTCGAGATCATGGGCATTTATGCCAATTGACAATGAGGTCACATCATTAGTTGAATGATGTGATAGACAAACAACCCAACCAGTAGTATCTTAATGAGATCTAGTTACAAAGTTCACAATTAATGATAAAACTAAGGAAATCTCGCGACCTATCCTTAGACTATGAGATAATGCAAATCACCGTTCTGGAGGGAGCTTAGATGGTTATCAAGTATCACTCTGTGACTGGGTGATCGAAAAGGTGCTACTCAGGTTTCCCAAAGGAGTGTGTAGAGGAGTACATATCAAGACCAGGATTTGCCCATCCATGTAACGGACAGATACATTAGTGGCCATCTCGGTGACGTTGCATTAACGAAGCTTGCAAGCGTGTGACTGGGTCACGGAATGCAACGACACGGAAACGAGAAAACAAGTTCATCGGTAACGAGATTGAACGAAGGTATGGAGATACCGTAGATCAAATCTCGGATGAACTAGGTATCAAGAGGCAAAGGGAATGGGAAACGACTGTTTACGGTTCAAACGACATTGTCATCGTGGAATGCATAGGGGTTAATATGGGCATCCCGGTCCCGCTATTGATCATTAATGGAGATCATGTATGTGCCATTCTCGAGCCATGGGGAAATACACTTAAGGGTACGATGAGCTAGAGATCCTCTATAAGTTGGAATCACCATATGAAAGAGAAAAGGAAACCGGAAAAGTTCCGTGAGAGAACCGGAATTGTTCCGAGAAAGTTCCGAAGTCGTTCGGAGGAAATCAAAAGGGAACCGAAAGGTGTTTCGGGTCAAATCGGATTTTGTAATATGTATTTACATATTAATTAATGTAATTAATATTAAATATAATATTAAAATCTAATTTGAAGGGGTATTCCACTAATGGGCCAAACTTCCTAGGGAAAAAGGGCCCATTAGGAAAAACCGAAGGAGGGAAGGGCCAAGGGCCAAGGCCCAGGCGCCTCAAGGGGCCCCACCCGGCCAACCTAGGGCTATGTGCGGGGTAGGGCCCACCCCTGGCCGGCTGGCCCATGAGGCCCATGGCGCCTCCCCCTCTCTCCCTTGTTTAGTCCCACATGGGAAACCCAAAGGGGAGGGCACACCCCCTCCCCCTATATAAAGGGGTGCCCATGGGTGGGAATAGACACACCAATATTTGGAGAAGTCCTTTGGTTGACTTTCTCCTTCCCTCTCTCTCTCTCGTCTCCATGCATTGGTACGGTCCCAAGTACGGACTGTCCGAGCATGAGACACCGCACCTGCAACACGTCGTTGCGCTGTAGGGATTCCAAGGCGGAGATCTACTTCCACACTCCTAGCAGGGATCAAGGAGTCGGAGGTCGTCATCGTACACCGTATGTGTACGAAACCACGAGGGGCCTCGCTTGAGGCACCTTGGATGTCGTGAGCCGGAGCTGCTGCACGATGAAGGAGCAAGGGGTGACCTGCGAGGAGCTTCACGACCTTGAGGTCGGCTACGGCTTCGACTACTTCAACCACGTTCCCCTCAGAACGTTAACCGCGTACGGTCTACAAGGGTATGTATTCTATACGCTCCGGCCGTTAGTGCATTACTACATAGATAGATCTTGGGCGTTAGGAGGTTCCAACGTAGGAATTTTTTTGTTTTCTGCTGCGGAACCCTTCAGCGGTATCAGAGCCGATCTATGCGTAGGAGTGCTGTACAGCCAATACGCACATGTATTGTGCGGGCATTGATCCCTTAGTTGTTACCCTCTAACGTGTACTTGTTTATATCGCGGTATTGTTTGATGAAGCGGCCTAGACCGACCTTACGCGTATTCGTACGTGAGACTGGTTCCACGCTCGACATATGGCTTGTTCCGTATAAGTGGCTAGCGGGTGTCTGTCTCTCATTCAATAGTTGATATAGCATTTACAACAGAGGGCCCCGAAAGGGGTGTAGTAGAGAGAACTATTGGATCCATGTTGTGGTTGGAAAGTTCGTAGATTAGAAACGGTTCTATTGCGAAAGCCCTAACAACCACGTAAAACTTGCAAAAGATAAAGTAGAGGCGTCTAACTTTATTTTGCACGAGGGCTTGTGTGATATGGTATAGGTCGTTATGAAGGTAAAGTAGTTTACTTTTATGTTACTAAGTTAAGTAGTAATAGCCATCGTTTTGATGGATGACCGGGTGGTGGCGTCGTGGACTTGGCATCAAACCAAGGGCAAGATGGAGATCATGCCGGAGCACTCGATGGAGATCAAGGCGCAAGGAGAAGGACCATATCATATCACAAATTTACATGTGATGTTGATACCTGTTTTATATCTTATTATATGCTAGTATTAGATACTCAACGGTAGCAAATAAGATAATCCCTATATAATTCCAATGATAGTGTTCCCCTTGTGTGTGCACCACCAAGAAAGTTTGTCGTTATGAAGCCGGCCGTGACGATCGGGGGCTAGAGATATCTACATTCGCATACAGTGGGTGTAAGCCATGTTGCACATCAAATACACACAAGTTAGATTTGGCGAGCCTAGCATGTGTAGACATGGCCTCGGAACACAAGAGACCGAAAGGTCGAGCATGAATCACATGGTTGATGTGGTTGACATTGGGGAATGTCTACCTTTGATGCTGCACTGATGGCCGTGACGATCGGGGGAGGTGCAGATGATTGGGATCATGTGATCACTAAAATCATCCAGGGGATGACAATTTTAGTGGGAGCTCAATTAGGATTGAACTCATATTATGAACTTAGTCTAGATGTCTGTTTGCAAATATCTTAGTAGATCATGGCCTATCCCATTGAGGTCCTTTGCGACCATGGGAATATACTTCTTGATATGGAACTTAGCAAAAGGGTCCAACTTCATAGATTAATACCCACGCATGAGGGATATCCTCGTAAAAGGTGATCTTCTCTTCTTGATACTATGACCATTAGGAGATAATCCGATGACTCCGGAATGTTTATGTGTTCTCCGTAATCATCCAACAAGCCATTCTCCATTCGATGGAGAGTTGGATTACAATCTTGTATTCTGCAAGATCAGGCACATAAAGTATGAGCTGTTGGATGAGTTTTCTTCCATGATGGATGAAAAAGGGAACATTTGGAGAAACACTTAGCAATCTTGCATTAGAGTTATGAACTCTCAGAAGGGCTTGATTGCAATGGAGGTCATGAATGAAAAAGGGTATATGTTAGATATACAAAGTTATAAATGTAATTCTTGCAAAACTCGTTGCAGTTTATATAAGTATTGGATACTTATCCCGTTTTGTGAAAACAGGATGGTCTGCTTGAGAATTGCTTGAATTGAGGCAGTGTGGCAAGATGACAGCAAGCAAAACAGTTGATGGTCAACATCACCCCTTTCCTCAAAGGTTTATCATTAGTGGACTTGAATATAATTTGTAATCCTTGTTTGTGTGTCTTGCTTTTAGCAAGGCGATTGTTCAGATGAATAAGGTACAAGCCAGTTGTACTGTTCTTATGAATAATACCGTTATGGTCACATTAAGATATAAGAGTTGTTCTCATCACTATGTTAATGATAATAGTTTAAGCATTTATAAAGGATTAGAATGCTAAAAGATATCCAAGGTTTAGTAATGACATGACACTATAGTTTAAGTCGATTTGGTTACTGCATGTTCTTCATTCTAAATGAAGATCGGGGTCCTAGATGCTTTATCTAGAGACTTTGCAAAACCATGCCTCTTGGGTAGAATGACTAAAACTCCGCATTCTGGTAAAACAGTGATATGCGAAGAAATGTTGAACTTTATACATAATGATGTATTGTATTTTCAACAAGATAGTGGAAATCATTATTTATACTTAATGTTGAATCTTATACATAGTGATGTATCGTATTTTCAACAAATAGTGGAAATAATTATTTCACACTTCATTGTGGATTTAAGTGAATATGAGCATTTGCTTAATGAAACATAAGTTTGAAACTGTTTTGAATTGTTCAAAAGATTTCAAAATGAAGGAGGATATTGAATTAACAAAAATACAAAAGTCTCTTCGATTTGATCGACATGACTAAAGTATTTAAGTTAATTTTAGCATAAAAGGACATGTGAAAGAGGTTCCACAAATTATGATAATAAGGGCAATTTCAAAGTGTATTGAAATGACTAAACATCATAATCATTATGTATTAGATACATATGTTATAATATTATCTCTTATCAGGGTTATAGTTATCGTTTAGAGTTAGAGATCGAAATGAGCGAACACTCGGTTGAAATACAAAGGAACATCTAAAGATTCGTGGAAACAGCACCATAAGTGTTATGGCATGTTCGAGTTTCTGGAGATTTCGATAAGTTGAAATCGTGGCGAATAAACAAGTCTTTGTAGAGCATTCTTAGGTAGCTATGAATGCATCTTCCACAAAGGACAAACCTGCTGTTGTCCAAAGTTGACATGTCTTGATGAAGATACAGGTGGAAGAAAGTAAAAGATCAAAACAAGGTATTTGACCTTGCCCCCGAATTGTTGAGTGGCGCAACGAAATTTGTTTCGTGAAACCGAACTCTACAAATAGAGGCGAAACTAATGATAATGATCATAAAAGTTTTAGCGAATACTTTTACTAAAGAAAGTAGGATTCAAAAATATATACTTTGCAAGTTCGTGGAAATATATTATTGATTCACTTGTCATCTTTATGAACAAGACATACCTACGAATTACAAAGAAGCGTGATGGACCTAAGTGCGAGAAATGACTAGGATTCATAAAATCCTATATTAAGTTACATTTAAGATTGCAAAGTAATATGTTACTTGATCTTATTAAGTAAAGTAGTTTACTTGATATTTCTGAATGACTTCAAAGTCATAAGAAGGAAATGAAACTTAATGGAGACGTAAAGCTCGATTTGTCACATAGTATGGACAAATTCAAGGAGTTGACTACAAATGTAGCGATGCTTGAGTCTATTGGATTTAGACTAGCAATATATGGAAATTGAAGTCTCGTAGCTGGAATTATCAATTTGATGATGATCAAAGAATTTTGGAATATCCAAGATTATCGAGAGGACCTGCATTTGAGTGGGAGCTAATTAGCTTCGCCAAATCTTAATATGTAAGAGACATATTTTGAGTGGGAGCTAAGTAGCTTAACTGAATCATAATATGTATCCGACATATTTTAAGTGGAGCTAAGTGAAATCCCTGGATCTCAAATATGGATGCTATATTTGAGTGGGAGCGAGAAATCATTCTAGGATATGTGTACAACATATGTGAATGATGTGATTGGTGTTAATAACATTTAAATAGATAAATTGGGATGAAGTTGAAGTTATTAAACAATGAGATCTATCGAGATAGATTGGTGAGTTTAATAAACATTGAATGTCGAATGCTTCTTAGACTTGATTCTGAAGATGTTCAGAATGTCCTAAGCAAGATTCTGAAGAAGTTAAGAATGGAACAAGGTAAGAAAGAAGTTCTTACTATATGAAGCATTGTCTTAGTATTAGAACGATGGTTAAAAAAGGAAGAAAGAGATGTGTTGCATCTCCTATGCCTCAGCCATAGGTTCTTCCATACAACCATATTGTATACTTGACGTAATGTCAAATTTTTGGTTAGAAGGACACACTCTTAACTGTAAGAATATTTCTTGAAGTGATTCTAGAGTTAATCACTGAACCAGAATTAAGTTTGTACTTAAATGGCAAGAAGCAAAGTAAGTGGCGTAGTTGCATTTCATGCACTGGGATCTACATAGATATAGAAGTATAAAGGCTCCATCTGATGTGATGTATATTGTTATGGCGGGGCTAGTTCACTTTTAACATAGAATGATGTGTCCCAGGGCACAGTGCCCATGAGAAAGCCCTCGAGGTTGATCTAAAGTCACTTTAGGCTCCTGGAAACCGGCCTCGTTCTGCTGCCATAACTGCCGTATATACACAAAGGATTGCAAAGTATGTTTTGAAGTTTAGATGACAACAGTGAAAACGACCGTCATTATAAACAATAGAAACAAAGTCTCACTTTGTTGCCAAATGAATACTTCGACCCATTATGAGATAATGGTGTGAATGTCAAAGTTAGGAAGACATTAACGATTTGCAAAGACATAATGATCTGGTAAAACAGAACATGGACAGGACGTTTTCCATAAGCATGCATGATCAATAAAGACATATGTGATATGGTTTATGATGAGTAAAATGCAAGCTAGATTATTTGTACTTTAGTGCAAGTGGGAGACTGAAGGAGATATGCCCTAGAGGCAAATAATAAATAGGTTTTTATTGTCATATCTCAATTAGTTCATAATAGTTTCATATTGTGCTATAACTGTATTAATATGAAACGTTAATACACGTGTGGTATGTAAACAAACCGTGTCTCTAGTTACCTCTAGCGAACTAGTTCATTGGTCATGAGGATGATCTAGGGTTTCGAGATCATGGGCATTTATGCCAATTGACAATGAGGTCACATCATTAGTTGAATGATGTGATAGACAAACAACCCAACCAGTTGTATCTTAACGAGATCTAGTTATAAAGTTCACCATTAATGATAAAACTAAGGAAACCTTGCGACCTGTCCTTAGACTGTGAGATAATGCAAATCACCGTTCTGGAGGGAGCTTAGATGGTTATCAAGTATCACTCCGTGACTGGGTGATCGAAAAGGTGCTACTCAGGTTTCCCAAAGGAGCATGTAGAGGAGTACATATCAAGACCAGGATTTTCCCATCCATGTAACGGACGGATACATTAGTGGCCATCTCGGTGACGTTGCATTAACGAAGCTTGCAAGCGTGTGACTGGGTCACGGAATGCAACGACACAGAAACGAGAAAACAAGTTCATCGGTAACGAGATCGAACGAAGGTATGGAGATAGTGTAGATCAAATCTCGGATGAACTAGGTATCAAGAGGCAAAGGGAATGGGAAACGACTGTTTACGGTTCAAACGACATTGTCATCGTGGAATGCATAGGGGCAATATGGGCATCCCGGTCCCGCTATTGATCATTGATGGAGATCATATCTGTGCCATTCCCGAGCCGTGGGGAAATACACTTAAGGGTACGATGAGCTAGTGATCCTCTATAAGTTGGAATCACCATATGAAAGAGAAAAGGAAACCGGAAAAGTTCCATGAGAGAACCAGAATTGTTCCAGGAAAGTTCCGAAGTCGTTCGGAGGAAATCAAAAGAGAACCGAAAGGTGTTTCGGGTCAAATCGGATTTTGTAATATGTATTTACATATTAATTAATTTAATTAATATTAAATATAATATTAAAATCTAATTTGAAGGGGTATTCCACTAATGGGCCAAACTTCCTAGGGAAAAAGGGCCCATTAGGGAAAACCGAAGGAGGGAAGGGCCAAGGGCCAAAGGGCCAAGGCCCAGGCGCCTCAAGGGGGCCCCACCCGGCCAGCCTAGGGCTGTGCGGGGGGTGAGGCCCATCCCTGGCCGGCTGGCCCATGAGGCCCATGGCGCCTCCCCCTCTCTCCCTTGTTTAGTCCCACATGGGAAACCCAAAGGGAAGGACACACCCCCTCCCCCTATATAAAGGGGTGCCCATGGGTGGGAATAGACACACCGATATTTGGAGAAGTCCTTTGGTTGACTTTCTCCTTCCTTTCCTCTCTCTTTCTCTCGTCTCCATGCATTGGTACGGTCCCAAGTAAGGACTGTGCGAGCATGAGACACCGCACCTGCATCACGCCGTTGCGCTGCAGGGATTCCAAGCCGGAGATATACTTCTGCACTCCCAGCAGGGATCAAGAAGTCGGAGGTCGTCATCGTACACCGTATGTGTAAGAAACCACGAGGAGCCTCGCTTGAGGCACCTTGGATGTCGTGAGCCGGAGCTGCTGCACGATGAAGGAGCAAGGGGTGACCTGCGAGGAGCTTCACGACCTTGAGGTCAGCTACGGCTTCGACTACTTCAACCACGTTCCCCTCGGAACGTTAACCGCGTACGGTGTACAAGGGTATGTATTCTATACGCTCCAGCCGTTACTGCATTACTACATAGATAGATCTTGGGTGTTAGGAGGTTCCAACGTAGGAATTTTTTTGTTTTCTGCTGCGGAACCCTTCACTGGCCACGCGGCCAGGTCTGGCCTGTGCCAGGGGGTGGTGGGGCCGCTCCCGGCACCCCCTCGCCCCCCTTCCGACTATAAGATGCCCTCGAGACGTAAACCCTAAGTACCCGATCAAAAAATCCATGAAAGAGTCTGTAGCCGCCGTCATCTCCATCCCTAGATCGGGAGGGATCTGAAGCTCTTCCCGGCACCCTGCCGGAGAGGGGAATTCACCCTAGAGGCCTTCTTCATCACCATGCAAGCCTCTGGTGTGATACGTGAGTAGTTCATCCTTGGACTACGGATCCATGTAGTAGCTAGATGGTTGGTTCTCCTCCTTTGTGCTTTCATGTCTAAATCTTGTGAGCTCCGTTCATGATCAAGATCATCTATTTGTAATTCTGCATGTTGTGTTTGCGGGGATCCGATGGATATTGAGATGCTATTTCAGATTGATTATTGATTCTATCATGTCTTTGTTATTTGTGATCTTGCATGCTTTCCGTTGTTAGTAGCTATCTTGGCCAAGTAGATGCTAGCAACTCCAAGAGTTAGTATTTATGCTCGATAGTGGGTTCATGCCTCTGGTAATCTGGGGAAGTGATAGAAATCTCTAAGGTACTAGATGTGCTGTTGCTACTAGGGAGAAAACAACAATACTTTGTTCATAGAACAATCATATTGTTTAATTTACACGCACTTCGTAAAGCAATAATCTGTTGCTTGCAACTTAATACTGGAGGGGGTTCAGATGATAACCTGAAGGTGGATTATTAGTCATAGATGCAGTTGGATGGCGGTCTATGTATAATGTTGTAATGCCCAATCAAGTCTCAAAGGAGTCAAGATAATTAGTAGATGCATGTATTGCTTTCTAGATGTTTGTCAATTGCCCCACTGTAATTTGTTCACCTAGCATGTTATCTATCTAAGGAGAGCCACCTGTAGTGAACTATGGATCCCGGTCCTTGTCTTTTACATTCAATCTACAATATTTTACTACTTTGTGTTTACTTTCTACAAACTTTTACTTCTTTCCATTCGATACGTTTAATCCTTTGTTTTCCACAAAACACGGTGAGATTGACAACCTCATCGCAAGTTGGGGACAAAGTTCCGTGGTTGTGTTGTGCAGGTCTCCACGTTGCTACTAGCACCGGTAGTGCGCCCTGCCAAAGCTCAGCTAGTAACACCTTTGGGGTGTTTCCTTGCTCCTACTGGTTCGATTAAACCTTGGTTTCATAACTGAGGGAAACTTGCTGCTGTGCTCATCATACCTTCCTCTTGGGGTTCCCAACGAGCTCTACATCAACCACGCACCAACACTTTTCTGGGCGCCATACTCAGAGCCATCACTTGCAGCGCCGGCATATGGAGGTAAATGTAGTAATGCCAGTAGTGGTGAGATATATGCCTTGGTCAGATCAAGAGATTACATGGAGTATCAAGGATCACCCAAAGCTCATCCAAGCCCGGGGACCTATGCACTGGTCCTAGACCCGACGTTCATCGGACCGAACCTTAATGTGAGGTTTTCTAAGGTGCTGATAGATAATGGTAGTAGCATTAACATCATGTACAAGGATACCATGCACAAGTTGGGGATATCAGAGAATATGCTGCAAGCTACAAGGACCACCTTTCATGGCATAGTGCCAGGTATATCCTGTGAGCCAATTGGTAGGATCCGGGTCGATGTTCTATTTGGAACAAGGGATAACTGTCGGACTGAAAATTTGGAGTTCGAAGTGGTGAATTTGGAGAGCGCTTATCACGTGTTGCTCGGCAGGCCTGCACTAAACAAGTTCATGGCAAGTACTCACATTAGTTACTTAAAGATGAAACTGCCTGGACCTAGGGGAGTGATAACCGTATCAGGGGACTTCAGGCGTTCGATCGAATGCGCTTCCGCCGGATCTAACTTGGTTGAGTCACTCGTGATAGCTCAGGAAAAGAGGAGGACACAGGAAGTGGCGGCATTGGCTCAGTCCGTGCAGCAACATATGCTGGCACTGACCAACCCGCATGGAAGTGTGTCATTCCAGGCAACCATGGATACAAAGAAAGTGCCAATTCCCAAAGCGCACTGTAACGATTGGGGTCGGGTTAAGCGGCAAATAGGAAAGCGAGCTTGTCAACTTCCTCCGTGAGAATCGGGATATCTTTGCTTGGTCCACATAGGATCTGCAAGGTGTGACGAGGATGTTGGCCGAGCACTCTTTGAATGTGAGACCCGGTGCTAAGCCGGTGAAGCAACCTCTCCGACATTTTGTCGTGGACAGAAGAAAAGTCATTGGGAATGAGATAACCAGGCTCCTTGTAGCCGGATTTATCATGGAAGTATTCTATCCGGATTGGCTATCTAATTCGGTTCTTGTGGAAAAGAAGAAGGATGATCCAAACATGGAAGTAGTATGGCGCATGTGCATTGACTACACGAAACTGAATAACGCGTGTCCCAAAGATCCATTTCCACTCCCTAGAAAGACCAAGTCATAGACTCAACTGCTGGATGTGAACTATTGTCATTCATCGATGCGTATTCTGGTTTCCACCAGATACCCCTGAACCCGGAAGATCAAATAAAGACTGCGTTTATTACCCCGTACGGGGCTTATTGCTATCACACTATGCTGTTTGGATTACGTAATGCTAGAGCAATGTACCAACGATGCATGCAAAATGTTTACATGACCAAATAGGTCGAAATGTGCAAGTGTACGTGGATGATGTGGTGATACAAACTAAGGAAAGAAATACGCTCCTTGATGACATCCGGCAGACGTTCGCGAACTTGAGAAGGTTCCAAATGAAGCTTAATCCAGAGAAATCACTGTTGGCGTGCCCGTAGGGAAGCTACTCGGTTTTATAGTGTCTAGCCGAGGTATTGAAGCTAACCCGACAAAAATCTAGGCTATAGAGAGAATGGAACTGCCAAAATGCCTTAACGATGTGCAGAAGTTCAGTGGTTGCCTGGCATCGTTAAGCCGGTTCGTATGTCGGCTGGGAGAGAAAGCCTTGCCCCTCTACCAGTTAATGAAAAAAGTAGATAAATTTACATGGACGCCACAAGCGGATAGCGCATTTCGAGAATTAAAAAAGATGTTGTCTACCGCACCGATCCTAGCTGCACCACTACCCAAAGAGCCAATGTTGCTCTATGTAGCCGCGACCAACCGAGTCGTAAGTGCAGTAATCATGGTGGAGCGCGAAGAAGAGGGTAAGTCGGTGCAAAGGTCGGTATATTATTTGAGTGAAGTGTTATCGGCTTCAAAAAAGAACTACCCTCACTATCAGAAGATGGCGTATGGCGTGTATATGTCAGCCAAGAAACTCAAACACTATTTTGAGGAACACCCCATCAAGGTGATATGTGAGGCACCCATATCAGATATTATGAGTAACAAAGACGGTAGTGGCCGAATAGCAAAATGGGCAATTGAGCTAGCCCTATATGCACCACAGTTTGACAGAAGAGATGCGATCAAATTGCAGGTTGTGGCGGATTTCTTTGTGGACTAGGCCGAGATGCAATACGAAGCACCCCTGCCGGACTCCAATTATTGGCGAATGCACTTTGACGGATCAAAACTGAAAGAAGGACTAGGCGTCGGAGTAGTCCTTACCTCGCCCAAGAAGGATCAATTAAAGTGTGTTCTCCAAATCCACTTCACAGCCTCGAATAATGTCACAGAATATGAGACACTGGTGCATGGCCTCAAAGTGGCAAAAGAAGTGGGGATACGTCGGATATAGTGCTTTGGAGACTCGGATTTGGTGCTGCAACAAGTGTCTGGCAACTGGGATGCCTTGGATGCTAACATGTCCCTTTACAGATTCCATGTTCAAAAGATAAGCGGATTCTTCGAAGGATGTGAATTCCATCACGTACATCGGATTGAAAATGAGGCGGCTGATACACTGTCCAAGTTGGGCTCATCCCGGCAACCAATCCTGGCAAATGTTGCTTTGGAGCACTTTAGAAAACCATTTATCACACCATCGCCTGAATCCGACTCAATTTATATCCCGACACTCTCCGGGTCAGGAGCTGCACCTATGGAGATAGATTGGGGAGGCACCTCAGCAAACCCGGGGACTGCTTCGGCAAACCCGAGGACTGCCTCAGCAAACCCGGGGACTGTTCAGCCAAACCCGGCAGGAGTTATGTCGGTGGATGCGATGGAAATTTACGAGGAACCTTTTCCCGTCCGAGCTATACCCGATTGGGCCAAACCAATATTTGACTTCCTGAAAAAACGAATCTTGCCGGATGATGAGGTACTCTCAAGGCAGATCCAGAGAAGGGCAAAGGCATATACCATTATCAATGCCTAACTATACAAGAGAAGTGTAACCATAGTGCTGCAGCGATGCGTGGACCCGGAGGAAGGACTGGACATACTCTGGGATATCCACCAAGGAGAATGTGGCCACCATGCATCTTCAAGAGCATTAGTGGCAAAGGCTTTCTGACATGGATTTTATTGGCCAAGTGCTTTGGAACAAGCAGAAAATCTGGTGAGGAAATGCAATGGTTGTTAGAGATACGCCACAAAAACCCACCTGCTAATGTTGGAACTCAAAACTATCCCCATTACTTGGCCATTTGCTATATGGTGCCTAGACTTGGTAAGTCCATTTAAGCCGGCTAAAGGAGGAATGACCCATATCCTAGTAATTGTGGACAAATTTACTAAATGGATTGAAGTGAAGCCAATCAGGAAATGCGATGGGGCAACAACGGTGTGTTTCCTCAAGGATATAATCATGAGATATGGCTACCCCCATAGTATCATAACTGATAATGGCACAAAGTTCGCCGAAGAAGCATTTGCGAGGTTCTGCCGAGAGAAGAAAATTCGGCTGGATGTAGCCTCTGTGGCCCACCCCGCATCGAACGGACAAGTGGAAAGATCCAACGTACTAGTGTTGTCCGGGATAAAACCCCGGCTCATAGAGCCACTGCAAAGATCAGCGGGGTACTGGATAGAAGAACTACCAGCGGTACTGTGGAGTCTAAGAACAACTCCAAATCGATCAACAGGCTATACGCCATTTTTTCTGGTATATGGGGCAGAAGTTGTATTACCAGCCGACATAGAGAATAATTTGCCAAGGGTCACCCAATACACAGAAGCCGAAGTGCGTGAAGCCCGGCAAAATGATGTTGATCTGCTGGAAGAAGCGAGAGAATTGGCCTTGTCTAGATCCGCCATATATCAGCAAAATCTTCGACGCTACCATAGCCGGAAAGTAAATCCCCAAGTTTTCCAGGAAGGTGATTGTGTACTTCGGCTGGTGCAGCGCACCGCTGGCATGCATAAGTTATCCCCTCCGTGGGAAGGACCATTCATTATAAGCAAAACTTTGCACACTGATTCCTACTATCTTATCGATGCACAACCATGGAACGTAGCACTACTTTGTCCCTTTTACACCTAGCGAAGAGGTGAATGTACCCGAGTCACTCGTATGTCGATATGTATGTCGGAAACGAGCTTATCAATGAAATTTCGGCACCCCCAGCAGAAACTCGGGGACTACCACAATAACTTTCTTTCTTATTTAAATGTTCTTTATACGTCGGTTGGCTTACATTACTTGTACTTTAGCCGAATTAGTAGTGTATGAGCACCAAAAACCCAACTCTTCGACTTTGCTGCTGTCCAACAAGAATTGGCTTCATGGCAAGCAAGAGAATAAGTTTGGAATTGCAAAGTACATGAAAAACGACTAAGAGAAAGAACCTAATGCGGTCGGCATTTGTTTTTCGGACTAACCCCTTGTTTACTTTATTCGTCTATTGCCGGATTATTTTGAGCTACTCTGAAAGTTTCAAGTATTGTTAAATCAATTTTTTGAACCTCGGACTCGTAAGTCGAAAAGCCGAATCAAGGTAGACGCGAGACGAGTCAAAAATTGGGAGAACAAAAAAAGGAAACTCCGGAACTTCGCCTACGATAATCCGACATTAAAAACTTAGTAGAAAACGTCACACATTGTATCAAAACCAAACCAAGGTACTTAAATACATCTTCACCCGGCATTCCGGGGATCTGAGAAATATGGTTACGTGTTTTCAAGGAGCAGGGGCAGAAGCCGAATCATCGGCCGACGGTGGAGGTACTTCGGAATTTGTGGGCAAGGCGTTAGCCTCGGCCTCATCCTCGGGGTTGGCCTCTCCCTCGCCATCTTCCGGATCCTCAGCTTCATCGCCAAGTTCAGAGGCCTCGCCCTCGCTTCCTTCGTCTTCCTTGTCCTCAGAAGCAGCTTCATGGTCAAATACATCGAGGTAGCTCGGCCCCTCATTCCAAGCATGGCAGAAGGAGTACCGGATAAGCTTGTTAGCACAGGCTTTGTGACGCGCAACACACTCCGGATTTTCGGACCACTTTGATCTGGTGCGCATGCGAGTGAGTAGACCCAAGTCTATTCCTTCATACCATGATAGGACGAAATGCAGTGCGATGTCCGCCCCGGCTCGTGTAGCGGATTCTCGCCACAAGTTCAGCTGAGTCTCACACTCCATCAGCTTGGCTATACAACATTTCCTTTAGGAGTGGGCTCAGTGGGCCAAAGAGAGTTGAACATCCGCATTGCCGTCGGCATGATATCGGCACCATAGTTCTTAACCAGCTCCATGCGAGCGACGAGGCTCACCAGCAGATCCTCTGTCTCCTAAGGGATTAACCCGGCAGCAGGACCTGTGGGAATACCACGTTGCTCGTGAGATTGGGCTACAGCAGCAACAACAAGAGTATCACCTTCTGGAAACTTGCCTAAGAATAGAACAGAGGAAACAATGAGCAAAAGCACTAAATCCGGAGAAATGAAAATCGGGCAAGGGAAAGAAACTTACGGGAAATCTAGAAGAGGAGACGCTAAAGCTCGGCATGGACATTGGCACTGTGGGCCTGGATTTTCTCATATTCTGAGGTCACTGACGTAAGTTTTACGTCAGCTTCCTGGAGTAAGTCCTGGTCCATGGAAATTTGCGTGGTTAGACACTCTTTTTCCTCGGCAAACTCCTGGTCAGCCTTATCCAGTTCAGATTTGTGGAGGTCCTTAAGCCTCTGGATTTCGGCATTCAGCTGAGTAATCTCCGAGTTCTGGAGGCGCAACCGAGCTATCTCGTCATCCTTCTTCTTCAGTTCGGCTTGGTGCTTGCCTGCTTGTTCGAGAGAATGTGTCACCAGATCAGGAATAGATACGCTGTCTTCAAGGGAAAATGCAACAGTGGGTTAATCCGGCGGAGCCGAAGTATAAATATCTACCGAGTCAAAGAAAGAGTGCACAAAGATCGTATGAACAAGGCAAAATACCTTGGATTTCAGCGAGATTTTTTTGCAAGATAATGTTCTCAGCCTCAACCTCGGCTGTACAGTTCGGATAACAAGTGAATACGGATCATGGATAACTCGAATAAATGCAAGTGAAAAGTATCGAGTAAAGAAAGTTACCCTTCCTCTGGTGATCCTCTAAGAGCTTGCCATAACACGCGCAGACATCTTTGTAGGAGTCCAGCAGGCGCTGGAACTCACAATTCGGCGGTTAGTGGTGATCTGAAGAAACAAGACAAGGTTAATTCAAAGGGAGAGTAAGTATAATTTGAAGTCTACAAGATCTGAGCCAAGTGGAACTTAACCCGGCTCTAGGTGTGTGGATATTCGAAGTCTACAAGATCCCGGACAAGTGGAACTTAACCCGGCTCTAGGTGTGTGGATATTCGAAACCTACAAGATCCGGGCCAAGTAGAACTTAACCTGGCTTTAGGTGTGTGGATATTCGAAGTCTACAAGATCCAGGCCAAGTGGAACTTAACCCGGCTCTAGGTGTGTGGATATTCGAAGTCTACAAGATCCGGGCCAAGTGGAACTTAACCCGGCTCTAGGTGTGTGGATATTCGAAGTCTACAAGATCCGGGCCAAGTGGAACTTAACCCAGCTCTAGGTGTGTGGATATTCGAAGTCTACAAGATTCAGGCCAAGTGGAACTTAACCCGGCTCGAGGTGTGTGGATATTCAAGTCTACAAGATCTGGGTCAAGTGGAACTTAACCCGGCTCTAGGTGTGTGGATATTCGAAGTCTACAAAATCCGGGCCAAGTGGAACTTAACCCGACTCTAGGTGTGTGGATATCCACAGTCTACAAAATCTAGGCCAAGTGGAACTTAACCTGGCTCTAAGTGTGTAGATATTCGAAGTCTACAAGATCCGGGCCAAGTGGAACTTAACCCGGCTCTAGGTGTGTGGATATTTGAAATCTACAGGATCCGGGCCAAGTGGAACTTAACCCGACTCTAACTTTATCACTATTTGAATTTGCTAAGGACGTGAACTAACTTCTCTAGGAGCATTCGACCGAGTAACAAGTTACTCCCTCGGAGGCTCGGGGACTAGGGTATATATCTATAAGCATGCATATAAAGTACCATAGCAGAAGAAAAATGTTACCTTCATCATGCGGCCAGCCAAACAAATGGCCTTGGTGGCAGAGTTCATCTGAGCGCTGAACTCCGCTAGGCCGAACTTCTTTGGAAAATCATCCTTAGGATCACTAAATTCTATGTTGTTCCAGTTGTTCACATACTCTAGGAGCAATGGGCTGTAACTTTTGCCGCTAGGAGAGTGACTCGTCACCAAGCCTTTAGTATGGGCCTCTCGCCTCGCGGAGTGAGCGATAGCGGGACTGGTATGAAGGACCAGTTGCCTACTGCCCTCTGATCCGGCAGCGGGAGACCCGGAAGTGATGCCCTTGGCTGGCCCTACAGCTTTCTTGAGTTGGCCGAATGACACAGATCGCTGGAGAGGACATGAGGCTGCTGGTCCGGACGGAGCCTGAGAAGCTGGTTGGAAGATGTCCGCAACAGACACCATAGATCCGGATGCAGTAGAGGGAGTTTTCCTTTTTGGTGGCTTGGTGGAGGCTGTTGCTCCTGCTGGCTTTGGAGCCGAGGTTGGTGCTGGTGCTGTTGATGCTGGTGCTGGTGTTGTTGGTGCTGTTGGTGCTGTTGGTGCTGCTGGTGCTGCTACTAGTACTGGTGCTGTTGGTGCTGGTGCTGGTGTTGTTGGTACTGGTGCTGGTGCTGTTGGTGCTGCTGATACTGGTGCTGCTGGTGCAGAAAAGACTAGGGTTGAAGAGGAACTTGGTTGGGGTGGTGCCGATGAAACTGGCACCTCAGAACTGTGCAGTGGCGCCAAAGAGGAGGAGCTAGGATGATCCGACATAGCCGTATTCTAGGCTGCCCCACTACCCCCCGCGCCGATGTTGCCCTCCTCATGGCGAGGTGGGCTCTGGTCAGGCACAGCCGCTAAGTCCTCTTGAATAGGACTGAGTGGGCGAACATCGTCGTTGCGGGAGGGAGAGGGACTGCTCCGGAACGGAGAGGCAATGCCGGAGCCGCTTTGGGGAATGACCCTAGGAGCTCTAGAAAATAAAAGTGTAGCAAGTTACGAAGAGAAAAAAAGAACAAATAAAAGGCAAGGACAGAAAGGGAAAGACCCAAGAGCAAACGCAGAGAGACTTACTCATCCGAGGTTTGGGCGCCCTCAGGACCGTGCTCTTGGCCGCTGGCTTGGTCGAGGCTTTCACCCTGGACTTCTTCTGCCTCTTCTTGAGTGGCCATGCCTCCGAAGCTGCGGCCGAGGTTGTTGCGCGCTTTTGGGAGGGAGCAGGGACCGGACCACCTGTGGCGAGGGGGGAACCTCATGGACCTGACCGGTCGGGTTAGCTGAAGATTCAAACATAACCAGATATGCCTAAGAGATGGGTACCGGGTCAAGTACCTCCAGGACCTCAACATCTGAGTCATCGTCATCCGGCCAATCCCTTAAAGAAGAGGCCTTACCAAGGGAACGTTTGACGGTATCCGGAGTAGGCAGGAAAGTCTCCAGATTAGGTTCGACCTCGTCCAGCTCGGCACGATCCGGCACCCACTTGCTCGCCAGCTCCAGGCCATCCTCTAGTCGTTGCTGAAGGAATCGCTGAGAACAAAGCCGCAGGGGTCAAGTTAAAAGAGTTGCCCGACATATAAAGAAGACCCAGAAAAACAATAAAGAGAGAATTTTACCTCTGGAGGAGGGTTGTCCCAGGTGTAGGGCGCAAGCCCTACTCCCAAGCCTCGGAGAATTCCTTCTCCACGTTGAAGATGGCCTTAACCCGGTGGTAAACTATCGAGTTATCGAGCTCGAAAGAGGAAGTCTAGTGGGGATCGAGGGGGCCGCTCAAGTAGCAGATCTCGTGGGCACGTTTCTGCAGAGGGGAGACCCGGCTGCGGATGAAGGTGATCATAATATCCTCCCCCTACAGCTTCTCCTTGAGAAGCTCCTTGATCTGACGGTCAACCAAATTCGCCAGAACCGTGGGTTGCTTCGGAATACTCTCCCAAAGAGAGGTGTCTGGGGCTCCGAGCTTGAAGGGAAGGAGCTAGATCAGGTCCTCATTCGTAGTGTTCCGGACGTAGAAGAAATTTTGGGCCTAGCCTTTGCAAGACTCAAGCCCGGTGACCCGGGGAAAGGCGGACCTCTTGCGGGGAGATATGGAGGACCCACCGCATTGGGTCAGATGCTTCTCAGCCGGAGTAAGCTCTTTATCCGGAACGACATTCTTCTGGAGACCAAAGAACTTAATCCACATCTCCTTGGAGGGCCAGAGGCCGAGGTATCCCTCTATGCTGGAGGCAAAAGAGGAGAGAGAGGTAATGGCGTTGGCGGGGAGATGGTGCGGTTGCAATTGATAAGTGGAAATAAATTCATGGAAGAAATCATAAATAGGAAGGCCGAAGCCGCGCTGGAAATGGGAAAAAAAACAACATACTCCCCTGGATTTGGAGAGGAGGGAATCTCGTCGGCGGCGAGGCGGCAGGCAACACCGGCGGGGATGCGGCGCGTGGCGCGTAGCCAATACAAATCATCTTCACAGACGAAGGCGCCGTCCCAGCCACCGCGCTCGTGGGCCTCATCTTCCTCTTACTGCGCGACCACGGCAGCCTCTTCCTCAGTCATAGTGAGGTCGAGGTCTTCGAGGACGAGGTCAGAGTAGAGATAGCCGGCCCTGGGGAACCTAGAAGCACAGGGCCCCGTGGCGCAGATCTTGAACAGAAGCGGCGACGCGGTCGCAGGGAGCGTCTAGATGCAGTTGCGGCGGCACTGCACTGGCGAAGAAGCAGTGGTGGTGGTGGAGTTGTAGCGAAGAAGAAAGGAGGCATGGGAGCGCGTGATGTGTGGGTAACCTCCCCAAGATTGCCCAGCCCCCTATTTAACCACACGTGCGGGCGCGTAGTGGGATCCTTTGCGGTGGCCCTGCCACACACAATAGGCATGTCCGCGACCAAACCAGCCAATCAGACGCCTGCCATAGCAAGGACTACAAGGAGCAAAAGACCCCGTGACACGACGTGGTGTTACGGTTACCAAGGCGCTGCTGCGAAGGGACGTGTGTAGCAGTTATTCCTGACATTACAACAGTAACCGGCGCAGTAAATGGGCGTGGCCCTTAAAATGAGGCAAACTGATGATTACCCTCCATGTAGGACGTGGGGAAGCATATGAGAGAAGGAAAGGTAACTCGGATATGTGAGACAAGACTCAGCTAGCGAGAGATAACTCGAAATGAGCCAAGGGAACGCAAGAGAAAAAAGTCTGGATTATGGAGTAACTCGGCCAAGGAGGCAAAGATCTGGATAGGGGAACCTGCCGTTGCCTTAACAACAAAAGTTACTAAGACCGCACCAGCTTCGGAGACTAATGTTGGGGGGATACCCCCGGGTAGGGTCACACCAGGGTATAAAGGCCGAGTTAGCCGAGGTACGACATGTTCAAAGCAAGTGCTGGCCATGTCACCTCAAGGCAGGCCGACCCACGGAATAACCCGACCCGTGGGGCATCTCCCTAGCCTTAACCCGGCCGACATAAAATGTATGTCGGCCATGTTTATCTATCTAATATGCAGGTACCCTCGTAGCCGGATTAGACGTGTGCTAACCGGATTACAACTTGGCTTCCAAGAGAAGGAAGGAATCTCCCACTGGTCAAAAGGTGGCCTTTGCTAGCTGTACCATGAGCAAAGCAAAGGAGAGGGAAGGACCAACGGGGCAGGGGCGACCAAGGTGACGCGGGCGGTGTTGGCTGACGTAGCCCGTGTCTGGTGACGCTTAAAGGCAAGGACTACGTAGTGGGTTACGTCCAAAGCCCGGATGAGCCATTAAAGATAATAAAGAAGCATCTAGCTTTAATCGAGGAGTATATTCAGGGAATATGCTACCACGTGTGCCCTAACATTGTAACCCGGGATTCCCTATATAAGGAGCACCAGGGCCTCCATAGAGAGGGACCGATCATTTTCTCTGTCTAAGGTAGAACTCTAGAGCTAGGTTGTGGGGTGTAAGAGACATAGTCTCCTTCTCACCAATAGCTCGAGGAGCACTTGTAAACCATATTGATAGAGAAAATACAGCAACATATGTGTGTGGAATCACCAGGTTTTCCCTCCATGGATTCCCCTAGCACACATTGGCCCCATCTTTAGCCTATACATGGCATCTGTCGTGCCACCACCACGACATTGACAGATGAGGATATAGTTGAGCATGTGGCGAGATCAGTTGAGCCGGAGGCTAGATTGTGGCTGTTTACTATGCTCGAGTCAATGAAAGGTGAAGGACTTGCGCATTTGCTGGTGACGCTGTGGGTGATATGGCATGCGAGGAGGGGGCTATCTTTGAGGATGTGTTCCAGAGTTCTATGGCGACGGTCGGCTTTGTGAACTGGTTCCTAGATGATCTGGGCGCGTCAAAGGAGAGGGAAGTGATGCCAAAGGGTAGGCCGACAAGGAAAGGGAACTGGATTGCTCCCCCAGCGGGGAAGGTTAATGTGGATGCAACAGTGGCCAGGAACTTGGGCCGAGGTGCGGTAGCTGCGGTTTGCCGATCGGGCGAGGGAGATTTTCTGGGTGCGTCAGCTGTGGTGTTTGACGGAGTTTCCCATCCGGGGACTCTGGAAGCACTAGCTTGCCGAGAAGCGTTGGACTTGGCGAATGATCTTCTGGCGGGGCCGATGCTGGTGGCGGCAGACTGTCTGGTGGTGGTGCATCCATGGTGTTAACTTTGGGGTGTTCGCGAGTGTACTAGCTGAGATCAAGGAGAGGGCTCGGCTGAGGGGAGATACCTCCTTCTGCCATGAGAGAAGAGAGGCGAACGAGGAGGCCCATAACCTGACGAGGTTTGCTTCGTCCTTGCCGGAGGGGCGATATGTTTGGTTACTTCAACCCCCAGTGGGTTTAAACATCCTTGTAACTGTAACGTTTAATTATAGGGATGGACGGTAAAAAAACAGAATGTCCTCGAAGCTAAAAAGAAAAGTCCTTCTCCACTCCGTGTTGACCGCGGCGTTCGGTGCGGCTTTGCCAGCACATGTATATACGTGCCTAGTTTGTTTTCATAAATTTCCAAATCTTAGAGAGACGTTTTTGCTATGTTACAAATAGTCGGTTTCGTCCTACTCACATGTATATATGCTTTGCTTGGGTGTGCTTCAAGTAGAGTAACCTTTTTTTTCAAATTCGACGGAGGTCAGTTTATATGCACATAAGTAGTTTTTATTTTAAAAAATGAGTTAAAAACTACCAGGATGTGCATAGACAACCATTAAAGTTGATGCTTGTCCTCGTATCAAAGCAAACTACAATATGGCTAGCAGACTTGAGCCTTTAGTCCCGGTTGCCCAACCAGACTACGAAATCGGGATGAAAGGTCGCCTTTACTCCCGGTTGGACACAAACCGGGACTAAAGGACCTCAAGGGGCTGCGGTCGAGCGCGCGGAACCTTTAGTCCCGACTCATGTTCCGAACCAGGACTAAAGATATATTTTCAAATTTTATTTTCAAAAAAAAATTTGATTTTTTTTCCAATTTTTTCTTTAACATTTGAATTGTTTTACTCGTTAATCTCTCATTTGTAATACTTTTAACACTAACTATACTTAACCTTAGGTCAAATTGCACTTATAGTCAAACTTTCCGATCGGTCACCCATCCTAGCACTACTTCACCCCTAGCCAGTGGCGGAGCCAGGAATTGAGCTAAGCTGGGTCAAACAAATAAGCTCTAAAAGTTTTTAGCCACAAATGCAAGTGTATTTAAAAAAACAAGTCCAAACAGATTTCATATTTCATCAAGTACAACTACAAACTGACTATAAACAACATGAAAACTACATACACAATAGTGTTACATTTGATAAGAGGCTTTATGACCATGCGAATCAAAATCAGAACATAAAAGGCATAGACTAATTTAACTGCAGCCTCTACATGTATTGGAGAATTAGAGAACAACAAGATACATCGATCAACATACCAAATTCATCTATTCTCATATCGCCCGCTGGTGGCCAGATTAGGCGATTGGATTGGATGAATCAACGATTTAGTGGAGCAGAGAGCGGCGAAGGCGATGAGGCGCGCACAACCCAGTGACCTCCCCAAAGTTTTGTAGGATGGAAGCCAAGTTTGAGATGTCTTGCACCACCGGAGCCAAGAAAATCACAGCGTCATCAGCATAAAGCGGAACTCCTGATTTCATGAAGTCCCCAGGCAGTTGCTGAAAGAGGCCTGCTTCCGTGGCCATTTCTAAAATCTTCTGCAGGGGGTCGATAGCAAGGTCGAAAAGTAGTGGCGAAAGGGGGTCACCCTGCCTCAGCCCCCGACCATGAGAGATGTCCTTGCCAGGGTGACCATTAAGAAGAACCCGCAAAGTGGCAGTGGAGAAGATGAGAGTAGCCCGCGCCCTCCATCTTGGAGGGAAACCCTTCCGCTGCATGAGGTCGAGTATATAATCCCACCGCACCGAATCAAAGGCTTTTGCGATATCGAGCTTGATGAGCAGCGTCGGGGTGTGTTTCTTGTGCAAGCGACGGGCGGCGTTTCTGACATACATGAAGTTGCCATGGATACTACGGGATTTGATGAAGGTGCTTTGGCTGGTGGAAATTATGCCATCCATCTTGGGCCGAAGACGAAGGGCCATTGCCTTGTCAATGATTTTGGGGATCATATGAATAAGGCCGAGACGCTCTCAGCCCCATCCTTCTTTGGAAGTAGGGCGATGTTTGCCAAGTTGATAATATGGAAGTTGGTGACTGACAATTCAGAAAAGCCGTTGATGATGCGTGATACGTTGAAACGCATCTATAATTTTTGATGTTCCATGATTATTTTATATCTACTTTCTTATGTTTTGTCCACACTTTGGAGTATTTTTGCAAATTTCTTGAACTAACCTATTAACAAGATGCCACGGTGCCATTTGCCTGTTTTTTGTTGTTTTTGCTTTCAGAAAAGCTAGTAAGGAAATATTCTCGGAATTGGACCGGACGAAAGCCAAAGTCAATATTTTACCCGAAGCAACACAGAGTCTAGAGGGGAGACGAAGAGGGGAACCAGGGCGGCCACACCTGGTGGCGGCGTGGTCAGCCCTAGCCGCGCCACCAGGGGTGTGGGCCCCCTGGCACTCCACTGACCTTGCCCATTTGCCTATAAAAGTCTCCCGGGACGAAAACCCTAAGGACCCGATCAAAATTCCACAAAAGAGTCTGTAGCCACCTTCATCTCCATCCCTAGATCGAGAGGGATCTGAAGCTCTTCTCAGCACCCTGCCGGATGAGAGAGATCACCCTGGAGGCCTTGTTCATCACCATGTCTGCCTCCAGTGTGATGCGTGAGTAGTTATTCTCTAGACTACATGTCCATATAGTAGCTAGATGGTTGGTTCTTCTCCTTTGTGCTACCATGTTTAGACCTTGTGGGCTCCGTTCATGATCAAGATCATCTATTTGTAATCTTACATGTTGTGTTTGCGGGGATCCGATGGATATTGAGATGCTATTTCAGATTGATTATTGATTCTATCATGTCTTTATTATTTGTGATCTTGCATGCTTTCCGTTGTTAGTAGCTATCTTGGCCGAGTAGATGCTAACAACTCCAAGAGGAAGTATTTATGCTCGATAGTGGGTTCATGCCTCTAGTAATCTGGGGAAGTGACAGAAATCTCTAAGGTAATAGATGTGTTGTTGCTACTATGCAGAAAACAGCAATCCTTTGTTCATAGAACAATCGTATTGTTTACTTTATACACTTTGCTTAATGCAATTATCTGTTGTTTGCAACTTAATAATGGAGGGGGTTCGGATGATAACCTGAAGGTGGATTATTTGTCATAGATGTAGTTGGATTATGGTCTATGTATAATGTTGTATTGACCAATCAAATCTCATAGGAGTCAAGATGATTAGTATATGCATGTATGCTTTCTCGGTGTCTGTCAATTGCCCCGCTATAATTTGTTCACCCAACATGTCAACTATCTTAAGGAGAATCACCTCTAGTGAACTATGGACCCCGGTCCATTCTTTTACCATCAATCTACAATCTATTTACTGTTTTTTGTTTACTTTCTGCAAGCAATTACTATCTTCCATACAATACGTTTAATCCTTTGTTTTTAGCAAACCGGTGAGATTGACAACCTCACTATAAGTTGGGGGCAAAGTTCTATGGTTGTGTTGTGCAGGATTCCAAGTTGGAAACGACACCTTGGAGGTGTTTCCTTGCTCCTACTGGTTCGATAACCTTGGTTTCATAACTGAGGGAAAATTTGCTACTGTGCTCATCATACCTTCCTCTTGGGGTTCCTCAACAAGCTCAATACATTTTGAGCCATCAAGCACTTTTTCTGGCGCCATTGTCGGGGAGTCAAGGACATCTTCACAAGGGGAGTCCCTCATAACCAATCTCTTTACTTTGTTTTATTTGTTTTGCTTAGTTTATTTCTATTTTGTTTGCTTGTTTCTTTTATCAAAAACACACAAAAATTAGTTGTTACCTCGTTCTCAGCTCACCATGTTGACTCCTAAGTTCACCCTAAAAGACCTTTCAATAGGTCGTGGCTCTATAATTGGGAAAGATAATATTGAAGAATTCTTTAATCATGTTAGCAAGCATGAGGATATTGAGGATAGATCCCTAGCAGAACTTTCTCCAAATTATGAAATCGCTGCAGCTTCTTTAGTTCACATGTTGGAAGCTAGGTTTGTTAACCTTAACCCCATAATACAAGTAATGTTTCTTAAACTTAAAGATATTGAGGACCCTGAAAAGAGGGATTTTATTCTGGAAACTTTGCTTAAAGAATTCTATGATGTTGTTAAGGAAGCTAGAAAAGTCTTTGATTGTTTTAATATGCTAGGCTCATGTGTAGATTTTATTGGTACACAAGAAAAGATGGATAAAACCAAACCCAAAAATGGAGAGGAAATTAAAATACCAATACCTTTTAAACTTGTAGGGATGCATGAAGCCTTAGAGAAGAATTTTGATTAGGTTGTTCCTGAAAACCCATTTGATGAAAATAGTGAACCCAAGAGCATTGAGAGAGGAACTTTTAGAACCTATTTGGATGAGACACCTTGCCTTGTTGAAGATATTTCTGGTATTGATCTTAATGCTTCTTCATTTGAGAATACTTGATTCTTTTCCTTCTTCTTATGGCTAGCTCAAAGGCGTTAAAGAAAAGCACTTATTGGAAGATAACCCAAATTTTGTTAGGAACCTTTTGTTG
The DNA here is from genome assembly GCA_910589775.1 of Avena eriantha. Lineage (NCBI taxonomy): Eukaryota > Viridiplantae > Streptophyta > Magnoliopsida > Poales > Poaceae > Avena > Avena eriantha. The sequence goes on from OU342745.1 coordinate 518,803,973, forward strand.
AGTCTTGGAAGTTATTACCCTTGTAATAACCACTCCTTATCATTTTTGTGTTGTTTTGTGCCAATAGTAACCTCTAATGAGAGAGAAATAATGCTTGGGAAAGTTGTTGTCCCGAAACAGATTTTTGTGCTTTGCTGTAAACATTCGTGAAAAATCTCCGTACGTCGGTTTGAGGTGTAATTTTTTGTCCTTCTGCCCCAGGTTGTTATCTAACTTTCGTTAGTTTCGAAATTTTCGATTGGAGCAACAGAAGGTCTTCAAAAAAATCGGTTTTTACCTGCTGGTCTGTTTTAACAGATTTCTACCATTATTTGCATCTACTCTTAATCTCTTTATTTTTGAGTTGTCTTTGATCATTTGAACTTTTTAAAGGAAGTGCTACATTAGCTTTGTTTTAATGGAAGTTTTACTTGTGTTGGAACTGAATCTAAAGACTTATTATCTTGAGTACACTAATGTTGCTAATGAAGATTGTGTGAAGTTTTGTATGAAGGAAATTTTTAAGTGTCGGGAAGGATAATATGATAAGATGAAGTATGGACAAAAGCTCAAGCTTGGGGATGCCACCCGTGTCACCCCAAGAAATATTCAAGAAGTACAAGCATCAAAGCTTGGGGATGCTCAAGGCATCCCCTTCTTCACCAATAAAAATCTCAGGTTTCTTCCAAACACTTCATTTTTATTGTTTCGTGCACAGTTGTGTTGTTCTTGGAGCGTCTTTGTTTTGTTTTTAGTTTTTGTTTGCTTAGTTTGCTTGAATAATTGGTTGGACCCCCTCATTCATATATGATAGTTTTCAAATAAGTTGATTTGGATTGGAAAAGAGTAGGAAAGTTCATGCTTAAGTGGTATAAAAGGAGCTTGTTTTTAACTGTGGCTTAGACTTTATCATGTCATGCTTGATATTGTTTTGACTTTATGCTTAGTCATTATTGATGTAGCATGACTTGTTACAAACAATTGAGAATTGCTTAATGTGCCTTTAAAGAATCATGCATTGTTTTAGCATATTAAAGCATAATATTGTGGTATTCTCCTTTAAATGCTTTATTTGGGTTGACTTGGCGCATGCTCACACCATGTTAAGACTATCCCAAGTCACCATGGCCTCTATGATCATTTAGTTTCAACTTGTAATATCACTTTATGCTTTAATTAATGATGTTTTGTCGCTTTGCATGATTATGGCCATTATTGCTCTATTAGTTGGTCGCTCCCAGTCTTTTGCTAGCCTCCATACCAAGTATGAGTTCCATTCATGCATCCAACTCCAAATAAAACCAAGTTATTCCAAAGATTCCACTATACCTACCTATTAGCATTTGCTATTCCAAGTATATTCATGTTTTTATCTACCTTCCGAATTAAACTTGTTATGTGAAAATTAGTGATTAAAGCTCTCATGAACTTGATGGCACACTTTACATTTCTTGCACTTAATAAACTTGAACCATTGTGCCCATCTATGTTGCGTATATGCTTGCACTTTGTAAGTTGTGAATTAGCAGAACCATGCTATCATGGGGAACGCTTTCAACATTGCACTTTATTCAGTTGATATCATGTTCTTTTGCTTATGGATCCCGGCGGTGTGAAATCAAAGGGGAGCTTGTACGGCTCATGGAGTTCGTATATGTGTTAGAGAAATGCCTGGGCGGCTGGTCTAATCCACGCCTAATCATGGTGGAAACCTGCATCGTAACCATAGTGAGCAATCTATGAAGCATTCTCTAAAAAAAAGAAGCCTATGCAAATAGGAAAGAAAAAAAGAAAAAAAGAAAATAAAAAAGGGAGGCCTATGCAAATAGGAAATAAAAGGATTGCTGAGATGTTCATTGTCTGCTTGCCTTGTCATTTTGATATGGGGAATCTTCCGTATCATCGGGCAAGGGGTACCCCATTGACGGTTCTCTATGATACACATGTACTTACAATGACAAGAACTTACTTGTGACTAAACTTGAGTAGCATGAGGAACGGTCTTTGTAAGTAAGGGGCATGAGATTTCAACTTATAACTTGTCAAGCATATCCTCATATTTGTTCACTTTAACCTTAATCAGCTAAAGATGCTTATGATAGGGGTAATGAGAGCTAAAAGCTAATAAGTACATAATTTTTGGAAGCTCTTAATGAAACTTGAATCCCTGCTTCCTTCTATGAAGGCCTTTCTTTTACTTTTATGTTGAGTCTCCATCTTCTATCTTTATGCACCTATTGAGAGAGCATAGTGGCCATTCTTAGTTTAATGTGCATTGTACCAAGACTTGTTGATTGATTCATAACTTGGATATTGCTTGTTCTTAAACTATTTGTATCTAGTCACCCTTATGAACTTTGAAGGTATCCTATGCATTTATGTTTTGCTACACTATGAGGGACAAGCTAGATACCATTCTCATTATGTTTTCTATATGTGAAACAAACAAACGTCTTGCAAAGCATTGCTATTCATGAATCTTTTGTTTGTGCCTTTTCATGTTACAATATAGTTGTTATGTCTTATTGTTAGAACTATATCTTTCATGCTATGTTAAAGTACTATGATCCTAGTTATCAATGTTTTACAAATGCTTGATCAAGTTTATGATGGTGCATGTCACCTCAAAAATTCTTCTTTTTTATCACTTACCTACTCGAGGATGAGCAGGAGTTAAGCTTGGGGATGTTGATACGTTGGAAACGTATCTATAATTTTTGATGTTCCATGCTTGTTTTATATCTACTTTCTTATGTTTTGTCCACACTTTGGAGTATTTTTGCACATTTTCTCGAACTAACCTATTAACAAGATGCCACAGTGCCAGTTGCCTGTTTATGCTGTTTTTGGTTTCAGAAAAGCTAGTAAGGAAATATTCTCGGAATTGGACCGGACGAAAGCCAAAGTCAATATTTTACCCGAAGCAACACATAGTCTAGAGGGGAGACGAAGAGGGGAACCAGGGCGGCCACACCTGGTGGCGGCGTGGTCAGCCCTAGCCGCGCCACCAGGGGGTGTGGGCCCCCTGACACTCCACCGACCTTGCCCCTTCGCCTATAAAAGTCTCCCGGGACGAAAACCCTAAGGATTCGATCAAAATTCCACAAAAGAGTCTGTAGCCACCTTCATCTCCATCCCTAGATCGAGAGGGATCTGAAGCTCTTCTCGGCACCCTGCCGGACGAGAGAGATCACCCTGGAGGCCTTCTTCATCACCATGCCTGCCTCCAGTGTGATGCGTGAGTAGTTATTCTCTGGACTACAAGTCCATGTAGTAGCTAGATGGTTGGGTCTTCTCCTTTGTGCTACCATGTTTATATCTTGTGAGCTCCATTCATGATCAAGCTCATCTATTTGTAATCTTACATGGTGTGTTTGCGGGGATCCGATGGATATTGAGATGCTATTTCAGCTTGATTATTGATTCTATCATGTCTTTGTTATTTGTGATCTTGCATGCTTTCCGTTGTTAGTAGCTATCTTGGCGTTGATGCTAGCAACTCCAAGAGGGAGTATTTATGCTCGATAGTGGGTTCATGCCTCTAGTAATCTGGGGAAGTGACAGAAATCTCTAAGGTACTAGATGTGCTGTTGCTACTAGGAAGAAAACAGCAATCCTTTGTTCAAAGAACAATCGTATTTTTTACTTTACACACTTTGCTTAACGCAATTATCTGTTGCTTGCAACTTAATACTGGAGGGGGTTCGGATGATAACCTGAAGGTGGATTATTAGTCATAGATGCAGTTGCATTACGGTCTATGTATAATGTTGTATTGCCCAATCAAATCTCATAGGAGTCAAGATGATTAGTATATGCATGTATACTTTCTCGGTGTCTATCAATTGCCCCGCTGTAATTTGTTCACCCAACATGTCAACTATCTTAAGGAGAATCACCTCTAGTGAACTTTGGACTCCGGTCCATTCTTTTACCATCAATCTACAATCTATTTACTATTTTATGTTTACTTTATGCAAGCAATTACTATCTTCGACACAATACATTTAATCTTTTGTTTTCGGCAAACCGGTGAGATTGACAACCTCACTGTAAGTTGGGGGCAAAGTTTTGTGGTTGTGTTGTGCAGGATTCCAAGTTGGAAACAACACCTTGGAGGTGTTTCCTTGCTCCTACTGGTTCGATAACCTTGGTTTCATAACTAACGGTAAACTTGCTACTGTGCTCATCATACCTTCCTCTTGGGGTTCCCCAACGAGCTCGATACATTTTTAGCCATCAACTCGCATGAGATCCTCTTTTACAATATCCCAGCAACAACGGAAGAAAGCCCCAGTGAAACCATCAGGCCCTGGAGCCTTGTTAGTAGGCATATCATGAATTGTAGAATTAATCTCTTCCTCCGAGAAAGGAAGGCCCAAATCATCCAAGTCTTCGATTTCGGGATCAATGGCCTCCCAGTTGAAATCAACGGAGCACGGCTCCGGCTGCCCCAAGATAGTAGAGAAATGGTTATGGATGAGCTGCTCTTTTTCAACATGGGAAGTGGCCCAACCCCCATAGCTCTTGAGCTTTTGAATTGCATTCTTACGGCGACGAGAGTTGACACAAAGGTGGAAGAATTTGGTGTCTGCATCACCCTCTCTTAGATAGGAGATTCTTGAAGGTTGCCGTTTACGCGAACGCTCCAGGAGCGCCAACCCCATAACACGACGCTTTAGAGTAGTACGAAGTGCTTTCTCATCATTATATAGGCTGCGCGACTCCTGAGCCACGTCAAGTTGGAGGATGATGTCCAGGGCCATGAGCAGTTGATGCTTGTGATTTGAAAATAAGCTCTTACTCCAAGTGCGGAGCTTCTTAGAAGTGGGCTTCAATTTATGATTCAAAATGTGAACCGACTGAGTGTGAAAGGTATGCTCGGTCCAGGCAGAGTGAACAACCTCAAGGAAATCAGGCATTTTTGTCCAGAAAAAGTGGAAGGTGGTAGGCTTTTGGGCCCCTCGTTGGTTAGAGAGCAAAAGCGGGCAATAGTCCGAGAGGGATGATGAAAGGGCTTGTAGCGTGTGGTGCTCAAAAGCCAGCTCCTAGCTTGCATTGTAGAAAGCTCGGTCAAGCCTCTCCAAGGTAGGATCATCCCGCTCATTGCTCCAAGTGAACTTTCTATTCTAGAGCTTTAATTCCCAGAGTTGGGAAGCATTGAGGGCCTACCTAAACTGCCTCATCAGCCGAAAGTTGATGTTTCCGTTGTCTTTTTCAGCGACTTGATAAATTTGGTTGAAGTCACCGAGGATAATCCATTTTGAATCGTTAGTAGGGGAGTAAGCAATCATCTCATCCAAGAAGGTTCTTTTTTCGCATCATTAGTTGGGCCATAAATAGTTGTGAGCTTGAACGAGGTTCCGCATGATCGGATTACCACATCAGCCGAGACCTGGTGAGTGCCAATGTGAATGCTTGATAGGTCCACATGATCATCATCCCTTAGAAGCAGAATTCCTCCACGGGTGCCAATTGCAGGGTGGTGCGCAAAGGATCGAAGACGATAGCCACCAATATAGCCCGTAGTTTGGTGATCAATGAAATCAAGCTTGGACTCCTGAATGCAGGCAATGTGGCAAGCAGTGCTAGCCAGCAGGGCGTGAACCGTGTGTTTACGAGCTTGGTCATTGAGACCATGAACATTCTAGCATAATATGTCAAGGTTGATGCTCAGCATTGGAACAGGAGCTCTGGCGATAAAATCGACCGGGTCTTTGCGGGCAAAGCCTTGATGGAGTACATCATAACGTGATAGCAGAGGTTTTGCCAATGAAGCCGGCGAGCCGAGGTTGACTAGGATGGGTGACATGCCCGCCCAATAATAGCAAACATAAACATCAAATAAAGGGAAACTACTGATACACCCAGCAATTAAGCGTTGCAGTTGCAGGAATGATCCTAGACCAGATCAGGCCTAGTGGCAACAATCTCCGCGCCACCCGGTCCATCCATGGCAAGGAGCGCTGCATCAGCAGCGGTGAAGCTTGGCAGATTAAGGCGAAACAGGGCGGTCACGACCTGAATGGCGAAGTCTGGCATGGCGGTCTTGAAACTCTGGACATATTGCTTCCTAGCCTCCTCGAGCGGCATAGCGTTAGCCTCAATTCCCATCTTCTTTGCCAACACATAGAAGGCCTTGTCAACTACAGGCATGAGTGGCTTAGAAGCAAGCCTGGAGCTGCGACGGTCCACCGAAGCAGGAGGTGCCGGCACCGGGCGAGAGGCAGGGACACGGGCCAGAGGTAGCGACAGAATTGGTGGCTCCGAGCAGGCAAAGAAATCATCAATGGCCACCACAGCCTCAGCAACATGCCTTGTAGCCGAGGGAGCAGCATCCTTCGGTGCGGCATGGCCCAGCAGATCTCTGATAAAAGTGGCCTCAGCATCATCATCCAAAGGCTCCTCAACACTAGTCATTGCTCCAGCATCCTGACCCAACAGATCCTCCAGGCCGGCATCCACAACAGCGCAACTATCGACCGCGCCGAACCAGGCTTCATCCCTGGCCTCATCCTCCCAGCTATCCGGCACCACGCGGGCCTCCTGTCCACCCAGCATAGCAGGCTGCGCCAAAGAAGTGACAGGCAACAACACAGACTCATGAGCATCCTCTCCCCAAGCGGTATGAATAGGCTCATCCTTCGGTAGCTTGAAGGAGCATGGCGGCGGGGATGCCAATCTAGACAAGCCAATCGAGAGGCCAGCAAGTGCCTCGTGAATTGACCGCACCCAATCTCTGCAAGTGTGGCTGAAGGAGGGTGAGGCATGGGGCGGCGCAGACACCGGAGGAGCGGCGCCCAGGAGAGATGGCAGGGCAGCGCGCATGGCCACAACCCCGTCGCGGAAAAGAACATGTAGTTGCGACGTCACCTCTGCGTCGGTGAGCACCGGTTCAGGCTCTGGCGCGCGTACCACAAGCGCATGCTCGCTGGTGATGACAGAATCCAGCTGAAGAGGAGGGAGCATTTGCCGACGCCCACCCTGGGACTGCTCCTAGCCACAGGAGTGATGGAGAGAGCCATGCGCACGGTCCCGCGTCTGGCGACGCCCTCCATCATGGGTGCGGCTGCTTGCACTTGGCGCGCGTGAAGATAAACGGTGATCCCTGCCACCTCCACTCCCATCATAGCAGTCATCATCCTCGGAACGGTGATGCCGGCTTGGCTCACGGTCATCACAACGGCGGCCATGACGAGAACGGCTTCGGGAGCGTGCCTCCCGCGCACGGGACTACTGTCGTGGCTCACAGTGGCGCCAGAGCGGCTGGAGCGACGCCCGCCCGCGCCGCGCGAGCCACCGTCCCCGCCGCCATCCCTGTGCTCCGAGTGCCCGTGTCAGCGCACACCACGATCCGTAGCCAGTGGAGGGATGCCCGTAGGAAGGGTGGAGTTCGAGCCGACCGGCATGCCGTCGACCGTGCCATCACGCCATGGTGGGAGAGAGCACGTCGAGGGGCGGAAGTCAGAGATGGGCGCACCGCCATCCAGCACCGGCATGTCGAAGTAGTCCTCGATCAAGTCGAAGTGGATTAGGACGCGGAAGGTGATGTCGCGCTTCCACTGGTCCGGACGGTCTTTAGAGACGCTCACTAGTGAGGAGAGGCAGTCGGCAGCCTTGTTGGCGAAGGTGCACCATAGCACCTTAGGGATGTGATGCGGGTCGGGCGTCCAAGCCCAGAGGCCAAAGGAAGAAGTATCTTCCATGGTAGTGAAGCCCTCATCCATCCTCTGCACTGCGCATTTGTGCCCTAGAATTTGGTCCACCACCTCTGGCCTCCAAGCGAACGGCGGCACGCCGCTGAGGTGCAGGTGAATCCGGTAGTAGAGGTTGGCATTGTATGCATGGGTGACGATGCGCCAGGGCCTGAAGTGGATCTCCAGGCCATCTTGCTTGAAGGATGCACGGTCCATGCGCATGAGCCTGTCCCTACCTAAGAGCAGCAGAAGAGAGCTTGACCAGGTATTCCTCGGGGAAGTGCTTGCTCACCATGATTTTAGCCGAGCGCAACATGAACTTGCGCCTGAACGCATCCATGACGTCTGAGCGATCAGTGCCGCTTGGGGGCGAGAGAACCCAGGCCACCAGCGCAGACCCCTCCCAATCCACCGTCGCAGAGTCGAGGTGGAAGGAGGAGGCCAGGTAGCAGGTGTCCTCATCAGGGCGGGAGTCCGGGGCGCCAATGAACGCCATGCCGTCGAGGAGGCTACTGCGTGTAGCAGGCGGCGGAGGGAGACCTTGCAGACACAGCAAGGGCGGAGGAGCGAGGTGGCGAGGCTGGGGAGCGAGCACGCAGCTAACGAGCGGAGGAGCAGCGGTGGAAGGCCCGACAATCCCACGCCTGGTGACCCCAGCGGCGGCAGTTGGAGCACCTCACTAGGTCGCGGCAGTCAGCCAGGAGGTGGTCAGGAGCTAAGCAGTGGAAACAGCACTGCGAGCGGAAGCGGATGGCCCAGGAATTAGTAGAGGAGCTGGGCGAGGAGGAAGCACGCCGCGCCCTTGGAGGGGAGAGTCGTTGATGTCGCAGTGAATGCCCATCTTGTCGAGCCGAAAGGAGCAACGCGCGCCGCTCGCGATGCGACAACACAGGCATCCAGCTCGACACACGCATCGCGCCCCTCGACACCGGAGAGGACGGCCTAGGAGTTGACAGGACGTCGACGACAGGGAAACGCCGCCTAGGAGAGGAGGGAGCCACTTGAATGCAAGGAGCAGGGACGTTGAAGGCCACGAACTTGGGCTTGCGTGCGGGCGCACGGGCAATGAATGCCGGAGACGAGCACAGGATGCTGACCGGGGCCATCTTCAAAGAAGGCGCGGTGGGTGGGCATCCCGCCTGACGCAACAGGAGTAGGGCTGCATTAACTTCCTCGCAGCTCTCGGTCGAGGTAGCAACCAGGTCGAGGGATCCCACCACGGTGCTCTGGATGTGCCTGACGAGAGGAACGGGGCCTGCCGGAGCCGCAGGGGGCAGGCTCACCGCGGGGCCGGCAGGAGCAGATCTGGAGGCTTGGTCAACGCCACCGAGCGCCCGACCCATGAAAGCAGGGGTAAAGTTGGTGGGAAGGGAGGCCGGAGGGGGGGGCTGAGCGTGGAGCTGGGTGGAGGATGGAAGGCAGGGCATACCGCCTGCAGGCAACATGGGCGGCCGGCCACCGCGCGCCAGGGCGACGCCAGAGCTCGGGTGTCTAACGGTCATGTTCCCCCCTCTCTGCAGTTTCTTCGGTCAAGTTTCGGCTCTCCACGTGCGTGATGTTATCTCCATCACTTAATAAATATCTAGGTTGAAAGATAAATCAAACCGTGCCAGTTTCGGAAATTCACACAGTTCAGGGTTTGGTTTATGTTTGATCTACAAGTTGAAGGTTTATTTTAGAGTTTTCCGCCAAGCTTAAAACATACAATGTTTTTCACAGAGATTTTTTTTTGCGAGGAAAACACGGATTATATTGAAGCAACCAAATTACAAAGAGGAACACCAGAAAGATAGAAAATACAGAGCAGCCCCTCTACAACCCGATGAAGACGACGGCGAAGAACGCATCGATGGCGCGCCGCCGCATCTTCTCCTCTTGAATCTTGGAACGGAAGAAGTCCCCTAGCGGACGGGAAGTCGTCGAAACTCGAACTCCGAAGAGCCTCCATCCGCCGCCGTCGACCACATCGTTTTGCTCCAACAGCAGCATCTTCCAGCAAAACACGATCCGGATCCGCCGCCTCGGACACCGGCGGGGATTTATTTGCGCACAACACAGCTCCAAGAAGCTGTGAGCACGACCACAGCAGCGGATCCGCGGCGCAGCTCTGTGGAGCTTCACCGACAGAGGAGAGGACCGCCACCGCGACAAGCCGCTCCGGCCACGCCACCACCTCCTTCGCATCGCCGGCTGGCACCCAACTACTACCTACGCTATATACACACCTCGATCCGGTGATTCCCCGACCTCCCGCCGCCGGAGCGGCCGGCGGAGGCCAAGAAATCAGCCGGATCGGAGGCGGCGAGGTGGGAGGAGTGGGTGGGTTGAGAAATTCGCCTTCTACTGTAGACGGGAGAAGGAGAGGTCCAAGACGCCTCTGTTAATCCGCTTTCACAGAGATTTCAAGGTGTTTGATTTCTGTCTTTGTTCTGATCTTAATGGAAATACCAAAAAGAAATAGTCTATGTCCAGATTATTTGCATTGTACTTTATCGCACGTAATTTTCTTGTATGAATTAAGCACAGAGCTAGAGCTTGGCAAGAGTAGTCGCTGGAAGTTGGTGAGGATTGCGGCCTCCGTGCAGATGTTGACGCGCACGCCGCCGTCCCCCTGCCCGCCGTCCATCAGGTAGACGAACCCGGCACGCTCCGACTCGGCGCGCAGCATCGCCAGCGGCATTCCCCACCCTAAATCTGCGTCGTACACTGGCATGCCCAGCCAGCTGATCACCCTCAGCTCGGTGTCCGGCATGCAGCCGGCCGGTGCCGTCTGGCCATCCGTGTCCGCGAGGGTCAGCTCGAAGTAGTCGATCGCCGAGCGCACCAGCTCGTCGTCCATTCGGCGCACGGCGCCTGTGATGCGGCCGGCCACGGAGGGCAGGTCCTCCGAGGAGGCGACGTCCCGCACCTTGCCGGCCGCGCGCAGCCAGATGATCCCGTTGCCGAAGTAGCCGGCCGGGAGCGGCGGCCTCAGACTGCGCCGGACGCTGGCCGGGAAGGTGAGGCGCGTCGTGGCGTCCGGCGGCAGCCGGCGGGCAACGCAGACGCACTGCCACATGTGGGCGCTGACGGCGCAGAACGTGCTCACGCGGCCGCTGTCCCCGGCGCAGGCACGCTTGAGAGCGGCGACCTGGCCCTTGGAGATGTCGAATGTCACGCTGACGATGGGCCCCGACGGCTCGGACAGGTTCAGCTTGGGGCAGAAGACGGAGAGGGCGTCGGGGTGGACGAAGGGCGGGGAGCGCGCGCGGAGGAGTGTGCGGTCGTGGACGACGGGGAGCTCTAGCCCGCCGCCGGGTCCCTGGAGAAGGCAGACCACGTCTGGAAGAAGTGGAACGCGCTGATGGCGTCGGCGGCGACGTGGTGCAGCGCCGTCCCCAACGCCACGCCGCCGCACTTCAAGAAGGTCACCTGCACCGCGCACATGACGGACGGCGAGTCCTGCTCGACGCGGGGAACAAAGAGCCTCCTTAGCTCCGGCGACGGCCTGAAGCTGCTGAAGTCGTCCACGGTCATGCCCGACCGAGCGACAACGAAGAGTGCGCCCTGGCCGGCGCAGTCGATCTCTGCCCGGCCGTGGGCACCCACTCCGAGACGGCCGGCCAGCGGGTAGAAGGCCACCAGAGCCTTGGTCATCGCCGCCTTCAGCCTCGCCACGTCGACGACGGCGCCGTAGTCGGAGCGGTAGAAGTAGACGGTGGGGGTGTGACCTCGGTTGGCGAGCATGAGGTCGAGCGGGGAGAGCCAGAGGCCTCGCGTAGGCGTCTCCTCATTGGGTGTCACCATGCACGACTCCACCACCTTCACCTCCTCCACACCCACTTTCTTTCTCTTCCTCTTCGATAGCACCGCCCCCATTTTCCTTTTCCTTCTGCTGCTGATTGAGCTCTTGCAGGTTGCAGCTTGCCCGCATCTTCCCTTTTATACTCCAGTTTTATGTATGTAATCCTGAATTCTCCTGCACGGTGTCCAAGAATAATTTTCAAATATGGAGCTTCTAATCCTGAAGTCTCCTGCGAAAAGAATCAGATGCTCGAATGGAATGCCAACATCATGGTGGTCGTGGGACTGAAAGTAGATGCTGCTACCACGGTATAGTCATCATTTTCGTTTTTTTAATAAAGGGATCTTTCTTAATCAATGAAGTGCTGAAATTCCAAAAAAGAAAGAAAAGGGCTACGAACGCCTGTCACCGATCCGGAACCAGTCCGATCTGGGCTGCAAATTGATTTTTGACTTGATATCCAACCCCGGCTCCTTTCATCTCCATAAATTGATCGACACCCAGCAGTATCAAGTCCACAAAGAAGCAGTAGTATCGATCTCAAGGGAAGATGAATCTAGGGCAGTATTTCTGGCCGGATATGCCAAACTATCATGAGGAGGAGGAGGGATGAAGAAGAGCATGTGCACATGAAGAGGAGGGTATGCATGAGGAGGATTTCCGATACGGGGTCAATAGCTCCTATGCGACATGTTTCTTTGGAATTGGACAGAACATGACATAATTGAAGGAAATGGCTAGTATGCGACCTTTTTTTGGGTAGAAAATAGCCAAAGTGCGACACTACTGCTTAATCCAAAGACACATGTTGACAACTCGAATCAGGTGAGCCGAGCGGGACCCACTACGTAAGGACCTGAGCGTTGGACCCACAGAGTGTCTCCCGACGGTGGGACCCATAGCATGGGACCCATTAACTTATCCAGCTCAGCATTGGTACAAGAGAGGACCCCGAGCCGTGCAGCACCCGAGCCCTACCGCGACCTTCCCATCCTCCCTCCCCGACCGTTGTTGTTCTTCTTCTCCGGCAATGACGCGCAACAACGGCTGGCAAACGGGCCACGACCTTCCCATGTCGAGCTCCACTTTAGCCTCCCGCCGCACATGGCCGCGCTATGGCGCAGTGCCAATGACAAGCTGCCCTGTATGCCCACGTACTGCGTCCCTAAAGCGGCTGGTCACATTGACCAACAAGAATGTCAACCTTGGGCGGGAATTCGTGAAATGCGAGAGTAAACCAGAGCAGGGGAAGGTCAGATTTTACTTCTCAATCTGCCAATTTTGGTTTTTGTGTCCCAATTTCATATTTTTCATCCGATTTGGGATTTAGGGTTCAGCTTTCTGATTTCAGAAATTGAATCAATGCGCCCATTTTGAGTGGCTAGATGAGTACATAGAGCGGATTCAACTGGCTGGCGCATCAGGAGAGATCGATTTACCGTTAGAGGCGGAGAAGTTTGGATCGGGCCTGTCTAGATCTGGCAATTCCATTGGTGCTACTATGGGGGATGTAGGAGTGACGGCAGTGCCGACAGAGCTGAAGAACCTGAACAAGCAGATGAAGAAAATCATCGAATTGAAGAAGCAGGACAATTTGGTGGCCGGTCTTTTTTATGTTTGTGTAATTGCTCTCGCATTTATTTATGTGATGATAATTAGTCGTTAGTGAAGGCTATCACTGTTCCAGTTAGCTTGTGCATCACTTGTAATCGTAAAAGATGTTTGAATAAAAGTGTTGCGCTGCACGAATTCGGCATGTCTTCTTCACTCTGTTTTGTTTCTTCACTTCTCAGTCCGTCGTCAGTGTGGGCAGAGTGTAGAGTTCAGTGGTAGAGGGAGAAAAGGTAAAAAAAAGTTGGTTGATAGTTGCCAGAAAAGGCCAGGCCCAATTATAACGTACGCAGGAGCGAATAGAACATAGTCAGGCTCATTAATAAAAGAAGTGTAGCTAGTACAAAAAAAGCGCACACGGTCATTCACATAGATATATTTTTTCGTCTTATCGTTATTTCACAAATTTGAAGCTTCCTATAGTCATATTTTTTTAGATAACTCATATGAAAATTATTTGAGCTGTCCCGCGTTGTTTTGGCTCTTTTATCGTGTCTTGCTGCTAGGGTGCACCCAACGTGTTGTTTTGGCCAAAATAAAAGGTTGTTTTAGTTAGCAGTCTTTGTGAACCAAAACCCGACTAGCACTTTTTTTTACCAAAAGGTGCACTCGAAGTAACAATTTAAATTCTTTTGGTTTGTGCATGCTATGGTGTTTTTAAAGTTTTTACACGTGTGTTTCTATCTAAAATGGTTGTGCCCCTCTCAAAGAAAGAAGACATAGTGTGCTAATATAGGCACGCAGTTTATGATTGGATCATGTTTGAGTGCATTTTTTACTACAGACGGCCACATAGTTTAACAATGTAAATAGAATGTAATGAAGAAACTTTAGGCACGAATAAATATTAATATATTAGTACGACCAACATAGATAACACGATAGAGGGGCATCGGATACCCTAGTAGCATCCCCTTACAACATATAGAGGGGCATCCTCTTACAAGATATAGTGCATAAAACATAAAACAAAAATATTTAAAACTAGACATGGGCACACACGCCCCAACCAACACAACACAAGCTAGGTAGAAAGACTCGGCCAACACTCCTTGGCCCCTCCTTAGCCGGCGCCTCTCACTCTTCCTCCTCCGGCATATGGTAGGGGAGGGTGTGCATGCCGTTGGGCTCGGGGAAGATGTGGTGGAAATTTGTGAAGATATTGTAGGTGGTAAATGCGATAAACTCGAATCCACACTAGAACACCTGGCCGAGGAGGTGGTAGGCGTCGTAGGGGTTGGTGAAAGTCACGTATATGCCGATGACGAAGTTGCCGTGGCCGCCGTCGTAGTGCTCGTGGAGTTGGACCATGGGCGGAGTGCCCGCAGGGAGGTGGCAGTAGCCGGAACGGAGGAAGAAGCGAGCCAACTCGAAAGGGCCCCTCCACCTCGATATCGCCCACACCCTGAGGCTGCTCTCGACGATTCTGCTCGTCGGGTACTGCATCTACGGCACGGTGCGAGGGCGGCGGTAGGTAGGACCGGTGAACAGCATGGTGGCTTGGAAAGTGGAGTGGTTGCTCGAGTGGTGGATTTGGCTCGAAAGGAAGAAGCGGGGGCGACTTGAGAGATGAGTGTGAGAGGGATGAGGAAATGGTGCCCCTAATATAGCCGCGTTGCAGCCATGGTCAATGTACACGATGCTTCGTTTTCTCTCCTCCGTTCGTGGTGGCATAAGTGCATTAAATTGGCGGGCAGAGAATCCAAAGCGGCATAGGCGCATAAGCTAGATGCTTCGTTTTGGCACGTGACGGTAAGGCTGCCGCGTGAGAAACCGTTCCACCGCGCGTGACACTGGGAAAGGGAGCTGCACTGCACCAACGCGTCCGTCCCGTGTCTGCGTGCATGCAATTGTTAAAATGGTTTAAATAGCTTAGATGCGACGTACCTATATGTTGCGCCCCTGCTGCTGCTTTACTGCGTCACTGCGTGCTGCAAATCAGCCTGCGTCGTTCACGAGCAGAATAGCTAGGCTGCGACGCTATTGCATGCATGCCAACACGTCGCGGCCAGCCCGCCCTCTCGCATGCATGCCAACAGAGCACGTCGTGGCAGCCCGGCCCGGTCCGATCGACCCAATAGTCACTCAGATGCTCCCCCGCTCAACGTTATCTGTTTATCAGAGAAAAAAACGGTGGCCAATTAGATTGGAGAATCAGGGCTCCCACGGATCGCCCACAGCTACACCCGCGGAATCCTTCTAGAAGGCTTATCCGATGGCCATAGTTAGGCGCTAGGGTTAGATCGACGCTCCATGTTTGGCGTTAGGGTTAGATCGACGACTGACATTTGGCCTTAGGGTTAGATTGACGGTCGACGTTTGGCGTTAGGGTTAGATGGGGTTTGGAGGCAGTCAACGGGGTTTTAAAAGGTTTGACCGAACTTCAAATGTGCATAACTAATTAAAAAATCGAAAAAATGTAAAACTTGCACACATTGTCTTGTTATGTTACATACTTATGATATAAAATGATAGACTTGATCTAATAATCTTTGCACGAAAAAACCTTCACAAATTGGAGTATCTCGACTGAGGTTGTATAGAGTTCAAATGAGTGAGAAGAGGGTTTGAGGTTTTGAAAATGCAAAAAATCAAAAAACCTCACCTTAGGTTCATTTTGGAGTGACTAAGGAGGATCTGAAGTTATTTTTGCATTTTCAATGTTTAAACTTGTTTTATTACTAACTTTGTATTAAAGGGTGTTTTTTCAAAAATAAATTAATAATATGAATACTTATTCAAAAAATGTGAGACTTCGTATTAATGCTATATAGGTAGAATATAAACTAAGAAAATCTTTTTGGGTGATTTTGAGAAGGTCGAAAAAAACTTGCTTAGAAATGGGGTCGTTTTCCCTAGCTTTGGAGCCTGTTTGGACAACATTTTCAGTGACTATGAGTTGGACTTTGCAAAAAGGGTTGGATTTATTAACTAAAGTGCATAGTAGTACATACAACAGTGCAACATCACATAACAAACAAATGAACTCCAAAAATATTGGAGATAGGCTCAAATTTGAATTTGAATTTCAAGTCAAATCAACATCATAGCACATAACTTTTCACATGAAATGACATAACCCATTACATCAATCAAGTTTTATATCAAAGAACATAAGTTTTCACATCAAATGACAACAAACTTAAGTTTTCACATCAAATCACATCATAGTTGAATGATTTCGACTCTATTTCTTTTGCTTCTTTCTACCACTCGATTTTTCACCTTTTTTCCACTACTTGGTTCCACATCACACAGTTTGTTGATGCTCTTGGTTTTCCTGCCAACTCCACTAGGCCCCCTCAACTTATGCACCTGACCATGTCCAACTTCTTCAGTTTGCACTTCTGCAGATTGAGTAGATGACAGCAAAAGCTGCAGACATTGTTCAGTTTGCAACTCAACACTTGGCAGCACAACCTCCAAAGATGGCAACACAGCTGCCAAAGCAGATTCGCATGACAGGACAATAGCCAAATCATCTGCAACAGTTTTAGATTGCACTTCATCCTCAACAACATTAACAGGTTCAGATTACACCTCAACAGTTTGCACGTCATCCTCAACAACATTAACAGGTTCAGATTGCACCTCAACAATATTAACATGTTCAATTTGCACCTCAACAGTTTGCACTTCATCCTCAATAGCATTAACAGGTTCAGATTGTGCCTCAACAACATTAACAGGTTCAATTTGCACCTCAGCAGCACCAAACATGATCTGGTTAGTTCTCTTCTTTCTTGAGCCATTGATTCTTGCCTTTTTCACTGGCCAGCATTCTTCAACAACAAGAGGTGGGCCTTTTTCTCCACGCTTCCTCCTGAAAACAAGCAAGTCAGTTGGGGGAGAAAAATCATCAATAAGAAATACAGAGATTTTCGATGAACATACTTTGGCTTTTCAGCAGTGTATCTGCACTTGGTAGAGCGAGCTCGGTGTCCAAGTTCTTCACAGAGTTTACATCTATTCTTGTTACCTTTTTGGGCCCTTTTTGGCTTGCCATCTTTCTTTTCATCTTTCTTCCCCTTCTTGCTGCTCCCACGTTTCTCAAACCAAGCCTTGAATCTACTATGCTTAGGCCTGCCAGGCTTTCTTTTCATCAATGGAGGACACAAGGAGAACTGAATGTCCACTTCAGGCCACTGAGACTGGTCTGTAAGTGCTGGAATTGGTGTTGCATATGCAACCTTGAATTTTGCTATAGAATAATACTCATGCAAATATGAGTGTATATTTAGCTTATGTTTGGAGGCCAAGAAAAGTATGGCATGCTCACAAGGCTTCCTAGTGTGTTGCCACTCAAGGCATGTGCATTCATGCAATTGAGTGTCAACAACATGCCTCCTGCCAGTCTTTGTATCTCTAAATTCAGCACCCCACAATGAGGATTTCTCAACACACAAATGTGCAAGATCTCTTCTCCTGTTGACCACCTGCTGCACTACATCAGGAAGCTTATCTCCTTGAAGAACATCACCAAGCCTTCTTCTCAATTCCCACAACCTCATGATCATAATCCTGATCTGGTTAACCATGTCATGGACATGCAAGTCTTTTAACTCCTTCACTTTGTTGTTGACACTTTCTGCCAAATTATTGTTGATATGATCACATTTGATGGCAGTGTTAAAACCTGACCTGTACCATAAAAGAGAATGGTAGGTGTCCAACCATGTACAAAACTTGACCCTATCCTCCTCAGAGCATGCAGCCTTAATCTTCTCAAGGTGATATGAATGTGTCTGTCTGTTGTAAGATCTTGTTGTTGACCACATGCGCCCAAAATCACCTCCTCTGAATTTTTTGATCAAATTCATCCACATATGGCCGAAGCACTCCCTCTGCTCAGCATGAGGGAAAACAATTTTCACTACATTTTTTAAACCTTTACATGCATCTGTGTGCACTGCCAAAGGAGAGACTGGCCCTATCCATCTTTTCAACTACATCATGAACCATGTCCATGATGCCTCTGACTCAGACTGAAACATGCCAATAGCTACAGTGAAGATCCAATTGTGTCCATCTAAAGCATTGCATGCTACTAGTTGACCATTCCACTTGCCAGTCAAGAATGATGAGTCTATACTCAAATATGGACAACACCCTGCTTTGAAGCCATCGATGCAAGGCTTTAAAGCCATGAAGAATTTAGAGAAGAAGACTTTCCCATCAGCTGTTACCTTAGTATCTATCTCCACAACAGTGCCAGGTGACCTCTTCTCTACTTCTGCTTTGAAGTTATAAAGCATTCGAAAGGTATTTTCCCAATCACCATATAGCTCCTTCATTGCCCTTTGCTTTGCCTTCCACACTCTAGTATAATTCAGCTTAATGGGGTACTGCTTTTCCAAGTCTGTTTTTAGTCTCTTTGAAGTGATGTTTGGTGTTGTGGCTAAAATAGGCTTGATTTTTTCTGCAACCCATAATTGTGATGTCATCTTTGTAACTTTTTGAGAAGTTGTAATACAAGTATGAGCTTTTGGAATTTGATTCACTCTTATTGTCCTTCCATCAGGTTGACGCCTAGCAGATATATACCACTTGCAAGGCTTCGCACCACCATCATAACCTATGCATTTTGCATAGAACTTCTTTTTATCAGTCCACAAAGTCTTGGTAGCAAACTCACGTTTGACTGCATATGTCCTGAAACCCATCCTGAATTCATCCATGCTTGGAAACAATCTCCCAACTTCAATAATTGGGTTCTCTTTGTCATAAACTGTTACTAGCTCATTATCATGTGCATCATCTACATGAACTGCAGCATATTGCAACAACTATGGATCTATATCTGCCTCTTCATCTCTTGAATGGTTGTCACCATCATTTGCAGCTTCATCCCAATCCTTGTCTTTGTCATCTATAGGAATGCCAAAAAGCTTTGCCATTTCAATGTCAGACATTGGTGCGATGACCAAATCAGTCCGGGCAGTTATCTGAACTGAATTCCAATCAACAGTTACAATCTTTTCAGCCTCCCCTTATGCATTAGCATATGCAGCCTCCACTGTTAACACTGCTAACTCAGTAACTATAGGCATTATTTGCCTTTGTGTAGCCCAATCATCCTCAACCATCTGGGAAGCCAACTTCGAGGGCACATATCCAACCCTCGAATCAGATTTCAGATTAATGAGCTCTGCTAAAAACATAGCACTTTTGCTTCTCCAACCGTCTCGCTCATCGATTTCATCAACCATCCGTTCCCCTGTCTCAATCCTAACATACTCACCTTTCCAATCATCAAATCGTAACAAAGAAACTACTTGCTCTGGCCCCCAAACCACACTCTCCCCAATTTTATCCACCATATTCATCACCGCCTCCTCTCCCATGCTTTGTAGCTCTCGGGGATCAACATCTTCCAATTCCACCTCCCATTTAACAACCGTGTCTCTCTCAATTACCTGCGTGCTGCCATCAACTAACACAACCCTAGAGGGAAAGAATTTGATGCAAAATTCGAAGGTGTGCCGTGCAACATTGTCTCCCCTGTTTTTGGCGGCCACTGTGAGCTAGCGAAAGCGAACAAGGAGCCAAACCAAACAGAAATCAAGTGTTAGAGATGCGGGATATACCGATTAGAAGTACCCTCTCGCGGCTCCATCTCGTTCCCCTCGTTCAGCACACCCGGCCTCCACAATCTAGCATCAATGGGCACGCTCAGATCTCGATTTGAGAAGAATGAGAGAGGAATTAGGTTGCAAATGGCACTCACCACCTTCGCCGTCGAACTAAATCGCTTACGCCTCAAAGAATGTTGCGCTGTCGCCGTCGTTGAAGACGAGAACGATGGGTGAGGTCCACCGCCGCCGTCGGGGAAGCTACAGTACGTGTGACGCGCGCGCTCGGTCGGAAGCGGTTTGTTTGACTGGCTGTACCAACCGACCGGTCTGTCTTAACCTAATTTTGGAACTAAGTTAAATGTGTCCTTAACGACCGTTTTAATGCCCATGTGGCCCTGGGCTATTTTCTACCAAAGAAACGTCGCATGCTAGTCATTTCCTTCAACTATGTCCCGTTCTGTCTAATTCCAAGGAAAGATGTCGCACAGGAGCTATTGACCCTCCGATACGAGAATGAAGATGTCCTCTTGCCGGCCTCCCTGCGTCCGCCTGCTCATGGACACGACGACGGCGATCCATGGCGTGGCCTGGTGCTCCTCGACCTCGCGGCTTACTTCTCTGAACGCCGCAACGCCACCACCGCGTCCTGCGTGATGCTGAAGGTCGATGCGGGCATGGCGCAGCCGACACTGCATGACGACAACATTGTCTACTTCGTCGCGAAGATCGACCACAGGGATGATCACCGCAAAGGATTGGTGCTCGCTGTTGACATGGTGAAAAAGACTATATTGGGTGTGCTGAATTCGGCTGTGAAAGAACTCTTGGACTCTTGGTTTTCAACTGACTTACATTGCAAGTAGGATATCTGAATATCTCCTAGCCACTCTAGGTGGTTAATTATTTTTGCCATCGGTTAAATGTATGACTTCTTGTGCAAAAATCATTTATTTGGCCTCCTTGTGATATTTGAGAACTTACAAATCATAAGGTTGGAATGTCAAATGATCAATACATATTGAGGGTGATGTGCAACATACAGTATACTACACATAGAAGACGACGTGCATTAGCCAACTCTTCCGAGAATCGGCATGGAAATATGGAATCCCCACTAATATAGCCGGTGACCTGATGTGTAGCCATTTTGGTTTTCAGAAGTTGGGCAAGAGTTTCAAATTAATTGTGTTGTAACTGATCTTAAATTAGTCATTTGTGTGCGGCCTTTGTTTTTCTCATGTCTAAACTCAGTGAAACAGTGCACTAGTGCACTTCTACCAGTGCTATTTCGAAAACATCTAACATTGTCGTTGTCGTAAGTGTGCAGAACTGATGCCACAACCAGTGCAGGCAATTGTATTCTTCTTGACGCCTAATAATGCTGTACGGTGCCTCCCTCTCTAATGTAGTACTAGCTTGATCCAAAACAGAAGTTTCAGACAACAGACACCAGTGATAATGAAAGCATGTACAAAGATAACCCAAAATGAGCACCTAGAACAGACACATATGCAACATGGCTCTACCGTGCGCAGCATGTTAATGGTGACTTTGTTGACTTCAGGAACATCCATTCAAGAGCTGCAAAATCAATACATAATTGGAACAGTGAACATAGGTAGGGACAGTTTTTTTTAATCTGACAACTGACTTGCCTTTCAAAATCTGATAACAGAAATAACAAATCTGACAACTGACTTTCCTTTCAAAATCTGCACGTTCTTCCTGGTCTTTGGTTGCATGGCATTGATATTGCAGTCAAGGCATTTGACATGATTAACAATCAGTTAACTTTGGCATACAAGTGAACAATATGATGATATAATGGCAAGGTACGGCACTTCACCTGCGGGTCCAAACAATAAACAATACCTTAGATTCAGGAGTCAGGACTGACATAGAGCCCACCCTTCAACCGGGTATCTTCTCCTAACTATCAAAGATTAACCTTGAAAGCAGATCGAATACAAAAATTCCTTTTTCTCGAACAAACACCAAAGTGTATCTTTTTAATACTAGAAGAGACCGTAAAAATCTCGAGTATTCCCCAACCAAAAAGAAAAAGAGACCCTCAAGAAGACAGCAGAAGTACAAAATATGTAGCAAAACTACCCAAAACAGTGAGAAAGTACTCCCTCAGGACCAAATTAGTTAAATTAGATTTGTCTAGATTCGATTATATCTAGACATAATTTAGTATTAGATTCATCCGTATCTTGACAAATTTGAGTCAACTAATTTAGGTTAGAGGGAGTACCAAAAACTGAAATTGTACGAGGCTAACACACGCCTAACCTGAAGTACTAGAACTCGGGAGGCCACGCATAAGAGGCAGCTGATGAAATTGTACGAGGCTAACACACGCCTAACCCTAGACTACAAATTTAACGTAGACTGTAGCTAAAATTGCTAGATTGACATAATGGCATGCTTGCCTGCCCTATCCTAATTAAGTCAAGATCAGGCTGCTATAGTATGTCAAAAACCACAAAAAGTCACAAAAAGCCTATGCCCTATATTTATTTTTGTAGTTCAAACTGAAGTGATAGACTATTGAAAGCCAAAATAAAATATTATCATTTCTGCCAAAAAGAAAATGTTACATATTCCCATGAAATCACCATTCACAACATAATATCCCCATTAAGTCTAGCATTGGGCCCTCCTCCTTTTTCCGGGCTTGGGACCGGCTATGCGAAATTATTCTCAGAATGCATAGGCGGAGTTCCCCACTCCTACCCCTACCCCTACCCCACTACTAGACAAAAAAAATGCAACACTCAAAATGACAAATTAATGAAGGAATACATTTAACTATTTTTTTGTTTTTAATTTTTTTCTTTAAAGACACCGAAGAACTAACTTAAAAGTCACAAAGAAAGTAATGTTTAAAACCTTTTATAAAAATAACAAGATATATTTAATAAAACTCGGATCATTTTAGTAAATAACAAGAACTTAGTAGGAAACCTGTTTTTTTTGGGGGGGGGGGGGGGGGATTTTTTGAAAAAACTTAGCAAAGAAAGCAAGCAATAAGAATATAAAGAGAATTTTTTTTGTAGCTTTTGGTATTTTGGTTTTGCTTGATCGAAGAATTAAGCTTAAGGAATGACGAGTAGATCTTGTGTAGCTGGCAACATGGTTGTAGAAGTCTTCAATTAATGATATCAACCTACAAAATAATGTGGTACAGAGTGAATTGATTCATGGCTGCGTAAATAAGAAAACATAGCAATATGTAAGTACATTGGAATCGATATACACAATTTTCTCTTACTCGAGAGAAGTTTAGAAGCGGTTAGATAATATGTATACACATCGACATGTTTGTTGCATTCATGTTACAAGGATTAGATATTGACTGAATATAAAGGGACATATTTATAAATACTATGAAAAGTGGGCTTTTTTCATGTGCTTCCTTAGATTAGAATTCCAAAGACGTCAATTGACTCAATGGGATCCTAAAAATACTAAAATAATAATAAATTAAAAAGACAGCAAAGATGTGTGAGCACTATAAAAACTAATTGAGTTTATAACATAACATAGATGATCCCCAAAACTAATTGAGTTTATATGGCTGCATGCGTCAATCCGATGTAGAGTTTTTTTTTTGAACATGAACCGATTGTAGAGTTCTCTCGGTTGCTTTTTTCTCTTTTTGAGAGCAAAGAAAAAATTAAGTAGATGTATGCATCGCATGACAAAAAAGAATAAAAATCCGATCAAACGGATTAATGGCCGGCTCAGCTGCGCGTATGTCTGTATAAATATGAAGCAAAACTGTATTTCACCAGTTATTATGTGCATATCGCACGATGACCTCCAGGGGATTCTTAAAACTAATTGAACCAGTTACAGGATATGTTAAAACTAATTGAGCTAGCTAGCTCAATCAGTTTGGAAGCGATTATGACTTTAGTACTCCCTCAGATCCGTATTAATATTCTCAGATTTATCTACAAATCCGATAACATTAATTTGGATCGGAGAAAGTAGGTAACAGGATACGCATGCAAGCTTGCAGTGTGTAAATAAGAAAGAGAAACTAGTAGGAGTCCATGTCATGCGGGCACCAGATGAACAATGTTCGTGCAGCATGTACCTGTACCTTATGCAGGCCGGAGCTAGCTGGTGATCATGAATCATATAAGCAGCATATAGCTAACTAGTCTCCTGGAAAACAAACAATATCAAGGATATTATGTATTAGGGAGAGTGGCAGGTAGCTAGCATGAATTAATGTGACAACGAGCATAGTAGAAAAGGACGGTACCCCTTCTCTCGAGAACAAGGAATGGACGGTTGGGATGAACTTGGACTGCGTGCCGCACGGCTGCCTCCACCTCCTCCACCTCCCCTGCAGTAGCACCCATGCAGAAGACAAAAACCATGGCTTTCTGGAGCAAAGGGAGATTCCCCAAGCTACGGAAATCAACGTTGAAACTAGAATCCTTCAAGGACCCTACTTGGACATTGAAACTGACGGATTCAACGCTTGACATAGCTCCCTTGAGAGCCAGGAGCGGTGCAGGCGTGTCGTAGTGTTTCAACTTAGGGAATGCATCTCCACTGCATTCACATGGAGGGCTATAGCCACCAGATACGGTTACCATCAGCTTCATAGTGAGGAGCTCCGGCAACCTCCCAAGGATCTCAACATCCTGTGCCTTCACAACCTCCAAGTATACAGATAAGTAGGTGAGGTACGGAACAAGCGAGGAATTGATCCACGACGGCAGCCTAGGGGAACTGGTGCGTAGTGTCAGGTCACGGAGCTGCCGAGAGGGCACATAGGTCTCCAAGTTGGTCTCCTCCATCGAGGTAATTTGCAGTAATTGTAATTTCTGCAGCTTATCTAGAGATTCCACGAAATCTTTGCAGTTCCATCTCCCTTCACCCAGCTCTCCAATACTAAACATGAGCCTCCGCAGCTCGGTCAGCTTGCCCAGCTCCTTTACAAAGTTTGGGGACTCGCTGACATTGTCCATCTCTAGATCTTCGAGTGACGTCAGGTTTCCCATCCAGTCTACAGAACAAGTATGCATGCGGAGGCACCTGAGTTGCCTCAGTAGACTAACACCCAATGGCAGTTCTCTTATCCTAGCTAGCCTTATGTCCAGTGTCTGCAGAAACTTGAGATCTCCAATTTCTTCCGGCAGTTCAGTTATTCGAGTGCCCTTTAATCCAAGATACCTCAACTGGAGTAGCTTCCCAAGATGCTCAAGATGATAAGAGTCTTCATCCACAAACATGCACTCTGTCAAATCTAGGATGCGTAAAGCTTGAAATTTTTCAAGTGGTAGCATGGCACCGATGTCACAACGAGTGGCATTAAATGATCGCAGCTGCTGAGTGCGTGTGTGAGCCAAAGGACCATGCTTATCTATGACTCCTTTTTGGATGGCTAACCTGCGAACATTACCTTGCAAGGAGGTGTGTTGCTTGTCACAGCTCAATATGCTAACAAAATTTTCCTCTTTTGACAAGGAACATATCATATCAAATACCATGTCATGAACATAATAACTATTTACACGAGCATGGTCGTGGCTAAGATGAGGACGGATCATACTTCTGTTAATGAGCTCGTCCAAATATCTCTCTCCAACTTCAAACGACCTCATTTCCGATTCCTCACATACAAATCCTTCGGCTACCCACTTCCATATCGTTTCCACTTTTTTGATCAGCACATCCTCTGCATGTATACTTAGATGCAATAAGCAAGTCCTTAGATAAGAAGGCATGTCATAATAGCTATATAACAATATCTTTCTCATGTTCTCGACATCTTCATTGTGTCCTGAACCAAAACCGATAGAGTTGTACACTTTAGACCAATCATCCATTGGCTTACTGGCCAACAAACTAGATATGGCAATGATAGCTAATGGTACACCACCACATTTGCGTAAAATTCTCTCAGATAGCTCAACTTGTTTATCATATTGGTATTTTCTTTTATCACCAGATAATCTTGCATAGAATAATTCTTCAGACTTCTCGGGAGAAAGTGGTTTTATCCTATAAACATCACCAGCCTTCTTGGCGACTTCAAACATTCGAGTAGTTGTGATTATTCTACTTCCACAGTCACTATCCATGAAAGCACACCTGATTATTCCCCATGTTTTTGTATCCCATACATCATCAATAACAATAAAGTACCTATCCACAAAACAATGTAAGAGCTATGAATTAGTAAAGTTGTTGATTACCCATAGAAAAACTAGAAGCATGCCAGTCAACCTAGCCGGTGCGGAATCTAAATGTCTCATTACAACACGGTGCTCTAGGTGACAATAAATATATACACAAAAAGTTGAAGTGATTAAATAAATCTTCTAGAAAAGAAAATTCATTTTTATTATTTTCATTTAATATACAATATGGGGGAGTTTTATATAGGTTACCCCAAGGCAAATGAAGGACATTTGAAAACAAAATGAGTCTCTCATTCCTTCTTTAGGGCTCCTTTGATTCATAGGATAGGAAAAGTGTAGGAATAGGAAGTGCATTAGATTTGAATGACATGTCTATTTGAATCCTATGGGAGGAGCAGTTCTCTTTGATTGTGCCAAAGGAACTTCCCATGAGGTCTAACTCATGCTTTTTATTATGAACTTTAAACACAAGATTCCTATAGGATTATTTACTATGGGATATGATCCTTTGAATCAAACAGCCCCGTGAATTTTTTTGTTGGATCTCAATCCTATACAAATCCTACGAGTCAAAGGAGTGCCGAGGCTTAAACTTTCATGCCGCTTAGATGTAGCACCCTGTTGATCAAATTAAGTGTCTCTATACAAATAGATTTATACATTGATTATTAAGAGTACTGTTTATGACTATGCACGAGTTGTTGTTCAGCAAGTGTCGGATACACATATTTATGAATTGAAATAAATAAACTAGCTAGGGTGGGTGGTGCATACCTCTTGTTCACGAGTTGCTCTCTAAGTTCGTCAATGAGCTGCCTTTCATCCAACATTTTGAAATTGAAATCCATATACTTTTGCATGTCAATTCCAAGGAGAATATCCTTGAGAACTTTCTTCAGGTCAGGATTACGGCCCACCACGACAAATGCTTTGCAAGCATACTGTGCTTGAAGCCTGTCATAGACTTCTTTGGCAAGAGTTGTCTTGCCTAATCCCCCAAATCCGAAGATGGACAGAATCTTGAGCTGGAGTTTGGACACACTGTCTCCATCTGTTAGTTTCACGATTAGCTCATCCCTCGCCTCCTCGGCACCAACAATCTCTTGCTTCTCTTTGTACAGAGCCAATAGGCGAGGGTCAACAGAAGTTGTGGCTGCTGGATCGGACACAATACTGTCCACTTTATACCTATCACGCCGGTCGGCGACCTCCTTGACTCGGACCTTGATGTCTTTGATATCTCCGGCGATCCGATGGCGAGTCTTGCCCTTGGTTAGCAAGTCCCCCATCTGCTTCATCAGCCGTTTGAGCTTGTGCGAGTTCGCATCAGGCTCAAATCCCTCGACGCGCACCAGGAAATTGTCGACAACATCCTCCATGTCATAGGACAGATCCCTGACGTCGTCAGCCCAGATCTTGACCAGCTCGTCGAGCTGGTCCCGCTGCACGTCCGCCACCTTGCTGAGGGAAGCGCGCATGCTCCTCAGCTCCCCCTCCAGGAATTTGACGTCTTTCTTGATGCCCTTTTGTAGCTTGTACTCCTCGCTGAGGAGCTGGACCAGCTTGGGGAGCAGGGAGCCCATGGCGCCCGTTGCTAGATTCATGGCTGCTCGCCGCTTGATTGGTTTTTCTGTGTGGTCTGGTTGCTGTAAGTGGAGGGGCTGCACGGTTGCTCTTAATAGAACTAGAGCTAGCTCTGGCTGGAAAAGTTTATGCAATTATGTCAAGACAAGATGGGTGCCTCCCCCCCCCCCCCCCCCCCCCCCCCCCTCTCTTCTGAAACATCGATTCCCCTTTTCTCGTTGCAGATGCAACGTGCTCTGAACTTACCGGTTGGCTATTTGTGCGTACCTTTTGTAATGATGATGCAAGAGACTTGACTTGGTTAGGCCTAAAAGATCCTGAAAAAAACGTGAGATTTAAGCACTAAGCAGCTATGGTAGTAGTAGCACCTTTGTGTTGTCATCTTGGTTATCACTAGTGGGCTGGAATGTTAGGCTAAGGTACAAACTAACTCACCCCACCCAACTTGTACCTACTATATCTATATGTCACTATATATGCAATACATGATGTAGCTTCGCAACACACATAAAGCATCTAGCCACATACCTGCGTATTATAACAATGAGTTGTCACATACTCCCTCCGTCTAGAAATAAGTGACTTGAATTTCTCTAGATCGCATGTATCTACATACTAAAAAGCGTCTAGATACATGCAAATCTAGAAAAACAAAGGCACTTATTTCCGTACAGAGAGATAATAGATTGTTATGAATAATTGGTTAAGGTGGTAAGTCTCGATCAATCACCTCTGGCACCTAGCTTAAGCTTATCATCAAGGGCCTAACACTAACCTTTAGCTTGATAGTGCTTGCATATGAGTAATCATTTTCAATAGAAGGAGGAATGGGGCGGCTTTGCCGCCTGTTGCTCTAATAATTGAGTAATCACACCATATATTTAATTAACGGGGCCAGTCTGAATCCACCATATAGTGATCCTTGGAGCTCTTCTCGAGCCAAGCTAGTGATCAATCGATGACGTTGTCATCCTTCGCCATAATTCGATTTAGCCACCCTGTTAATCACTCTGTTCCTCGTACTGTTCAACCCCTCTTTACTACCCTGGCTCCCCAGATTTGGGAAGCGGGATAAAAAGCTGAGTACGGTTGCTGCTGTTTTCTGAACTCCGGAAAATTAGTAATGAACGGATCCCTTATCCTTTTGCTATCATTTATCTGGTGGACTATTGGCTAAACACATATACTCAGTTGTGCAGGCAAAATAGGCAAACAAAGAACTGCTACTCTGGGGGTAAAACTCTTTCAAGAGATATCAACTGAAGTTTCCAGATCTTTGCGGGGCTGTAGACCTGGTGCACCTCTACTGGACGTTGGATGATGAAAGAAACGTGCTTCCCGCCTCAAGGGTGAAGCTTTTGTACTGTAGATGATAGCTGATGTAACCTGATGATGTTCTGAAGATCTTAGATGGATAAGGTAAGTAGTTCTCCTGCGGAACAAACAACAGGACTGCTTCTATCTTTTGCTCTCTGTTTTTTCCCTCTGGTTGTCAAAACCCGAGGATGTTAAGGAAGGAATTATGTATTGCCAAGGATGGGGTTGACTATCTTCTTTCTTAACTTACCTTCTTTCGAAATGGTGTAGAAACTTGTTGTTTCTTATAATGGAAATTGGAGGACCTCTCTTTAAAAAATCCAGGAGGGCTAACTATTAGATGCCAACGTAATCGCTGAGTAGATAGATACCTCAAGAAAACATTTTACAATCTGACTATAAACCGAGAAAGATATCTAAGTGACATATATGATGATTTAAGTAAGCCCTCACACGTACATTCTTTTGTGAAAAAATATAGATCTAAGAAATAGCTGCTATTAATCAAATAGCAGACTCAATTATTGTCACATCACTATTTTGGTATTAACTGAGCGTGTCTTCTCTGAAAGAAGAATGAACAATGTTCCTGCCTCGAAGCATAAACTAGCTGTAGTTGGATTCATCACCATTCCACACTTTCTCTGGAGTCATCACCCTCTTGCTGGCCAGAGTTCTTCAAGTGGGCTATCAGCTCAAGTCTTCAATTAATAATACCAACCTAGAAATAAGTGCCACAAGTGAAATGATGCGTGGTTGCATGAAAACAAACTATAGCAGCAATATGTATTTACTTTGGAATCAAGATTCATAATTTTCTCTTATCCAAGAGAAGTTAGAAGCGGTGATATAATATGCATACACACGGATATGTTCTGTGCTCGCTGCATGCAGCTTGTAGGGATTTAGATAGTTATGTGCTTCCTTAATTCAAAATTCGCATATATTAATATGGCGATGATACCAATTACACCCAGGCTCTGCAACAACGCATTACCCTATTGGTATTATGGATACACACAGCCAAAAAAAGAAGAATTACAAAAAAGAAAAGTCCCACTGCAGGGATAAGATCCTTAGTAGCAGCGACACTAACCCCACCAGAACAACACCAGAAGTCCAATATCTCCAATAGCAACGCCTTCAAGAAGGAAACAAAGCACAAGCACCGTCGTCGCCCGATCAAAGATCATATGTTTTCATCCTGGAGAAAGTTCCCGCTCACAAAACAATGCCTTTAACAAGGTCATTGCCAGGCACAACCAATTAAGGCCAGACCTTTGAATTTTCACCCTGCAAGATAAGACAGTGAACCCCTCTTGTGCTGCCGCCCCCACCTTTCGATGCCGCTGCTACAATTCACGAATCACCAAGCCAATTCCTCATCGCCACCAGGACTCGACCCACCATAGCTAGTGCACAAATCTTGGCTTCCATGACATTCTCCGCACACTGACTTCACCATGGAACTAAAGACATGTTCCACGATGGAAACAGACTGCAGAGCTTCGCCTGACTCCCTCTGAAACCAAACGGTCAGAAAAACAGCGGTTGCGCACGACCGAATCCCATCCGTTCCAGCAATCTCCAGGCATGAATCGTCCATGGGAGTTCGCCGGCGGAGCCTTCCGGAACACGACACTGCCACCAGATCAATAAAATAGGTTGAAGGTAGATCTTCATCTTGGCGTGAGAGAAACCCTAGGACTGCGCCCCTGGCAGCAGATGCGACCCGCACCGCCATCCGTCGAGGGAGAACCTCCATCAAAGCCCGAGGCCGCCGCCCTGGCTTCCAGACGTCGCCGCCATCAGATTGCCGTCGAGGCGACAATCTTAGAGCGTCCAAGGGGTTCCCTATGGGGGAGAGGCCACCACGCGAGGAAGCAGCCCTGCTGCCACCGTCGGCCAGCCAGACTTTGCCCGCCGGCGTCCTTCGGTGGCAGCGAGGGAGAGGTGGGAGGAGGAGTCGGGGGCAGCGGCGGCTGAGGGTTCCGCCCGTGCCGCCTCCCCCGAGAGGCAGCGCGTGCGTACCTGTTCGGTACCGTCAGTCGTAGCTGACTAGGGGCAATAGTATAATAAATTAAAACAACAAACATGTGTGATGACTGTATCTCTCAGGTTTTAACATAACATGCATGATCTCCAAAACAAATTAAGTAATTCTAAAAATCATGCTTGGTATTTACCATGCTTGGTGTGATACTCATGCAATTTATCCCAAGGACCATGCTTGGTATTACCAAGTTTAAAAATCATGGTACTCATGTTTAAAAATGATGTGTGCATCCTTAGTTGATGCAGAGGCTAGTAAGTGAAATTCTCCCCAATTTTAGAAGTAATTATGGTGTTGTGTGTCAGTCGATATGGAGTTGAGCCGTTGCTATCTCCATTTAGGAAAACAAATAATTTAGTAGATATGTATCACACGACGCTGGTTGAACCGATAAAATGGGTGTATCAGCTTAATGTTTGTCTGAATATATGAAGCAGAGTTGTACTTCATCTGTTATTATATATGTGCATTTCCTACAATGATTTCCAAGGGATTCATAAAACTAATTGAACCAGCTAGTAGGACACCGGCTAGGCTACAGGAAGAGTATGTATTGCATATACGAAACCAACAAGTGACGGCTAATTACTTTGGAAGCGATAATGAGTTTCATAGGTAAAAAAAATATCCATGCAAGCTAACAGCGTGTAAAGAAGAAATAAAGTGATGGCTAATTACTTTGGCATGCGACCGGATGAACAATGTGTGTGCAGCATGTTAGTTTACTCTACGCCAGGCCTGCTCTACGCAGGCTGGAGATAGTGACCATGAATCGCAAGCACGCTAACTAGGTCTGACCATGAATCGCAAGCACGCTTTCTTTGGCGAAGTATCCGAGCTTCAAACCAATTTCCAAAAGAGTATGGCTGTCCCAATTTGTTACAACGAAGTTGATGTCAATGATGTTCTCCAAGGCCTCCCGGTGATTTACGCAAGCTTCCCCTTGAAGTACTGTAGCACCCAGGTAAAACCACTACTAGAAAATCGGTTGGTGTTTCTGTTTTGTGTATCATCATGATCGCATGCTTATGTCATCATGCCATATTGCATTTGAACATCATCATGTCATCATGCATATCTTTTGCCTAAAACTATTTTACTAAAAGCCCTATTTTGTTTTCTACATTAATCCCTCCCTTTTATTTCAAAGTACAAATCTCGGTCTTTTCGGATCTACGATTTGTCTAAAAACTATTCCAAAAGCCTTCTAAAAATATTTTCTAGGGGAGGCCGCAAGCCGCCAGGCCCAAAGCCCAGTAGCTAGCAGCTTACAACCCTGACCGAACCAAACCCTAACCCTACCTGCTAGTCGCCGCTCGCCCCACCCTGCCGCCAGCGCACACACAGCGCGCGCAGCGCGACAAACACGCTCACCCCGCGTCGCTCGAACCCACCCCACATGCACGCCACCACACGAGCGCGGCCCCACCCACTCGTCGCCGCTTTGACCTGCCCCTCCTCGACCCGATCCCTACCTGACCAAGTCCCCGGCCCTGTCCCTCACCCGGCCCCACCTTGGACAACCACTCCCGGCCTTAATCCTCTTTTCACGATCCCCACCCCGTCTTCCTCCCCTGCCTTCCTGCTTTGCAGCCGCGTCCTCTGCTTCGATCCGGTTCCGCCGACAGCAAGCTCGCCTCAAGCCGCCACCGACGCCTTCTTCTACTCCTCACCTTGTGCGCCCGTCCTCGACCGGCAAGCTCCCACCGCCCGCTATGGCGCCGCCGCCCAACCTCTCCAGCGAGACCCACGCTACCTCACCTCGTCGTCGTCCTCATCGACCTCACGAGCGTGCCACCGCCTCTCTCTCTCTCGCCGCTGCTCTCCTTGGCGCCGTTGGCCTTGGTCGTCCCTCGATGCGGAACTCCTCCGGCCGCCTCCACCACTCCTCTGCACCGATGCCGCCAGGGGCGCCCTTGTCGCCTCTGTGCGCCCCTCTCGCAGAACCACCGTGGGCGCTGCCGCCATGGTCGACAACGAGCCGCCCGCGCCCTTCCTCTGCGTGTCACCTCCGGCCTCTCAGCGAGCAACGGCCGCCACGGGCGCCCTCTGCTCACCAACCGAGCCGACCCCGCATTGCCTGGCCCGCCTCAAGCCGCCCCGGCTCCCTGTTCCAGCCACCGCGGTCGCCCTTCCTCGCCATGGACGCCTCCCGGCGCGAGCACCACCCGTCCCCGCTACCGGCCGCGTGCCCCTTCGAGTCACATTGTTGCAGCCCGCGCCCTTCTCCAACCATGCGTGCTCTGTCCCCTGTAGCTGCCTTCGTTGTGCCAGTCATGTGCTACAAAGGGGCTTCTGCTCGTACAAGTACGATGGTATGTGGTGCTGCTACTCTGGCTAGGGTGCCTTCTATCTGCCAAGTCGAGAACTTCAGAATCCTCGCTCGTCATCGACAGGATCTTCCTTCCCGGACAACAAGTTCACTGGCACGGACCCGAAGACCGATCCGGAACGCCTAGGTCTTCGCCACGGACACGGATCCGAAGACCAAGCCCCGAAGCCTCGATCCCGAGGATCCAAACCATATCGAACCCCAAGATCTTCGACCCCCAATGTGATTCCCTTTCCGAGAACCCTATTTTATAAATGCTATATATAATTGTTGCATATTAATTTGACCATGCTCGCATACATATGTTGTGGTTTAGGGGTATTTTATCGAGTTCACCTCATAATTATATATGGAGATCATATGCGGGCTTTTCTAGTCTTATATTGGCTCCATTTAAATTTGTGTAGAGAATCGATGCCATGTTTTGCCTTATTAATACAACATTTAAAATGCAGGGTATCTAAACAACATGAACCACTTAATTAATTGTCGGGACCCTGGTTCCGCTTAATATTGCCTAGTTGCATCGCATCTTTGCCATGGCATGCATCATACATACATCATGCCGGATCGTTTGCCGTAGTATTAAATAGTGCATCCGGTGTTTCTTTTAGTGTTTGCTTCTTCACAGATTAGGCCGTTGAGTGGATGCGAGTATCGGCAAGTTCTTCGGATAATGTCTCTCCGGCTATGTTTCCCAGGCGAGCAATCTCCCCTTTCTACCTATTTTGCATTTATAGTCTTTACTTCCTTATGTTGATCTACTGCTGTCCGTGTTGCGATGCTTTAGTTTCCGTACCAGTTACACCCCTTACAGCCTCTATATTGCCTTGGATACTGATACGTCCATTTTGCATCACTATTCTATGTCTTAATTCACTATTATTCATTGACGTATTGAGAGGTGATACTTATGTTATTCCATCTGTTTTTGCATGGTTGATGACTTTTGGAGCATGGACCGCTGCAGTCAGGATTCTGATGGAAAAGGTGCTGTTTGGAGGCAAAATTCGCGAAGATCAGAAAATCCGGGAAAATATATGGAAAATTCTATTTTCCAGAAGACTCGGGATGCCAGAAGATGGAGTGGAGGTGGGCCACAGGGAGCCCACACCACCCCATGGCGCGGGTAGGCCTAGGCCGCGCCTGGGAGTGGTGTGGCCACCCTGGCCCACTCCAGCCTCTCCCCTCTGGCGTATATCATCCCCACGAAACCCTAAGACTTGGGGAACAACAACAGAAAGATTCCGCCGCCTCTGTGGGGCGGAAAACACCGAGAGAGAAAGATCTCTCCGGCAGACAGATTTCTCTATATTGCTATAACAATTGCGTTGAATCTTGCATAGTTCATAGGGGAAACTTTCCCGGTGTTGATTACTCTTTGTAGTTGATGCTATTGAGTGAAACATTGAATTATTGTTTATGTTCAGATTGTTATACATCATTATTCTATCTCTGATCATGATTCATATGATGTCTTGTGAGTAGTTCGTTTTGTTCTTGAGGACATGGGAGAAGTCTTATTGTTAGTAGTGGAGTTGCGTTGAGAAAGATTCAATAGATTGTTATTTAAGTTGTGGTGTACTTCTTCTAGTGGTGTTATGTGAACGTCGACTACATGACACTTCACCTATAAGGGCCTAGGGGAATGCATTGTGTATTTGGCTACTAATCGTAGGGGTTGCCGGAGTGACAGAAACCTGAACCCCCGTTAGGAAACCATTGCACAAGGGACGTAAGGGTCTTAGAGTTTAAAGCTGTGGTTAGGTTTCTACCTTAATTACTTTCTTGTACTTACGGATGTTTGCAAGGGGTTTAATCACAAGTATGTATTTAGTCTTGGATGGGGCGGTACATTAGCACAGGTTCACCCACACAACACTTAGCAAGCTAAAGAAGATTAATCAGCTATATGAAGCGAAAGCACTTGACAGTCTTCCCATGTGTCCTCGAGAACGTTTGGTCATCTATAGAAATACAACTGGCTTGTCCTTTGCTGCATAAAGGATTGGGCCACTTGCTGCATTTATTTCTACTGTCTTTTATTTACTCGTACTTTGTTTACTTGCTTTATTGAAAACCCCTAAAAATCCGTTTGCTAAGTATTTGCAGAGAATTCCTGATCCATACCACTAGCCAGCACCTTCTGCTCCTCGTTGGGTTCGACACTCTTACTTATCGAAAATACTGCGATACACCCCCTATACTTGTGGGTCATCAAGACTATTTTCTGGCGCCGTTGCCGGGGAGTGAAGCGCTATTGGAGAGTGGAACTGGTAAAGGAAACTTCTACTGTGAGTATTGTTTACTTCTGCTAGTTGCTTTATTTTTGTTATGGATAATTCGCTGAGTTTCTTATTTGGTAATGCTACTACCACTGCTAAGGTAGTAGATAAGGCACCACCTGCTGAGAAAGATGTTTTCAAAATACCTACAAGAATTATTGATCGTGTTATGGATAACTACTATGTTGGGGATGGAACTGTCCATCCCGGTGATCATTTACTCTTTATACACGAATTATGCGGGTTGTTCAAGTGTGCATGTATTACTACAGATCAAGTTAAGAAGAAGTTATTCTCGTTATCACTAAAAGGAAGAGCTGAGGAATGGTATAAGCTGCTGAGGAATGGTCAAGCTCTGGAATGGGAGGAAATAGTGCCTCTCTTTTATTCAAAGTTTTATCCTCCTAGTGAGATTCATAAAGATCGGAATCAAATATACAACTTTTGGCCTCTTGATGGAGAGAGTACAGCTCAAGCTGGGGGGAGATTGAAGTTACTAATGCTCAAATGTCCCATTCATGAGCTCCCCAACAATATTATTATCAACAACTTTTATGCAAGGCTCCCTTTACATGACAAGGATTTATTGGATGCTTCTTGTGCTGGATCATTCACTCGCATGGAAGAAGAAGCTAAATGGGACCTTCTAGATCGTATTCAAGACAATGTTGAAGCTTGGGAGAATGACAAAGGTAGAAAGTCAGGTATAAATTATGATTATGAATGCATTGAATCTTTTATGGGAACTGATGACTTTCAAAATATTAGTAATATTTATGGTCTTGACTTGCAAGTTATTGCGAATTGCTTTAGAGCTTTTGCTTCCTATATCGAAATTCCAAAAAGGGGATGGAACAAATACCATGCACCTTATAAAGATATTGTTGACTATGCTCCTATTGGAAGTGCTGAGTATTGCATTATTGATCCCATCTTACCCGAACCTTATATCGAGAAGATTCCCTTCCCCGAAAAGGTAAAGGACCATCCTTTGATAACTAATGTAATCACCAAAAGTGAAAAAAGAACTATAAAACCTGATGAAAAAATAAACATTGAACCTGTGGTAGCAATTGTGAAAGACCTTGTCACTAAAAGCGTAGAAGATGGGCACATAGTCTTTTGTGAGGATGCTTCTAATATTGTTTCACATCCTAATAGAACTAAAAAGGCTAGTGTTCCTGTGCTTTCTGTTAGAATTGGTGATCATTGCTATTATGGTTTGTGTGATATTGGTGCAAGTTCTAGTGCTATTCCTTATGAGCTTTACAGAGAAATTATGCATGAAATCAGTCCTTGTGAGTTGGAAGAGATTGATGTGGTTATTCACCTTGCTAATAGAGAGACCATCTCTCCAATTGGTATTGTACGAGACGTGGAAGTTCTTTGTGGTAAGATTAAGTACCCTACTGATTTTCTAGTACTTGGTTCGGCTGCTAGTAAAACCTATCCTATCATTTTGGTAGACCTTTCTTGATGGCAAGAGGGAGAAAATCTTGACTAAGTTTGATGGGGAATCCTATGAGTTTAATTTTTCGAAATTTTCTAAAGAACCTTGCGAAGAGGAAACCAGTAATGAGGATTTTAGGGTTGAACAACTTGCTTCTATTTCTCTTGCTCCTAACAATGCTTTGCAGCAATTTATGGAAGATCATGAAAATGAAATCTTCATGGAAGAAAGGAATGATATTGACAGGATCCTCCGTGATCAACCTAAGATGCTTAAGCACGACTTGCCTATGGAAGACTTGGGTACCACGATGCCACCTAAAAAGGATCTGGTTTTCGATCTAAAACCTCTCCCTGATGATCTTAAATACGCTTTTATTGATGATAAAAAGATATATCCTGTTATTATTAGCGCTAAACTTTCAGAAAGGAAGAAGAAATATTATTGGAAGTTTTGAGGAAACACCGAGGAGCGGGTTATACTCTGGATGATTTGAAAGGGATTTCACCTACTATATGTCAGCATTCTATCAACATAGAACCAGATGCGAAGCCAGTAGTGGAGCACCAACGACGTTGAAATCCTAAGATGAAGGAAGTGGTAAGGAATGAGGTATTGAAACTCCTTAATGCTGGTATTATTTAGCCTATTGCTGATAGTGAATGGGTTAGCCATGTTCATTGTGTTCCTAAAAAGGGAGGCATTACCGTTGTCCCTAATGATAATGATGAGCTTATTCCTCAAAGAATAGTGGTAGGCTATAGGATGTGCATCGATTTTAGGAAAGTCAATAAAGTTACTAAGAAAGACCACTACCCGCTTCCTTTTATTGATCAAATGTTGGAAAGGTTGTCTAAAAAGACCCATTTTTGTTTTCTTGATGGTTATTCTGGTTTCTCTCAAATTGCTGTTAAACAACAAGATCAAGAAAAAAAGTACTTTTACTTGCCCTTATGGAACTTATGCTTATAAACGTATGCCTTTTGGTTTATGTAATGCTCCTGCTACTTTCCAAAGGTGCATGTCTGCTATCTTTCATGGTTTTTGTGAAGAGATTATAGAAGTGTTCATGGATGACTTTTCTGTCTATGGAACTTCTTTTGATAATTGTCTGCACAACCTTGATAAAGTTTTGCAGAGATGTGAAGAAACTAATCTTGTTCTTAATTGGGAGAAATGCCACTTCATGGTTAATCAAGGGATTGTTCTTGGGCATAAAGTTTCTGAAAGAGGCATAGAGGTCGATAGATCTAAGGTTGAGGCAATTGAGAAGATACCATGTCCAAGAGACGTCAAAGGTATTCGTAGTATCCTTGGTCATGCGGGTTTCTATAGGAGGTTTATTAAAGACTTCTCTAGGATATCAAAACCTCTCACTAATCTTCTTCAAAAAGATGTACCTTTTGTTTTTGATGATGATTGTAGTGAAGCTTTTGAAACTCTTAAGAAGGCTTTAACTACAGCCCCTATTGTTCAACCACCTGATTGGAGTTTACCCTTTGAAATAATGTGTGATGCTAGTGATTTTGCTGTAGGGGCTGTCCTTGGTCAACGAATTGATAAAAAGTTAAACGTTATACATTATGCTAGTAAGACTCTAGATGCTGCTCAAAGGAATTATGCCACTACTGAAAAGGAATTTCTAGCTGTTGTTTTTGCCTGTGATAAGTTTAGGCCTTATATTGTGGACTCAAAAGTAACCATTCATACAGATCATGCTGCTATTAAATATCTTATGACAAAAAAGGACGCTAAGCCTAGGCTTATTAGATGGGTGTTGTTTGATCTACACATAGTAGATAGGAAAGGTGCTGAAAATCCTGTAGGTGATAATTTATCTCGCTTGGAAAACATCTCTTTTGATCCTATGCCTGTTAATGATAGTTTCACAAATGAACAGTTAGCCGCAGTAGGGGTGAGCTCCCGAGGAAGCCCTTGGTATGCTGATTATGCTAACTTTATTGTCTCCAAGTATTTGCCTCCAACTTTTACAGCTCAGCAAAGAAGAAAGTTCTTTTATGATTTGAGGCACTATTTTTGGGATGACCCACACTTATACAAAGAAGGAGTTGATGGTATTATGCGAAGATGTGTTCCAGAATATGAGCAAAAAGAGATATTGCGTAAATGTCATGGTAGCACCTATGGAGGACATCATGCAGGGGATAGAACTGCACAAAAGGTACTACAATCAGGTTTCTACTGGCCTACTCTTTTTAAAGATGCAAGAA
The DNA here is from genome assembly GCA_910589775.1 of Avena eriantha. Lineage (NCBI taxonomy): Eukaryota > Viridiplantae > Streptophyta > Magnoliopsida > Poales > Poaceae > Avena > Avena eriantha. Next base: position 518,843,041 of record OU342745.1, read on the forward strand.
AATTTGTTTTATCTTGTGATGAATGTCAGCGTGTTGGTAATATTTCTAGACGCAATGAAATGCCTATGAACTACTCTCTAGATATTGAACCTTTTGATTGTTGGGGATTCGACTTTATGGGTCCTTTCCCTCCTTCGAAGGGTTACACTCGTATTCTTGTCGCCGTTGATTATGTTACTAAGTGGGTAGAAGCCATTCCTACGAAAAGTGCTGACGGGGAAACCTCTCTAAAAATGCTTAAGGACGTTATCTTTCCTAGGTTTGGAATGCCTAGGTATCTCATGACTGATGGGGGTTCTCATTTCATTCATGGCGGTTTTAGGAAGACCCTCGCTAAATATGATGTTAATCATAGAATTGCTTCAGCTTATCACCCCCAAACTAGCGGGCAAGTAGAGTTATCAAATAGAGAAATTAAATCTATCTTGCAAAAGACTGTCAATAGGTCTAGAAAAAACTGGGCTAAGAAGTTGAATGATGCTTTATGGGCTTATAGAACTGCTTACAATAATCCTATGGGAATGTCCCCTTATAAAATGGTTTATGGGAAAGCTTGCCACCTACCCTTATAATTAGAACATAAAGCTTACTGGGCGGTGAAAGAACTAAATAGAGATTGTAAGCTCGCCGGTGAGAAAAGATTATTTGACTTAAGTTCTTTAGATGAATGCAGGAGTGAAGCCTATGAGAATGCCAGGCTCTTTAAGGAAAAAGTTAAAAGATGGCATGAAAGAGAATACTTAAGACGGAGTTTCATGTTGGTGAGAAAGTTCTATTGTATAGGTCTCGTCTCAGATTTTTTGCAGGTAAGCTACTATCAAAATGGGAAGGACCTTTTATCATTGAAGAAGTATACCGTTCAGGAGCAATAAAAATTTCCTCTCTAAAAGATAATACTACACAAGTAGTGAATGGACAGCGACTCAAACACTATATTGCTGGAGATTCCTACAATGAATATGTAGATGCCCTTCAAGTTATAACTCCAGAGAAATTCATTGAGGAACAAATTCAGAGACCTTCAGAGTCCATTTCCAACTAGGTAACAGTTCTGGTAAGAAAAGTTCCGCGAAAATACAATACAACTATATTTTTGCAGTTTTTAGCCAATATGGAAAGCTACGAAGCGAAAAAGGGATGGAACCGGAGCCGGGGTGGCTCACACCACCCCATGGCGCGGGCCCACCCCTGGCCGCGCCACCAGGTGGTGAGGCCACCCAGGACTCCGCCTCCGACTCGTTTTCTCCCAGTACCTTCCTTTTGATATGAAACTTTGTAATATATAACCCCCGGATCCCCCGAGGTCCATATATCGTGTTTTCGTCGTGTTTTTGTTTCGATCTGTTTCTGCCAGGTAGAATCCTAGATTTGGAGCCACAATGTCTTCCTCTGGATCATCCAAGGGAGATTCTTTAGAGGATATCATCAACCCATACATGAGAGAATTGAAGATTCATCCCAAGGAGTTGTTGCTCGAAGGTGAGGAGGTCCGGATTAAGGAGGTTCAAGGCCCTAAAGGTGAAGGAAGTCTGGAGGACAGGATGGAAGCACTGGAGCGAGAAGTCTTTAGGTACAGGAAGATGGCGGAGCGTGAAGTGGACATCATCCACAAGATTTGTTCTGAACTCATCGCCAAGCACCAAAAGGAGATTGCTGAACTCAAAGACGAATTCCTTTCACTCCGCCAAACAACCAACGAACTGCAAGCACAGTTTTATGACGTTCAAAATCAAAACTGTGAGTATGAGGCTAGATTTAAACGCATAAGTGCTACTACAAGTTTCAGGATGTTGGAAACCACGATGTCCTTTGTTGATGGGAAGCCTTTACCCTGGAAGACGGACGAAGATGAGAGGATACCACCACCACCGAAGGAGTAATTCGTCATCAGGTTTGGCATCCCCTTGGTTTGTTCCAAGCTTGGGGAAGTACCGCGGTATCATATCACTATCTTCTATCTTTTTACCTTTTTAGTAGAGTCATATCATGAATAGAAGAGTTATTATGTAGTATGGTTTGCATTATGGAAGTGTCCCCTCTCTCGTTAGATATGTATCCCTTGGTGTGAGTTTCCGTTATGGAATATTACTGGGAAGTTATATCATTCACTCTTTTGCATAGCTTATGTTAGTTTTCAATTCATGGTTACATGATTGATCTTGTTGTTAGTATTGGTATCACTGTGGGATCATTGAGGTAATTTCGTTGGTTTTGGCAAACCTGGCTCGGTCAGTAGCGACACCTTTTTGAGAGTTGAAAAGAAAAATATAGTAGTACTCTAAGAAAAATTATTTCATCATCTTTCTTTCTTGATTTGCTCATAAGTCTAGTATTCTCTAGTTAAGATCTTTTGTGCTTCCAAGGAAGATTGCATGTTTGTCTTTATCATTTGTATGTTTGGTTGTTTCCCTCAACTCTTGTACTTGCTACCCAGCCTTGCTAGCCAAAAACCTGTACTGAGAGGGTATTCTTCTCGTGCATCCATCTCCTTTAAACCAAAACCCATGCCATTTGTGTCCACCATACCTACCTAGTAGCATTATTGCTATTCCAAGTAAATTCTTGTTTTATCTACCTCCCAAATTAAACTTGTTATGAGAAAATTAGTGATTAAAGCTCTCACGAACTTGATGGCACACTTTACTTTCTTGCATTTAATAAACTTGAACCATTGGGTCCTTCTTTGTTGCGTATATGCTTGCGCTTTATGAGTTGAAGTTAGCCGAACCATGTATCATGGGGACCGCTTTCAACACTTCATTTGGTACTTTGTACCTAGTTGATATCATGTTCTTTTGCTTATGGATCCTGGTGGTGTGAAATAAAAGTGGAACTTGTAAGATCATGGAGTTTATATGTGTGTTAGAGAAACGCCTGGGCCGCTAGCCTAAGCCATGCCTAATCATGGTGGAAACTTGCAGCATAACTATAGTGAGCATTCTATGAAGCATCATTAATAAAAACCTATGCAAATAGAAAATAAAAAGATCGCTGAGATGCTCACTGTCTGCTTGCCTTGTCATTTTGATTATGGGATAGGTCCTGTGTCATGTGCAAGGGGTACCCCATTGGCGGTTCTCAATGATACGCATGTATTTACAATGACAAGAGCTTGCTCGTGACTGAAGTTGGGTAGCATGAGGATCGGTACTCATAAGTAAGGGGCTTGAGATTTCAATTTATAACTTTTCAAGCATATCCTCTTAGTTGTGTCACTTTAACCTTAATCATCAAAAGATGCGTATGATAGGGGCAATGAGAGCTGAAAGCTAGTAAGTATCATAATTTTTGGGAGCTCTTTATGAAACTTGCAATCCCTGCTTGCCTCTGCGAAGGGCCTTTCTTTTACTTTGCAGTTGAGTTAGTAAACCTATTCCCTTCTATCTCAGCAAGTATTTTGAGTTGATGTGTTTCATTCATTCATATGATCATTTATGCATTCATGTTTCTTATGTTCCTTGTTTTGCACATTGCTCTTATCTTGAAAGTTTACTACTTTGGAAGCTTTCTTTGAAAACCAGCTATTTGTGAACTCCAGCAAATTATCAACTATTCTTCGACCAAGAGTTAAGTTTGCCATTACCAATTATGATTTACTTTATGTATCTTTATTATGTTTCCTTTACTTATTACAAGTTGAGTTGTATAATAGTGAGTTGTCTTCTATTATGATCTATGTATTTGATGAATCTGATGCTTCTTGTCCGTATTCTTTTATCGACTCTTCACTCCATAAACCTGAGGCCATGTTTATTGAGCTCAGTTTCGCTTGGGGACAAGCAAAGTCTAAGCTTAGGGGGAGTTGATACGTCCATTTTGCATCACTATTCTATGTCTTAATTCACTATTATTCATTGATATATTTCGTATTGAGAGGTGATACTTATGTTATTTCATCTATTTTTGCATGGTTGATGACTTTTGAAGCATCGACCGCTGCAGTCAGGATTCTGATGGAGAAGGTGCTGTTTGGAGGCAAAATTCGCGAAGATCAGAAAATCCGGGAAAATATACGGAAAATTCTATTTTTCCAGAAGACTCAGGATGCCAGAAGATGGAGTGGAGGTGGGCCACAGGGGGCCCACACCACCCCATGGCGCGGGCAGGCCTAGGCCGCGCCTGGGAGTGGTGTGGCCGCCCTGGCCCACTCCAGCCTCTCTCCTCTGGCGTATATCATCCCCACGAAACCCTAAGACTCGGGGAGCAACCACAGAAAGATTCCGCTGCCTCTGCGGGGCGGAAAAACACCGAGAGAGAAAGATCTCTCCGGCAGACAGATTTCTGCCGGGGGAATTCCTTCCCGGAGAGGGAAGATCGTCGCCATCAACACCACCATCAAGCTGGACTTCATCGAGATCATCATCACCATCATCACCACCATCATCACCATCATCACCACCATCACCACCATCAGCACCCTCATCACCATCTCCATATTGTTGTAACAATTGCATTGAATCTTGCATAGTTCATAGGGGAAACTTTCCCGGTGTTGATTACTCTTTGTAGTTGATGCTATTGAGTGAACCATTGAATTATTGTTTATGTTCAGATTGTTATACATCATCATTCCATCTCTGATCATGATCCATATGATGTCTTGTGAGTAGTTCGTTTTGTTCTTGAGGACATGGGAGAAGTCTTGTTGTTAGTAGTGGAGTTGCATTGAGAAAGATTCAATAGATTGTTATTTAAGTTGTGGTGTACTTCTTCTAGTGGTGTCATGTGAACATCGACTACATGACACTTCACCTATAAGGGCCTAGGGGAATGCATTGTGTATTTGGCTACTAATCGTAGGGGTTGCCGGAGTGACAGAAACCTGAACCCTCGTTAGGAAACCATTGCACAAGGGACGTAAGGGTCTTAGAGTTTAAAGCTGTGGTTAGGTTTCTACCTTAATTACTTTCTTGTACTTACGGATGTTTGCAAGGGGTATAATCACAAGTATGTATTAGTCTTGGATGGGGCGGTACATTAGCACAGGTTCACCCACACAACACTTAGCAAGCTAGAGAAGATTAATCGACTATATGAAGCGAAAGCACTTGACAGTCTTCCCATGTGTCCTCGAGAACGTTTGGTCATCTATAGAAATACAACCGGCTTGTCCTTTGCTGCATAAAGGATTGGGCCACTTGCTGCATTTATTCTTACTGTCTTTTATTTACTCGTACTTTGTTTACTTGCTTTATCGAAAACCCCTAAAAATCCGTTTGCTAAGTATTTGCAGAGAATTCCTGATCCATACCACTAGCCAGCACCTTCTGCTCCTCGTTGGGTTCGACACTCTTACTTATCGAAAATACTGCGATACACCCCCTATACTTGTGGGTCATCAGATACCTCCTATTGCATGTTGATTGGTAGACAGTTGGCCTTGCGAGTCGTAGTTGCTTGCTTAGGTGCTGCTTCGCATCGTCGATGTTCCACCGTTGTTGGGAGGTTGACACATGCTTAATGATGGAGATGATCATGACTTTAATTACAACTTGTCAATTAAAATGTTGGGAATAGATATAACTAATGCAGAGGCATCGGTGGGAAATAGCTAATATGTGGTTTTTAACTGCTCACTTGTGTCCCGTAGGCCCCGAGTTATTGATACATGTTCCTTTACTATCGCACTATCCGCATGTGGGACCATGGATCCCCTCAGCCAGAGCTTGATTCATTTCTTATTTCTTGGGGCCACAAAGTAGTTTGGGGCTTTATTACTATCCTGTACCTATGCCATGCTTTACTGTTTTATTTAAGATTGTGCGTGGAGCACCTGTACTGTTTTGGATCGTGCCACATTTTCGCGGTATCGACAAGCCCAGTCACACTTTTGGGTTCCCAGTCGTTTACAGCCGTCGTTACAAACCCTGGGTCCGTCTCGGAGCCGGCCAACTTCGTTGCGGGTAGCTTAGTGGGGTGGCCCCCTGAAATATTTTATGAATCCTGTGATTGCTTTGTCGTGAAAGCCTCGTTGGGTTTTTATTTGGTTTTTCCGAGGTTGATCGTGTGTGTGTTGCTATTTGTGCACCCCTGTAGGGTAAATCTTTCTGAAAGCTGTGCCCACGGTTATGGACGACTTGGAGCACAATATCTCGATCATAGACACCTATAACTAAAGTAGTGCTATAAATTTGACTTAATATGTGACTAGTAATGAGCTTCACTACAATGGAATGAATAATAAAAGTGCCAACAACTGCTGGAACTGGGGTGTATCGTGTCATGTTATACGTGCCTAGTAAGTATCGCAACTCCAATGGAATGAAATAAAAGTGCCAACAACTGCTGGGTTTGGGATGTCACATGATAATTGTATCTGACTAGTAAGTACTGCAACTACAACTGAATGGTTAACTAAAACTGCCCACAACTTATGCTATCAGGATGACTCATTCTATCTATATCCGACTAGTAAGTGTTGCAACTATAATGGAATGAATAAAACTGCCAAATGTGTGAGTTCCTCGGTTTGACTTCCTCGTTTGGTCTCGAGGGGGAATACCAGGATGGGTATGATTGGTGTTAGTATAAGTTTGGTTCTGAATAGGTCTTTCTTATCTCTCTCTAATAGCCGACAGTTTATCGAGTCTCTATAGGTTGTTTAGTGCATGCTTCGCTGCCGCTTCAGTCCACAATACCTATGTAGGCGAGAGCCGCCGAATTCTAGCCTCGCCGTGTACTGGCCTCAGTACTGACGCTCCTCTTTTTTACTTTACCCTTTGTCGGCAACCCTTTTGTTTTAGCAGGTTTGAGATCGATGTCATTAGCAGGGTTACCCTTCCGGCTTGGCCTGGGTAGGGTTATGGACGCCATTGGTTATTCTTCAGGGCTCTTAGCTCAATTTGCTTCTTATCCATACTCGGATGTTGTATCGATTTCAAGGTGATTTGGATCTTTGTATTGTATATCTGTATTCTTGACTCAGTGAGTCGTTGCTCTATATATATCTGTTCTGTGGGTTCCATCGTGGACTATTGTGTAATGATATTACTTCATTTTCCACCCGCACGAAAGTGCCTGGTGGGCGTCCTTGAATCGTTTCTATGCGGGTTTGGCGGGAAGCGCTAAAACTTGCATAGGGTCGATTCGAGGGTGTTACAAAGTGGTATCAGAGCCCAGCAGTTGCGATACCCCACTGGTCCAGCCTGTAGGATAACCTAGCTAACGGACGATGTAGAGTGTCAAATTATTTTGCAAAATCGGTTGGATAGATTTGATTAGGTCTGCTTTTACTCCTTACCCCTATGCTATTCTCCTCTTACCTCTCCGTGTTTTGACTCTACTCTTATCTTTTCTTTGAGTCCAGGATTTCTCGCGGTTGGGTTTCCGTCGTACCTACAGGGTTTCGCTCCCTCCCTTTTATAACGGTGGTGTTACAGTCATCAGTTTGCATCTCGCTTGTTGTACCCTTCATCCAATCTTCTTGGTCCTTAAACTCTTTATCGGTATCTGCACCTAGATGGATATCCGTATCGTTGATAGACATATGAGAAGGATGAGCATTGGTGAAGTTGGAGTATACCTTGAGCATGTGTTGTTCATGCCAATGAAACCATCGCGAAACCTAATCATTGTGTCTTTTCATACAATTTTTCTTTGTATCTTCCGGTGGTTTCCAACACGACGGCATCATCTACATCCGAAGAGCCTGCATCACTCCTTTGTTTCAGAACCCCGCTTGTTGAGATCTTCAGTCTGAATTCCGAGAGTTGGTTGTATAATTCCCCTATTCTTGTGCAGAGTAATGCTTTGAGTGCGGGATGGAGTAGCTACCATACCACTACTCTTATCATTCTCTCTTATACATTGAATCGGTGGATCAACCAATTGTACTCCTTCCACTGAAATTACAGGTAGCCTTGTGACCTCTTTCTTCACCTTTGTTTCTACGGAGTGTTCTCTGGACGAACGCGAGCAACGATCTCTTATTGGTGGTGTCGATTTCAAGATGTAGCAAGAATCTTTGTTAGTGGTGTCGCGAGGATCTAAACGAAGCGAGAAGATTCACATCGTCGGCCTTCTTCCTCGTACCATGAGGCGGATCTCGAGGGCGAGATCCCTTGTTAGTGGTGTCGAATTGTAGCACCCCGGTAAAACCACTACTAGAAAATCGGTTGGTGTTTTTGTTTTATGCATCATCATGATCGCATGCTTATGTCATCATGCCATATTGCATTTGAGCATCATCGTGTCATCATGCATATCTTTTGCCTAAAACTATTTTACTAAAAGCCCTATTTTGTTTTCTACATTAATCCCTCCCTTTTATTTCAAAGTACAAACCTCGGTCTTTTTGGATCTACGATTTGTCTAAAAACTATTGCAAAAGCCTTCTAAAAATATTTTCTAGGGGAGGCCACAAGCCGCCAGGCCCAAAGCCCAGCAGCTAGCAGCCTACAACCCTGACCGAACCAAACCCTAACCCTACCTGCTAGTCGCCGCTCGCCCCACCCTGCCGCCAGCGCACACACAACGCGCGCAGTGTGAAAAACACGCTCACCCCGCGTCGCTCGAACCCACCCCACATGCACGCCACCACGCGAGCGTGGCCCCACCCACTCGTCGCCGCTTTGACCTGCCCCTCCTCGACCCGATCCCCACCTCACCAAGTCCCCGACCATGTCCCTCACCTGGCCCCACCTTGACCAACCACTCTCGGCCTTAATCCCATTTTCACGATCCCCACCCTGTCTTCCTCGGATCCAGCTTCAGTGACTTTGTGCTTCAAAGTCACGGCTGGACTTTGCGCCCATCTCAGCCATCCAAACTCAATCGAACATACAGGAAACGATACAGGCAAATCCATCAACACTTGGACGTTTCCAGGCTGGAACTTAATATACTGTTTATTCCCAAACCGTCTGTTCAAATTTGACCAAATTTTTCTAGAATGTTTAATACAACATGTAAGATTTTCTGGAATTTTTTCAAAATTTTCTTGGCGGTTTGAATTTTGAGTTCAGAATTTGGTTGTGAAATTTAAAATAAGGTTTACTCACAAACCGTATGTTAAAATCCAGCGAAATTTTCCCAAAATGCATAATACAACAAACAAGATTTTCTGGAATTTTTTCAATTTTTTCTGGGCAGTTTGAATTTCGAGTTCAAAATTTGGTTGTGAAACTTAAAATAAGGTTTACTCACAAACCGTATGTTCAAATCCAGCGAAATTTTTCCAAAAGGCATAATACAACATACAAGATTTTCTGGAATTTTTTCAAATTTTTCTGGGCAGTTTGAATTTTGAGTTCAAAATTTGGTTGTGAAACTTAAAATAAGGTTTACTAAGAAACCGTATGTTTAAATTCATCGAATTTTTCCCAGAATGCATAATACAACATAAAAGATTTACTGGAATTTTTTCAATTTTTTCTGGGCAGTTTGAATTTTGAGCAATTTGTAGAAATTTCATAAGATCTCATCAGCAAGTACCAATGTAATCTAGCATATGAGTTAAAGCTTACAACATACCAAGCATACAAGACTATAGTTAGCCTCCCAAAATACATGTAGGCCTCACAATTGTACATTTTGACCTCAAACGACTATTTAACCCCAAAAGACATCCAAAGTACTATCTCTAGCTCCAGAAGTACCATGTAACCTACATCTAGATACTAAAACATATTACCACCATAAAGACTACCATCATCATAAGTAGGAGCTGTGAGGAGCTGGGTAAAACTCTCGATAAACATCGTACTTTTCGTTCCCCACATTGCCTTCTTTCTCATGGCCACCATCCCCCGCTTCTACTTGAGGTTGCATATCACCATTTTTCTTTTGTTGCTGTCAAATGAAAGTGTAGCTACTTAGTATAAAACAAATTTTGTTATGCCCCGATTAGAACATACCTTTGCTTCCTTTTTGGTTGTGACAGCAGGTTTAGGTACCTTGCGCTTCCCCTTGTGCAACTTATCAAGCCAAGTTTTCTTTCTCTTAGAATTTTTGGATTGAACTTCTTTTTTCTTTAGTTGCGCAGCTCGTAGCAAGTCATCTGTTAGCTGCACATTTGGGTCAACATTTTCTTGGTCATTACTTGGTTCATTTATAGCACTAGTAGATGCGTTGAGTTTTTCCTCCAACATTGGACCAATGGAATCAAGTGCATTTTCTAACAAAGAACAACATTCTGTAGAGTAGGCACTTTGTATGCCATAGTATGAAATTTATGAGATAGTTCCTTGTACCGAAGCATAGCTTCTAGTTTTTCTTAGAGAATCACCTATCACTATGCGCTCATCCTCGTAAGTTAAATCACCACGCAAACTACCAATAGCAACAATATATTTGTCTACATCCAACATTTTACTGTATGCAGCCATGGATCTTTCATACTCACTTTGGAAAGCTTCGAAAATAATTGGAGTGAACACTTTGCTTGCTTGTACCAACATAGGGGTGCTCATCTTCATTCTTGGTATATTTTTCCTTGCTTGAAATTCAGATTGCAGCTCCTTGTTTCTTTTATCTTTCACTGTCCTTTCAAAATGCTTCAAAAATCTGACAATATGAAAATCAGATTTCAAATGGTTTTTTAATGAATTGTTGAAGCTCTCACTTAGTTGTGTACTTCTCACTCCCAAACTGAAGACATCTCTCATAAAACATTCAGCCCATTTTTCTTTGACCTTGTAGATACTATCTAACCAAGTTTGCTTATGCACTTTACACCTCATATTATTAAATGCTTCCTCAAATGCTGCCTTGTCCTCATATCCATACATACAAGTACCAAAATCAGTGAGAATACTTGATTCTTTCTCTTCATCTTTCTCTTTGCCACCATTTTTCTCATTTGATTCTTTCTCTTCATCTTTTGCTTCATCCTTTATTGGAGATAAATGTTTGACAACATTTTGCATTATGTGAAAGGTACAAAGTCCATGATATGCTTCTTTGAACACATCATCTACAGCTTTTCCCATAGCAGCATCTTGATCAGTAAAAATAGTTCTACGTTGCCTTCCACTGTGTGCAGCTAGAAAAGTTTCAAAGAGCCACCGAAATGATGCAAATGTTTTATCAAACAACAATGCAGCACCAAAAATTGTTGTCTCCCTAAACTGATTGAGTCCAAGAAAAACACCAAATGGTCTATATTCTTTGTTGGTGCCAAACTTGGTGTCAAATGTGACAACGTCACCAAAGTGTGCATAGTCTAGCATCATTTTAGCATCAGTCCAGAAAATATTTGCTATATGCTCCTCACAATCCAGCTGCAAAGCATATTGAAATGATGGGTTTTCAGCAATTTTGTCATGAAAATACTTTAACATGCTGCCCGCCTGACCAAAAGCCAACTCTCGCTGCCTTTTGGTTTGTAAATGATTTCTATGGTCACGGCTAGTGTAGCCGAGATTGAATGTTCCACCAGCTTGACGAGCAGCAAGCTCATATGCAGCTTTAGGCATGATTTCGGAATCATCCGCAACTTCAATTTCAAAAGCTTGAAATTCTGAAATTTTTCTTTGAGACACCATAAGATGGTAGGTTTGTGGCAAGTAGAGGATGTGATTGTGTTCAAGAACTACATCGGTGACTCCAAAATTTCCAGACTCACGATCCAATTGAATACACATCCGAGCTTTGCATTCAGTTCTTGTTTCATGTCTAAAGATTTTCTGAATGGATTCTCTTTGGCCTTGCTGCCTTTTACCTTCTTTTGCACAAACGTATTTGCATGAGGTTACCTTACCATCAATTTTGCTCACATTGTTGTACCTTTTCCTCACGTCAAATCCCGCATGACCACCATATGCTACCCAGAAAAGCCAAGCCTCCTCTCTACTTTTGAATATCATGCCAATTTGGGGCATCCTCTTATCAGATTGTGCCATTGCCTCCACCCAATTTTTTCTGCATTACCAAAACACATGATCGGTACACCAAGAACAGGAATATAAATACACCATCAGGCCAAAAAGCAACTGAGTCTGATACGTAATACATGAAGCAATTAAGTAATAACGAAAATCAATCCTAGAAGTCATACATACAGAGACGAACAGGACAACTTGTACAGGTCCGTAAAATTGGGTCTGAACCAAAATCGAAATTACCTTCAGCCGGTGGACGGTGAGGTTCTCGTCGAAGCAGATGAGGGGATATGAGCACCCGTCGAAGCCACCAATGGCCACGGAGCAGACGAGGAGGAGGAGGCGGAATCCCCGACGAAGATGGCGCAAGTCTGGATGGGGCAAAATCCGGGTGAGGATGGCGCGACGGAGGCTATCTCCGGGGGGGCGCTTCTCCGTCGGCTGTCCAACCACTCACCTCTGTCGCGGGCGGCGCCTCCTTCGCGAGTGGCGCGGGAGAACCAATCTGAGCCCGCCAAAATGGCTTGCCCCTTCCCGCGTGTGGCCTGTGTGACTAAGTCTGGGAGATTTTGCCTGTATCGTTTCCTCTACGTTCGATTGGGTTTGGATGGTCGATATGGGCCCAAAGTCCAGCCGTGACTTTGAAGCACAACGTCACTAAAGCTGCGTCCGTCTTCCTCCCCTGCCTTCCTGCTTCACGGCCGTGTCCTCTGCTTCGATCCGGTTTCGCCGGCAGCAAGCTCGCCTCAAGCCGCCACCGACGCCTTCTCCGTCGGCTGTCCAACCACTCACCTCTGTCGCGGGCGGCGCCTCCTTCGCGAGCGGCGTGGGAGAACCAATCTGAGCCCGCCAAAACGGCTCGCCCCTTCCCGCGTGTGGCCTGTGTGACTAAGTCTGGGAGATTTTGCCTGTATCGTTTCCTCTACGTTCGATTGGGTTTGGATGGTCGATATGGGCCCAAAGTCCAGCCGTGACTTTGAAGCACAACGTCACTAAAGCTGCGTCCGTCTTCCTCCCCTGCCTTCCTGCTTCACGGCCGTGTCCTTTGCTTCGATCCGGTTTCGCCGGCAGCAAGCTCGCCTCAAGCCGCCACCGACGCCTTCTTCTACTCCTCACCATGTGCGCCATCCTCGACCGGCAAGCTCCCGCCGCCCGCCATGGCGCCGCCGCCCGGCCTCTCCAGCGAGACCCGCGCTACCTCACCTCGTCGTCGTCCTCATCGACCTCACGAGCGTGCCACCGCCTCTCTCTCTCTCTCTCGCCGCTGCTCTCCTTGGCGCCGTCGGCCTTGGCCGCCCCTCGCTGCAGAACTACTTCGGCCGCCTCCATCGCTCCTCTGCACCGATGCCGCCAGGGGCGCCCTTATCGCCTCTGTGCGCCCCCTCTCGCAGAACCACTGTGGGCACTTCCGCCGTGGTCGACAACGAGCCGCCCACGCCCTTCCTCCGTGTGTCGCCTCCGGCCTCTCAGCGAGCAATGGCTGCCACGGGCACCCTCTGCTCACCAACCGAGCCGACCCTGTGTTGCCTGGCCCGCCTCAAGCCGCCCCGGCTCCCTGTTCCAGCCGCCGCGGTCGCCCTTCCTCACCATGGACGCCTCCCGGCATGAGCACCGCCCGTCCCCGCTGCCGGCCGCGCGCCCCTTCGAGTCACGTTGTTGCAGCCCGCGCCCTTCTCCAATCATGCGTGCTCTGTCCCCTGCCGCTGCCTTCGTTGTGCCAGTCATGTGCTACAAAGGGGCTTCTGCTCGTACAAGTACGATGGTATGTGGTGCTGCTACTCTGGCTAGGGTGCCTTCTATCTGCCAAGTCGAGAACTTCAGAATCCTAGCTCGTCATCGACAGGATCTTCCTTCCCGGACAACAAGTTCACCGGCATGGACCTGAAGACCGATTCAGAACGCCTAGGTCTTCGCCGCGGACACGGATCCGAAGACCAAGCCCCGAAGCCTCGATCCCGAGGATCCAAACCATATCAAACCCCAAGAACTTCGACCCCCAATGTGATTCCCTTTCCGAGAACCCTATTTTATAAATGCTATATATAATTGTTGCATATTAATTTGATCATGCTCGCATACATATGTTGTGGTTCGGGGGTATTTTATCGAAATCGCCTCATAATTAAATATGGAGATCATATGCGGGCTTTTCTAGTCTTATATTGGCTCCATTTAAATTTGTGTAGAGAACCGATGTCATGTTTTGCCTTATTAATACAACATTTAAAATGTAGGGTATCTAAACAACATGAACCACTTAATTAATTGTCGAGACCCGGGTTCTGCTTAATATTGCCTAGTTGCATCGTATCTTTGCCATGGCATGCATCATACATACATCATGCCGGATCTTTTGCCGTAGTATTAAGTAGTGCATCCGGTGTTTCTTTTATGTTTGCTTCTTCACGGATTAGGTCGTTGAGTGGATGCGAGTATCGGCAAGTTCTTCGGATAATGTCTCTTCGGCTATGTTTCCCAGGCGAGCAATCTCTCCTTTTCTACCTATTTTGTATTTATAGTCTTTACTTCCTTCTGTTGATCTAATGTTATCCGTGTTGCGATGCTTTTGTTTCCGTACCAGTTACACCCCTTGCAGCCTCTATATTGCCTTGGATACCTCCTATTGCCTGTTGATTGTTAGACAGTTGGCCTTGCGAGTCGTAGTTGCTTGCTCAGGTGCTGCTTCGCGTCATCGATGTTCCACCGTTGTTGGGAGGTTGGCACATGCTTAATGATGGAGATGATCATGACTTTAATTACAACTTGTCAATTAAAATGTTGGGAATAGATATAACTAATGCAGAGGTATCAGTGGGCAATAGCTAATATTTGGTTTTTAACTGCTCACTTGTGTCCCGTAGGCCCTGAGTACTTGATACCTGTTCATTTACTATCGCATTATCCGCATGTGGGACCATGAATCCCCTTAGCCAGAGCTTGATTCATTTGTTATTTCTTGGGGCCACAAAGTAGTTTGGGGCTTTATTACTATCTTGTACTTATGCCATGCTTTACTGCTTTATTTAAGATTGTGAGTGGAGCACATGTACTGTGTTGCATCGTGCCATGTTTTAGCGGTATCGACAAGCCCAGTCACACTTTCGGGTTCCCAGTCGTTTACAGCCGTCATCATAAACCCTGGGTCCGTCTCGGAGCCGGCCAACTTCGTTGCGGGTAGCTTAGTGGGGTGCCTCCCTGAAATATTTTATGAATCCTATGATTGCTTTGTCGTGAAAGCCTCATTGGGTTTTTCCGAGGTTGATCGTGCGTGTGTTGCTATTTGTGCACCCCTACAGGGTAAATCTTTCTGAAAGCCGTGTCCGCGGTTATGGACGACTTGAAGCACAGTATCTCGATCATAGAAAACTATAACTAAAGTAGTGCTATAAATTTGACTTAATATGTGACTAGTAATCAGCTTCACTACAATAGAATGGATAATAAAAGTGCCAACAACTGGTGGAACTGGGGTGTATCGTGTCATGTTATACCTGCCTAGTAAGTATCGCAACTCCAATAGAATGAAATAAAAGTGCCAACAACTGCTGGGTTTGGGATGTCACATGCTAATTGTATCTGACTAGTAAGTACTGCAACTACAACTAAATGGTTAACTAAAAATGCCCACTACTTATGCTATCAGGATGACTCGTGCTATCTATATCTGACTAGTAAGTGCTGCAACTATAATGGAATGAATAAAACTGCCAACTGTGTGAGTTCCTCGATTTGACTTCCTCGTTTGGTCTCGAGGGGGAATACCAGGATGGGTATGATTGGTGTTAGTATAAGTTTGGTTCCGAATAGGTCTTTCTTATCTCTCTCTAATAGCCGACAGTTTATCGAGTCTCTATAGGTTGTTTAGTGCATGCTTCGCTGCCGCTTCAGTCCACCATACCTATGTAGGCGAGAGCCGCCGAATTCTAGCCTCGCCGTGTATTGACCTCAGTACTGACGCTCGTCTTTTTTCATTTACCCTTTGTCGGCACCCCTTTTGTTTTAGCAGGTTTGAGATCGATGTCGTTAGCAGGGTTACCCTTCCGGCTTGGCCTGGGCAGGGTTATGGACGCCATTGGTTATTCTTCAGGGCTCTTAGCTCAATTTGCTTCTTATCCGTACTCGGATGTTGTATCGATTTCAAGGTGATTTGGATCTTTATACTGTATATCTGTATTCTTGACTCAGTGAGTCGTTGCTTTATATATATATCTGTTCTGTGGGTTCCATCATGGACTATTGTGTAATAATATTACTTTGTTTTCCACCCGCACGAAAGTGCCTGGTGGGCGTCCTTAAATCGTTTCTATGCGGGTTTGGCGGAAAGCGCTAAAACTTGCATAGGGTCGATTCGAGGGTGTTACAAGTACCTTGGTCTCCCACTATCGGTGAGGCAACTTAATAGGGTGGACTTCCAACCCTTAGAAGACAAAATGGCTGGCAAGCTCGTATCTTGGGATGGGAAGAATTTTAACATTGTGGGCTGAGGTGCTCTCGTCAAATTCGTCCTCACGTCCCAAGCAATCTTCCACCTCACACCGCTCCCCATTCCGCCGGGGTGTTATGCTACCATGAACAAGATCGAGCGCGCTTTCCTATGGGCGGGCACAAGAGAGATATCCGAGGGTAAATGTAAAATCAATTGGAAGATAGTTTGTAGACCAACGCACCTTGGTGGATTGGGGATTCTTAACCTTGAGAAATTTGCTAGAGCGCTACGTTTGAGGTGGCCATGGTTTGAGTGGAAAGATCCTAAGAAGTTGTGGGTCGGATCGGGCAACCCTTGCGATGAGGTTGATATGAGCCTATTCTATGCCGCCACCACCATCACCATTGGGAATGGAAATATTGTGCTTTTTTGGACCTCACCATGGCTCCATGGAGTGGCGCCGAAGGACATTGCCCCATTAATTTTCGATGCCTCAATAAAGAAGAAATGGAATGTCAAACAAGCCCTCCACAACAATGCTTGGATTTCCAAGATTAAGATGGACACCAGCTTGACCGTCACTCACATACACCAATACATCACGCTTTGGAGTGAGTTGAGTCGATTACAACTTAGAGAAGATGGTGATGACTCAATTGTTTGGAACCTTACAAGAAATGGTGAATACTCCTCCAAGTCGGCCTACAAGGCGCAATTCTTCGGAGCCACTCTCACTACCATGAATAAGCTAGTTTGGAAGGCTTGGGCTCCGCCGAAAGTCAAGTTCTTCGCTTAGTTGGCTAAAATAGACTGTGGACCGCGGACTGATTGGAGAAAAGAGGGTGGGACAATTGTGGGCTTTCCCCGCTTTGTAAGCAAACGCAAGAGATGGCGGTGCATTTGTTCTCCTATTGTCGTTTCACCAAAAGGGTTTGGAACCTAGTCAAGGAGTAGCTTAGTCTATCTACCATACATACGCAAGATTGGGCGCCAGACCTTTGTATAAAATAATGGTGGACCTTGATGACGGAACCACAAGGCCTGTGCTTCCCTTGTCATGCTCACTTCTTGGACTATTTGGAAAGAGTGAAACGCGAGTCTTCGATGACAAGGCAAAGCCGCCTCAAGTTCTTCTCGAGACAATCAAGGGAAAGGCTAGACTTTGGGTCGCCGCGGGCGCCACTTCTTTGAACCTTGTAATTTTAGGAGAGTGATTCCCTAGCTTTTTTCCTTTTTTTTTGAATTTTTTGGACCCTTGTCATGTCATGACTCTTGCTTCTCTATTAACGGAATGGGGCAAATCTTTTACCCGCCGTTCAAAAAAAAATATTTACCCAAAATAAGGTTTTAATAAAGGTTATTGAAACTTATCGTACTCAACTTGATGATCTATTTTAGTTCCATCAAGTTAAAAGAAGTATCAATCACTTTTACAAATTTTGATCAAAAGTGCGAAACTTATTTAGATTTTTTATGCATGAATTCAAAGCACACACTTGATGTGTGTTTATTTCTAACCTCTATGCTCGGATGTTACATTCATGATGTACAATGACTGATTTGATCCACGCCTACAAGTTCAAGTTCATGTACTTATTTATCTCGCAAAAAAATCGTGTATACTTATTTTACTCTTTTTACGTCTTCCTGCTCGGAGCTCTCGGAGTCACCCTAGGTTGTCAACCCGTGAGCCTGCTTGGGTCGTCATCGTCACTTTAGGCCTAATAAAGTCGTTTGGTTCGCTGTCTCTTTGAGGTTTTTGCATTGAACACCACTTGTTGGGGTATTTTTTTTAGAGAACCACAACCCTAACATTCTTTTTCACAAAACACCAACAGTTGGGGTAATTGTTTGCACATAACACAAAACATGTTATTAGCAAGTTTGGCATGTAATTAACCCATAGGATCCACTGTAGACGTCCAACGTGGCACCCACCATAGCCGATCGAACCAAACTGGTCTATTTCAACCAGTTTTGATCATACGAGGCAGAGGAGCAACCACGGCGTGATTGAGCTGGACCTCCTAGATTCGTAGCGATGTAGGTGGCAAAGGTGGCACTCGCCAGTGTCGGGGATGGAACCAGCGGTAGGCCGCTGGCGAGTACTTCGGTAAGGATGACTTCCTCTTTCCAATTTCGTGTAATCTGGTTTCATGTGAGCATGTATTCTAGCCAGCCGGACCTCCTAGATTCGTGTCGGCGACGGTGGCAAAGGCGGCACTCGCCAGCATGAGGGATGGAACCAGCGGTAGACTGCCGACGAGTACTTCAGCAAGAACGGTTTACTATTTCCAATTTCGTGTAATCTACTTGGGCTGGAGCTCCGTCGCCGTCGTCAGTCCACATGCTGGCCGTTGATGCTGCTGCAATCGAGAGAGACCAGTTTCGCTTCGTCTTTGTCTGTTCGAATAGGTGAACCGGTTCGGTCTAGATTCCTTCCTCAACCACGTTGGCAACCACGGGTGTCCTGATGGTGGGCCCAGCTAGCTAATTAGCATTTAAACGATCTAATAAAGATTTTTTATGTTTTGTACAAACAATTACCCCAAACATTGGTGTTTTGTGAAAACAAATGCTAGAGTTGTGGCTCTGTGAAAAAAAGCCCCAAACAAGTGGTGTAAACTGAAAAAAAACTGTGTCTCGTTTTTCTCGCGAGGGGAACACAAGCGGCGGCGATGCGGGCCACCGGAGCTGGTTCTGTGGCAAACCGCAACTCCTGCTGGACGGAGAAGCCGCCGGGACGTCCAGTTTTACCGCCGTCGGAGCGAGCCCCCACCACCGTGAGCTCCATCCCCTGAGCACATCTTTGGCTGCCGGTGCCCTGACGGGCCGTGCTGTTCCACGGCTGCTTTCCAGCTCCCGCACGCGTGGACGGGGTCGATACGTACGACGGGAGGGCTCGGGGGTGGCGAAGAGAGCGGCGGCATGCGGTGGAGGGAGGCTTGGCCCTAAGGCCGGGGTGGGGCGTCGGCGGCCATGGTGGAGTGGCTGGGGAGCAGCGTGAGGTAATAATTTTCAGAGACTTCTTCTTCCTGAATAACCACATGATCTATTTGTTTGTCAAATTCATTGTCAACTGCACAACCTGTCTGTTAAGGCATCTCCACCGGGTCGACCCAACCAGGCCGGACGTGTCCGAACTCGTCCGCGCGGACGCGCGCGACGTACGCGGTGTCGCAGCTGTGCGACACATCCGCCCCGACGCGCCCGGCTCAACCCATCCGTGCATCTAATTTGCGTGACCGCTGGGTTGGCCCGGACACCGCGCGCTCGAGCGTGTGTCCGACCATATCTTTTGGTGGTCCCTCGCGCCAGTGGAACCAGACCACTCCACTTCTCCCTCCAAAAAACTTCTCCCAAAATTCCCACTGGCAGGAGCGACGGGAAAGGCGATGGATCCCGCCATCATGGTCGACATTGCGCCCTCCGATGTTCCCGCCGCCAAGAAGCGCGGCCGGCCGAAGAAGCCTGCGGCCGACCTCACGCCGGAGGAGCGGAAAATTGAGACGGAGAAGCTCGTTGGCCAGCGGCCCGAGGTCGACTTGGCCAAGCCAAGCTCGAGAAGGAGTGCCGGGAGGAGAACGAGCGCATCCTCACCGCGCAGAACAGGGCCAACCAAAAGGAGATGGCAGTGGATGTCGCCAAGCACGTCGTGCACATGATAAAGCACGAGCGATGACCACCGCGTTCGGTGGCACGTTGGCCTTCGGCGCCGACGGCTTGTCCATGGCCGGCGCGTCCTCTACCAGCTCCGTCACGCCCACCCCTTGCGGCCAGCCCAGGACATCTTCCCCGCGCACACCTTCGGTCAAAGGCTACACTAGGATTGCCACCTCGCTCTCCTGGTTCGTCCACCCCTGCATGACGTCATCGGAGGCAGGAGAGCCCGCCATCGACCTCAACCGCACTCCAACGACCGCGGACACAACTCTGGAGGCGTCGAAGAAGCAGCGGTCCATCTCCACCGCTGACATGCCGGCGCCAATCAACCAGTTCGGCAGAATGCCCGACGCGCTGCCGACCGGTGACAGCATGGTATGATCGTGCCATCTCTTCGCCTTTGCCAGCACACCGCTCCCGTCTCTTCACCCAGGCCAAATTCAGTGCAGGATTTCGTGGCCAACGATGCCGAAGACGCCATGAACGACATGATCAACGAGGGTGGCCGCGACTATGGCGACAACGCAACAACAGACGCAGGCAGAGACACAGCAAGATGCCTACAACATTGTGGACGAGTCATTGTTTAGAAACGATGGTGCTTCCATGGGCGAGGGGGTCACTGTCGCTTCGCTGGCTGCTTCACTTGCGGTGTCGCTCGTCGACACCAAGAAGTTGAGCCAACGAACTGCGAGCTACACCAACGACGAGGACAAGATCCTATGCAAGGCATGTATGGAGATCTCGCAAGATCCACTATGCGGCGTCGAGCAAAAGGGCTTTGCCTACTGGAAAAGGCGGGCAGGTTCTTCCATGAGCATAGGAAATTCGGCAAGGACGCCTTCGATCGGAATGATCTTTCTCTCTCTCCAAGCGATGGGGCACCATCCATGCCGAGTGCAACAGGTTCCAAGGATCTTACAAGACGGTGACAAAAAAGGAAAATAAGCGGCATATTGCCGGTTGACATGGTAAAACCTCCTCCTCTCCTTGTCAATGTCTTACATATACATTGAGCCATTGTCGGCATCCATGTGTGCAGGTCATGAAAGCAATGGAGCACTTCAAAAAGGTGAATGACAACAAGGCCTTCATGTTGACACATTATTGGACATTGATCAAAGACTGCAAAAAATGGGAGACTAGCTATGCCTTTTGGAAAGAACTTGACAACAAGAAGAAGGGCAAGAGCAATGCTTCTGCGGCTGGTGTCATTGACCTAGACAATGGTGGCAATGACGAAGGCGTGGCCAACCCTGTAGGCGCCCATGCCCGCCGGCCTGGAGGCCACAAGGTTACGAAGGCCGACATCGCCCGCCAGGCTGGTTCCTTAGCATTTCAGGAGACGCTGACGAAGATCATGGAGAAGAAGGAAGAGGCCATCGCCGAGAGGGAAGAGAGGCGGTGCAAAGAGAAAGAGGCCACCGCCAAGGCATTTGTCGATCTCCAGACGAGGTCGATCGAGGTGGAGGAGGCCTACGTCAAGGCTAGACTGATAGAGATCGAGGCGGAGGCAAAGGCGAGGGAGGCCGATGCCAAGGCCAAGGAGGCCGAGGCCAGGTCTAGGGTGTTGGAGGCAGAGGCCAAGGCCAAGAAAGCCGAAGCCAAGATCATGGCCGAGGAGACTGCCATCATGCTCACCGACCTGGACACCATCGCCGACCCCGGTCGCAGGGCCTAGGTCGCTCACAGGCACCGGGTCATCCGTGCTCGCGATGCTTGAACGACAATGGCGATGGCGGCTGCAACCTTTTGGACATAGAAGCCGCTATTCTTTTGGACATTGTGTATGATATTGTCCCCTTTTATACATTTCAGAACCACTAGTTGGTAATGGCCAAAGGGCGATGGCACATGTCTGCCAATTTATCTACTAGTCAATTTGTGTGCTATTGCCTGTGAATTTGAGTGTTCGACAACGTTGGCCAGTGATGGCGCCAAGAAATGCTAGGCGCGGACATTTGGGTTGCGCCGCTGGGCGCGGCTGGCCGGACAGGCCGGACCGTGGCCCCAAAGCGACCGCGGACCGACCCAAACGGATAGAAACGGACAGTTTCGATCACGCGTTTGGGTCGGTCCGGTGGAGATGCCCTTAGGTTTTCAGAAATGTATGTGGTACTGAATATACACTTTTTTATAGCATATACTGAATATACACTTGGGAGTTGGGAGTCCACAGTCCACACATAGTAATCACCTTGGAGTGATGGGTTATCCTTCCTCATTACGCTTGTACCGATGCTAGTTTGGTTAAGTCTACGAAAAAATCACATCTTCATAAATGGAATTGGAGCTCTCGGCAAACCTATCTGACATCATTCTGCTGAACTTCTGCCAGTGACAACTTCCAAGCTAGAGCATTCTAAAGTTTCATACAACTTTTCTGCCTTCTGTATCCGTGCATGAAACCAGATCATGCTCTTCGAATTTAGGTGGGACCTTTGGTGGGCAGCCCGGTGCACGTAGCTCTGGCTTACACAGTGTCCGGGGAAGGGTCTGACCACTTTGGAACGATGGACGAGCCAATCTTGTGTAGGTTGTGACATGGTCGTACAAGCCTTCAGTTAATAATACCAACCTGTAAAATAGTGTGGCACAAAGTGAAATACTGAAATATTCATGGTTTTTGTAAATAAGGAATTATCGCTCTTGCATCAATCGACGCAAAGAAAAAATTAAGTAAGCATAGTAGGTCACTGGCTAGGCTACTGGAGGAGTAAGCATAGTAGGGCAGTGGCTATGATATAGGAGGAATAAGCATTGTAGCTAATGCAAGTAAACTAGTGATATATGATGGCTAGTTATCTTGAAATCTATAATTAATTAACTAGTTAGCTCTGTAGGTAAAAGGGATATGCAGTCAAGCTAAAAGCGTGTGAAGAAAGAGAAACTGCTACTTGGCATGCTATCAGATGAACATGTGTGCGTGTGGTATGTACCTGTCCTCTATGCAGGCTCCAGATAGTGATCATGAATCATAAGCACAGCTAACTAGGTCTCGCCTGCAAACGGAACAAAGTTAAGGATACATATGGATTAGGTAGAGGGATCTCAATACCACACTAGGTAGGTAGCTAGCATGAACAACACATGAATATGATGATGAGAAGGGCGGAGGGATAGTACCATATTTTCTGAGACAAAGGAGTGGACGGTTGGGATGAACTTGGACTGCACGCGTCACCGCTGTCTCAGCCTCCTCCACCTCACATGCATCAGCACCCGTACAGATGATGCATACTGTGGCTTTCTCAAGCAAAGGGAGGTTCCCCAAGTTACCGAAATCAAAGTCAAAGTTGGAATCCTTCAAGGACCGAACATGGACTAAGAATCTGCAGGACTCAACACTTGGCATAGCTCCCTTGAGAGCCAGCAGGGGTGCAGGCGTCTCCCAGTGTTTCAACTTGGGGAATGCACCTCCACTGCATTCACATGGAGGGCTATAGCCACCAGATACGGTTACCATCAGCTCCATAGTGAGGAGCTCCGGCAACCTTCCAAGGATCTCAATATCATGTTCCTTCACAGCCCTCAAGCTCACCCATAAGTATGTGAGGTGTGGAAGAAGCGATGAATTGATCCACATCGGCACCCTGGAGGGTTTGGTGTCTAGGTGCAGTTCAGGGAGTTGTCGAGAGGGCACAAAGCTCTCCATGTTGGCCTCTTCTGTCGAGAGAACACGCAGGACTTGTATTTTCTGCAGCTTTCCTAGAGATTCCACGAAAGCTTTGCACTTCCAGCTCTCTGATCCCAACTCTCCAATCCAAATACTGAGTCTCCTCAGCTCTTTCAGCTTGCCCAACTCCTTTACAAAGTTCGGGGACTTGCTGAAATCCTTCACCGCTAGAGCTTCCAGGGATGTCAGGTTTCCCAACCAATATGGCACTCTTACAGAACCAAACTGCATGCTCAGGCACTTGAGTTGCCTCAGTTGACCAACACTCCGCGGCAGCTCTTTTATCTTAGTTTGCCTTATGTTCAGTGTCTGCAGAAACTTCAGATCTCCAATTTCTTCTGGTAGTTCAGGTATAGGGGTGCACCATATTCCAAGATACCTCAACTGAAGTAACTTCCCAAGATGCTTAAGGTGATATGAATGTCCGCTGACATAATTACACCCCTCCAAATCTAGGACACGTAAAGCTTGAAATTTTGAAAGTGATGGCATTGCATCGATGTGACACTCAATGGCATTATATGATCTCAACTGTTGAGTGTGCATGCTAGCCAAAATGTCATGTTTATATATGAATCTCTTTTGGATGGCTAACCTACGAGCATTGCCTTGTATGGAGGTGTCCTGGTCGTTACTACCTAATATGGTAACGAATTTTTCTTCGTTTGACAAAGAACATATCATATCAAGTACCATGTCATGGACAGAGCAGCTAGATATGATACCGTGGTGTAGCAGGTAAGATGGAAAAATCATACTTCTGTTGATGAGCTCATTGAAGTACCTCTCCCCCACCTCAAAAAGACTCATGCCTGGTTCCTCGCGCACAAATCCTTCAGCTACCCACTTCCAAATCAATGGGTCTTTCTCGATAATATGATCCTCGGGGTATATGCTTAGATGCAACAAGCAAGTCCTGAGATAACAAGGTAGATCATAATAGCTATATAACAATATCTTTCTCATGTTCTCGACATCTTCATTATGTCCTGAACCAAAACCAATAGAATTGTATATCTTAGTCCAATCATCCCTTGGTTTACTTGCCAACAAACTAGCCATTGTAATGATAGCTAATGGTACACCACCACATTTATCCAAAACTTTCCCAAATACCTCAACTTGTTCGTCATAATGGCATTTGCTTTTACCACCAAATAATCTTGTATACAATAATTCTTTAGACTTCTTGGGAGAAAGTGGTTTTATCCTGTAAATGTCACTAGCCTTTGCGGCGACTTCAAAAATCCGGGTAGTTGTGATTATTCTACTTCCACAATCACTATCCTTGAAAGCGCATCTGATTATTCCCCATGTTTGCGTATCCCATATATCATCAATGACGATTAAATACCTATCAGAATGGGAAAACAAGAACCATGAATTAGTAAAACACCTGATTGTCTATAGAAAAACTAGAAGTGTGGCAACCACGCCAGTGAGGAATCGGAGCATGTCATTACTCGATATGCAATACAATGCTCACAGAGAATAATTGAAGGTAATGAAAGCTGGCAGAGAAGGACACTCATTCTCCTTTTTTTATTTCATTAGTCAGACCTGTGAGGTAGCCGCTCCAGACCCAAATGATCAAAAGAACGTGACAATACATTGTACAATTTTGCGTTGAAAAACATTAGTACATCCATAGGCTTCCAAAATTCTGCATAATGGAAGAGTTTTATGTAGGCTATCTGAACCAAATGAATGACACTGGAAGCAAAATAAGACACTCATTTCTTCTTTTTAGGCTTTATCTTTTATGCTTCTTAGATCCACCACCCATTTGATGATATACATAGTAAAACCGTGTATAAAATGTATTTAAACAGAGTATAAAATGTATAATTTTTCATTTACTATTTGAATACACTTTATACACTTTTCAGCTCATTCTACACTCACGCTTAGAATATTTGTATGTAATAGATATATATTGATAGATATATCCGTGGCTTCTGAGCTAAATGTTGAGTACATAGAATTTTATGCTAGAACATAATATGGTGCACGGTGCATACCTGTTGTTCACGAGCTGCTCTCTAAGTTCGTCAATGACCTGCATTTCATCCAACATGGCCAAATTGAAACCCATATACCTTTGCTTGTCAAGTGCAAGGAGAATATCCTTGAAAACTTTCTTTGTGTCAGGATTACGGCCCACCACGACGAATGCTTTGCAAGCATATTGTGCTTGAAGCCTTTCATACACGTCTTTGGCTAGAGTTGTCTTGCCCAATCCCCCAAATCCAAAAATGGATAGAATCTTGAGCTGTTGTTTGGACTCAACATCTCCAGCGGTGAGCCTTGCGATTAACTCATCTCTTGCCTCTTCGGCACCAACTATCTCTGGACGTTCTTTGTACAGAGCCAACAGGCGAGGGTCAACGGCAGTTATGGCTGCTGGATTAGCAACAACACTGTCGACCCTATACCTGTCACGCCGGTCTGCCACCTCCTTCACTCGGATCTTGATGTCTTTGATATCACCGGCGATCTGATGGCGAGTCTTGCCCTTGGTGAGCAAGTCTCCCATCTGCTTCATGAGCTGTTTGAGCTTTTGCGAGTTGGCAGCAGGCTCAAAACCTTCGAGACGCACTAGGAAGCTGTCGGCGACATCCTCCATGTCATAGGAGAGATCCCTAACATCGTCAGCCCAGATCTTGACCAGCTCGTTGAGCTTGTCCTGCGGCACGTCCGCCACCTTGCTGAGGGCAGCGTGCATGCTCCTCAGCTCTCTCTCCAGCAACTTGACGTCTTTCTTGATGCGCTTCTGCAGCTTGTATTTCTCGTTCAGAAGCTCGACCAGCTTTGGGAGCAGGGAGCCCATGGCGCCTGTTGCCAGATCCATGGCTATGCTCGACCTCTTAGGTAATTGCTTTGTTGTCTACTGAGAAGTGCACAGTGGTTGCTGTTAGTGTGGGTGCGGCGGGTTGCTCTTTGTAGTTATGGCAAGATGGATGATACTATATTTGTTTTAAAAATGATAAGTACAATTGTTTTCGTCGATCTAAAAATGATAAATTTGTTTTCGCGTGTGCATGCATCCCGAAGTCACGGCCTCGGCGGTATAACCTGCATTAATATATACTCAGCTATATAATCGCACAGATCTAGGCGATGAATACACATGCTATCACGTGCATATGTTCCCTTTTGTCAATGCACTTGTAAACTTTCAGCTCTGGACTTAACAGTTTGCTCTTTGTGCATAATTTGCATTAATGCAGGAGACTAGACTTGGTTAGGCCTAAGAATTCCTAAAAACACTTAGATCACGCCATCACGAGCTGTCACACATATATACACCAATCCAATGTAGACACTTTCAATAAATAGTAGCAGTAAATTGGGGTATGAGTAATTAGTTAAGCTGGTCAGTCTCGATCTACCACTAATAGTGGCAGTAGTTTATTAAGTTGATAGTGCCTGCATATGGGTAATCACAGAAATATTTAATTAACGCGCGCCAGTCTGGATCCATCGCATAGAGATCCTTCGAGCTCTTCTTGATCCAAGCAAGTGATCAATCGATGAAATTCGTCATAATTCGATTTAGTCACCCCGTTAATAACTCTGTTCATGATACTGTTCAGTCTCTGTTTAGTACCTGGCTCCCTAGATTTGGGAAGCAGGATTAAAATTGTGTTTGTAACTAAGCTTGTTTTGATAATGAATGGATCGATGAGCTCTTGATCAGTTATGCAGACAAAACAGACAAACAAATTAAGAACCCCAATTCCAGGGGTAAAACTCTACGAACATGGGTAGCAACTGAAGTTTTCAGATCTTTGCGAGGTTGGATCTGCTGGAGACATGGTGTACCTCTACCTGACGCTGGATGATGACGAAACGTGCTTCGTGTCTCAAGGGTGAAGCTTTTGTAGGTCATAGGTGATGTAGCAAAGATGATGATGGATGGAAGATCTTAGCTGCAGAAGCTAGGTTCTCATGGGGAGCAAACAGGAGGTCCGTTTGTTTCTCATGGGGAGCTTTTGTAGGTCATAGGTGATGTAAACCCGTGTTTTTTATACAGGAGTTAAGATTTCTAACTCCCAAGCGCTCCAGTGATTTCTTTATTTTTAATAATTCAACGATCATTTTTAGAAGTTCTAAAATTTGCAAGAATATTCCAAATGTACTAGATGATATGTCGTACAATTGTGCATAATCGCAATTTGAAATAGTAGTTTATATTCCGAGCTACACATAAATAAAAAAATGTATGTACATGTATAATGAGCAGTTCATACTTTCAAAACTAAAAAAATCATCGTATGTTGTCATTTTTTTTGTATCCCATAATTCAAAGAATTTAGCTTTGCCATTTTACATGTTTTTTCTATACATCATTGACTATATCGAGAACTCGTTTACATTTTCTGAAAACCATAAATATGCTTTTCGCTTTAAAAAAAGAAAATATAAAGGGACCACTCCGAGGCAAAGAGAGCTTTCCTGTATATTCATCTTTCTTAATCAATGAAGTGCTGAAATTCCAAAAAAGAAAGAAAAGGGCTACGAACGCCTGTCACCGGTACCGGATCCGGAACCAGTCCGATCTGGGCTGCAAATCGATTTCCAACCCCCATTCCGACTTGATATCCAACCCCGGTTCCTTTCAACTCCATAAATTGATCGACACCCAGCAGTATCGAGTCCACAAATTAAAGAAGCAGTAGTATCGATCTCAAGGGAAGATGAATCTAGGGCAGTATTTCTGGCCGGATATGTCTAACTATCATGAGGAGGAGCCTGAGGCCGATGAAGAAGAGCATGTGCAGACAGATGATGAAGAGGAGGGTCTGCAGGAGGAGGATTTCCGATATGAGAATGAAGATGTCCTCTTGCCGGCCTCCCTGTGTCCGCCTGCTCATGGACATGACGACGGCGATCCATGGCGTGGCCTGGTGCTCCTCGACCTCGCGGCTTACTTCTCCGAACGTTGCAACGCCACCACCGCGTCCTGCGAGATGAGGGATGACATGGGTGTCATCCATGTCACCTTCTGCACCGCCGCCCCGCCGCTCGTGTCCTATTTCTGCGTCCACTCCACCGGCTGCCTGAAGCTCGCGCATTTCGCGATGGAGCCCGAGATTCTCGCCTCAGAGGGCGGCCTCGCCCTCCTCCGCGTCCCCCTTGGCGATGAAAGCGACAGCTTGGACCCCAACATCAGCGAATACTTCATCTATCACGCCGGCATCACGGGGCAGAGCCCAACCCTCACGCAGCTCCCGCACCCCAGACCCTACCACCTCCTCGATCACCACACCAGCATCGTGCGCCGCTGCGACGATGACCGCAGCTACATCATCGCCTCGCTCTGGAGCGAGCACACTCACTCTTACCAATACCAACTCATTATGTTCAGCTCTTGAGATCGTAGACCATCGTAGCCAATCTCAAGGTCACGAAGACCTTGAGATCGGCTACGATCGTCTGCTTCAGAAGCCCAATCCTGGAGCTGCGAGACAATCTTGACAGACAAAGAGACGGCGAACTCTCACTCTTTCACTACCAATACCATCAACATCGGAGGAAAGAATGGCACAGTCGGCCGGGTCGATATCTGGCCGGGCATACTCTTCTGCAACATGCTCGTCGCGGACGGACAGCGCACGCTTCGATATGTCCCGCTGCCGCCGCCTCTCGTGGAGAATGATGGTTTCTGTCTAGGCGATATGAGGGCTGGTCGTGACATTGCTGTCATCAATGGTTTCATCAAGTGCGTCGACCTGCGGGTCCGGGTCGTGCCGGGTTCGACCACCAAAGATGGTGGATTCACCTCAGATGGATGGTCAGCCACAATATGGAGCATGGAGATCACCGACTCACTGTCGGAGCCATGGCACCTGGACTGTGAGATCGATTCCTCTGAGCTGTGTGATTCTCTGCCTGAGATGAAGGTTGATGCGGGCACGGCGCAGCCGACGTTGCAGAGGCTGCACATAGGCCATCCCACCCTAAGCCTGCATGACGGCGACATTGTCTGCTTCCTCGCGAAGATCGACCACCGGGATGATCACCGCAATGGGTGGGTGCTCGCTGTTGACACGGTGAAGAAGACTATACAGGGCGTGGCTGAATTCCGCTGTGAAAGAACTCTTGGTTTTCAACTGACCTACATTGCAAGTAGGATATCTGAATATCTCTAACCACTCAGGTGGTTAATTATTTTTGCCATCGGTTAAATGTGTGACTTCTTGTGCAAAATTCATTTATTTGGCCTACTTGTGATATTTGAGAACTTACAACTCATAAGGTAGGAATGTTAAAGGATGATCAATACATATTGGGGGTGATCTGCAATATTCAGTATATACATAGAAGACTGTGCATTAGCCAACTCTACCGAGAATCAGCATGGAAATATGGAATCCCCACCAATATAGCTGATGACCTGGTGTGTAGTGGATACCATTTTGGTTTTCAGAAGTTGGGCATGAGTTTCAAACTAATCGTGGTGTAACTGATCTTAAATTGGTCATTTGTCTGCGGCCTTTGTTTTCTACTGTCTAACTCAGTGAAACAGTGTTCTAGTGCTGCCAGTGCTACCTCGAAAACATCTAACATTGTCGTTGTAGTAAGTGTGCAGAACTGATGCCAAGCCCAGTGCAGGGAATTGTATTCTTCTTGACGCCTAATAATGCTATACGGTGCCTCCTTTCTAAAACAGAAGTTTCAGACAACAGACAGCAGTGATAATGAAAGCATGTACAAAGATAACCCAAAATGAGCACCTAGAACATACACATACGCAACATGGCTCTACCCTGCACAGCATGTTAATGGTGACTTTGTTGACTTCAGGAATATCCATTGAAGAGCTGCAAAATAAATACATAACTTGCTAGGTACCGACAATTTTTTTTAAATGGATGGTAACAGAAATAACAAATCTGACAACTGACTTGCCTTGCAAAATCTGTACGCTCTTCCTGGTCTTTGGTTGCATGGCATTGATAGTGCAGTCAAGGCATTTGACATGATTAACAATCAGTTAACTTTGGCATACAAGTGAACAAGGTAGGGCATTTCACCTGCAGGTCCAAACAACAAACAACACCTTAGGTTCAGGAGTCAGGACTGACATAGAACCCACCCTAACTATCAAAGATTAAGCTTGAAAGCAGATCGACTATAAATTTCTATTTCTCGAACAAACACCAAAGCATGTCTTTGTAATATATTAGAAGAACCATAAAGATCTAGCGTATTCCCCTACCTAAAAGAAAAATGTCTTCCAAGTACAAAACATGTAGCAAAGCTACCCAAAACAGAAAGAAAGAAGTACCAAAAACTGAAACTATACAAACACACGCCTAACCTAAAATACCAGAACTCGGGAGTCCGAGCATGGAGAGGCAGCTGATGAAGTGCTTTGGCGCCGGGATCGACTACAGATTCAACGTAGATTGTAGCTAAAATTGCAAGATTGACATAATGGAATGCTTGCCTGGCCTGTCCCTAATTAAGTCAAGATCTGGCTGCTATAGTATGTCAAAAACCACTAAAAGTCATAAAAAGCATGTGCCATGTATTTATTTTTGTAGTTCAAAACTGAAGCGATAGACTACTAAAAGCTAAAATAAAATAGTATCATTTCTGCCAAAAAAGATACTATGTTAAATATTCCCATGAAATCACCACTCACAACATAACATCCCCATTAATTCTAGCATTGGGCCCTCCTCCTTTTTCCGGGCTTGGGACCGGCTATGCGAATTATCTTAGAAAGCATAGGCGGAGTTCCCCACCCCTACCCCACTAAAGGAAAAAAAACAAGCCGCACTCAAAATGACAATAAACACCAAAGAGCAAACAAAGGAACACATTTAACTATTTTAATTTTTTTTAGGTTTTTAAATTTTTTATAAAGATACTGAAGAATCTAACTAAAAAGTCACAAATCAAGTAGTTTTAAAACCTTTTTAAAAGAACGAGAGATATTTAAAAAAACTAGGATCATTTTAGTAAATAACAAGAACTTAGTAGGAAACATGGTATTTTTTTTTTTGGATTTTTTGAGAAAAAAGAGCAAAGAAAGCAAGCAATAAGAACATAAACAGATTTTTTTTGTAGCTTTTGGTTTTTTTGGTTTTGCTTGATGGAAGAATTGAGATTAACGAATGACGAGTAGATCTTGTGTAGCTGGCAACATGGCCGTAGATGTCTTCAATGAATGATATCAACCTATAAAATAGTGTGCCACGGAGTGAAATGATGCAAGGTTTCATAAATAAGAAAACGTAGCAATATGTAAGTACTTTGGAATCAATATACATAATTTTCTATTATTCGAGAAAAGTTTGAAGCGGTGGGATTAGATATCGATTGAATACAAAGGGACTTATTTATAAATATTACTAAACATGAGGTTCTTCCATGATTCCTTAAATCAGAATTCCAAAGACGACGATTGGCTCAATGGGATCCTAAAATAGTAAAATAATAATAATAAATTAAAGACAACAAAGATGTTTTTTTTTTTGACAAAAACAGTAGGGAAATCCCCTACTGTGTCATTTTATAGATTTTATAATGTACAAAAAGATTGAGCCATGCTCAATCAATGATAATAAATTAAAGACAACAAAGATGTGTAAGGACTATATCTCCCAGGTTATAACATAACATAGATGAGTTCCAAAACTAATTAAGTATATATGGCTGCTTGTATCAACTAACGTAGAGTATTTTTTTGAACATTAACCGATTGTAGAGTTTGCCGGTTGCTTTTTTTTTCCTTTTGAGAGCAAAAAATAATAATTAAGTAGGCCAATGCAACACACGTTAAAAAAAGAATAATAATCCGATCGAATGGATAAATGGCCGGCTCAGCTCAGCGTTGTCTGTTTGTCTGTATACATATCAAGCAAAATTGTACTTCATCAGTTATGTGCATTTCGTATGATGACCTCCAAGGGATTCATAAAACAAATTAAACCAGCTAGAGGAAGACTACGGACACATAGTAGCTAGCTAGAAACAAACGAGTATATGATGGCAAATTAGTTTGGAAGCGATAATGACTAGTTATCCCTCCGACCCAAATTAATGTCTAAATATATCCGAATCTAGATAAATTCGAGTCAATTAATTTGCATCGGTGGGAGTAGGTAAAATCGATGTGCATGCAAACTTGCATCGTGCAAAGAAGAAAGAGAAACTACTACGAGTACTTATCATGCGGGCGCCAGATGAATAATGTGCGTGTAGCATGTACCTGTACTCTCCGCCATGCCGGAAATGCTGATCATTATTCATAAGCACAGGCGCACAGCTAACTAGGTCTCTCCTGCAAGAGAAACAAAATTAAGGATACGAATTAGGGAGTGGCAAGTAGCTAGCATGAATGTAACGACGAGCAGAGCAGAAAGGATACGAAGCACGTACCTGGAACGGTAGAAGGAGCGGGTATATCTTTGCCCCTTCTCAAGAGAACAAGGAATGGACGGTTGGGATGGACTTGGACTGCGCGCCGCACGGCTGCCTCCGCCTCCTCCACCTCCCATGCAGTGGCACCCGTGCAGATGACATGAACTACGGCTTTCTCGAGCAATGG
The DNA here is from genome assembly GCA_910589775.1 of Avena eriantha. NCBI lineage: Eukaryota > Viridiplantae > Streptophyta > Magnoliopsida > Poales > Poaceae > Avena > Avena eriantha. Next base: position 518,876,190 of record OU342745.1, read on the forward strand.
GAGGTTCCCCAAACTACTGAAATCAAAGTCGAAGTTGGAATCCTTCAAGGGCCGCACGTAGACTCTGAATATGACGGATTCAACGCTCGGCATAGCTCCCTTAAGAGCCAGGAGCGGTGCAGGCATGTCAGAGTGTTTCAACTTGGGGAATGCACCTCCGCTGCATTCGCATGGAGGGCTATAGCCACCTTCGGAGGAGATGTGCAGCTCCATAGTGAGGAGCTCCGGCAACCTCCCAAGAATCACAACATCCTGTTCCTTGATAGCCTTCAAGGTCACAAATAAGTAGGCGAGGTTCGGAACAAGAGAGGAATTGATCCACATCGGCAGCCTGGGGGAACTGGTGTATAGTGTCAGCTCACGGAGTTGTCTTGAGGGCACATGGGTCTCCAAGTTGGCCCCATCCGCCGAGTTAATTCGTAGTACTTGTATCTTCTGCAGCTTATCTAGAGATTCCACGAAAGCTTTGCACTTAGTGCTCTCCGCACCCAACTCTCCAATGACAATCCAGAGTCTCCTCAGCTCGGTCAGCTTGCCGAGCTCCTTTACAAAGTTTGGGGACTCGCTGACATTTTCCACCTTTAGATCTTCCAGTGATGTCAGGTTTCCCATCCAGTCCGGCACTCTTACATAACAACGATACATGCAGAGGCACCTGAGTTGCCTCAGTAGACTAACACCCAATGGCAGTTCTCTTATCCTAGTTCGGCTTATGACCAGTGTCTGCAGAAACTTCAGATCTCCAATTTCTTCAGGCAGTTCAGTTATTGGAGTGCCCCATAATCCAAGATACCTCAACTGGAGTAGCTTCCCAAGATGCTCAAGATTACAATAGCGTCCATCGAGATATGTACACATGTACAAATCTAGGACGCGTAGAGCTTGAAATTTTTCAAGTGGTGGCATCGCACCGATGAGACACGAAGTGGCCTTAAATGATCTCAACTGTTGAGTGTGTGTGTTAATCAAAGGGCCATTTTTATCTATGACTCCACTTTGGATGGCTAACCTGCGGACATTACCTTTCAAGGAGGTGTGTTGCTTGTCACTGCCCAATATGCTAACAAAATTTTCTTCTTTTGACAAGGAACATATCATATCAAGTACCATGTCATGAACATAATAACCAATTACAGGACCGTGGGGTATAAACTGATGTGGGCGGATCATACTTCTGTTAGTGAGCTCGTCCAAATATCTCTCTCCAACCTCAAACGACCTCATTTCCGACTCCTCATGTACAAATCCTTCGGCTACCCACTTCCATATCGTATGCTCTTTATCGATCAGTGCATCCTCTTTGTGTATAGTTAGATGTAATAAGCAAGTCCTTAGGTAAGAAGGCATGTCATAATAGCTATATAACAATATCTTTCTCATGTTCTCGACATCTTCATTATGTCCTGAACCAAAACCGATAGAGTTGTACACCTTAGACCAATCATCCATTGGTTTACTGGCCAACAAACTAGCTATAGCAATGATAGCTAATGGTACACCACCACATTTACGTAAAATTTTCTCGGATAGCTCAACTTGCTGATCATAATGGCATTTGTTTTTATCACCAGATAATCTTGTATAGAATAATTCTTCAGACTTCTCAGGAGAAAGTGATTTTATCCTATAAACATCACCAGCCTTCTTGGCGACTTCAAAAATTCGAGTAGTTGTGATTATTCTACTTCCACAGTCACTATCCATGAAAGCACACCTGATTATTCCCCATGTTTCTATATCCCATATATCATCAATAACTATGAAGTACCTATTCGAACAAAAGCGCAAGAGCCATGAATTAGTAAAATTGTTGATTAGCTGTATGAAAACAATAAGCATACTAATGAAGGACATTTGAAACAAAATAAGTCACGCATTCCTTTTCATTAGGTTTAATCTGTCATGCCGCTTAGATGGAGCGCCCAGTTGGTAAAATAAAATGTCAACATACTAATATAGACATATATTTGTGACAGTGCTATTTATAACTATATGAATTGCTACTGAGCTAAATGTCAAGTACATAATTTGCTTTAACCAGAATATAATATGGTGGATGGTGCATACCTCTTGTTCACGAGCTGTTCTCTAAGTTCGTCGATGAGCTGCCTTTCATCCAACGTTGCCAGATTGAAATCCATATACTTTTGCTTGTCAATTCCAAGGAGAATATCCTTGAGAACTTTCTTCACGTCAGGATTACGGCCCACCACGACAAATGCTTTGCAGGCATATTGTGCTTCAAGCCTGTCATACACTTCTTTGGCAAGAGTCGTCTTGCCCAATCCCCCAAATCCAAAAATTGACAGAATCTTGAGCTGGAGTTTGGATGCGCCATCTTCACCATCTGTAAGCCTCTTGATTAGCTCATCCCTCGCCTCTTCGGCACCAACAATCTCTTGATTTTGTTTGTACAGCATCAGCAGGCGAGGGTCGATGGCAGTTGCGGCTGCTGGATTGGCCACAATACTGTCGACCCTGTACCTGTCACGCCGGTCGGCAACCTCCTTGACGCGGACCTTGATGTCCATGATCTCACCGGCGATCTTATGGCGAGTCTTGCCCTTGGTGAGCAGGTCCCCCATCTGCTTGACCAGTCGCTTGAGCTTGTGCGAGTTGGTGTCAGGCTCAAAGCCCTGGACGCGCACTAGGAAGCTATCAGCCACATCCTCCATATCATAAGACAGATCCCTGACCTCGTCGGCCCAGATCTTGACCAGCTCGTCCAGCTGGTCCCGCTGCACGTCCCCTACCTTCCTGAGGGCGGCGTGCATGCTCCTCAGCTCTCCCTCCAGGAACTTGATGTCCCCCTTGATCCCCTTGTGCAGCTTGTATTCCTCCCCGAGGAGCTGGACCAGCTTGGGGAGCAGGGAGCCCATGGCGCCCGTCGCCAGATCCATGGATGCTCCTGCTCGCCGCCTGATTCAGTTTCTTGGTGTGGTCTGGTTGAGATGCGCACAATGATTGCTGCAAGTGTCGGTGCTGCAGGGATGCTCGCCCACCCAATTAATAACCTGTTCCTGATACTGTTCAATCCCTGTTCAGTACCTGGCCCTCTAGATGTGTGAACCAGGATAAAAACCTGATTAAATTTGGGAATCACTGCAGTTTTCTGGACTATGGAAAATTCGTTATGAAAATTGTTTTGATAAACTAACTCTGGGATTTTGTCTAAAATCTTGACTCGGGTTTAAAAGTTTAAACTCAGATAGCAACTACAGTTTTCAGATCTTCCTGTCTTATACTCCGTACTAACCTGAAGCAAAGACAACATTCTAACATCTCAGTATGTTTCATCTTTTGCTCTCTTTCCATCATCGTAGTCATAATAAGATGTTGGGCATTGATTTCTGCAAACCAACTATTTTCAGTAACCTACACGAAGGTGTGTTAAGAGGTTTATCACGTCGAGAAAATAAAAGCCTAGAAGCTATGAATTAGTAAGACCTCGGCCAACGGTTGACAGCAACACACAAACATATTGGGAGCTCAAATGGAAGGCATGAAATACGGTCTCGAGACATCCACATACAAAGTCAGATTCTTCCAAACAAGCACGGTTCCGAAATATCAAAACTGCATCCACCATCCACGTCCTAATGTAAAGCAGGCGTAACAAAGCAAACATCGTTGACAAGCTAGACAGACAACACAACAACCTAGTTCATCCTCCTGACGAGCTGGTTGATGTAGTTCTCGCGGTTACCAGCGTCTCCACCCTCGACATAGTGGTTCCTCTTCTTCTTGAGGCCTCCCAGGGGCGCCTTCAGCTTGAAGGGCCAGAGGAAGTTGTTGGCCTCCTTGAAGTGTGGGCCGACGCTCAGGATCTCGTGAACAAGGTCCTCGATGCAGATGATGTTGTGCTTTCCCAGACCCTGGTAAGATCACAGAAAAGGTCAGAACTAGCTCTAAGCTGCATATGGATTACGAGCAATTTGAACAGTCCAGGACTGATGCTAACCTCCTCAATGACTTTGTTGTTGGACAGAGGAATCCTTTGCTTGTTGAGCTTTCCATAACCCCTCTTGTAGATCAACTCCCTAACACTCTTCAGGTTTGGGTACCTACAAAGATAAAGTGCTGACCAAATCAGTAAAAATAGAAGATCGCAGTCACTTGTACTACTTCCTCTCTGAGTATTGTTGCTTTCAGAATAAAACAGCAGCTGACCAAGAGAAAACAAGAGTTCAAATTTTACGATAAGTATTTGTTTCAGACTGCTCTTTTCAGGAAAACAAGAATAGCTAGATATATATAGCCAAAGTTCCAGATAAATGTTTACAACTATATGGTAAATGGTTCAGGACAAAATTGGCAATCACCATAAGAGAAAACAATGGATAAAACACGAGGGCATGTAACAAAACAAACCCAATGTGGACTTGGAACATACCCATATGCAACATATGGTTCCACCCTACGGAGCATGTTGATGGTGGCTTTGTTAACCTTCAGGAACACTCCGTTGAAGATCTGCAAAGTTATATAATGGCACAATGAACAAAAGCAGCAACAATTTAAAAAGAGACATGTGAAGACAACAACAGTCCTGGCAACCAACCTGCCTCAAACGCAGCAGCTGCAAGATCTTTCTGGTCTTGGGGTGCATCGCATTGATACTGCAGCCACAAAATTGAAAAGGTTAACATCACCTTAAACCGACATGTCCACAAGACCACAACCTATATATATTCCCAAAATATAGCGGCAAGGTGGTGTAACTCACCCTCGGATGCGGACAACAAACAGAAGCTTAGCCTCAGGGCTGACATAGAACCCACCCTTCAACCGAGCCTCGCGCTTAAGCTGAACTAGCTCCTTCTCCTGCAAGCAAAACAAGGATTTAGCTTGTTTCCAGCAAAGTTAAGCTACTGACAGGGAAAAATACCGGAAACAACAATAACACATCAAGCAAAAGGGAATATTTCAACAATCTTTGAGCTAATATATCAATGAGTACTACATTTCAACAAAGCTTTCAAGAATTTATACTAAATAATTTCTAATCAATACAGCAAGACAGAAAAGAAATATCATCCTTGAATGGTGCAGGGTAGATTGTATTTTGCTGCAAAACATGCAAAGCTGGCCTAAGTCATTATCTATAACTAAGTTGGCAGGAAGCATCCGGCAAAACGAAAATAATAGCACATCGAACATCAGACGCATGTCTGCTACCACTAAAAAACTTTAAACATTTCTACATTAGCATCTATCTTTTCTTGATCTAAGATTAAGCCAAAAAAATAACGACTATATATTCGAGACACCCGAAAACCACCAAATGAGTGGCGGATCCCACACAGCGCAACCCGGCATGAGAAAATTTATGCTTGTGAGCGTGAACGAAAGACTGCTAAGACGCACTGGGATCGGGCGTGGGCAGCGATCTGACCTGGGCATCGTACTCCTCTGCGTACTCCTTGGCGCGGATGTAGATGACCTTCTGGTTCTCGGCGGACTTCTTCTTCTCCTCGACGGCCTTGGTCTTCTTCTCGGCGTCCCAGGTCTCCGCCCGCTTCGTCTTCTTGAGCACCGACTCCGGCACCACCTTGGCCACCTCCGACGACATCTGCACGCAACGGACGCAACCACGAGCGCTCGAATGATGAGATCGAGGCGGCGAGCGGTAGAAAATGCGTTGGCGCGAGGGATGGGAGGGCGTCCGCTTACCTCGACGAGCTTCCCTGCAAGAGGAGGAGGCGGCGAGGGAGATAGAGAGAGCAGGGGACGAGAGAGAGGCGGCGGCGGGTGAAGGGAGTGGCTTATGTAGGGCCTCGGGGTTTGGGGGCTAGGGTTTGGGAAAGGATCCGACGGCTGCGATCGTCTGGATGGGCTATAACGGGCCGAGGTTATGGCCCATTCGGACCACCTCAATGAAACCTGCTGGCCGTGATTCTTGTTCTGGCCCATCATACCTATCGTTTAGGCTGACTTCTTTTTAGCTTCCTGGAAACTTTCGACGTCACGGACCGCACCCGCCCAAAAGTATGGGTCCGATTCTGTCCTGTCTTTTCCCATCGCGAATCTAATTCATTCATCTCCAACTCGTATGATCACTCCTCCGCCAAAGGAATCAGCTTGGGACGCCGGAAATCGAGCTCGTCTTCCTTTTCTTCATCGCCACCGGCCGCCGCATTCCCCATATGTGACCTCCTGCACCTTGACTCACACCTCCACGAGCACTAGGGTGGGGCCTGTTCGTCTGCGGTACCAAAATTCGCAGGCCAGCGCATAGCGGTACCTAAGTTGCCTAAAATTATCGCGTTTCGAAAAGTTGGGCCGCCAACTACTGAGAGGGGCCATTTCGAGGCAAACTCATCTCATCTCTGCCAAATTCAAACATTCCGTTAAACCGTCCCATGAAGTAGACGGTCGAGACCCTCATGTCGGTCATCTGTCCGTGATGCGAGCGCCAATACGGCAACCTCTTAGGCAAATTGAGCAGCTAAGTGGATTGGATGCGTTGACCAATTTCATAAATCCATTTCCAGCTTTCCCCTAGCACCGGCAGCGTCGGAATCCATCCTCCAGACAGGACGATCCCTTCGGACATTTGACTTCCGGGGCCAAGTTGCTGCGCCCAGTTGCTGCGTCCAGTCGTTGATCCCGAGCTCTAATGGCGCATGTCGTAGCCACCGTTGTGAGGCTCTAGCCCGCCTCCGCCCCAGACGAGCCGAGCAGTTCGGAGGATGGCAGATCCTACTATCAAGGAAGAAGAAGTTCTGGCTACAAGCAGGTGAGCTACCCTTCTCTTTGCTATTCGCACTAATTATAACTGCTAACTGACTACTGAACCTCAAATTGTTTGTTAGCTCAACGCTGACAAACATATTTTATCTATAGTTTTCTGTCAAGTGGGATCTGCGCGGACCCCTCTTACCTGGTTACGGTAGTCTTCTACAGGTACGACTCTAAGGGCAAGTGGTATGGACACCATTGTTTCACGATGGAAGAAGCACATGCGCAGATCTGCACTATATCTAGTATGGTTGCTGCTCTGCGTAATCATGTTGAATTATGGCCGAAACAGACAGCAAAGTTCAGCTTCATGGATGAACGTGGCATCATGGTTCTTATAGCGTGTGACAGTCAGCTAATTGGGTTGATGAAAAGGTATGCTTCGGCTGCCATGTTTGAGCTGAAATGTGATGTACTGGATGTGGAAGCTGCTGCAAGTGGGAGTCGCTCTTCTATTCTTGGACAGGGTGGTTGCTCGAACCTAATTAGCTCTTGGTAAGCAAAGGTCGTTTGGGGTTCGCATGTTTGTGCTGAATTATAATTTTTGTTTTATTTACTCTGTAAATATTGGGCAATTATGCAACAGTCTTGTTTCTTTGATAGAAAGCGGCACAAGGTTAGAAACATGACTGTCGGGTCAGTCATTTTACTGCCCGAAGAAAATTAAAAATGAGTAGAAAGATGATGCTGGACATGATTCTGGTCCCCTATGAGTAGAAAGCTTGACACCCAGGCTGCGGAAGAAGGCTGCTAGCAATGAAGATGCATAGTAATGTGTTGAACTTGAACCTATATATGTAATTCTGTTAAATTCTCAGCTCTGTGTGTGGCACGTTGCTGGGCGAAACAATCTACCCACGTTCTCTGAGTAAAATGTACTGCGACTTAGGGTTTGGAAACGCCCGAGTCTGTAGTGGAATCCAAAATTGTGATTGTGCCACTTCTATCTGAAAACAAGGATCCACCGGTTCCACGATTGCTGAGGGGCAGGAGGTCTCCAAATACGACGGAATATAAGTGACACAGAAATAAATTATTTAAGTTATCACATTCCATGAAGCAGCAACTTATTTCAGATGCTGCACAACGATGTGGCAACATAAACAACAATGTTCTCACCGATAATGCCCAGATGAGGAGGAAATCGGTACCACTTTCTGGCCTAATCTTGAGCCTGTCTATCTCACCGTCTCTCTGCTTCTGCATCTCCTGCATCTGGCGAAGCTCTCGGGTCTCCAGTAATCGGGTGTACGTGCTTCCACTTTATAAATTGTGGTTGTGCCATTTACATGCGGCACAATCCACGTAGATTACGTTTAAACAAACCACCAATGTCAGAATACACTAGTAGAAAATGTGTCTTTGGTCCACGGTCACGTTCCCAATCCGGGACAGAGATCTAAATCGAGGCAGAAATTGATCTAAATCACAAATTCTTCCACAAATTAATCAAGAGAGAGATCTAAATCGAGGCATTTCATTACTTCAACCACAAATTCTTCTAAACAAATGTGTGATTTCACATCCTACATGACACTGAGCTTTTGTCCATACTTCATATCATCACATCATTCTCTCCCTACACTCGAAAACTTCCTTCATACAAAACTTCAAATAATCTTCATTAGCAACATTAGTGTATGCAAAATAATAATCCTTTGGGTTCAGTTTCAACTCAAGTAAAACTTCCATTAAAACACAAGCTACTGTAGCAATTCCTTCTAAAAGCTCAAGTGATCAAAGAGAACTCAAAAAGAACCGGTTAAGAGGCAAATGCAAATAATGGCAGATATCTGTCAAAACAGACCAGCAGGTAAAGACCGATTTTTTTGAACATCTTCTGTTGCTCAAATCTAAAAGTGCAAAACTAACTAAAGTTGGGTAATAACCTGGGGCATAAGCACAAAACATTACAGCTCAATCCGAAGTACTGAGATTTTTCACGATTTTTTACAGTGACGCACAGAAATCTGTTTCGGGACAGCAACTTCCCCATATCTTACTTCCCTCTCATTAGAGGTTATTCTTGACACAAAACCAAACAAAAAGGATAAGGAGAGGTTATTACAGAGGCAATAACTTCCAAGACTCAACAAAAATGAAATAAACTGAAAGTAAAAATATAATGGGTTGTCTACCAAAAGCTCTTTCTTTATAGCCATTAAGATAGGCATGATAATTTCGATGATGCTCACATAAGAAATATGAATTGAAGTAAAAGAGAGCATCAAGAAGCAAATATGGAACAAATTTAAGCCTAGCCCACTTCCTATAAAAAATAATCTTGTAAAGAAACAAGTCATAAAAGCACAAAGCAACAAGTACAGGAAAGCAAAACGAGTGCAACTTCAAAAATTCAACATAAAGAGGGGGAACTTAATATTGTTGAGATACATAAAACCATGTTTCCCTCTCTCATAATAATTTTCAGTAGCATCATGAATAAAATTAAGAATATAACTATCACATAAAACATTCTTATCATGAGCCACATGCATAAAATAATTATTACTCTCCCTGTAAGCATAGTCATCCTTATTAATCGTAGTGGGATCAAATTCAACAAAATAGCTATCATTATTATTCTCATCACCATAATCATCAAATATAGGAGACATATTGTAATCATAATTAATTTTCTCCTCAATAGTAGGTGGACTGAAAATATCATACTCATCATTCTAATCATCATATATTGAAGGAATAGTATCATCAAAGTAAATTTTCTCCTCCATGCTTGGGGGACTAAAAATATCATGCTCATCAAAACCAGCTTCCCCAAGCTTAAACTTTTCCATAGCATTAGAAATAATGGTGTTCAAATAATTCATACTAATAACATTTCTATTAGCATGCAAATAAAGTTCCATAGGTTTTTTTTAATTTTCTCTTCAAACACTTCATATCCTAACTCAAGATAAATACTATAAAGCTCTTTAATTTTGTTGTTGTTTTCCATTAAGCCTAACTAGTGAAAATAAAAACAAGAAACAAAAAGATATAATTGTAGAATATAAAGGAAATAACTTCGAGCACTCACACACCAGCAACAGTACTAGAAGATAGCTTAGTAGCCATAGGATGTGAGTATCTTTTACCTTACCTCCCCGCCAACAGCGCCAGAAAATAGCTTGATGTCTACGCACACTTCTATTTTTGTAGACAGTGTTGGGCCTCCAAGTGCAAAGGTTTATAGAACAGCAGCAAGTTTCCCTTAAGTGGATCACCCAAGGTTTATCGAACTCAGGGAGGAAGTGGTCAAAGGTATCCCTCTCAAGCAACCCTGCAATCAAGATACAAGAAGTCTCTTGTGTCCCCAACACACCCAATACACTTGTCAGGTATATAGGTGCACTAGTTCAGCGAAGAGATAGTGAAATACAAGTAATATGGATGATTATGAGTGGTAATTGCAATCTGAAATAAGAGTGGAAGCCAGCAAACATGTAATAGGACTGATTGTAAATGATATTTCAATGCTTAGAAACAATGCCTAGGGATCATAATTTCACTAGTGGACACTCTCATATAAATATCTTCTCTTCATTATGCTACCCTGAACTACTCTTCGATTGGACGATGTAGGGATATAACAGCACGCCTTAAAGTTCGCATTCCCCATCTAGATAACCCCTCACTGTCACCTTGAGCGCTAGATGGTTCCAACAAACACCACAATCTCATAGAGACATCCAACTCAAATTATACTCATGATAAGTATTTTTGTAACCTTAGCCAAAGTGCCACATGGTGTGCACACTGTCAACTTCACACACGTGGGGATAAACAGAGATTCATTAAAGCACTTGAGTAGCAGAATAGATCTATAGATTACAAAGCTCATGATCTCATAAGATCACGCATAGAGAGAGATGAACACATAGCTTCCGATAGAGCCCTTAGCCTTGAGAGAGAACTACTCCCTCCTCATTGTGGGAGTCAAAAACGACGATGGATATGGCGATGGAGTCAATGAAGATGGATCCGGGGGCACTTACCCATCACGGCAGGGTGCCGGAATAGAGACTTCTGTTCCCTGAATCTCCTCTTCGGTGGCGGCGGCGCTGCGGAACTTTTCGTGGAATTCTTATCTGGTACTTAGGGTTTTCGTCCCGGGACACTTTTATAGGCGAAAGGGCAAGGTCGGTGGCAGCCCAAGGGGCCCACACCAGGTGGCGGAGCGCCTAGGGGGTCGCGCCACCCTAGGGTGTGGCCTCCTCGGTGCCTCTTCGGCTGCCCTCCGGACTCCGTGTTGCTTCGGGTAAAATATTGACTTTGGCTTTTGTCCGGTCCAATTATGAGAATATTTCCTTACTAACTTTTCTGAAACCAAAAACAGCAGAAAACAGGCAACTGGCACTGTGACATCTTGTTAATACATTAGTTCTAGAAAATGTATAAAAATACCTCAAAGTGTGAACAAGACATAAGCAAGTAGATATAAAACAAGCATGGAACATCAAAAATTATAGATACGTTTACGATGTATCAGGGCGGCAGGACAATAACGGAGAGGGCGGGCAAGAAGACAAAGAGCCTCCTGGACATAATCATCACGAAGGAAATGCCGGACATGCTCATGAAGAAGGAGATGTCGGGCATGATCATCACGAAGGAGATGCGAGGGAAGATGATGGAGAAGATGCGGACACGTAGCAGACGCTGCAAACAGCCTTGCAGGACCCTCATATTCAAGAACTGCTCCTCAAGCAGACGAGCAACCCCAAAGCTTTCGCTAGAGAGAAATCCAAGCTGGTGCAACTAGAGATAGACAGGAGTACTCTATTGTATGAAGGATGTTGGCCTGAGGATACCCACTTGAATATAACACTCAAGGCTCTGGAGATGAAGGCGAAACACAACTGGACCGACACAAGCTTCAATGATATGATTAGATTCTGGCATGACCGTCTTCCCAAGGGAAACACTTGTCCAACAAGTATTGAGGAGGAAAAGAAAGTCGTGTGGCCTCTCGATCTACCACACGTTAAATACCACGCATGCATCAATGATTGCATCATTTATCAGAACGAGTACACGGAGAGAACGACATGTCTGGTGTGCAGCCATGCACGATACAAGAGAGGGAAGAAAGCTCCACTAAAAGTGGTATGGTACTTTCCGATCACTCCTCGTCTATAGTGGTATTTCATAGACCCTAAGGTAGCAAAGCTCATGCGCTGGCACGCAGAAAGGCAGAAGCCCGAAGATGATCTGGATAAGGAGAAGATGCTAACACACCCTTCAGACGCTTGCTAGTGGAATGCAATGGACATCGAGTTCCCTTTTTTGGGGACGATCCAAGGAACATCAGACTGGGTATGAGCACTGATGGATTAAATCCATTTGGCAACCAGAGCAGCATACATAGCACCTGGCCCATGTTTGTATGGCCGTACAACCTCCCTCCTTGGATGTGCATGAAGAGGAGGTAAATACACATGAGTATTCTTATTCAGGGGCCAAAACAACCAGGTATCGACATACATCTGTATCTCGGGCGATTAAAAGAGGAGCTAGCCACATTGTGGGAGACGCCAACGAATATGTGGGACGCCTTTTCAGGAGAATATTTTCCTCTTAGAGCCTCGTTACTCATGACGGTGCAAGACTATCCTAGTTATGCGTATGTCTCGTGCCAGGTGGGCCACGAACACTGCATATGTGTCAAGTGCATGGAGCATATACTGCATCTCCAACTAGAAAAGGATCCCGGGTCTGCGAAAACCGTGTACCCAGGGACTCGAAGGTGGCTTCGCAAAGATGACCTGTGGAGAAAATGCGGAGATCTATTCTATGGAAAAGTCGATCACGAAATAGTCCCATGTCCTAGGAGCGGGGCAGAAATCAAGGAATTGCTGAATAATTGGGAAGAGTGCCCTGCGTGGGGAAAGAAGCGAAAGAGGCCGAAACTGTTGATGAATGTATGGAAAGTGAGGTCTATTTTCTGGGACCTACTATACTAGAAGATCCTCCACATGCCCATAGCCTTGATGTCATGCACATCACGAAGAACGTGTTCGAGAGTCTGGTTGGCACCCTGCTCAACATGCTAGAGAGGACCAAAGATGGGCCGAAAGCAAGAAGCGATCTAAAACATCTAGGTATTAGGGAAGATATTCAAGGAGGATGCCTCGATGATGGATAATGATCAGACAGAGGAGACCGAAGGTCGCCGCAGGAGCAAAAGGTCCAAGAAGTCTGACTACTACTGCCCCGTCCTTCTTCACTCTAAGTCAGCAGGAGATCAAGCATTTTATCAAGTGCCTCCTAGGAGTGAAAGTTCCTTACGGTTACTCGGGGAAGATAAGAAGATATATAGACGCGGTAGTGCAGAGGTTCAGAGGGATGAAGTCTCACGATTGTCACGTGCTGATGATGCAAATACTTCCCATTGCAATCTGTGGGATAATGGACAAGCACGTCCGTGAGACGTTGTTTAGCCTCTACAACTTTTTTGATGTCATCTCTCGGAAGTCGATTGGCGTCCAGCAGCTCGCAAGGCTACATGAAGAGATTGTGGTGATACTATGCGAGCTCGAGATTTACTTCCCGCCTGCATTCTTCGACATCATGGTGCATCTGCTGGTCCATGCCGTGGATGATATCATCCACCTTGGGCTGACATTCCTTCACAACATGATGTCGTTCGAAAGGATGAATGGAATCATCAAAGGCTTTGTCTGCAACAGGGCCCGTCCAGATGCAAGCGTAGCCAAGGGCTTTCTGACCTATGGGTGCATCTCTTTCTGCCAGAATTATATAGGCACCGACAAGGACCTTGTTGGTTTGGCAGGCAACAACAGGCACCTCAGCAGGCTTGCTAGATGTGGTCACCGTGAGGGTCACCGCAATCTTCATGTCAACCACACTAGTCGACGCGTCGACTTTGACAGGGAAAACCTAGTTGTGCTAAAACACATAGAATTGGTCGACCCTTGGTGCGCATAGCAGAAAAGCTTTATTGAGAAGAAGTACAACAACCTGGGCCGGACGAGGACTCAAGGAGAAATAATAAGAGAGCACAACTCCACCTTTACGCAGTGGTTCAAGGAGAAGCTACTGAAAAATCCCCCACAGAGTACTCGTACGAAAGAGGAAAAACTCATAATCACCTTGTCATAGGGCCTCGCACACAACCTTATGACCTACCAGGCGTACGACATCAATGGCCACACATTCTACACCGAGGAAAAGGACAAGAACATCGAATATCAGAACTCAGGAGTAACTATGGAATGCTTCACGCATGAGTCGACTACCGTCAAGGAAAGATATTATGGAAGGATTGAGGAGATATGGGAGCCCGACTACTACGGAGAAAAGGTGCCAATGTTTCGTGTTAGATGGGCTAAGAACATCGAAAAAGAATATCAGTATTTCACAAGCATGGTTATACCCGAAGACAAAAAAATAACTGTCAGCACGAACATCACCACTAAAAATGAGCCGTGGGTATGGGCTAGCCAAGTGGACCAATGCTTTTTCATTACCGACCCGGCAAAGTCTAGCTGTGTTATCATGAGGAGGGGAAAAGGAGCTTCATCAGAATGGACGGCGTAGCCAACGAGAAAGACTTCGACAACTACGGTGACCCGAAGATGGAAGAGGACATCAACATACCTACTACTTCGACAAGGAGAAGCATGACCACCCTACCGGCAAAATGTTGTCCATTCACGAGAATAAGTCAACAGATTCCTGGGCTAAATTATTCAACAGCGACGAACAAGGGCAAGAAGATTGTGAAGGGCAAGAAGATTGTCAAACGCTAGCACCGTGTGTGTATGTGTGTGTGTGTGAATGCATTCTCAACAAGTCGATTATAATATCCAAAATATTTGTTCTTAGTGAATTATAATATCCAAAATATATATGTTTAAACATCTAAATATACTTAGTACAAACGTTGTACTAAACTAGTACTAAATTAGAGGGAGTAAGTAAAATATAGTTAAAAAAACTGAGACACCCAGGATTCGAACATGGATGCCCCAGGTTTAAGTTAAGCACAAGGTCAGCTACCAATGCAGTTGTGTGGTGTTGTTGTCAACCACATAACACATGTACGTTTTATACTAAGGGGCACCACTATCTGTGGCGCACCGCACAAATATGTACCACGGATATGCGTGGAAGCTTTGCCACCATGTCGGCCCTTTGCCAGCATGTCCGGGCCAACTAATATCCGTGGCGCATGTCTCAGGGATGCGCCACGGATACTCTACACTTAGCAAAAAAATGACTGCATCGGTCCCTTTCCCCCGTTCCTCTCAGTTGCTTCCGATCAAACCCGCCCCACACCGTCGCCCCTTTTGATCCCTCTACCACCGTCGACGTAGTAGCGCCACTGTGGATGGAGAACAAGGAGTAGCAAGCCACCGCTATGGATGGAGAACAAGGAGGAGCAGGCCACCGTTGTGGACGGAGAACAAGGAGGAGGTCGCCGTTGTCCACGTTGCCATCGTTATTCAGGAAAAGCATCGTCCATGCCCCGCGCCAGACCACGAGCTCACCGGCCGACTATCATCGAGGTACCCCTCCCCTCTCTCCCACTCCCCTCCCCTAGCCCTCCCCTTTCCCTCGCCCCCTCTCCCTACTAGGGTTTGTAGCTAGGGTTTGCATTGCTGCCCTAAGCTTGCTGTTGCCCCCATGGATCGTTCCTTAGGTTCAGTAGCTTGCTTAAGTTCAGATAGGTTCAGTAGTTGCAGTAGTTGAAATGGAACTTATGGGCACCTAGAGGGAGGGTGAATAGGTGCTACTTCAAGTTTTAGTTCTTTTTCAGTTTTAGGCTTGACACAAATGTAAATTTTCTAGATGTGCAATTACGAGGATTTCCCTATATGCAAACCTAACTACTAAGCGTGTAAATAGGAGCGAGGTAACCGTAGTGGAGCACGCAGAGACATGGGGATTTGTTTGACCGCAGTTCCTTCCTTGTTAAGGGAAGTACGTCTGCGTTGGAGGGGTGGGCGGTTCTAAGACCACCACGCCATAATAGGACTCACCCTATTCTTTGATGGATCTCGCCAGCAAAGGCCTGATCCACCTTTCCACTATTGGTACCTTTCGAGGCGGGAACCAATGCCTTTACAATGCTAGCGGGGCACACAACCACAACTGAATTGGAGGCTCCCGTGATGACAACAAGCTGCCACAAGAACACGGATTATCAAATAATCAAAACTAGGATCTAGATATTTGTAAGAAATACTAGATCAAGAATCCCCCAAGTGAATGGAGGGGAAGTTGAGCGCTTGATTGGTGTTGATGAAGATTGAGGCCTCCTCCTTCAATTCCCCTAAGATCAAAGTCTTTGGATGGGTGAGGATGGAGATCTCGCTTGGAACTTGAAGAACAGGTCTAAGCTTTTTCGAATGAATCAAGAGTTCTGGCGGGAGGGATTGATGGGGAATAAATACCCCCTGCCAAACACTACCGTTGAGACTTTGGGGCCGGATTATCCGACCCAAGTAGGGGCCGGATTATCCGGCCAGGGCAAAACTCCGACCCAAAAACGGATTTTCTGGGGAGAAATCGCCCCCATACCGCGTGACGTGCCTGGTCGCCCTTTGCAAAATTTCTCGGGGGGGGGGGGGCAGGTTATCCGGCCCCCTGGAGGGGCAGATTATTCGGATGGGGCAAAAACTCTGCCAGACAATCCGAGAGATATTCCGCCCCCATACCGCATGATGCGCCTTGCCTGCTCTTGAGATTGGGGTGGGCTAGATTATCCGGCCCTTGGTAGGGGAGGATAATGTTTCCCCCAACATTCAGTTTTGCTACATCTGAATTACAAGTTTATCTGTAGCACTTCAACAGACATGAGATGATCCTTGGTATTGTTATCTAACACACAAAACTCTAGAGATTATGAAATGTTCTTTCATTAATTGCAGCTAGGGTTCAGATAGGTTTAGTAGTTGCAATAGTGTTCAGACAGGTTCATATATGTACAAGATGCTTGCTTAGGTTTAGTAGCTTTCTTGCAGCAAAGCAGCATTGGCACATGTAAATTCTTGCTTTCTTGCAGCAAAGCAGCACTGTCGCAATAGATAGCTTGCTTGCAACAAAGCAGCAAAGCAGCATTGGCGCAGTAGATAGCTTGCTTGCAGCAAAGCAGCATTGGTGCATGTAAATTCTAAGAGGATACAACACCCATATAGTGGTTTATATCTTCACCAGTAAATAAGTTCAGATAGCTGATGTAGTATAATTTAATCTTAACAACCATGGAGATGCTAACATTCCTACTCAGCATGTATCGGTTTTACTATGTCTGAAACCCATGTATTTATGAACCATGTATTGAGGGCCATTTCATTGATAAAAAGGTGTTTACATAGTGTTCATGCTTGTTTGAAGTGCTTGCTTAGTAGTAGTGCTTGCAGTGCTTGCTTAGTAGTAGTATCAGTGCTTGCTTAGTAGTAGTAGGTTCTTAGTAGCAGTGCTTGTGGTGCTTGCTTAGTAGCAGTGCTTGCTCATTTGCTTGCAGTGCTTGCTTGCTTTCTTAGTAGCAGTAGGTTCAATAGTTTCTTAGGTTTAGTAGCTTAGTCTCAGTAGCCAAAGGCCCATGCTTAGGTTTAGTAGCTTAGGTTCTAGCACCAAACTATTTTTGCTATTATCTTCTGTATATATTCAAGTAAAATTGTCACTACTGACTGTATAATTCATCAAATTATTACTTGGAAATTTGTAGCTAAAACTTGACTCTCATTTGTAGCTGCAGAATTTTTCTGTTTGGAGCAAAGTACCAATAGCATGCATGTTTTATGGAGTGGTTGTTTTCTGGAATAGTACTATGTAGTAAAGTAAATTCTGGTTAAAATGGAAGCCTCTTATGAAGTGCTTATCCTCTGTGTATGCATATGATATGCATGGATTTCTTGTGCAAGGAATTAATTTGAGTTTCCCATTTTCACCGAAATGTTGATTCATTTCTGTTTTGGCGAAAAATGGGCACTCCTAGGTCCATAAATTAGCAAAGGTCATGCCAGAGTTTCCCGTGGGATTTTGTACTAACTAGTTGCATCTTTGTATGTAGTACTAACCATGTCGAGCAGACACAGCAACTACAGGGCTGGCACATCTCGGCCTATAAACATCTTAGAATAAGCCTGGGAGATTAAGAAGGCGTTTTGGGAGTTTAACCAGGATGTGGAGGTAACCAGGACAGAATGTTAGGGCGACGAGGGCGACAACAAGATGTATGAGCAAGGGCAAGACGAGGATGCCACCGACAACGACGAAACCACTGATAGTGGTGGTGGCCAGGATGAAGCCACCACTGGTAATGGCACCGAGGGTGAGACCACTACCGGCGAACGCACAAATGGCAGTAGCTGATACGTCCATTTTGCATCACTATTCTATATCATAATTTACTATTATTCATTGATATATTTCATATTAAGAGATGATACTTATGTTATTTCATCTATTTTTGCATGATTGATGACTTTTGGAGGATGAACCACCGGAGTCAGGATTCTGATGGAAAAAGCACTATCCAGATGCAATATTGGAGAAGATCAGAAAATCCCGGAAAATATACGGAAATTCCTATTTTTCCAGAAGACGAAGGAGGCCATAAGGAGGAGTGGAGATGGGCTATAGGGGACCACACCACTGATGTCTATGCACTTCTATTCTTGTAGACAATTGTTGGGCCTCCAAGTGTAGAGGTTTGTAGAACAGCAGCAAGTTTTCCCTTAAGTGGATCACCCAAGGTTTATCAAACTCAGGGAGGAAGTGGTCA
This sequence comes from Avena eriantha, assembly GCA_910589775.1. Taxonomy (NCBI): domain Eukaryota; kingdom Viridiplantae; phylum Streptophyta; class Magnoliopsida; order Poales; family Poaceae; genus Avena; species Avena eriantha. The sequence continues at coordinate 518,894,689 of OU342745.1, forward strand.
AAGGTATCCCCTCTCAAGCAACCCTGCAATCAAGATACAAGAAGTCTCTTGTGTCCCCAACACACCCAATACACTTGTCAGGTGTATAGGTGCACTAGTTCAGCGAAGAGATAGTGAAATACAAGTGGTATGGATATAAGACAATGGTGCCAGAAAATAGCTTGATGGCATGGAAGAGACTAAAGGCAAACTGAAATAAAGATGGAAGCAAGCAAACATGTAATAGATCTAGTTGCAAACGGTGTTTCAATGCTTAGAAACAAGGCCTAGGGATCATACTTTCACTAGTGAACACTCTCATATAAATATCTTCTCTTTATGATACTACTCTTAACTACTCTCCGGTTGGACACTCTAATCCATGGTAGGGCTATAACAACACACCTCAAAGTAAGCCTTTCCCATCTAGATAACCCCACACTGTCACCTTGAGCTCTAGATGGTTCCAACAAACACCACAATTTCATAGAGACATCCAACTCCAAATATAACTTATAACAAGTATTTGTAATATCTAGCCTAAGTGCCACCATGGTGTGGACGTTGTCACTTTCACACACATGGGGAGAGCAGAGATCTAATAAAGCACTTGAGTAGCAAGGTAGATCTACTTGATTACAAAGCTCATGATCACAATATGATCATGCATAGAGAGAGAGATGAACACATAGCTACCGGTAGAACCCTTAGCCTCGAGGAAGAACTACTCCCTCATCATCATGGGAATCTGCAACGGTGATGGAGATGGTGGTGGAGATCGATGGAGATGGCTCCGGGGGCACTTCTCCGTCCCGGCAGGGTGCCGGAACAGAGACTTTCTATCCCTCGAATCTCCCCTTCGGTGGCGGTGGCGCTGCGGAACTTTTTTGTGGATTTCTGATTGACCATCTAGGGTTTTTGCCTTGGGAGAGATATATAGGCAAAAGATGCAAGGTCGGTGGCTGGCCAGGGGGCCCACACCATGCCCTGGCGTGGCCTGGGGGACCCGCGCCTAGTGGTGGTCTGGCCACCCTATGGCCCCTCTCTGGCTCTCCTTCTGGCTCCGTGAATCTTCCGGGAAAATACCGACTTTGGCTTTTGTCCGATCTAATTCCGAGAATATTGATTTTCTGACTTTCCTGGAACCAAAAACAGCAGAAAATAGGCAACTAGCACTGTGGCTCTTGTTAATAGGTTAGTCCAAGAAATCATATGAAAAGTACTCCAAAGTGTGGACAAAACATAAGAAAGTAGATAAAACCAAGCATGTAACATCAAAAATTATAGATACGTTTGCAACGTATCAACATCCCCAAGCTTAACTCCTGCTCATCCTCGAGTAGGTAAGTGATAAAAAGAAAGAATAATTTTTGAGGTAAAACATTCAAAGCTGGGATCATAGTACTTCAATCATAACATGAAAGACAAAGGTCTAGCAATAAGACAAAGCAACTATGTTGCAACATGAAAAGGCACAAACAAAAGATTCATGAATAACAATGCTTTGCAAGACGTTTGTTTGTTTCACATAAAGAAAACATAGCATAGTAGCATTCAGCTTGTCCCTCATAGAGTAGCAAATATAAGTGCATAGGACACCTTCAAAGTTTACAAGAGTGACTAGATACAAATAGTTTAAAACAAGCAATATCAAGGTATGCATCAATCAGCTAGTCTTGGGACAATGCACATAGAACTAAGAATGGCCACTATGCTCTCAAAGTAGGTGCATAAAGGTAGAAGGTGGAGACTCAATATAATGGTGGAAGAAAGGCCTTCATAGAAGGAAGTAGGGATTCAAGTCTCATAAAGAGCTTCCAAAAATTATGGTACTTATTAGCTTTCAGCTCTCATTGCCCCTATCATAAGCATCTTGAAGGTGATTAAGGTTAAAGTGACACAACTAAGAGGATATGCTTGACAAGTTATAAACCGAATTCTCATGCCCCTTACTTACGAAGACCGAACCTCATGCTACTCAACTTTAGTCACGAGTAAGCTCTTGTCATTGTAAGTACATATGTATCATAAAGAACCGCCAACGGGGTACCCCTTGCACATGATACAGGAGCTATCCCATAATCAAAATGACAAGGCAAGCAGACAATGAGCATATCAGCGATCTTTTTATTTGCTATTCGCATATGTTTTTATTGAGGATGCTTCATAGAGTGCTCATTGTGGTGATGCTGCAAGTTTCACCATGATTAGGCATGGCTTAGGCTAGCGGCCCAGGAGTTTCTCTAACACACATACAAACTCCATGATCTTACAAGTTCCACTTTTATTTCACACCGTCGGGATCCATAAGCAAAAGAACATGATATCAACGAGGTACAAAGTATAAGTGCAATGTTGAAAGTGTTCCCCGTGATACATGGTTCTGCTAATTTCAACTTATAAATCGCAAGCATATACGCAACAAAGAAGGACCCAATGGTTCAAGTTTATTAAATGCAAAAAAGTAAAGTGTGCCATCAAGTTCGTGAGAGCTTTAATCACTAGTTTTCTCATAACAAGTTTAATTTGGAAGGTAGACAAAAACAAGAATATACTTGGAATATCATAAGCTAATAGGTAGGTATGGTGGACTATTTGGAATAACTTGGTTTACGGAGTTGGATTCATGAGTGGAACTCATACTTGGTTGTGGAGGCTAGCAAAAGACTGGGAGCGACAAACTAAGAGAGCAGTAATGGCCATAATCATGCAGAGCGACAAAACATCATTGATCAAAGCATAAAGTGATACTACAAGTTGAAAACTAAATGATCATAAAGGCTTATGGTGACTTGAGATAGTCACAACATGGTGTGAGCATATGCCAAGTCAACCCAAATAAAGCATCAAAGGAGAATACCACTATACTATGTGTTAATATGCTAAAACAACACACGATTCATCCAAGGCACATTAAGCAATCTCAATTGTTTATAACAAGTCATGCTACAGCAAAGAATACTAAGCATAAATCCAAAACAATATCAAGCATGGCATGACAAAGCATAGGCCACAGTCAAAAACAAGCTCTCTTTAACACTTAAGCATGAGCTTTCCTACTCTTTTCCAAACCAAACCAAACCAAACTATTTGAAAACCAATGTATGAAAGAGGGGGTCCAACCAATTTATTCAGCAAACTAAAAAAACAAAGCAAATGAAAAACCAAAACAAAAACGAAAAAGAAGACGCTCCAAGAACAACACAACTGTGCATGAAACAATAAAAATGAAGTGTTTGGAAGGAACCTGGGATTTTTATTGATGAAGAAGGGGATGCCTTGGGCATCCCCAAGCTTTGACGCTTGTACTTCTTGGATATTTCTTGGGGTGATACGCGTGGCATCCCCAAGCTTGAGCTTTAGTCCATCCTTCATCTCATTACTCATTCCTTCCATACACCTGAAATTTTTCCTTCATACAAAACTTCACACAATCTTTATTAGCAACATTAGTGCACTCAAGATAATGGGCCTTTTAGGTTCAGTTCCAACACCAATAAAACTTCCATTAAAACACTAGCTACTTTAGTACTTCCCTCAAAAAGCTCAATTCCCAAAAAGAATTCAAAAAGGAACCAACAAGAAGCAAATGCAAATAATGGCAGAAATCTGTCAAAACAGACCAGCAGGTAAAGACGATTTTTTCAAAGACCTTTTGTTGCTAAAATCAAAACTTGTTGAACTAACGAAAGTTAGATAACAACCTGGGGCAGAAGCACAAAAATTCACGCCTCAAAAGGACCTACAGAGATTTTACACAAATTTTTATGGTGAAGCACAAAAATCTGTTTCGGGACAGCAACTTTCCCAATCATTACTTCTCTCTCATTAGAGGTTACTCTTGGCACAAAAAGCAAATAAAAAGGATAAGGACTGTAATAACTTCCAAGACTCATCTAAAACTTTTGGGTTATCTCCCAATAAGTACTTTTCTTTAACGCCTTTAAGTTAGGCATGATAGTTTGAAAAGATGCTCACATAAGAAATATGAATTGAAGTAAAAGAGAGCATCAAGAAGTGTCGTGGTGGTGTCACGGCAGATGCCATGGATAGGCTAAAGGTGGGGACAAGATGTACTAGAGGAATCCAGGGAGGGATAGTGTGGTGATTCCACACACAGTTGCTTTGGATTTGATTCACTTCCTCAGTTTACAAGTGCTCCTTGAGCCGTATTGGGGAGAGGAGGAAGAAGGAACTCTCTTACTCTCACCACTAGCTAGCCCTCAAGAACACACTAGTAAAATACAACCTTCTAGAGACCAACCAAACTAGCACTCAACCCCCTTCCACAGAGGCCCTAGCCCTTCTTATATAGGGGTGGCTAGGTCTCCAATTAGGGCATACGTGGAGGCATATTCCAAGGAATATGCCTTCTCCCAAAATAGTAAGCTGACCGGGTCACTTTTGCCCAGCGTCATCCATACAGAGGCCACGTGAGCCTCTGCGGCACCCGCGTCATCCGACACAGGCATCATCACCTTTGTCGGCCACGCCCCGGTGGTCCTGGCCTCTGTCTGCTTCGCTCACGCTCTGCGTACAGTGGTCACCCTTTGACCAACGAGATACCTTCCTTCTCTTACAAGCTTGATATAACCCGGATCATACCTAGTTGATCCGGCCACACCTGTACCTGCATCCAAGTTAGATACATTTTACCGAATTACGATGTAAGTCGGCTGAGACCCATGTTAGGTGGACATCCCCTGGTCCAGGTTACCCTATGATTCGGCATGCCTTGAGGTAACTCGGCTAGCACCTGCTTTGACCTTGCCGTACCTCGGCTAACTCGGCCTTTATACCCCGGCATGACCCTACACGGGGGTATCCCCCCAATATTAGTCCCCGAAGCTGGTGCGGTCTTAGCTGCCTTAGCCGCTAAGGCCACGTCAGGTTCAATTTTATCGAGCCTCTCGCTGCCTTTCCGAGTTACCTCATAGTCCGGATTTCATAGGTTTACTTTCCCTTGGCACATTCCGAGTTTTCACTAGCTAGCTGGGTCACCTCGTACTCATCCGGGTCATTCTTCCTTCTCTTGTACGCTTCCCCACGTGGAGGTTAATCATTACTTTGCCTCATTTTAAGGGCCTGCTCCAGTAACCGCCGCAGTAATTGTCAGTTATTACTATAGCCCATGTCACATCGTGCCTGCCTCCTCGTTAACTGCATCATAACGTCACGTCATGGGATCTCCTGCGCCCTGTGGCCCTTCCTGAACGAAATATGCCCTGAGAGGCAATAATAAAGTTGTTATTATATATTTCTTGTATATGATAGATGTTTATTTAGCATGCTATAATTGTATTGATAGGAAACATCAATACATGTGTGTTTAATAAACAAAAAGGGTTCCTAGTTATGCCTCTCTTATAGACTAGCTTGTTGATTAACAAGATGATCAAAGTTTCCTCATCATGGACATTGGATGTTGTTAATAACAAGGTCACAGCATTTGTGAAATGATGTGATGAACATTCATCCAAAGTATAACATTACGATCAAGTCATTATGTTTATATTGCTATAACATCATACAAAGTAGTCTTAGTCCTTAGACCATGAGATCATGTTAATTGCTAACACCGGAAGAGTATCTTGATAACATCAAACGTCACACCGTAACAGGGTGACTATAAAGATGGGTTCAGTACTACGAAGGTGTTATGTTGAGGCTCATGGATCAAGAGTGGAATTTGTCAATCCGGATGACGGATAGATATACTGTGGGCCCTCTCGGTGATATCACATTAAGATAGCTTGCAAGCAAGTGATGTGATCACTAGAATGTTATATCACGGGAACGAGAAAAGAGTGCATGTCGGTAACGAGATCAAACTAGGTATTTGGATACCGATAATCAAATCTCGGACATGTATTATATCATGAGATAAAGGGATTAAATTGCTGACGATAAATTGCTGACGTAAAACTTGCAATTGATAAATTAGAGGCGTCTAGTTTAGATCGTTGCTGGGCTAGTGTCTTGATATGGTATTGTTGTAAGTAGATGTATGATAGTTACTCTTACAACTCACTTAACGTGTAAGTTCCATAGACCTTGGCCTTACACACAAAGGAATGATAGAGATCATACCACGATGCAAATGATAGAGATCAAATGCATGGACCATATCACCTCACTTCACACATTAGATGTTAGCATCTTATATTGCTAGTTTGGCGCTTTTGGTAGCATTATAAGATGATCCCTCATTTAGATATCAAGATAAAATGTGTTCTTCCTTAAGTATGCACCGTTTTGTGGATCGTGTTTTGAGGCATCACGTGATGATCGGGTGTTCTCGACTCTACGCTTTCATACAATGGGTGTAAGACAGTTTTACACACGCGAATACTAAGGTTCTTACTTGACGAGCCTAGCATGTACAGACATGGCCTCGGAACACGGACCGAAAGGTTAAGCATGAGTCATATAGTTGATATGATGCCTATATAGATACTCGCCTTTGAAGCTACACCGACTCACGTGATGATCGGACTTGGTGTAGTGGATTTGGTTCATGTAATCACCAAAAGGACACGAGGGATGTCGTTTTTGAGTGGGAGTTCATTAGTAATTTGGATTAGTTGAACTCAATCTATCATAAACTTAGTCTAAATATATTTTACAAATTATGTTGTAGATGGCACCACCTGCTTTTAATTTCAATGTGTTCATGGAGAAAGAGAAGCTTGCTGCGAATGGTAGCAACTTCACCAAATGGGCTATGAATTTGAGGATTCTCCTCAATGCTGCACAAAAGCAATATGTGCTAGAGGCGCCGCTAGGCCCCCCCACCAGCTCCTGATGCCCCTGACGAGGAAAAGAACGTCTATATAACTCGTCAGGAGGACCACAACTTAGTTCATTGCGGCATACTGTATGGGCTAGAACCAGAACTTCGAAAACATTTCGAAAATGGCAATGCCTTTGATACCATGGGAGAATTGAAAATGATTTTCGATACCCATGCTGCCGTAGAGAGTTATATTGCTTCTGAAAAGTTCTTTAGCTGCATGATGGAAGAGAACAGCTCCGTTAGTGAGCACGTACTCAAAATGTCTGGGTACGCCGATAAGCTTGTGTCCTTGGGAATAACGATTCCCATTGACTTAGGCATACATCGTGTTCTCCAATCTCTGCCACCTAGCTACAAAAGCTTCGTGATGAACTATAATATGCAGGGCATGAAGAAGTCTCTTCCCGAGCTTTTGTCAATGCTTAAGACTGCAGAAGTGGAGATTAGGAAAGAACATCAAGTGTTGATGATCAATAAGACCACCGGTTTCAAGAAGGACAAGAAAGGCAAGCAGAAGGGAAAGAAGGGCGGCAAATCTATTGCCGCGCCTGAAAAGAAACCCCGAACTGGCCCTAAGTCTGACACCGAGTGCTACTATTGCAAGGGGACTGGCCATTGGAAGCGCAACTGCCCCAAGTATTTGGCGGACAAAAAGGCCGGCAAGGCAAACAAAGGTATATGTGATATACATGTTATTGATGTGTACTTGACTAGTACTCGCAGTAGCACCTGGGTATTTGATACGGGATCGGTTGCTAATATATGTAACTCGGTTCAGGGGCTGCGGAACAAGCGACAACTAGCAAGGGATGAGGTCACGATGCGGGTCGGCAATGGATCAAGAGTTGATGTGACCGCCGTCGGAACGTTGCCTCTCCATATGCCGTCGGGATTAGTTATAAACCTGAATAATTGTTATTTGGTGCCTGCACTGAGCATGAACATTGTATCCGGATCATGTTTGATGCAAAGTGGTTATTCGTTTAAATCTGAAAACAATGGTTGTTCGATTTATACGAATAATATCTTTTATGGTCATGCACCTGTGTTGAATGGTTTATTTCTATTGGATCTCGATAGTAGTATTACGCATATTCATAATGTTGATGCTAAAAGGATTAAACTTGATAATGATATATCTGCATATATGTGGCACTGCCGTCTAGGTCATATTGGCGTTAAACGCATGAAGAAACTCCATTCTGATGGACTTTTGGAATCACTTGATTTTGAATCATTTGATACTTGTGAGCCATGCCTTATGGGCAAGATGACTAGAACGTCGTTTTCCGGTTCAATGGAACGGGCGACAGATTTATTGGAAATCATACATACTGATGTGTGTGGACCAATGAGTGTGTCGGCGCGAGGTGGATATCGTTATTTTGTTACTTTCACGGATGATTTGAGTAGATACGGGTATATCTATTTGATGAAACACAAGTCTGAAACTTTTGAAAAGTTCAAAGAATTTCAGAATGAAGTGGAAAATCATCGTAATAGAAAGATCAAATGTCTACGGTCTGACCGTGGAGGAGAGTATCTTAGTTACGAGTTTAGCACACACATGAAAGAGTGTGGAATAGTTTCACAACTCACGCCTGCTGAAACACCACAACGTAATGGTGTGTCAGAACATCGTAATCGTACTTTATTGGATATGGTTCGATCTATGATGTCTCTGACTGACTTGCCACTGTCATTTTGGGGTTATGCACTGGAAACCGCTACATTCACTTTAAATAGGGCACCATCTAAATCCGTTGAAAAGACACCGTATGAATTATGGTTTGGAAACAAACCTAAGCTGTCATTTCTTAAAGTTTGGGGATGTGATGTTTATGTGAAGAAACTTCAACCGGATAAACTCGAACCCAAAGCGGAAAAATGCGTCTTCATAGGATACCCTAAGGAAACGATTGGGTATACCTTCTATCACAGATCCGAAGGCAAGGTCTTTGTTGCCAAGAATGGATCCTTTCTTGAGAAGGAGTTTCTCGCGAAAGGTGTGAGTAGTCGGAAGGTAGAACTCGAAGAGGTTATTGAACCTTCTCTTCATGAAATGGCGAGTAGCGCAGCACCGGAAGTTGTTTCGGAGTTGACTTCACCTAATGAAGAGAGAGCTAATGATATTGATCATGAAACTCCGAAAGAGGACACTACCGAACCTTGCAGGTCAAGCAGGACACGTGCAGCTCCTGAACTGTACGACAATCCTGTTATGAATTTCATGATTGATGAAATAGATGACCCTGCGACGTATGAAGAAGCGATGATGAACCCTGGTTCCAACAAATGGCTAGAAGCCATGAAATCCGAGATGGAATCCATGTACGAAAACCAGGTTTGGACCTTGGTGGACTTACCTCACGATCGAAAGGCCGTTGAGAATAAATGGATTTTCAAAAGAAAACCTGATGCTGATGGTAATGTAACCATCTATAAGGCTCGACTTGTCGCAAAGGGGTTTTGACAAATTCAAGGAGTTGACTACGATGAGACATTCTCTCCCGTAGCGATGCTTAAGTCGGTTAGGATTATGTTAGCAATTGCTGCATATTTCGATTATGAAATATGGCAGATGGATGTCAAAACTGCGTTCCTCAATGGTAATATTGAAGAAGAGTTGTATATGATACAACCAAAGGGTTTTGTCGATCCTAAGGATGCTAATAAGGTGTGCAAACTTCAGCGATCCATTTATGGACTGAAGCAAGCATCACGGAGTTGGAATCTCTGCTTTGATGAGGTGATCAAAGAGTTTGGATTTGTCCAAAGTTATGGAGAGGCTTGTATTTACAAGAAAGTGAGTGGGAGCAATGTGGCATTTCTGATATTATATGTGGATGACATATTATTGATTGGAAATGATAAAGATCTTTTAAACAGTGTTAAAAGTTATCTAAACAACAAATTATTGATTTGTGAAATGATGTGATGAACATTCATCCAAAGTATAGCATTACGATCAAGTCATTATGTTTATATTGCTATAACATCATACAAAGTAGTCTTAGTCCTTAGACCATGAGATCATGTTAATTGCGAACACCGTAAGAGTATCTTGATAACATCAAACGTCACACCGTAACAGGGTGACTATAAAGATGGGTTTAGTACTACGAAGGTGTTATGTTGAGGCTCATGGATCAAGAGTGGAATTTGTCAATCTAGATGACGGATAGATATACTCTGGGCCCTCTCGGTGATATCACATTAAGATAGCTTGCAAGCAAGTGATGTGATCACTAGAATGTTGTATCACGGGAACGAGAAAAGAGTGCATGTCGGTAACGAGATCAAACTAGGTATTTGGATACCGATGATCGAATCTCGGACATGTATTATATCATGAGACAAAGGGATTAAATTGCTGACGTTAAAGGTTCTCACGATCACAGAAGTCATCGTTGAATGTGTAGGAGTCAGTATGGATCTCCAGGTCCCGCTTCTGATTATTGATCTGAGAGGAGTCTCAATCATGTCTGCATTATTTGCGAACCGTAGGGTGACACACTTAAGGGTTTCCGGACACCATTTAGGAGCACATATGTTCCAGACAAAAGGTTTGCAAAGCGCAGGAAATGTTTCGATAGAAACAGGAATTGTTTCGATAGAAACCGGAATTGTTTCGGGTGAAATTGCAGAAAGTGGTTCTGCATGTAATATTGAAATGTTGCAAGGGGTTTTATGTGAATGTTTTTTAATGAAAGTAATTAACAAAATTCTGAATAAAATGAGAGAGCATTAAATTTGGAGAATTTTAATGCATTTAAAGTGGAGACTTTAAAAGAGAATGTTAAGGGGCATTTTAATGTGGAGGGGTTACCACCACATGAATGGGGGAGGTGAGGGGTCACCCCCCATGTGCCGGCCATGGAGAGAGGGGGCACCCCCCCTCCTCCTATAAAAGGCCACCCATTCCCTCCTTCATCCTCACACCTCCTCGTGAAGGATCTCTCTCCCCCTCTAGATATTCCCCCATGGTCGCGGATTAGCGAGATACATGTTCTCGGTGGCCTTGCGTCTGGAAGGAGTTTCTGCTTCCGCTGATTCGCTGGAGCGAGGAGGTGGAGGTTGTCCGGTGGCTTGAACGTGTGTGCGAGGACGGATGCGCTGCTGATTTGCGGCGCTCGGACTTCCACACGATCTTGAGATCGGCAAGCGTACGACTACATCAACCACAAGTTCCTACTCGTTAACAAAACTCGTTGTCTTCGAGGGTAAGTTCTCCATGGATGTATGTCCACCCGTTGCTCTGTATCTAGTAGATAGATCTTGGCGTATAGTTCTCATCGTAAGAATTTTTTTGTTTTCTATGCTGCGGACCCAACATTAAATAGATCTCTGCTCTCCCCATGTGTGTGAAGTTGACAGTGTGCACACCATGGTGGCACTTAGGCTAGAGATTACAAATACTTGTTATGAGTTATATTTGGAGTTGGATGTCTTTATGAAATTGTGGTGTTTGTTGGAACCATCTATTGCTCAAGGTGACAGTGTGGGGTTTTCTAGATGGGAAAGACTTACTTTGAGGTGTGTTGCTATAGCCCTAACATTGATTAGAGTGTTCAACCGGAGAGTAGTTAAGAGTAGTATCATGAAGATGATATATTTATATGAGAGTGTTCATTAGTGAAAGTATGACCCCTAGGCCTTGTTTCTAAGCATTGATACACCATTTGCTACTAGATCTGTTACATGTTTGCTTGCTTCTATCTTTATTTCAGTTTTACTTTAGTCTTTTCCACGCCTTCAAGCTATTTTCTATCACCGTTACCACTTATAATTATCCATACCACTTGTATTTCACTATCTCTTCGCCGAACTAGTGCACCTGTATACCTGACAAGTGTATTGGGTGTGTTGGGGACACAAGAGACTTCTTGTATCTTGATTGCAGGGTTGCTTGAGAGGGAATACCTTTGACCACTTTCTCCCTGAGTTCGATAAACCTTGGGTGATCCACTTAACGGAAAACTTGCTGCTGTTCTACAAACCTCTGCACTTGGAGGCCCAACAACTGTCTACAAGAATATAAGTGCGTAGACATCACACCACTAGAAGAATAACACCACAACTTAAATATCAAACCATTAATTTTTTCTCAACACAATTCCACTACTAACAACATGACTTCTCCCATGTACTCAAGAACTAGACGAACTACTCATGAGACATCATATGGATCAAGATCAGAGATGAAATAATGGTAAGTTACAATCTGAACATGAACAATAATTCAACGGTTCCACTCAATAGCATCAACTACAACAAGTAATCAACACCGGGAAAGTTTCCCCTAAGAACTATGCAAGATTCAACCCAATTGTTACAGCGGTACGGAGTGGTGATGATGGTCCTGATGGAGATGATGGTGGAGATGATGATGATGATGATCCCGATGAAGTTTAGCTTTATGATGGTGTTGTTGGCGACGATCTCCCCTCTCCGGGAAGGAATTTTCCCAGCAGAATTCTGCCTGCCGGAGAGCTCTTTCTCTCTCTGTAGTTTCCGCCGCTCAGAGGCGGCAGAACCTTTCTATGGTCCCTCCCCGAGTCTTAGGGTTTCGAGGGGAATATATACGCGGAAGGGCGATGCTCCCGGTAGGCCAGGGTGGCCACACCACCTGGTGGCACGGCCAGGGGTGGCCCGCGCCAGGGGGTGGTTGATACGTTGCAAACATATCTATAAGTTTTGATGTTCCATGCTTGGTTTTATCTACTTTCTTATGTTTTATCCACACTTTGGAGTACTTTTCATATGATTTCTTGGACTAACCTATTAACAAGAGCCACAGTGTCAGTTGCCTGTTTTCTGCTGTTTTTGGTTCTAGGAAAGTCAGAAAATTAATATTCTCGGAATTGGACCGGACAAAAGCCAAAGTCGATATTTTCCCAGAAGATTCAAGGAGCCAGAAGGAGAGCCAGAGAGGGGCCACAGGGTGGCCAGACCACCCCTAGGCGCGGGTCCCCCCAGGCCGCGCCAGGGTATGGTGTGGGCCCCCTGGCCGGCCACTGACCTTGCCTCTTTCGCCTATATATATCCCTCGAGGCAAAAACCCTAGATGGTTAATCAGAAATCCATGAAAAGTTCTGCAGCGCCGCCGCCACCGAAGGGGAGATTCGAGGGACAGAAAGTCTTTGTTCTGGCACCCTGCCGGGACAGGGAAGTGCCCCCGGAGCCATCTCCATCGATCTCCACCACCATCTCCATCACTGTTGCAGATTCCCATGATGATGAGGGAGTAGTTCTTCCTCGAGGCTAAGGGTTCTACCAGTAGCTATGTGTTCATCTCTCTCTCTATGCATGATCATATTGTGATCATGAGCTTTGTAATCAAGTAGATCTACCTTGCTACGCAAGTGCTTTATTAGATCTCTGCTCTCCCCATGTGTGTGAAAGTGACAGCATGCACACCATGGTGGCACTTAGGCTAGAGATTACAAATAATTGTTATGAGTTATATTTGGAGTTGGATGTCTCTATGAAATTGTGGTGTTTGTTGGAACCATCTAGAGCTCAAGGTGACAGTGTGGGGTTATCTAGATGGGAAAGGCTTACTTTGAGGTGTGCTGTTATAGCCCTACCATGGATTAGAGTGTCCAACCGGAGAGTAGTTAAGAGTAGTATTATAAAGAGAAGATATTTATATGAGAGTGTTCACTAGTGAAAGTATGATCCCTAGGCCTTGTTTCTAAGCATTGAAACACCGTTTACAACTAGATCTGTTACATGCTTGCTTGCTTCCATCTTTATTTCAGTTTGCCTTTAGTCTCTTCCACGCCATCAAGCTATTTTCTAGCACCATTGTCTTATATCCATACCACTTGTATTTCACTATCTCTTCGCCGAACTAGTGCACCTATACACCTGACAAGTGTATTGGGTGTGTTGGGGACACAAGAGACTTCTTGTATCTTGATTGCAGGGTTGCTTGAGAGGGGATACCTTTGACCACTTCCTCCCTGAGTTCGATAAACCTTGGGTGATCCACTTAAGGGAAAACTTGCTGCTGTTCTACAAACCTCTACACTTGGAGGCCCAACAATTGACTACAAGAATAGAAGTGCGTAGACATCAAGCTATTTTCTGGCGCCGTTGCCGGGGAGGTAAGGTAAAAGGTACTCACATCCTCCGGTGTGAGTGCTCGAAGTTATTTCCTTTAGATTCTGCAATTTTGTCTTTTTTTTCTTGTTTTCACTAGTTACGCTTAATGGAAAACAACAACAAAAATAGAGAGCTTTATAGTATTTATCTTGAGTTAGGACATGAAGTGTTTGAAGAGAAAATTTAAAAACCTATGGACTTTATTTGCATGCTAATAGCAATGTTATTAGTATGAATTCTTTGAACACCTTTATTGCTGATGCTATGGAAAAGTCTAAGCTTGGGGAAGCTAGTTGTTATGAAAGTGATCTTTTTAGTCCCCCAAGCATGGAGGAGAAAATTTACTTTGCTGATACTATGTCTCCAATATATGATGATTACAATGATGAGTATGATATTTTCAGTCCACCTACTATTGAGGAGGCAATTAATTATGACTACAATATGCCTCCTATATTTGATGATTATGGTGATGAGAATAATAATGATAGCTATTTTGTTGAAGTTGCTCCCACTATGATTAATAAGAATGACTATGTTTATGTGGAGAGTATTAATTCTTTTATGCATGTGGCTCGTGATAAGAATGTTTTATCTGATAGTTATATTGTTAATTTTATTCATGATGCTAATGAAAGTTATTATGAGAGAGGGAAACATGGTTTTATGCATCTCAATAATATTAAGTTTCCCCTCTTTGTGTTGAAAGTCTTCAAGTTGCACTTGTTTTGCTTTACTATGCTTGTTGCTTTGTGCTTTCATGACTTGTTTCTTTACAAGATTCCTATGCATAGGAAGTGGGTTAGACTTAAATGTGTTTTGAATTTGCTTATTGGTTGGGGGATACCCCCGGGTAGGGTCACGCCGGGTATAAAGGTCGAGTTAGCCGAGGTACGGCAAGGTCAAAGCAGGTGCTGGCCGAGTCACCTCAAGGCAGGCCGAATCACAGGGTAACCCAGACCAGGGGATGTCCACCTAACATGGGTCTCAGCCGACTTACATCGTAAGTCGCTAAAATGTATCTAACTTGGATGCAGGTACAGGTGTGGCCGGATCAACTAGGTACGATCCGGGTTATATCAAGCTTGTAAGAGAAGGAAGGTTTCTCGCTGGTCAAAGGGTGACCACTGTACGCAGAGCGTGAGCGAAGCGGACAGAGGCCAGGACCACCGGGGCGTGGCCGACAAAGGTGACGATGCCTGTGTCGGATGACGCGGGCGCCGCAGAGGCTCATGTAGCCTCTGCATGGATGACGCTAGGCAAAAGTGACCCGGTCGGCTTACTATTTTAGGAGGTTGAGTGCTAGTTTGGTTGGTCTCTAGAAGGTTGTATTTTACTATGTGTTCTTGAGGGCTAGCTAGTGGTGAGAGTAAGAGAGTTCCTTCTTCCTCCTCTCCCCAATACGGCTCAAGGAGCACTTGTAAACTGAGGAAGTGAATCAAATACAAAGCAACTGTGTGTGGAATCACCACACTATCCCTCCCTGGATTCCTCTAGTGCATCTTGTCCCCACCTTTAACCTATCCATGGCATCTGCCGTGACACCACCATGACAGTTGGCGCCCACCGTGGGGCTAGCGGCACTAGCAGGGGTGAAGATCCAGACGGGAAACTTCATCGGCACCGGCAAACGCATCGTCTCCGGGCTCGTTCAGCGCTTTGGAGCACTGGACTTTGTCAGTGACAACATTGGCTGCTTCGGCAAGCGTCCTCTTCCGCGCAACGGCCTCTTCGTCAAGCTCGGCGCGCACAAGATCTACATTGCTGTTGATGTGTCGTGTGTTCACCCGCGGCACGTCGTCGAAGGAGGCGAGCCACCCCTTAGCACGGTTCGTGGAGCGCGTATCGCTCGCTCCCCAGACCACGCCGAGGTGATGATGACCGCACCAGGCGCTGGCGCAAGCAAGGATCCGGCACCAGATCCGGAGGTAACGCCCAAGGCACCAAGAAAAAGTAGAGGTCCTCCTCTAGAGAGGCCAGAGAATGTGCTGCAGCAAGCGATGGATAGCTTGGCAAACCCAGTAGCGGCAGTACTAGATCCGGCTCAGGCATAGGCCGAGCTAGAGGAGACAAGGCAAAAAATACTAGAGGGTGTGAAAAAGATAGCCGCGGCTCAGCAATCATTGAACATGACACTGCGCGAGTATGCAAAGGCAAATAAGGCAGATGCTGTAAAAGTAAAGGGGAGAAACCTCATGAGTGAAATGAATAAGGAGGGTGATACTAGGATTGAGGAATCAGAGAATTGCTTGTCCGTGGGGCTGCCGAAGTATAGTACCCCGGCAAAGAACCTCAGAGTAGCAGATGCAGCTGCGTCCGAGCTAGAGGGTCTGACGGGTGAAGCCCGTCAGAGACAGCAAGATAGGGTCAATGAGTTGGTTCGGATCGCGAACAGGCAAAATGAGGAACTACTCAGGGCTAACCCGAAGAGAGCTGGGCCCTCCAAGATCGTTCATTTGGCGGTGGGTAACCCGGAGAAATCTGCTGGAGCTGCATCGACTACTCATGGTGGTCCTAGGAGAGAGGAGGTAGTAACCTCGGCCAGGAGAAACAAACAGATAGTCCCGTATGACCCGGCAAGGGCAGGGAAAGGAAAAGAAGTGCAGAGAAACGAGGATCGACGAAGTGTGAGCCGAGGTGAAGCCAGCCGAGGAAACCGTGACCAAGGCAATAGCGGTCAAGGGAATGTTGTAAACGGCAATGCCGGATAGCATAATTCGGTAGGTGCGGGGCAACCGCAGCAGCGGAATGTACCACGGCAAGAGCGCAGTGCCGGCCACGGTATGCAACAAAGAGCAGCTCCACAGGAGCAACATAGATACAATGACGGTGATTCGGAAATGGTGAACGCTGGATATCCTAGGCCGGACTACCACGTGATAGGGTCAAGATTGGGAAGCAGGAATTTGATGCCTGACGATGCCAGGTTAAAACTGGATCGGCTGTATAGGTCGGAGCAAATTGAATGTCAAGGTCCTCCGGGTCCTGCATGTTTTGGGCCCCGGATCATGAAGGAACCTCTGGTACCTAACTTCCAGCTACCTAGAGGCACTAAGACATATGACGGTAGCACAAAGCCGGAAGATTGGTTGATTAACTATGCTACAGCAGTGAAAATTGCTACAGGCAACTTGAGATGGGTTGTGAGATATGTACCCCAGATGTTGGAAGGGCCAGCGAGGGTATGGCTAAACAATTTGCCGCCCGGAAGTATTACCTTTGGATCGATTTTGAGGAAATGTTTATCAGCAATTTCTCAAGTACGTATCAGAGGCCGAATAGGCCACAGACTCTAGCAATGTGCAAGCAGAAACCGAATGAGACAAACCGGGAGTTCCTGACCCGGTGGTGTACCGTGCGAAACTCCTGTGAGGGTGTAATTGAGTCACAAGCCATAGCATGGTTTGCACAAGGGTGCAGATATGCAAGCATATTGTGGCAAAGATTGCAAAGGGATATGCCAACTACATTAGCAAAGACAATCTGGAACGCTGATTCGTATGCCTTGGGTGATCCAACTCAACCTAGGCTAATGCCAAGTGAGTCAAACGAGGAATACTACCAGAGAGATGGAGCCGGGTCATCCCAAAGGAATGATTACCGAGGTAAAAGAAGAGATGATAGACCGGATTACTGGTACAGTTCGCAACAAGTTGCTGCTGTGAATCAAGATCAACCTGGTGCAGGAACCAACCAATGTCAGGAAACTGGAGGACAGCAGTCGACTCCAAGAAATGATGGCAAGAAAACTTGGACGCCAGAGCAGAAGAAACAGTGGCAAGAAAAGAAGGACCGTCCGAGGTATACTTATGAGTCAATGTTGGATCAGCCGTGTAAATTTCACACGCCAAATCCGAGTAATCCAGCAGGTCACACAACTAGGCAGTGTGAGTGGATGCGAAAGATAGAACAAGGTGGTTCGAGGAATGCTCAGGCACCTTGGAATGATCAACCTCGGCAGGAGTTACCCCGGCAGCAATTGCTTTCCGGAGCGAACACGCAACAGTTAATGTTGCCTCCCCCTCCACCGAGGTATGACAACCATGAGAGAAGAGATGCAGTGCATCAAGTGGAGGACCAACATCAACCGGATCAGAGGTACCCCGGAAGTGAGGGGAGGAATGAGTACAGAGAGCATCATCAGAGCTACTGTGTGTTTACCACAGAAGAGACAGACAGAAAGAGTTTGCAGCGCCGACACATGGAAGTTAACGTGGTAATGCCAGCAGTGACGAGGTATATGCCTTGGTCAGACCAGGAAATCACCTGGAGCATCAAAGATCATCCCAAGCTTATGCCAAGTCCTGGTTCGTATGCGCTAGTGTTGGACCCAACATTCATTGGGCCAAATATCAATGTGAGGTTCTCAAAGGTGCTGATTGACAATGGCAGTAGCATAAATATCATGTACTTGGACACGATGTGCAAGTTGGGAATCTCGGAGAACATGCTCCAAGCTACAAGGACAACTTTCCATGGCATTGTGCCCGGCATTTCTTGCGAGCCCATGGGCAAGGTCCGGGTTGATGTATTGTTCGGCACAAGAGATAACTACCGGACTGAGAATTTGGAATTCGAGGTTGTCAATTTGGAGAGCGCATATCACGCGTTACTCGGCAGGCTAGCTCTGAACAAGTTCATGACAAGTACTCATATCAGTTACTTGAAGTTGAAGCTGCCCGGGCCAAATGGTGTGATTACCATAACTGGTGATTTCCGACGTTCCATTCAGTGCGCGTCGGCCGGGTCTAACTTGGCTGAGTCACTTGTGATTGCGCAAGAGAAGAGAAAAATCCAAGAGGTGGCGGTGTTGGCTCAGTCCGCGCAGCAATATATGCCGGCATTGACTAATCCGCATGGTAGTGTCTCATTCTAAGCGACAAAAGATACCAAGAAAGTGCCTGTTGATGACATGTTCCCAGAGCGCATCGTAACAATTGGTGCCGGGTTAAACGACAAATAGGAAAGCGAGCTCGTCAACTTCCTCCGTGAGAATCGGCATATTTTTGCTTGGTCCACACAGGACTTGCAAGGTGTTCTGAGGGAGTTGGCCGAGCACTCTTTGAACATGAGACCCGGAGCAAAGCCGGTGAAGCAACCTCTCAGCCGCTTCGCCGAAGATAGGAGAAAAGTCATAGGAGATGAGATAGCTCGGCTGCTAGCAGCTGGATTTATCATGGAAGTGCTTTACCCGGATTGGCTATCTAATTCGGTGCTGGTGGAGAAGAAGAAGGACGATCCGAACGTGGCAGTGGTTTGGCGCATGTGTATCGATTACACGAACCTGAATAAGGCGTGTCCAAAAGATCCATTCCCACTGCCAAGGATAGACCAGGTCATAGATTCCACTGTTGGGTGTGAACTGTTGTCATTCATTGATGCATATTCTGGTTTCCACCAGATACCTCTGAACCCAAGTGATCAAATAAAGACCATGTTTATCACCCCGTATGGGGCTTATTGCTATCGCACCATGCCATTTGGTTTACGTAATGCAGGGGCAATGTACCAAAGATGTATGTAGAAATGTTTGCACGACCAAATTGGTCAAAATGTGCAGGTGTATGTGGATGATGTTGTTATGAAAACCAAGGAAAGCAAAACGCTCCTTGACGATATCAGGCAGACATTCGCGAACTTAAGGAGGTTCCGAATGAAGCTTAACCCGGAAAAATGCACCTTCGGTGTCCCGGCCGGCAAATTACTCGGATTTCTTGTCCCTAGCCGAGGTATCGAAGTCAATCCAACTAAAATCCGGGCCATAGAGCGAATGGAACTGCCGAAGTGTCTTAACGATGTCCAGAAGTTCACTAGTTGTCTGGCATCCTTAAGTCGGTTTGTATGTCGGTTGGGAGAAAAGGCACTGCCTCTCTATCAACTCATGAAAAAGTCGAACAAGTTCATTTGGACGCCGCAGGCCAATGAAGCCTTTATCCAATTAAAGAGAATGTTAGCCACTGCACCAGTCTTAGCCTCTCCACTATCAAAGGAGACAATGTTGCTCAATATAGCCGCAACCAACCGAGTTGTAAGTGCAGTAATTGTGGTAGAGCGCGATGAAGAGGGTAAGTCAGTGCAAAGGCCAGTATATTACCTAAGCGAAGTATTATCCGCATCAAAGCAAAATTATCCGCACTATCAGAAAGTGGTGTCTGGTGTCTACATGTCGGCTAAGAAGCTAAAACACTATTTTGAGGAGCACCCCATCAAAGTAATATGTGAAGCTCCCATATCCGAGATAATGAGTAACAAAGATGCAAGTGGCAGGATTGCGAAATGGGCAATTGAGCTAGCCCATTATGCGCCACGGTATGACAGAAGAGAGGCAATCAAGTCTCAGGCTGTGGCCAACTTTTTTGTGGACTGGGCCGTGGTGCAATATGAACCACCACTACCAGATCCAAACTATTGGAGGATGCACTTTGATGGATCAAAAACAAAAACCGGGTTAGGTGCCGGAGTAGTACTTACCTCGCCAAAAAACGACCAGCTGAAGTATGTGCTACAGATCCATTTCGCAGCATCAAACAATGTCGCCGAATATGAGGCACTTGTGCATGGGCTCAAAGTGGAAAAGGAAGTTGGAATACGTCAGATCCAATGCTTTGGTGACTCGGATTTGGTAGTTCGGCAAGTGTCAGGGCTGTGGGACGCTCTGGATCCAAACATGGCATTATACAGATTCCATGTGCAGAAGATATCTGGTTACTTTGAGGGATGCGAATTTCACCATGTACCCCGGGTGGAAAATGAGGCCGCCGACGTATTGTCAAAGCTCGGATCAACCCGACAAGCAATTCCACCAGGTGTAGCATTGGAACACCTCAGAAAACCATCTATCAGGCCGTCCCCAGAAACCGACTCAATCTATGTCCCGAAAGATCCGGAGTCCGGAGCCGTACCCATGGACATTGACATGGGAGGTGGTAAGCAAAACCCGGGGACTGCCTCGACAAACCCAGGGACTGCTTCGCAGGACCAGGGGACTGCTCAGCATGATCCGGTTGAGGTTATGCCGATGGATCAGATGGAAATTGATGAGGATGTGTTCCCAGTGCGAGCTGTACCAGCTTGGGCATTGCCCATATTTCAATTCCTGAAGGATGGAACCTTATCCGCTGAGGAGGTGATGTCCAGGCAAACTCAGAGGAGAGCAAAAGCATACACGATCATCAATTCCGAGCTATACAAAAGGAGTGTGACCAATGTCCTCCAGCGATGTGTTGACCCGGAAGAAGGGCTCGACATCCTCCGGGATATACATCAAGGAGAGTGTGGGCATCATGCCTCGTCCAGAGCATTGGTGGCAAAAGTTTTCCGGCATGGGTTCTACTGGCCAAGTGCCTTAGAACAAGCAGAGGACTTGGTAAGAAAATGCAATGGTTGTCAGAGGTATGCTACCAAGACACATATGCCAATGTCTGAGCTCAAGACCATACCAATTACTTGGCCATTTGTTGTATGGTGTTTGGACATGGTTGGCCCATTCAAACCTGCGAGGGGGAACATGACCCACATTTTGGTCATGGTTGATAAGTTTACAAAATGGATCGAAGTAAAGCCAATAAGGAAATGTGATGGAGCTACGGCCGTGACATTCCTCAAGGATATCATCCTGAGATACGGTTATCCTCACAGTATCATAACAGATAATGGCACGAATTTTGCTGAAGGAGCATTTGCGCGATTCTGCCAGGATAAGAAGATCCGGCTAGATGTAGCCTCGGTAGCTCACCCTGCATCGAACGGACAAGTGGAAAGATCCAACAAATTGATATTATTCGGGATAAAACCCCGGCTCATTGAGCCGCTGCAAAGATCAGCGGGGTGCTGGATAGAAGAACTACCAGCGGTACTGTGGAGTTTAAGAACAACTCCGAATCGATCAACAGGCTATACGCCATTATTTCTCGTATATGGGGCAGAAGATGTATTACCAGCCGACATAGAGCATGACTCGCCTAGGGTCACCCAATACATAGAAGCCGAAGTGCAAGAAGCCCAGCAAAATGATGTTGATCTGCTGGAAGAAGCGAGAGAATTGGCATTGTCCAGATCCGCCATATATCAGCAAAATCTCCGACGCTATCATAGCCGGAAAGTTAAACCCCGAGTTTTCCGAGAAGGTTATCTGGTACTCCGGTTGGTACAACGTACTGCTGGCATGCATAAGTTATCCCCCCCCATGGGAAGGGCCATTCATCGTGAGCAAAGCATTGCACAATGACTCATATTATCTCATCGACGCAAAACCAAAGGATAAGAACAAGGCGGATAGGTCTGGCGAGGAATCTAAGCGTCCATGGAATGTAGCTCTACTTCATCCTTTCTACACTTAGCAGAGAAGTGTGTGTATCCGAGTCACTCATATGTCGGTATGTATGCCAGCAATGAACTTATCAATGAAATCTTGGCACCTCGAGCAGTGACTCGGGGACTGCCTTAATAATATTTGTTGTATTTGGTATTTATTTATATGTCGGCTGGCGTAAGTTGTTTCTACCTAACCCGGATTAGTAGTGTGTGTGCACCAAAAACCTAACTCTTCGAATTGCTGCTGTTCAACAAGATTTGGCTTCATGGCAAGCAAGAGAACAAGTTTGGAATTGCGTAACACATGAAAAACGACTAAGGGAAGGAACTTAATCGAGCCGACGTTTGTTTTTCAGACTAACCTTATGTTTATTTTCGATTTACTATACTGAATTATTTTGAGCTCATCCTAAAGTTTCCAAGTATTGTTAAGTCAATTTTTGAAGCTCGGACTCGTAAGTCATAAAACCGAACCAAGGTAGACACGAGCCGAGCCAAGAAATCGGAAGAACAAGCAAATGAAACTCGGGGACTACGCCCAAGTCAATCCAGCATAAAAACTTAGTAGCAAAATATCACTTGTGTGCTTAATACAATTGCACCCGGCATACCGGGGATCTGATAAATTTTAAAGTGTTTTCGCTCAAGGAGCAGCAGGAGGAGGTAATTCGGCACCAGCATGTGTAGCTCCAGCTTCGGCTTCAGTGTCATCTTCATCTTCCTCGACGTCAAAAGCCTCATCCTCTTCATCCTCACTCGAATCATCTTCGACATTTTCATCGTCGGCGGCATCTAGGAAGCTTGGTCCCTCGTTCCATTGATGAATGGCGGCGTATTGGATGAAGCTATGGGCGCAAGCCTTGCGCCGAGCTACCCAATCCGGGTCAGTGGACCACCTTGATCCGGTGCGCATGCGCTCAAGGAGTTTGAGGTCAATCTTCTGGTACCATGTAAGCACGTAGTGGAGAACGATCTCAGCTCCGGCGCGTCCAGCAGATTCCCTCCAAAGGTCAAGCTAGGTCTCATAGTCCGTTAACTTGTCGACGAGAGCTGCGGTCCCCTCCGGAGTATCTTCATCAGGCCAAAAGGCATTGAAGATCCGGATTGCCACATCAAGGATATCCTTGCCATAATTCTTCACAATTTCCACGCGAGAGGACAGACTGACCAGTAGGTCCTCCATGTCATAGGGAATTTCTCAAGCGTCAGGAGCAATGGGGGTACTCCTCTGCTGGCGGAACTTGGCAACAACCGTGGTTGCAATGGCATTGCCCTCCGGAAATTTTCCTGAAAACAAGACAAGTGAAGCAAGTAAGAAAAAGACAAGTGAAGCAACCCGGAGAAATTAATGCCGGATGAAGGAAAAGAACTTACGAGAAATATGGCTGTGGATCTGGGTCAACTCCTTGGTACAGTCATCACGTCTTTTCCGGAGTTGCGCAAGTTCAGTATTCGCCGACTCAAGTTTAGAGTCGGCCTCCTTAAGTAATTCTTGGTCCTTGGCGATCTAGAGGTTGAGGCGCTCACGCTCTTCAGTAAAATCCTGGCTAGCTTTTTCCAGTTCGGATTGGTGTTGCGCCTTGAGCTTCTTCATGTCCGCCTTAAGCTTGGCGATTTCATCATCTTTGGTTCGGAGGACGGCGAGCTCATCATATTTCTTCTTGAGTTCAGCTTGGTGCTGCCCTGCTTGTTCGAGAAAATGCAGCATCATATCAGGCACGGGCACACTATCTTCAAGGGAGGCTGAAATAGTTTGTTGACCCGGCAAAGCCGAGGTATGAATATTTGCCGAGCCAAGGAGAAAAGGAGATAGAGAGCATAGCAAGTTTGAGCAAGAATAACTTACCCTTTATCTGGTCCAAGCTTTTCCTTATCAGGATATTCTCAGCCTCCACCCCAGCTGCGAAATCCTAATGATGGATTAGTTCGGCGGAAAAAGACGAGGAGAAATGGAAGAATGACAAGGAGAAAACTTACCCCTTTTATCGTGTTCGGCGAGAAGCGCAGTATGTTTTGCACGCAGCATCTTGTGGGTATCCAGGAGACGCTGAAACTCAGCGCTCCAGCGATTGGTGGTCACCTGAAAAAAGTACAAAAAGATAGCTTAGTCTTGTGCATATTCGAACCGTACAAGATCCAGGCCAAGTGGAACTTAACCTGGCTCTAGGTGTGTGCATATTCGAAGTGTACAAAATCCGAGCCAAGTGGAACTTAACCCGGCTCTAGGTGTGTGCATATTCGAAGTGTACAAGATCCGGGCCAAGTGGAACTTAACCCGGCTCTAGGTGTGTGCATATTCGAAGTGTACAAGATCCGGGTCAAGTGGAACTTAACCCGGCTCTAGGTGTGTGCATATTCGAAGTGTACAAGATCCGGGCCAAGTGGAACTTAACCCAGCTCTAGGTGTGTGCATATTTGAAGTGTACAAGATCCGGGCCAAGTGGAACTTAACCCGACTCTAGGTGTGTGCATATTCGAAGTGTACAAGATCCGGGCCAAGCGGAACTTAACCCGGCTCTAGGTGTGTGCATATTCGAAGTTATTAAGGAGCTACGTTAGTTCTCTAAGGAGCATCCGGCCAAGTAACAAGTTACTTTCCCGGAGGCTCGGGGACTAATGGCTATATCACTAAATGCTAAGGAAAGGGCAAAGTAACGTACCTCCATCATCCGACCCGCAAGGTTAATTGCCTTGGCCGCAGTATTCATCTGCGCAGCAAATTTGGTGGGACCGAACTGTTGGGTCCGCAGCATAGAAAACAAAAAAATTCCTACGATGAGAACTATACGCCAAGATCTATCTACTAGATGCAGAGCAACGGGTGGACATACATCCATGGAGAACTTACCCTCGAAGACAACGAGTTTTGTTAACGAGTAGGAACTCATGGTTGATGTAGTCGTACGCTTGCCGATCTCAAGATCGTGTGGAAGTCCGAGCGCCCCAAACCAGCAGCGCATCCGTCCTCGCACACACGTTCAAGCCACCGGACAACCTCCACCTCCTCGCTCCAGCGAATCAGCGGAAGTAGCAACTCCTTCCAGACGCAAGGCCACCGGGAACATGTATCTTGCTAATCCGAGACCATGGGGGAATATCTAGAGGGGGAGAAAGATCCTTCACGAGGAGGTGTGTGGATGAAGGAGGGAATGGGTGGCCTTTTATAGGAGGAGGGGGGGTGCCCCCTCTCTCCATGGCCGGCGCATGGGGAGGGGTGACCCCTCACCTCCCCCATTCATGTGGTGGTAACCCCTCCACATTAAAATGCCCCTTAACATTCTCTTTTAAAGTCTCCACTTTAAATGCATTAAATTTCTCCAAATTTAATGCTCTCTCATTTAATAAAACTCTTTTATTTATTTTATTCAGAATTTTGTTAATTACTTTAATTAACAAACATTCACATAAAACCCCTTGCAACATTTCAATATCACATGCAGAACCACTTTCTGCAATTTCACCCGAAACAATTCCGGTTTCTATCGAAACAATTCCTGTTTCTATCGAAACATGTCCTGCGCTTTGCAAACCTTTTGTCTGGAACATATGTGCTCCTAAATAGTGTCCGGCAACCCTTAAGTGTGTCACCCTACGGTTCGCGAATAATGCAGACATGATTGAGACTCCTCTCAGATCAATAATCAGAAGCGGGACCTAGAGATCCATACTGACTCCTACACATTCAACGATGACTTCTGTGATCGTGAGAACCTTTAACGTCAGCAATTTAATCCCTTTGTCTCATGATATAATACATGTCCGAGATTCGATCATCGGTATCCAAATACCTAGTTTGATCTCGTTACCGACATGCACTCTTTTCTCGTTCCCGTGATACAACATTCTAGTGATCACATCACTTGCTTGCAAGCTATCTTAATGTGATATCACCGAGAGGGCCCAGAGTATATCTATCCGTCATCTGGATAGACAAATTCCACTCTTGATCCATGAGCCTCAACATAACACCTTCGTAGTACTAAACCCATCTTTATAGTCACCCTGTTACGGTGTGACGTTTGATGTTATCAAGATACTCTTACGGTGTTAGCAATTAACATGATCTCATGGTCTAAGGACTAAGACTACTTTGTATGATGTTATAGCAATATAAACATAATGACTTGATCGTAATGCTATACTTCGGATGAATGTTCATCACATCATTTCACAAATGCTGTGACCTTGTTATTAACAACATCTAATGTCCATGATGAGGAAACTTTGATCATCTTGTTAATCAACAAGCTAGTCTATAAGAGAGGCATAACTAGGAACCCTTTTTGTTTATTAAACACACATGTATTGATGTTTCCTATCAATACAATTATAACATGCAAAATAAACATCTATCATATACAATAAATATATAATAACAACTTTATTATTGCCTCTCAGGGCATATTTCCTTCAGTCTCCCACTTGCACTAGAGACAATAATCTAGTTTACACAGTGATAAATCTAACACCCATGGAGTTCTGGTGTTGATCATGTTTTGCCCTAGGGAGTACTTTAGTCAATGGGTCTGCTACATTTAGGTCCGTGTGCACTTTACAAATCTTTATATCTCCATCCTTGACATGCTCGCGGATGGAGTGAAACTGGCGCTTAATATGTTTGGAATTCTTGTGAGACCTTGGTTCCTTTGCGTTGGCTATGGCTCCATTGTTGTCACAATAGATCACCATCGGGTCCAACGCACTGGGAACCACACCCAGTTCTGTAATGAACTCTTTCATCCAAACTGCCTCCTGCGCCGCTTCTGAAGCAGCAACATATTCCGCCTCCGTTGTTGATCCAGCCACCACAGGTTGTTTGGAACTCCTCCAACTAACTGCTGCTCCGTTCAAGAGAAATACGTATCCGGATTGAGACTTAGAGTCATCCGGATCGGTGTCAAAGCTAGCATCGACATAACACTTAGCGACTAGCTCTTCTTCACCTCCGTATATAAGAAACATATCCTTAGTTCTTCTCAAGTACCTGAGGATGTTCTTTACCGCTATCCAGTGTTCCGAACCTGGATCAGATTGGTACCTACTAGTCAAACTAATAGCATGTGCCACATCCGGTCTTGTACATAGCATGACATACATAATAGAGCCTATGGCCGAGGCATAGGGGATCTTATCCATCATCTCTCTTTCTTCCGTCGTAGCCGGACTTTGAGTCTTACTCAATGTCTTGCCTTGCAACATAGGTAAGAACCCCTTCTTACTTTCGCCCATATTAAACTTTTTTAATATCTTATCAAGGTATGTACTCTGCGATAGCCCAATTAGGCGTCTTGATCTATCTCTATAGATTTTAATGCCTAATATATATGAAGCTTCACCAAGGTCCTTCATCGAAAATTTGTTGTTTAGATAACTTTTAACACTGTTTAAAAGATCTATATCATTTCCAATCAATAATATGCCATCCACATATAATATCAGAAATGCCACATTGCTCCCACTCACTTTCTTGTAAATACAAGCCTCTCCATAACTTTGGACAAATCCAAACTCTTTGATCACCTCATCAAAGCGGAGATTCCAACTCCGTGATGCTTGCTTCAGTCCATAAATGGATCGCTGAAGTTTGCACACCTTATTAGCATCCTTAGGATCGACAAAACCCTTTGGTTGTATCATATACAACTCTTCTTCAATATTACCATTGAGGAACGCAGTTTTGACATCCATCTGCCATATTTCATAATCGAAATATGCAGCAATTGCTAACATAATCCTAACCGACTTAAGCATCGCTATGGGAGAGAATGTCTCATCGTAGTCAACTCCTTGAATTTGTCAAAACCCCTTTGCGACAAGTCGAGCCTTATAGATGGTTACATTACCATCAGCATCAGGTTTTCTTTTGAAAATCCATTTATTCTCAACGGCCTTTCGATCGTGAGGTAAGTCCACCAAGGTCCAAACCTGGTTTTCGTACATGGATTCCATCTCGGATTTCATGGCTTCTAGCCATTTGTTGGAACCAGGGTTCATCATCGCTTCTTCATACGTCGCAGGGTCATCTATTTCATCAATCATGAAATTCATAACAGGATTGTCGTACAGTTCAGGAGCTGCACGTGTCCTGCTTGACCTGCAAGGTTCGGTAGTGTCCTCTTTCGGAGTTTCATGATCAATATCATTAGCTCTCTCTTCATTAGGTGAAGTCAACTCCGAAACAACTTCCGGTGCTGCGCTACTCGCCATTTCATGAAGAGAAGGTTCAATAACCTCTTCGAGTTCTACCTTCCGACTACTCACACCTTTCGCGAGAAACTCCTTCTCAAGAAAGGATCCATTCTTGGCAACAAAGACCTTGCCTTCGGATCTGTGATAGAAGGTATACCCAATCGTTTCCTTAGGGTATCCTATGAAGACGCATTTTTCCGCTTTGGGTTCGAGTTTATCCGGTTGAAGTTTCTTCACATAAACATCACATCCCCAAACTTTAAGAAATGACAGCTTAGGTTTGTTTCCAAACCATAATTCATACGGTGTCTTTTCAACGGATTTAGATGGTGCCCTATTTAAAGTGAATGTAGCGGTTTCCAGTGCATAACCCCAAAATGACAGTGGCAAGTCAGTCAGAGACATCATAGATCGAACCATATCCAATAAAGTACGATTACGATGTTCTGACACACCATTACGTTGTGGTGTTTCAGCAGGCGTGAGTTGTGAAACTATTCCACACTCTTTCATGTGTGTGCTAAACTCGTAACTAAGATACTCTCCTCCACGGTCAGACCGTAGACATTTGATCTTTCTATTACGATGATTTTCCACTTCATTCTGAAATTCTTTGAACTTTTCAAAAGTTTCAGACTTGTGTTTCATCAAATAGATATACCCGTATCTACTCAAATCATCCGTGAAAGTAACAAAATAACGATATCCACCTCGCGCCGACACACTCATTGGTCCACACACATCAGTATGTATGATTTCCAATAAATCTGTCGCCCGTTCCATTGAACCGGAAAACGACGTTCTAGTCATCTTGCCCATAAGGCATGGCTCACAAGTATCAAATGATTCAAAATCAAGTGATTCCAAAAGTCCATCAGAATGGAGTTTCTTCATGCGTTTAACGCCAATATGACCTAGACGGCAGTGCCACATATATGCAGATATATCATTATCAAGTTTAATCCTTTTAGCATCAACATTATGAATATGCGTAATACTACTATCGAGATCCAATAGAAATAAACCATTCAACACAGGTGCATGACCATAAAAGATATTATTCGTATAAATCGAACAACCATTGTTTTCAGATTTAAACGAATAACCACTTTGCATCAAACATGATCCGGATACAATGTTCATGCTCAGTGCAGGCACCAAATAACAATTATTCAGGTTTATAACTAATCCCGACGGCATATGGAGAGGCAACGTTCCGACGGCGGTCACATCAACTCTTGATCCATTGCCGACCCGCATCGTGACCTCATCCCTTGCTAGTTGTCGCTTGTTCCGCAGCCCCTGAACCGAGTTACATATATTAGCAACCGATCCCGTATCAAATACCCAGGTGCTACTGCGAGTACTAGTCAAGTACACATCAATAACATGTATATCACATATACCTTTGTTTGCCTTGCCGGCCTTTTTGTCCGCCAAATACTTGGGGCAGTTGCGCTTCCAATGGCCAGTCCCCTTGCAATAGTAGCACTCGGTGTCAGACTTAGGGCCAGTTCGGGGTTTCTTTTCAGGCGCGGCAATAGATTTGCCGCCCTTCTTTCCCTTCTGCTTGCCTTTCTTGTCCTTCTTGAAACCGGTGGTCTTATTGATCATCAACACTTGATGTTCTTTCCTAATCTCCACTTCTGCAGTCTTAAGCATTGACAAAAGCTCGGGAAGAGACTTCTTCATGCCCTGCATATTATAGTTCATCACGAAGCTTTTGTAGCTAGGTGGCAGAGATTGGAGAACACGATGTATGCCTAAGTCAATGGGAATCGTTATTCCCAAGGACACAAGCTTATCGGCGTACCCAGACATTTTGAGTACGTGCTCACTAACGGAGCTGTTCTCTTCCATCATGCAGCTAAAGAACTTTTCAGAAGCAATATAACTCTCTATGGCAGCATGGGTATCGAAAATCATTTTCAATTCTCCCATGGTATCAAAGGCATTGCCATTTTCGAAATGTTTTCGAAGTTCTGGTTCTAGCCCATACAGTATGCCGCAATGAACTAAGTTGTGGTCCTCCTGACGAGTTATATAGACGTTCTTTTCCTCGTCAGGGGCATCAGGAGCTGGTGGGGGGGCCTAGCGGCGCCTCTAGCACATATTGCTTTTGTGCAGCATTGAGGAGAATCCTCAAATTCATAGCCCATTTGGTGAAGTTGCTACCATTCGCAGCAAGCTTCTCTTTCTCCATGAACACATTGAAATTAAAAGCAGGTGGTGCCATCTACAACATAATTTGTAAAATATATTTAGACTAAGTTTATGATAGATTGAGTTCAACTAATCCAAATTACTAATGAACTCCCACTCAAAAACGACATCCCTCGTGTCCTTTTGGTGATTACATGAACCAAATCCACTACACCAAGTCCGATCATCACGTGAGTCGGTGTAGATTCAAAGGCGAGTATCTATATAGGCATCATATCAACTATATGACTCATGCTTAACCTTTCGGTCCGTGTTCCGAGGCCATGTCTGTACATGCTAGGCTCGTCAAGTAAGAACCTTAGTATTCGCGTGTGTAAAACTGTCTTACACCCGTTGTATGAAAGCGTAGAGTCGAGAACACCCGATCATCACGTGATGCCTCAAAACACGATCCACAAAACGGTGCATACTTAAGGAAGAACACATTTTATCTTGATATCTAAATGAGGGATCATCTTATAATGCTACCAAAAGCGCCAAACTAGCAATATAAGATGCTAACATCTAATGTGTGAAGTGAGGTGATATGGTCCATGCATTTGATCTCTATCATTTGCATCGTGGTATGATCTCTATCATTCCTTTGTGTGTAAGGCCAAGGTCTATGGAACTTACACGTTAAGTGAGTTGTAAGAGTAACTATCATACATCTACTTACAACAATACCATATCAAGACACTAGCCCAGCAACGATCTAAACTAGACGCCTCTAATTTATCAATTGCAAGTTTTACGTGGCTTAGGGCTTTCAGAGATAGAACCGGTCTTACCTACGAACATGAACCACAACGAGGATAACCAAGTTATTAGCAACTTGTTGTAAATCAGATATTGACTATAGTAGGAGAGACAGACACCCGCCAGCCACTTATGCAAAACAAGTTGCATGTCAGTCGTGGAACCGGTCTCATGTACGATGACATGTAAGGTTGGTCCGGGCCGCTTCATCCCACTATGCCACCAATATCCAAAGTACATAGAAGATGCAATAACATGATCATCATCGCCCACATATAAACATATGTGTACTACCCGTGCAAAGCACCTACGCATAGATCAGGCTCTGATACCACTGTTGGGTCCGCAGCATAGAAAACAAAAAATTTCCTACGATGAGAACTATACGCCAAGATCTATCTACTAGATACAGAGCAACGGGTGGACATACATCTATGGAGAACTTACCCTTGAAGACAACGAGTTTTGTTAACGAGTAGGAACTCGTGGTTGATGTAGTCATACGCTTGCCGATCTCAAGATCGTGTGGAAGTCCGAGCGCCGCAAATCAGCAGCGCATCCGTCCTTGCACACACGTTCAAGCCACCGGACAACCTCCACCTCCTCGCTCCAGCGAATCAGCGGAAGCAGCAACTCCTTCCAGACGCAAGGCCACCGGGAACATGTATCTCGCTAATCCGAGACCATGGGGGAATATCTAGAGGGGGAGAGAGATCCTTCACGAGGAGGTGTGAGGATGAAGGAGGGAATGGGTGGCCTTTTATAGGAGGAGGGGGGTGCCCCCTCTCTCCATGGCCGGCGCATGGGGAGGGGTGACCCCTCACCTCCCCCATTCATGTGGTGGTAACCCCTCCACATTAAAATGCCCCTTAACATTCTCTTTTAAAGTCTCCACTTTAAATGCATTAAATTTCTCCAAATTTAATGCTCTCTCATTTAATAAAACTCTTTTATTTATTTTATTCAGAATTTTGTTAATTACTTTAATTAACAAACATTCACATAAAACCCCTTGCAACCTTTTGTCTAGAACATATGTGCTCCTAAATGGTGTCCGGCAACCCTTAAGTGTGTCACCCTACGGTTCGCGAATAATGCAGACATGATTGAGACTCCTCTCAGATCAATAATCAGAAGCGGGACCTAGAGATCCATACTGACTCCTGCACATTCAACGATGACTTCTGTGATCGTGAGAACCTTTAACGTCAGCAATTTAATCCCTTTGTCTCATGATATAATACATGTCCGAGATTCGATCATCGGTACCCAAATACCTAGTTTGATCTCGTTACTGACATGCACTCTTTTCTCGTTCCCGTGATTCAACATTCTAGTGATCACATCACTTGCTTGTAAGCTATCTTAATGTGATAGTACCGAGAGGGCCCAGAGTATATCTATCCGTCATCTGGATTGACAAATTCCACTCTTGATCCATGAGCCTCAACATAACACCTTCGTAGTACTGAACCCATCTTTATAGTCACCCTGTTACGGTGTGACGTTTGATGTTTTCAAGATACTCTTCCGGTGTTAGCAATTAACATGATCTCATGGTCTAAGGACTAAGACTACTTTGTATGATGTTATAGCAATATAAACATAATGAATTGATCGTAATGCTATATTTCGGATGAATGTTCATCACATCATTTCACAAATGCTGTGACCTTGTTATTAACAACATCCAATGTCCATGATCAGGAAACTTTGATCATCTTGTTAATCAACAAGCTAGTCTATAAGAGAGGCATAACTAGGACCCTTTTTGTTTATTAAACACACATGTATTGATGTTTCCTATCAATACAATTATAGCATGCAAAATAAACATCTATCATATACAAGAAATATATAATAACAACTTTATTATTGCCTCTCAGGGCATATTTCCTTCATTTAAGCACTTGAGTAGCAAGGTAGATCTATAGATTACAAGCTCATGATCACAATATGATCATGCATAGAAAGAGAGATGAACACATAGCTATCGGTAGAACCCTTAGCCTCGAGAGAGAACTGCTCCCTCCTCATCATGGGAATCAGCAATGGTGATGGAGATGGTGGTGGAGATCGATGGAGATGGCTCCGGGGGCACTCCCCCGTCCCGGCAGGGTGTCGGAACAGAGACTTTCTGTCCCCCGAATCTCCTTTTTGGTGGCGGTAGCACTGCGGAACTTTTCGTGGCTAGAGGCTTGACTATTTAGGGTTTTCACATCGGGAGGAATATATAGGCGAAAGGGCAAGGTCGGTGGAATGCCAGGGGGCCCACGCCACCTGGTGGTGCGGCCAGGGCTAGCCGCGCCACCATATGGTGTGGCCAGGCCCTGGCCCTCCTCCGTCTCTGCTTCGGGCTTTGTGAGTCTTCCGGTAAAATAGGAACTTTGGCTTTTGTTCCGTCCAATTTTGAGAATATTGATTTTCTAACTTTCCTGGAACCAAAAACTGCAGAAAACAGGCAACTGGCACCGTGGCTCTTGTTAATAGGTTAGTCCAAGAAATCATATGAAAAGTACTCCAAAGTGTGGACAAAACATAAGAAAGTAGATAAAACCAAGCATGGAACATCGAAAATTATAGATACATTTGCAATGTATCAACATCCCCAAGCTTAACTCCTGCTCGTCATCGAGTAGGTAAGTGATCATAGTACTTCAATCATAACATAACATTCAAATCTGGGATCATAGTACTTCAATCATAACATGAAAGACAAAGTTCTAGCAATACGCAAGGAAACTATGATGGAACATGAAAAGGCACAAACAAAAGATTCATGAATAACAATGCTTTGCAAGACGTTTGTTTGTTTCACATAAAGAAAACATAGCATAATAGTATTCAGCTTGTCCCTCAATAGAGTAGCAAATATCAATGCATAGGACACCTTCAAAGTTCATAAGAGTGACTAGATACAATAGTTTAAAACAAGCAATATCAAGTTATGCATCAATCAACTAGTCTTGGGACAATGCACATAGAACTAAGAATGGCCAATATGCTCTCAAAGTAGGTGCATAAAGATAGAAGGTGGAGACTCAATGTAATGGTGGAAGAAAAGCCTTTCTAAAAGGAAGTAGGGATTCAAGTCTCATAAAGAGATTCCAAAAATTATGGTACTTATAGCTTTCAGCTCTCATTTCCCCTATCATTAGCATCTTTAAGGTGGTTAAGGTTAAAGCGACACAACTAAGAGAATATGCTTGACAAGTTATAAACCGAAATCTCATGCCCCTTACTTACGAAGACCGATCCTCATGCTACTCAACTTCAGTCACGAGTAAGCTCTTGTCATTGTAAGTACGTGTGTATCATTAAGAACCGCCAACGGGGTACCCCTTTCACATGATACGGGAGCTTTCCCATAATCAAAATGACAAGGCAAGCAGACAATGAGCATCTCAGCGATCTTTTTATTTGCTATTTGCATAGGTTTTTATTGAGGATGCTTCATAGAGTGCTCATTATGGTGATGCTGCAAGTTTCCACCATGATTAGGCATGGCTTAGGCTAGCGGCTTAGGCGTTTCTCTAACACACATACAAACTCCATGATCTTACAAGTTCCACTTTTATTTGACACCGCCGGGATCCGTAAGCAAAAGAACATGATATCAACGGGGTACAAAGTACAAGTGCAATGTTGAAAGCGTTCCCCATGGTACATGGTTCTGCTAATTTAAACTTATAAAGCGCAAGCATATATGCAACAAAGAAGGACCCAATGGTTCAAGTTTATTAGATGCAAAAAGTAAAGTGTGCCATCAAGTTCGCGAGAGCTTTAATCACTAGTTTTCTCATAACAAGTTTAATTTGGAAGGTAAACAAAAGCATGAATATACTTGGAATAGCATAAGCTAGTAGGTAGGTATAGTGGACTCTTTGGAATAACTTGTTTTAGGGAGTTGGATGCATGAGTGGAACTCATACTTGGTTGTGGAGGGTAGCAAAAGACTGGGAGCGACAAACTAAGAGAGCAATAATGGCCATAATCATGCAGAGGGACAAAACATCATTGATCAAAGCATAAAGTGATACTACAAGTTGAAGACTAAAGGATCATAAAGGCTATGGTGACTTGAGATAGTCATAACATGGTGTGAGCATGCGCCAAGTCAACCCAAATAAAGCATCAAAGGAGAATACCACTACACTATGCTTTAATATGCTAAAAGAACGCATGATTCATCCAAGGCACATTAAGCAATCTCAATTGTTTATAAAAAGTCATGCTACAGCAAAGAATACTAAGCATAAAGACAAACAATATCAAGCATGGCATGACAAAGCATAGGCCACAGTAAAAAACAAGCTCTCTTTACCACTTAAGCATGAACTTTCCTACTCTTTTCCAAACCAAACCAAACTATTTGCAAACGAATGTATGAAAGTGGTGGTCCAACCAATTTATTCAGCAAACTAAGGAAACCAAAGCAAACGAAAACCAAAACAAAAACAAAAAAGAAGACGCTCCAAGAACAACACAACTGTGCATGAAACAATAAAAATGAAGCGTTTGGAAGAAACCTGGGATTTTTATTGATGAAGAAGGGGAATGCCTTGGGCATCCCCAAGCTCTGACGCTTGTACTTCTTGGATATTTCTTGGGGTGACACGCGTGGCATCCCCAAGCTTGGGCTTTAGTCCATCCTTCATCTCATTACTCATTCCTTGCATACACCTGAAATTTTTCCTTCATACAAAACTTCACACAATCTTTATTAGCAACTTTAGTGCACTAAAGGTAAATAAGTCTTAAGGTTCAGTTATAACACCAAATAAACTTCCATTAAAACACTAGCTACTGTAGCACTTCCATCAAAAAGCTCAATTCCCCAAAATAACTCAAAAAGGAACCAACAAGAAGCAAATGCAGAAAATGGCAGAAATCTGTCAAAATAGACCAGCAGGTAAAGACGATTTTTTTGAAGACCTTCTGTTGGTCAAATCGAAAAGTGTTGAACTAAAGAAAGTTAGATAACAACCTGGGGAAGAAGTTCAAAAATTCACGCCTCAAAAAGACATTCAGAGATTTTACACGAATATTTACGGTGAAGCACAGAAATCTGTTTCGGGACTACAACTTTCCCAATCATTACTTCTCTCTCATTAGATGTTAACCTTGGCACAAAAAGCAAATAAAAAGGATAAGGAGCGGTTATTACAGAGGTAATAACTTCCAAGAGTCATCTAAAACTTTTGGGTTATCTCCCAATAAATAGTTTTCTTTAAAGCCTTTAAGTTAGGCTTGATAGTTCAAGAAGATGCTCACATAAGAAATATGAATTGAAGTAAAAGAGAGCATCAAGAAGCAAATTCAAAACACATTTAAGTCTAATCCACTTCCTATGCATAGGAATCTTGTAAAGAAACAAGTTATGAAAGCACAAAGCAACAAGCATAGAAAAGCAAAACAAGTGCAACTTGAAGACTTTCAACACAAAGAGGGGAAACTTAATATTATTGAGATGCATAAAACCATGTTTCCCTCTCTCATAATAACTTTCAGTAGCATCATGAATAAAATTAACAATATAACTATCACATGAAACATTCTTATCATGAGACACATTCATAAAAGAATTAATACTCCCCATATAAGCATAGTCATTCTTATAAATCGTAGTGGGAGCAAATTCAACAAAATAGCTATCATTATTATTCTCATCACCATAATCATCAAATATAGGAGGCATATTGTAATCATAATTAATTTCCTCCTCATTAGTAGGTGGACTGAAAATATCATATTCATCATTGTAATCATCATATATTGGAGGTTTGGTATCATCATAAGCAATAGAATAGCTATCTTCCAAAGCTGGGGAACTAAAAAGATCATTTTCATTAAAACTAGCTTCCCCAAGCTTAGACTTTTCCATAGCATTAGCAATAATGGTGTCCAAAGAATTCATACTAACAACATTTCTATTAGCATGCAAATAAAGTTCCATAGGTTTTTTATTTTCTCTTCAAACACTTCATGTCCTAACTCAAGATAAATACTATAAAGCTCTCTAATTTTGTTGTTGTTTTCCATTAAGCCTAACTAGTGAAAACAAGAAACAAAAAGACAAAATTGCAGAATCTAAAGGTTCTTCTTCTTTAATCCTCCGGTGTGAATATCTTTTACCTTACCTCCCCGGCAACGGCACCAGAAAATAGCTTGATGTCTACGCACTTCTATTCTTGTAGACAGTTGTTGGGCCTCCAAGTGCAGAGCTTTGTAGAACAACAACAAGTTTTCCCTTAAGTGGATCACCCAAGGTTTATCGAACTCAGGGAGGAAGTGGTCAAAGGTATTCCCTCTCAAGCAACCCTGCAATCAAGATACAAGAAGTCTCTTGTGTCCCCAACACACCCAATACACTTGTCAGGTGTATAGGTGCACTAGTTTGGCGAAGAGATAGTGAAATACAAGTGGTATGGATAATTATAAGTGGTAACGGTGATAGAAAATACTTTGATGGCGTGGAAAAGACTAAAGGCAAACTGAAATAAAGATGGAAGCAAGCAAACATGTAACATATCTAGTAGCAAATGGTGTTTCAATGCTTAGAAACAAGGCATAGGGATCATACTTTCACTAGTGAACACTCTCATATATATATATATTATCTTCATGATACTACTCTTAACTACTCTCCGGTTGGACACCCTAATCCATGGTAGGGCTATAACAACACACCTCAAAGTAAGTCTTTCCCATCTAGAAAACCCGACACTGTCACCTTGAGTACTAGATGAGTCCAACAAACACCACAATTTCATAAAGACATCCAACTCCAAATATAACTCATAGCAAGTATTTGTAAT
The DNA here is from genome assembly GCA_910589775.1 of Avena eriantha. NCBI lineage: Eukaryota > Viridiplantae > Streptophyta > Magnoliopsida > Poales > Poaceae > Avena > Avena eriantha. Next base: position 518,932,855 of record OU342745.1, read on the forward strand.
CTATAGCCTAAGTGCCACCATGGTGTGCATGCTGTCACTTTCACACACATGGGGAGAGGAGAGATCTATTAAAGCACTTGAGTTTAGATTACAAGCTCATGATCACAATATGATCATGCATAGAGAGAGAGATGAACACATAGCACCGGTAGAACCCTTAGCCTCGAGAGAGAACTACTCCCTCCTCATCACGGGAATTAGCAATGGTGATGGAGATGGCGGTGGAGATCGATGGAGATGGCTCCGGGGGCACTTCCCTGTCCCGGCAGGGTGCCGGAACAGAGACTTTATGTTCCCCAAATCTCCTTTTCGGTGGCGGCGGCGCTGTGGAACATTTCGTGACTGGAGGCTTGATGATCTAGGGTTTATGCATCATGAGGCTTCTTATATGCGAAGAGGCGAGGTCGGTGGAGGCCAGAGGGGCCCACACCACCTGGTGGCGCGACCAGGGCTAGCCCGCGCCACCATATGGTGTGGCTGGCCCCTGGCCCCTCTCTGTCTCGTCTTCTGGCTCCGTGTTCCCCCTGGTGAAATATTGACTTTGCCTTTTGTCCCGTCCAATTCCGAGAATATTCATTTTCTGACTTTCCTGGAACCAAAAACAGCAGAAAGCAGGCAACTGGCACTATGGCATCTTGTTAATAGGTTAGTCCAAGAAAATGTGTAAAAGTACTCCAAAGTGTGGACAAAACATAAGAAAGTAGATAAAACCAAGCATGGAACATCAAAAATTATAGATACATTTGCAATGTATCAACATCCCCTATCCAAACCACTTGTCAACACCTTCTCCTCCTCATTGGGTTCAACACTCTTACTTATCAAAAATACTGCAATACACCCCCTATACTTATGGGTCATCAGTAGCCAACCTAATAGTGCCAAGAAGCAAAGGAAGGATCGACCGCCGCTAGTGCTCGGCATCGTCCGAGAGGATTTTACTGAAGGGACCCTTTCTGGCGTACCCTTGGATCCTGGAGACCTTGTCAAAGGGTACAACATACAAATCGGGTGCATCATACGATACACCGTATCGATCAACACGGGAAACCTAAGGGCACCTGAGGAAGCGCATCTGACAGATCTCATCCAGAAGCTTCACCAATGATATAAGTTCCCACATCAGTTCGACAACTTAAATCTCAAAGGGAATAAGGCAAACTAGGTAGCCCTCAAGAAGATGAGCAATGCCTTGAGCAAGCTGGAGAACCCGGGTGAAGGCACGAATTGATAAGGGTAAAAGCTGCGAGGATATCAAGAAGCACGAGCCAAGGCTCGATGAAGAAGAGTTTAACCTTTTCAAGGAGAAGGTGTCTTCTGACTTAGGCGTATGGTGGACTATGTGGGGGAAAAAGATGCAGGAATAGAACATAGGCAACCATAGTTGTGGAAGCAGTGGATATAGAGGAGTAAATCCTATTTGGGACAAGGAGGATGCCGAGCTTCGATGTCTGGGTAAAGAAATCCCATGGCATAAATTCACAGACATGCATGCGAGGAACTTTGTCTGCGCCCGCTACTATCTGCACCCAATAACGAAGGAATTCGTTACCAATGATAAGGATGTGAGGGAATTCGAGAGAAATTTGGTAAGGAATTTACCTTGCACAGATCTCAAGTTATAATTAAGAATGAAGCCTAATTTCTAAACATGTTCAACTCTTCCTTCTGTAGAAGTGGAAATAGAAGCAGCTGCGGGCTCCTCCCAGGGGTCGACGAAGTCGTGGGATGGTCCTTTCAATAGGGCAACGAAACTTTTCAAGAAGAGGGACAAGTGGAAGCCGCCGACATCAGGTGGCTATGTGTTCGGCTTTGGCACGACCATGAAAATGAGGGACCACTACAAATAGGATGCCAAGGCTAGAAGGGAGAAAAGATGCAGAAGGAGGCCGAGGAGTGACGTGAGCTTGAAGAGATCAAGATAAGAAATAATATGCACAGATGATCGATGACTGATTGGGATAGAGGATGATAGAGATTGTTCCTTCTTTGTTGGATGGGCTTGATGCTTGGAACCTGCCAGGCCGACATGGGTTGATACCTCTGCCCAACTTGACCACTAGCAACGTGACCAACCAGATACCGACGCGGTTCGCATTGGTGACCCCGCCTGCGGATGCCACAGGTCAGCCGACCTTCACGGCGGTGCTGACCTTAACCGCCAACAGCATGATGCAACCGGTCGGACCGGTGATGACGCCACCCAACAACAACACGGCGCAACCGGTCGCACCGATGACGACGCTGCCCAACAACACCGCGGCACCCCTGGTGCTTCATCCTAGTGAACCCTTGCTAGAGGCGGAGCATACGCCAACCGCCACCACGAATGCAAGCAGACCCTCCATCTTTTGCATGCCCACCGCCATCAGCGGTGCATCGACACTAGTCGAGCTCGATGCCATCACCAAGGTAACTAAGCATCTCGGATGCTCAACCGATGGCTTCATCTCCTTTGCCTGTGATGACAGCCATATCTCTAATTCCCAACATGCATGTTTCTTCGCAGGACGTTGCTTGCACCCTCCTACAATATGTGGAGGGCTAGTTGAAGGATGTTGCCAAGGGCACTATCGTTCAACCATAGAACTACATGTTCCACAACAAGCCCATGCCTGATGGCATGTTCAGGGTTGCCATGGCTCGGGTGTTGCCGGGCTGCAACGACGTCGACCCCCCATTCAACCCGAAGGAGCCGATGAACACTTGAAACTCGGAGGATGCCACGGTTTTCCCTTGGTATGGCCGACAACCTAGATTCGTATCGAGGGGAGGCACCACCCCAAGGACAACACCGCCACCACCACTAGTCATCGCCACCAGCATAAGCCATGGCAAGGCCATCGCACGACCATCGCCACCACCACCACCAGTGGATAAGCCACATGAAGATAGAGATGATAACAACATGGATGCATTCATCAACACTGGTGTCGATGATGACCCTTTACATGCCTTTTATTGAACCCATTGGTCGTGCTCGCGACCATCTAGCTGGTCCCATTACGACGTGCACGCATCGTCTGGTCTTCGGTAGTTCTCAAGAGACGCCTCCACCTATCACCGATGCTCCACATGCCCAACATGGAATTGTTTTTAGGCCTAACACACTACACCACGTGGACGGTGAGGAGTTAGTGGTCCCTTTTCAACAGAAAAAGGGTCGAAAAAGAAGTAAGAATCCGAAGGCTGCGAGCCAGCTGGCTCCGAAGGTGGTGAGGACGACTATGCGGGCTCATGACGGCATGCCATATGAACCCAAGGATGTGTTGTGGAAAATTCATATAGCGGCTAAGCCGATGCTAGAATCGTGGATGCTCAAAGTGGCAAGTCCACCTATGCAGAGTCTGCATCATGTTATTATGTATCTAGAGAAGCAAATTCTGCAAAAAAAAATCCGTCGCACCCTCTTTTCGTGGTCAAGGTGCCAGAGGGCAAGGGCTTCATCAATACACCCCCGTAGATCTGTTCTTCCTGCGGTTTGAAGACAACTTCAATTTGTTTCACTCGAAACGGTTGCACTATACCCTAATCTGCCTATACTCGCTCAACTTGGCGATGAATGTCGAGAGAGAGAGAGAGAACCGAGGGCATCATGATAGTGGACCCCTTCTACATGCGTGACAGGTTCTTGTTGAACCCTAGGGACCGGTCACTCGTGTGGGATTACCTCAAAGACTTCATGCTGACGAACAGAACGAAGGATTACCTTCTCATGCCATTCTTTCCCGAGTAAGTACAATACTTATTCGCTAGCTAGTTCTAACATGTTTTCTTAGATTTCATCGTTTGTTTCCAATACATTTGTGTTTGAATTGTTTTGCGCAGAGAAAAATACTGCACACTCATCAACATGTTCCCGAAGCTTTCGTAAGCCACGTATTTTGACTCGGGAAGTTTGATAAAGAAGAAATACTATGGCAACATAAAGAGTGTTCTAGATGATGCTCTCAATGCCTACACCTTAGATGGAGGCTACTTCGGCAAGAGGGGGGCAAATTTCAAGGAATGAAAACACGTGTTTACCCACAAAACAGAATTCCCCTGCGTCATGCAGTCGCCAGGTAGTCAAAAGGAGTCCTTCTACATCCTCTATCACATGAGCGGGTTCGTCTGAGATTAACAGCTACTTAAGCTGCCATGACATCTCCGAAGTTGGCCCAAAATATGTCGACCATTGCAGATGATGATCTCAGGGAACAATTCTTTCGCATCCAGACTCAGTTGTCAGAAATCATCAATCATGATGTCCTCACAAGTAGGGGGGTCTTACACTACGCCGGCATTAAATTGCGAAATGCCGAGATATAAGAACGCCTCAAAATACAGGGTGACGATAGGAAGTTCATGACGAAAGACAACGTACTACCGTTCCCTGCGCCGAGTCAGAAGTCTTGATATTTGCATTTTACCAGTTGGATGTAGTTTCGAACTATCGTTGGATGTCTCTATTGGATGTCTCTGATGTTGTAAACTGATTATTAACTTGCCTAGCTTAAAACTGTAGGGTCGTTGAACTTAATTATTGTGATCGACGATGCGCCTAGCACTCTATGTATAATATTGTTTCGATGCTTGTTAGACTTACTTATATAATCGCTCCTTAGTACTTGATGTTCATATTTTTTGGTTCTTTCTTGTTGCAACAACCGATGATTAAAATGCTAGGGCATCATGTGTGCCTTCATTTCGGATGTGATCCTGGGGGCAGTGTGAGAAAGCCTTGTGATATGCACAAATACATATCTTGTGCATCCTACTTGGCTCGCTTACATCGTCCCCGTGATTTTCGTGTCCAACATAAGTATGAGGCCCTATAATACTTGATGTTCATAGTTTTGGTTCTTATTTTTGTTGCAACGGCCAATGATTAAAATGCTAGGGTGCCACTACTGGTGTGCCTTGATTTTGGATGTGATCCTGGGGGTGGTGTGAGTGAGCCTTGTGATATGCACATATGCATATCCTGTGCATCCTACATGGCTCACTCACTCCATCCCTATGATTTTCTGTGCCCAACATAAGTATGAGGCCCTATAGTACTTGATGTTCATAGTTTCGGTTCTTATTTTTGTTGCAACGGTCGATGATTAAAATGCTAGGGTGCCACTATAGGTGTACCTTGATTTCGGATGTGATCCTGGGGGTGGTGTCAACGAGCTTTGTGATATGCACATTGGTGCGTCCAAAATTGAAGCATATTTACCTCTTGTTTTTGCATAAATAGAGTAGGGATTTTTGTATTTCATCACGCCTATGCGCACTATTTTGTTCTTGTTTCAACAGGATCCCAAATCATGGAGTCATATATGAACATATCAATTAGATTTCTCATATTGTGTAATTATATGATATTTCTAAGTGATAAAAGTCATTTTATGAATTTACCTTCGCACCCGGAAGAATAACAAACAAGGAGGAGACATCAACACCGATAACGACCACTGGTACGAGCGGAGCCCTCCCGTACCGTCTGCCCGTACCAGATGCCATCGGGACCGCCTTGCCAAATAGTTTCTCCTGGCGAAGACGAGAGGGGGATCCGACACTCACAACCAGTAGAAACCACGAAACACCACATCCGAGAGGGATCTGAAGGAGGAACTTGGCTGGGGTAAAATCCTGGCTGCTTCGCGGATCATCATAGGACAACGCATCATCCCCTTCATCATCAACCACTGCAACTTCATCACCACCATTACTCCATCTTTCATCTATTAGATCTCTTTGTAATTCCAGGTCCAATTGTGGTTTGCATTAGATCCACCCCTGTACTTTAATCCATCCATTTGATTATGATTATGATGATGTTGTTGATTGCTTCCATGAGTCCGTAGTTCCTTTGTTCTTGGTGTTGGGCCATGTAGAGATAAACAAAAAAAATTCCTACGCGGTACTCCCAAGATCCAGCTCAGGTGATAGGCCACGAGATTTACCACTAGACGCGCATGTGCGGATTATTGATGAAGCGCATCAGTTGATGCCATGCCGAACGATCCCCGTACAGCATGTCCAGATCCCCATGGACCTTCTTGTCTCCAGCACCGCACGTGCAACGCCTCTACCGGTATCCACACGTACAGGAAGGATCTCCAAGCAGAGGACTGCTAGATCTTGTCTAGCCTGAAATGGGAGTGGAGAAAGTGACGGCTAGGTCAGGGATAGTTCCTTGTTACTCCACTTATATACACTCCTAGCTAGGCTCAACGCTTGAGGCCCATCTAGGCCGTACCCCAATCTCCATATGGATCTAATCCACATGGGCTCCTTACCCTTAAGTGTGTGACCCTGTAGGTTCACGTACACCTGGACACGACACGAGTCACCACTCCGAGTCGATAGTTGGTAGCGGCCTCTAGCAAGACGTGCCAACTCCCAAGCACCATAAAGTCGGAAGACAAACCTTTCTCACTGTGACTTTCGTCCAACTCCCTTTGACTCACGATATATCTTGTTAAGCTATAGGTGAGTTGTTGTCATCCCTTTAATAGCTCGACTCTCTCTTCTCGTTCCGTGATATACGATTCACTGGACTAACATTTAGTCCAACTCCTTGGTTAACACTTAACCAAGTCGCGCATGGCCATGCTTCCAAATCATATCACATGAGAGGGCCTAGAGAATATCTCTCCATTATAGAGGGGCAAATCCCATCTTGGTAATCCACGTCACGCAGCTTGCTTCACAACCAACCCGAACCCTACCTTTATAACTGCCCATTTAAGGAACATTGTTTGATAGAACCTAAGTTGGCGATCCACAACTCGGATCATGCGATCACCTCGGGTCGAAGGATTCCATTGCTTGAGACTACAAATGACAACATGCTCGTTGCATCTCAACTATGGGTCATTCCGATTCACTAAACTCTTTAGCCGAATCAGTGTGAGTTGGAATAGCATCACCATGCCCATGACAAGTGCAACCGAGTCATCAATCGACTTTCACATTAGTCTAAGTCGTGTGTCCAGCACAACCTCAATGACCAAGGACAACTAATATGAACAACGTGAATATATAGTTCCACAATCGAATCACATATTCAATGATACATATCAGTAGTTCATACATGGACAATAACTTTATGAATACATTGGGAATAACATCATACATGATTGCCTCTAGGGCATATTCCCAACACTTGGGGAGCTGGAGAAACCCTAACACCACTATGAACTTGTAATAAAGATGATCTATTCTTGTGTCCATATGACTTGCTTGTCTATGATATAATTATGACTTATGTTTGATTTCTCTCTTTAGATGATATGTGAAGTCGACCACATATCATTTGCCTTGAGGACTAAAGGGAGGAAGAAACCCTTTGGACGTGTTTTGGAAGCGTACCCGGAGTGCCCTGTGACAGATTGGCGTGAGCTCGTAACCCACATGGTCAAAGGGGGATTAAGAGGGACTCCCTAAGCTAATTACGATATCCATGGAGAAACCATTAATTGCGGTGGCCTGTATGGGTGATTGCTCTCAGGCATTGCAGTGGTTATTTAGAGGTGACCTCACACTTGGCTCAACAGAGTGGCTTCCTACGAGCCTTGTCGTGAACATCTTATTATGGGGCTCTCTCCACACATATCATGACACAAGAAGTATGTTATGATTACATATAATAATAGTACTATGCTAGCGGTGTATCCTACATCCCCGAGAACGTTTTAGCCCTATTGATACCCCACAGTTCGAGAATACTCCAGACATGGTCGGGACACTCCTAGACCAATGATCGACAGAGGGACCTGGATGGCCATGTGACCCATGTGCATTCCACGAAGATCTTTTGTCATTTGAACCGAGACAGTCATGTCTTATTCCTTTTGTCTCTCGATACTTGCATTGCCCAAGATCTGATCAATGACATCACCATGTCGTGTTCAATCTCGTTACTGAACAATGCTACTTGACTCATTCCGACAAGTGATATCCCTGTGATCAAATCACACGTTGCGTGGCTATTGGATATAACTTCTCCGAGTGGGCCCTTGAGTATCTTTCCGTCACGTGGACAGACAAATCCCGCTCTTGACATATATTGCCTCTACGGTTCCTCCGAGTACCTGAACATACCTTTATAATCACTGTGTTACCAAGTGACGCTTGATGCTATCTAAGCACTCTCGGGAGATAGTAATTGATATAGCCTCACAGTCTAAGGAATAGTCTACGAGAGTCTATTCTAATCATCGTAACTTGAACTTCGTGACATGATCGGGTCACGATGTTTAGGTTGGGTATTGGTTCATCATCTCATTCTCAGAATGAGTTGACTCCATTTCCAACTAGCATAAATGCCACATGATCAGGAAACCTTGATCATCTGTTGACCAATGAACCAGTGACTAGAGTTTCACTAGGAACCCCTGGTTATTTATATATCACACGTGTATTGACGTTTCCTTTCAATACAGTTATAGCATGATATAAAACTTAATCATAAACTTTATGAAATATGATAATAATCCTTATTATTATTTGTCTCTAGGGCACATTTCCAACACTTCATCCTCCCCATCATGATCTCCGTGATGGGTTGTAACATGGCTTGAACCCCCTTTTATTAATGTTATGATGATTTGAGTAATTGAAGTGTGGTGTGTTCTTGTTAATTAATATGTTTGTGCTTTCTCTTTACATTGTTCTATTCATGATATTATTCTAGTGATTGGAGACGTCCAATCCATTGTTGAGGAATTTACTAGGGATTCACAGTGTCACAAAACTTATCATTAGTATCTACTCGTTCCATGGGCCTGACAAGTCCGTGGGTAGAACTAATAGGCTATTTGCTATAAGTGATTCACGGAGGCAATAACAGCTTAGGATGCACCACCCATTAAGATTTAATTTCCTCAAGATCATTCATGATATAGATAGGTATAGTGTTGCAAATTACTTGAACCCAAAGTGACATATGGGATATCTTGTGACTAGCACACTTGCTTAGGAGTACGGTTGTCCATAGAACTTAATGTCTTTGCTCTGATTTACCTTGATTGGTCTTGTTACCTTAATACACTATTCTCTTACGTATGACCCATGTCCGGAGAGGGTGTGGACAATTGAGTTGTCTAGTTACCACTTACCAACGGTGGGAGACAATGGTATATGAGGGACCGCCACAATTATAGTTAATAGCTATTCCATAAGCACTTATCATGCACACCGATATACACAACATTACTTGAGGAATCATAGCATTAATATTTCATCTCATTGCATTTACTTATTTTCATTTTTACTTTTGTTCTAGTTTTTTTCTAGTTCTAGTAGTAGTTACTACAAAACATCTGAAATTCATTTATCCTAGCAACTTATAGAATAGGCTATTTCCAAACCATGGTTTGGGTGTGTATGTGGTCGCATTGACAACGCGGCAGTGAGGGTCGTGTTCGCCGAGCTCCCATCGGGATAAACTCTTAAATATTTGCTGCTGCAAGTACTACAATAACCCTGTTTTGGTGTAGGAACTCAGTCCATCAATGGCCAATGATTAAAATGCTAGGGCGCCACTATAGATGTGCCTTGGTTTCAGATGTGATCCTGGGGGTGGTGTCAGCGAGCCTTGTGATATTCACATATACATATCTTGTGCATCCTACATGGCTCGCTGACTCCATCCCTGAGATTTTCTGTGTCCAACATAAGTATGAGACCCTATAGTACTTGATGTTCATAGTTTTGGTTTTTATTTTTGTTGCAACGGTCAATGATTAAAATGTTAGGGTGCCACTATAGGTGTTCCTTGATTTCGAATGTGATCTTGAGGGTGGTGTGAGTGAGCTTTTGATATGCACATATACATATCTTGTGCATCCTACATGGATCACTCACGCCATCCCTATGATTTTCTATGTACACTCTAAGTATGAAGCCCTATAGTACTTGATGTTCATATTTTTGGTTCTTATTTTTGTTGCAACGGCTGGTGATTAAAATGCTAGGGCGCCACTACAGGTGTGCCTTGACTTCGGATGTGATCCTGGGGGTGGTGTCAGTGAGCTTTGTGATATGCACATATACATATCTTGTGCATCCTACATGGCTCACTGACCCCATGCCTGTGATATTTTGTGTCCAACATAAGTATGAGGCCCTATAGTACTTGAGGTTCATAGCTTTGGTTCTTATTTTTGTTGCAACGGTCGATGATTAAAATGCTAGGGTGCCACTATAGGTATGCCTTGATTTCGGATGTGATATTGGGGTGGTGTGAGTGAGCTTTGTGATATGCACATATAGATATCTTGTGCATCCTACATGGCTCACTCATGCCGTCCCTATGATTTTCTATGTCCACTCTAAGTATGATGAGGCCCTAGTTCATATTTGTTGCAATGGCTCGATCTGCATGATGTTTATTTTGTTGTTTTGTAGTTCTTGTGAACATGCATCATGTCAACCATTGGTTTTTCATTGTATAATACTCTATCTTCCTTGTGTACACACATGGCAAAGTGGTACGTGGTGTATAAGGGTGTCGTTCTAGAAGTCTACAGTGAGTGGGACAAATTTTTGAAACAAGTGAACGGTTTTAGAGGCAACATCTACAAAGGATACAATACTAGAGAGATGGCGGAAACTAGATGGAGGAACCACCTACAAGAGGAAGCTAGGTGGAAGAACCTGATGAAGCCTTGGTCGTGGTCCCCATCCTGCTCACCGTCGTTACGGTTCTACCATATTTGATTGTAGTTTAATTTAGGTGAACACTTGATATGTAATGTGTGGACCAACTTGCTACTTGATCGGTCTCAGGACCTCAACCTGTGCAACAATCCATTTCTTACTCGATCGTTCTTGGATCCTAATTACTGTTATTAAGTATTATAATTGTAATTGTGTGTACATATACCTGTATAATACCATACAAATACGAGGGCAGCGTATAAAAAACGAGAACATATCAATGGTGTACCTTTGAGCCGTCAGTGGCACACCGTGTTAGTGGCGCGTGTCTCTGCGGTGCGCCATGGATAAGGCCCCATTATCCATGGGATGTGAACTATCCGTGGCGCATGGATGGTGGTGCGCCACTGGTATTTGTACTATCTGTGGCGCATGTCGACATGCGCCACTGATAAAAAGTATTAGTGGCATGATGGCAGTGGCGCACCACCCATGCACCACGGATAGCCAAATCGGTGCGCCACTGATAGGCAAATCTGTAGTAGTGTCGATAGGTCAGTAAGAGACATCATAGACTGCACACTATCCAGCATAGTACTATTACGTCGTTTTAAGATACCATTACGTTGTGGTGTTCCAGGTGACGTAAGTTGTGGTACAATGCCACAAGTCTTGAGATGCATGCCAAGCTCATAACTCAAATACTAGCATTTACGATCAGATCGAAGGTGCTTGATTTTCTTGTTAAGTTGATTTTCAACTTCACTCTGAAGTTCTTTGAACTTTTCAAATGTTTTAGACTTGTGTTTCATTAAGTAAATATACCCATATCTACTCAAATCACTAGTGAAGGTTATGAAGCAACGATATCCATTGCATGTTGAGACACTCATCGGTCCACATACATCAGTATGTATGATTCCTAACAAATATGTTGCATGTTCCATCATAACGGAAACCAGAGACTTGTTCATCTTGCCCAGAAGGCACTTTTGTATATGTTAAGAGATTCAAAATCTAGCGACTCCAAAAGTCCATCAGAGTGGAGCTTCATGCGTTTAACACCGATATGACCCAGACGATAGTGCCATATATACATGGTATTATCATCACTAAGTTTACATCTTTTGGCATCAATGCTATGGATGTGAGAATCACTAGTATCGAGATTTAATAAGAACAAACCATTACTTTGTGGTGCATGAGCATAGAAGACATTATTCATATAAATAGAACAACCACCTATTGCTGACTTAAATGAATAATGGTCTCGCAACAAGTAAGACCAACTTACAATAATCCTACTCAATGCGGATACAAAGTAACATTTATTCAAAACTAGAATTAATCCCGAAGGCAGACGAAGGGGGAGAGTGCCGACAACCACCACATAAACTATGTAGTTGTTGCCATAGCACATTGTCACCTCGTCCTTCACAAAGCGCCTCTTATTCTACAACTCCTGTCAAGAGTAACAAATGTGAGAAATAGAACCAGTATAAAATACCTAGGTGTTGCTCCGAGCACTTCTGAGGAAAACATCTATAACATGTATATCACATATACCTTTTTTCTTTCCCGGCAATCTTGTCGGCCTTCTTATCCTCTAGGTACTTAGGGAAGTTGCATTTCTAGTGGCTGACCCCTTTGCAATAGAAGAATGTGACACCAGGCTTGGGTTCTGGCTTGGGTGCCTTGTAAGGAGTGGCGACATGCTTGCCACCCTTCTTTGGTTTACCCTTCTTTCCCTTACCCTTCTTATCAGGCTTCCTGAAATCAACGGTCTTAATGACCAACAACAAAGTGTGATCCTTCTTAATTTCCACCTCAACAGTTTTGAGCATCGCGAACAACTTAGATAGGGGCTTGGCCATCACTTGCATGTTCTAGTTCATGATGAATCCTTTGTAGATAGGGGCAGCGCTTGTGGTACCCTATCAATCGCCAGTTTGTCTGGAATCTTGCATTCTAGAGCGTCTAGGTGCTGAACGTAGCCAGACATCTTAACCACATGCTCACTCGCACTGTTTTTATCTTCCATCTTGGCCAAGAAGAACAGTTCTGAGGCTTCATACCTCTCGTTCCTGGCTTGAGGTGCAAAAACATCCTTGAGATAAGTGATTATCTCATAAGCACTCATCTTCTCAAAGCACTTCTGCAGATTAGCCTCCGTGACATAGAGCATGCCACTCTGGACATAGGCGGAATCATCCGCCTTGGATGAATAGACATTCTTCTCATCTTGGGGAACTAGTAGAATCCTCACGGTGCGGTACGAGGCCATGAAGTTGCACCCATCAGTTTTAAGTTTCTCTTTCTCAAGGAATAGGCCTAGGTTGAAGGTGGGGCGAGACATCTACAATGGTATTTGCAAAGATATCAAAAGTATTTTCATAATATGAGGTCATGTTTAATTAAACTAAATTACAAGAACTCCCACTTAAACGAACATCCCTCACTGTTAATTAGTGATTACACGATCCTAATTCACTACACCGCCCCTGCTCATCATGGCCAATGTAATAGTTTCAAAGGTAGACATCAAAATGTCAATCACAACAATCACGTGACTCATGATTAACCTTTTGGTAACTTGTGTTCAGAGCCCATGTATGTACAAGCTAGGCTGGGCAATGTTAAGTTTAGTGTTTGTTGTGCAACATGGCTTACACCCACCATATGTGTATGCTGATATGTCTAACACACGAACGTCACAACATTCTTCATAACGAAGAACTTTCTTAATGGTGCACACTAAGGGAGAACACGTTTATTAGAATTGGCTTTCAGGGATCATCTTATAATATTACCATTGTAAGTCTAATACAAGAACAATAAGATGCATAAAGAATTTAACATCATACGTAAATAAATATGCGACATGATATGGTCCTTCCGCCTTGATCTCCATCAAGCGCTCTGGCACGTCACCAGGTTCACGACGCCTCCATGCCGATGGATGAACATTTATAAATACTTACCATGACCATATGATAACACATGCCCCTGCAAAATAATGTTAGATGCATCTGCTTTATCTTTTGCAAATTTTACATGGCTATTAGGGCTTTCGCAAGAGAACTGTTTCTTACCTACGGACTTTTAACCACAACATGGATTGACTAGTTGTCGCTTTAAATTACTTGTTTAGGGCCATCCGTTGTAAATTTCATATCAACTATTGTAAGAGAGACAGACACCCACCAACCACATGTATTGTACAAGCCATATGTTAGGTGTGGAACCAGTATCGTGTAAGGTCGGTCTGGGCTGCTTTATCAAACAATACCGCGATATAAGCAAGTACACCTAGGAGGGTAATAAATAGAAATTTAATGTCCACATATTACTATGTGTTCTAACTCTGCCATCACATGTACACATAGATCGGCTCTGATACCAATGTAGGGTTCTGCATCAGAAAATAAAAAATTCCTAACAACGAGAACAACATAGCCAAGATCTATTCTATGCAGATGTAAGATAATAGAGGGATTCGGTGTTCATAACCTTGAAGATTAAAAAGTGTTGATGTTCTAGTGAAAATTGATGATATAGTTGTCTGGTGATGCTGGCCTCTAGGTTATGCAGGTGTACAAGCGACGAGTACCACAATTGGCAGCACCTCCATAGTGCTACACACGTCCATTGTAGACGATATCTCCCGGGCTCCGATCCAGCGAAGCAATGAAATAAGATTGATACGGATGAGGAACTAGTAGCACGACGTCGTGCATATGGTAGAGAACTCAAACCCCATATGCTCGTTCCAATATTATGGAACCACATGTGAGTGGGAGAGAGGGGGAGAGAGGGAGATATGCAAATGCCAGCGGGATGAATGAGGGTAGGGGCTCCCCTCCTTATATAGGACAAGGGGAGGGGAGAGTCCACCTTGGTCAGTCGTCGCCTGGGGTAGGGACCACCCTAGGGCAGCCACCACCACCTCCTCCCATGGCGCGCGCCTCCCTCCTCCTCTTGGGTCGACGACCACTTAAGGAGGTGGAGTGTCCCCTAATGGGATGCCACATGGTGGCCATCAGGGGTAGGCCATATATTTTATTAATAATTTAATATTTAATTCATTTAGTTAAATACAAAAACATTATTTAAGTCTCTAAACATTTCGTTGATCCTGGAACCTTTTCGATATCTCCTAGAATAATTCCGGAGTTCCCTCTCTTTTCTCTAACGATCTCGAATCAAGCCCTAAGCATCATTTACCCTTAAACATGTCACCCTATGGTTCGGGAATGCGCAGACATGATCGAGACACCTCTCCGGTCAATGACCAACAACGGGATCTAGAAACCCATAATGGCCCACATGCATTCCACGAATTAACTTAATTGCTTGTCTCGGAGTCTAGTTCAAACATCCAGTCTCATTTCTTTTGCTACACGATACCTAGTTTGTCCAAGATCCAATATTTAGTATCACTATACCTAGTTCGATCTTGTTACCGATAAACACATTTACTCATTCCCGTGATATTACATTCATGTGACCTAGTCACATGCTTGCAAGCTTCATAGATGTAATCTCACTGAGTGGGCTTAGAGTATTTATCCGTCAGGCGGATGGGCAAATCCAGATCTTGATGCATATACCTTAACCTATCCCTTTGTAATACCTATGAGACACCTTTATGATCACCCTGTTACGGTGTGATGGTTGATGCAATCAATGCAGCCTCCGGTGATAGTGATTAGATATAATCTCACAGTCAAAAGATTGAGTTATTATGTTTTCCTAGTTATTGCAATGTTGAAGTTTGTGACTGGATCCTATTGCAATACTCAAGTTGGGTGTATGTGTCTATCACATCATTCACTCGACCTTATTGTCAATTGGCATGAATGTCCATGATCAGAAAACCTTGATCATTAGTTGACCAATGAGCTAGTTGACTAGAGGTTACTAGAGACTTGGCTTGTTTACATAACACACGTGTACTAATGTTTGTTTCTGCTTAATACAAATTATAGCATGGCATAAAAAATATTATGAATATCTGACATACGACAATAAAAACATCTTTATTATTACCTCTAGAGCATATATCCAACAAGGGAAGAGCAGTGAATGCATGGTGCAAGTGGTATCCGACTACCTTTTTCCTACGTGGAGAGGGCAGCGCCTTGTGTCTGGGCCCCCGAGAACGTCCCCTCTATAGGAGGGATGGCCTCGACGCGTCGGACACACTATTGGGTCGTGTCAGACCGAAAACTGCTTTGGGGCACATCGCTGGGCATGTTTTACTACTCGGCGTGCTCCTAATGGCCTTTGGGATTTGGTTGGGGGACATGACTAGAGATGCTCAACGGGCTGACCCATTTTGGACACAGATTGTGTCCGTTTGGGTCGGCCCGTGGACATGAAAAAGACCCATGTCTATATGGGTCGGGGATGCGCCCAATGACATTATCCAAATATTTTTCCTATAATATTTCCATAGATTTCATACATAATTTAGCTACATTAAAGGTGAAATTTATGTAGAAATACAAAGTAAATAAACTAGGATAAACCCTAGCAACTTTCTCGCGTCGCCTAGTCATCATCCTCGTCGCCGGTGTGGTACTACCGGCGTCACATGGTCCCGTCGAACACGTTGACGGTGAGCATGATGTGGCTGTCGAAGCTGGAGACATGGAAGTGACCGACCTCCAAGCAATGCGCGCGGGCGGACATATCCCAGCTTTGGTGGAGGTGCATGTGGCTTTCATAGTCGAACATGACCACCACGTCCTAGATGCGGCTCCAGCAGTTGGCCTCCCGCACCTTCACGCACCCTGGCTCTTGTCCATAGATCACCCACACAAACTTCTTAGGGAGCCGTAGTTTCCCCCATGCCCCGCCTAGGAGGATGGTCATGCCGAACTCGAAGACGAAGAGGTCCAAAACGAAGGTCGTTGGTGACAGAGGCGGCGACAGATACAGGGACGACGATGCGCGATGGCCTCGCCTCCAGCCTTTGCCTCAGCTTCGGCCTCCTCCACGCCCCTGGCCCAGGGGCGTCCCAGTCGTCGCCCTCCCTTGGATCCTATGCCTCCAGGCATGGTTATCGGCGCTCTGGTATAGAGAGTAGGAGTGGCTAGATGTGTTAATGGAAGATGGTGGTAGAAGGTAGGCACGGGCGCCTGGCTTAAAAGTCCAAGTAGTCATTGGGTCACTGTGAGCCGTGTAAAGGATAGCCACCCGCAACTGTATGCTAAATTTGACAAGTATGCCATGATTATTTCATGGTCAGAGAGAACACCCACATTTCATCAGAAAAGAGGGCGGGGTCGAACTCGTTTCATCAACTTAGAGAATCTCTAGCAGATCCCTTAAAAGGGGCATGCCTTATAATCCCGGCAGGTATAAGGGCTGGGCCGACGAACATACCCCTTATACGCCGTTGGGCCCTTATTGTTTTTACGGGGCATAGATAAACCCTCCCCCCGAACATTATATCTACGGATTCGAGGGGCAGATAAGGATCTCGATTCGTTTCCTTTCCCCTCTCCTCTGCTCCTCCGTCGAGCTCTGCCGCTAATATCCGTGGTCGCCGACGAGAAATTAGCCACGCCGCGCACCAGATCTGGCACCACACCACCGCGATGTCGCATGAGGGTAGCTCGACCAGATTGGGGGCGACTAGGTGGGCCATTCCATGGCTTCTTCATCGCGCAACCGCGGTTGCGATTCTGACTCCGACTCGGGGGAGGAGAACCATGTGCGGAAGCACGCCTTGCTTCACTACGTCTACCACCATGTGCATGTCCTGCGCAAACTCCTCTATCGCGAGGTGGAGGAATTCGACCACTGACGCTAGGGGTGGCAGAGTTCATTGGAGCTTCATGTGCTTGTCTACCGCCGCCAAAGAGCGAGGAGGAGGAGATCGAGGGTTACAACCCGACAGCGTACGACGACATCATGGATGAGGAGGACTACGTCGATGATGCATCGCTCGAGAGGATGGCCGCCATCATTCTATAGCGCAGCACAACCGAGGAGGAGGAGAACCTGCACGCATGGCGGGACAAGGAGTTCAACGAGATCTTCCTCGAGCGGGGCCTAGCCGGCGAGCACGACCTCCACCCGAAGGATGAGGAATGGCCCTGCGAGCTCGAGCTGTAGTCGGCGACGTATGTAGTCCGCCGCCAAAAGTGTCGCCACCGCACCCTGAGCCTCCAGTGAGCCGAATTTTGCTGTCTGCAATTAGGTTAGGGTGGCGATAGCGTGCAGATCCCCCACGTAGTGTAAAAATGTTACGTTTTGTATGTTTGATCGCGAACTATGATCAATTTTCCGCGAATGTTTGAATTTCATTGTTTTAAGGATCGGGTTTGTTGTTTCTGTTCTGCGCGATGATTTCTCGGAGAAAAAAGACCTATTATCCGATTTTATAAGGTTCAGGCGGATAAGGGGTCTGCGTGGAAAATATTGCATAGACCTTATTCTCCCGGTCCTATTCCTGGACATATTTCTACGTCTGATTTGGTATTCCGTTTACAAATTGTACTACTACGGTCTATGGTATAGGTTATTGGAAATGTCCGTGGGAGAAAAACATCAAATTTTATGTGAAGATTTAAATCTTATTTGTGAATGAATAATTAAATTAAACCAATAAAATACACATCTAACCAGAAAACGGCATGTGCAAGGGATAACATGTGCTCGATAAGCAGTTCAAACATGTTTGTACAAAAATTAGAAAAAAAAACTAATCTAGTGGCTGGCGGAGTCTCCTTGTGCTCGTCCTTCACCGGGGCGAGGAGAGCGCGACGGCATGGAATACGTGGTGTAAGGGGAAGACGGAAACGAAGGCCTCGAGGAGGAAGACGTTGACGAAGAGCGGGCGGCGTGGCGTGGCGCCCATCGCTGGTCCAGGTAGCGCGGCCGTTGTCGTGGAGGCATCGTCAGCGGCGGGTTGTTGCTGGCGGCGATATAGTCTAGGACACAGGCGAGCGTCATGCCTAGGGCGCTCCACCACCATATCCGCCCTTCGAGATTGTTGTCCTCTGGTGGGGGTTGTTGCCGTCATAGGCCTCGAGGCGGGCCTAGGGCTAGTCCTAAAAGAAGGGTCCCCCACCGCGACGTTGTCGGGATCCCAGGCGGGATCGTTCCGCTCCTCCGGCGAGATGACGTCCTAGTAGTAGTGCCGGTAGATCTCTACCGAGCGCGTCTGGCCATGGGGGACCAGCGGGACGGGTATGCCGCCAGCACTGAGGACCCAGTGGTGAGGGCACCGCATGTCTGGAGGCGCTGGGTAGCTCGCCTCCCACAACGCCCGCGCCACGTGGACGCGCTACGAGCGCCGCCCGAAACCGTTCGCGGCAGCACCATCTCCAGGAAACCTCTCCATGGCCGCGCATGTTTGGTTAGGAAATACAGAAGAGGAGGCTTCCAGGATGAATGCATCAAAGGAGCGGGGAAGAAGGGTTTTTAAACACCCAGGCGAGGGAGACAGCCATTGAATGTGCGGTGGGGTGGCAGGCGAGGCGGGAGGCGTGGCAGACGAGACGCATCGGCTGCTTGACTGCAAAAGGATAATTGGTGGGCAGCAACGCCATTACTAGGGCACGAGACGAGCAGGAAGACGGACCGAGCGTGGACCAAATGCATCGGCTGCTTACGCCTAACAGGACTGGCCCGCAACGACCAACTGTTTCGCACGCCATCTTCCACGCACCTTTCCGCTTGCCCCCTGATAACCCCCTAGTGCAAGGGATCATCGTAGTACAATCCGATAAGTACTTGAGTGTCGAACCCACGATGAACTGAAGGTAAACTATCTATTCTCTAAAGCCCTATAACCCACTTACATGAACTTGTACGCAAAGCTAGGATCTAAAGTGTGTGTGAGGTTGTTTTTGGTATTAACTAGAAAACAATAAAGTAGTTGAAATAAATACTATAAGTAAAATAATGCAAATGAAGTGGAGCTAGTGGAGTGGATGTGGATAATCCATGGGAGCAAATGTTTAGGAAAATTGCTATTTCATTCATTTGGTTGTTACAATTACTGAAGCACATATATAGTCATTTTATTGTTTCTTCTAGGAGGATCATAACTAGGTATAGCCATATATACGAGCAAATACACCACTAGTGATTGATTCCAAGGCCAATTAAGAACAAACAAGGGAATATTAAGACATAAAGTCCAATCACCGCATTTAGATCTAAGGTCCTCATGATAATACCCCCGTTTATTAACCATAAATTAATACTACATATATTTCTAAGACTTGGGATCCGGCTTCTGTCAAACTCCATCTATCCCTCATCCTATCAACATGCAACAGTGACAACCTTATGCATCCCCCAACATATGTGTGCACTCATATATTAGCGCATCAAGATCATCATAGAATATAACACATACTTGTATGCAACCAAAACAAACTAGATCACAATTGCCATAACAATTCACTACTCAAACATCAACATAGCCATACAATAGATCATGGGAAAATAATATATTGCATCATACATCATGTTTGCCAAGAGATTAAAGTGGAGGTTGATGGGATCTTGTAGTAGATGGTAATGGATATAAGCCTCCCCAAGGGGGAGAGGCGGCCACGCGGTGAGAGGAGGCGGCGCTAGTGGCAGGGAGGCGTCGACGCCCTCCTATGGGCGACGACTGCCCTTGGAGGCAGCAACCCCTTGCCCCTTCTTCTTCCTTGGGTATGGTACTGATCTTGAGGATCTCCTCCCCCTCCTTGGTGGTTGCCAAGGAGGCATAATTTCGTGGCTATGAGTGGATGCCTCCAAAAGTAGGGTTTCCTCTCAATATATAGTGGTGGAAATGCAATCTTGGCCATAAATGGATGCCCCTTGAATTCAAGGGCTCTTGGGCATCTCTAGAACCTTCATATGAATCCCCTATGTCCTTAATGAGTCCATCAAATAGTGGTTGGGCCAAAATCATCAAAGACTGAAGGAGTTTGAGTCAACCACGTCACATATTTTTGGAGTCCCGAAACTGCTTCTGTCCTCCTCAGTAAAATGGCTATAAAAATGCATCCGGACTCTGATTAGGGCGAATTTTATTCCAAAATTGTTGAGAATAAAATTCCTCACAACTTTCCTTTCTACACCTTTTGCATTAGACGTCATCTTCGGGGTCGTTTCCGGCAATCTTCGAAAAGAGTTCAGCAGGGACAGATTCTAGGAATTTCCAGATTTCACCATAATGAATAGTTTCTTTGCATATTTGTGTATTTCCTGCATAACAAAGTGGAAACCAAGAACTTGTGTAATTTTGCAATTATTAGTAGGTTAGTCTAAATAAATATAATAATGTTGGAAAATAATAATGATTTTGAAGCAATAAACGACAAAGTTCATGGATGCATTTTACATGCATCAAGCATCTCCAAGCTTAACATATGCTCGTCCTAATCGGAGTTTGTTGCTTTGCTTCTTTTTCATTGCCACACAAAGTTCACTAGGTTCAATATTTAAATAATAACAACAAGAAAGTGAGCTATAAAGTGATATCTTTCGCACTCTACAAACATGCTCAATAATAAGTAGACTTGTGTTCAAACAAATGAGAGGTAAAACAAACCTTCAAGCATACTTAGATGAACCTATAGAATTGTTGGAAGACTCTTTCCTATCATTGGAATGGGTTTTTATGCCTTTCTACTTGGAATACTTCTTAGTTTCATGCCCTTGACCTGGAAGACTCACTTCTTAGTTTTATGTCTCCCCTTAAGATATTTTTATATCTCGTACCAAAAGTAAGCATGGATTAAACATGTGCAAAGGCCTATTTAGCTTCCAAACTCTATTTCATTAAGTTTATGATTGATCAATAGTTCGTCATTAGTGTTTTACTCCATTTACCCCTATCATTAGCATCTTTCCAGTTCAAAGAAGAGAATAATTATAACAAGATAGACATGAAGTTCAACTTTTGTCGAACACTTTCACCCTTTTTATATGGCATAAGTTAACGGTCTTGCCCTCCTAGTAACAAGTATAACCTTATTCATGGGTATTTCAATCATCTCATATGCTCTAAAACAACCTTTGCTTTTCACTTTCCATGGCTAGTCGAACCTCGGGTTCCTACCTTTCCAACACTTTTCCCTAGAGTATATGTATTGAAATACCCATGACCCTCAGTTTACTCATTGATTACTAAGTAGAACAAGAGTATCTCATGTCCCCTTGTTATCATTCCTTCCACTTTTTATCTTACAAAACCATTTTTGTAGGGGTTCCGCGCATAAAAACAATAAATTTTACTCTACGCCCTGAACCCCTAAAGCTGCCAGGACCTATCTACTAGTAATACAGTAACGGGAGGGGCTTTTCGCGAACTTAACCTTGAAGACCTAAAAACGTTGTCAACGCTCAGGAGAGCGTGGTTGATGTAGATGAGCCGAAGCCGACCTCAAGGTCGTGATGAAGTTCTTGCGCTCCTTCTGGCTCCAACGACTTGAGTGCCTCAAGTGTGACACCTCGTGGGAGTTACACACGTCCGGTGCCTGACAATGACTCCCGCTTCCTCGATCCAGCAACAGTTGCAGAAGTAGAGCTCCCGGATCCGAATCCCGCAGCGCGACGGCGCTCCGCGGTGAAGATGTCTCTCGCTCGCGCAGTCCAGACTTGGGACCACGATCACGAGAGAAAGAGGGGAGAGAGAAAATATCAATTAGAGGTCCTCCCAAAAGTGGGGTGACCTTTATTGATTATTCGTTGTATTTTCTAGGACAAATACCCAACTATATATAGGGGGAGGGGAGGTACTACCTCCCCTCAAGTCCCGGGGTGGGACTAAAGGAGAGGAGGGGGGAGGAGGTGGCCGCCGGCCACCTAGTGGGCCCCGCGTGGGGGGGCTAGGCCCAGCCGGCCTCCCCCTTGCCCCTTCTCCCTCTCTTCTTTCCCCTAATGGGCCCTCTCCCTCCGGAATTGGCCCATTAAGACTCTTGACCTTTTTAATTGATTTTCTCTTTATTAAATAATTATGAATAAATGATTAAATCAATATTTAACATTCATTCACACATTATCTAATCTCCGTGGCCATGGAACAACTTCCACCTCCACTCCGGACATCCTCCGGACTTACCGAAACCCTTCTGATTTTCTCCTTTCTCTTCTTCGGTGATTCTACCGATCCTATAAACACTCTCTAAGCATCATCAAGCCCTTAAGCGTGATACCCTACGGTTCGGGAACACTCTAGACATGGTCGGGACATTCCCGCACCAATGATCGACAGTGGGACCTGGATGGCCATGTGACCCCTATGCGTTCCACGAAGATCTTTCGTCGTTTGAACCGGGACAGCCGTGTCTTATTCCCTTTGTCATTCGATACTTGCATTGCCCAAGATTCGATCAATGACATCACCATGTCGTGTTCAATCTCGTTACTGAACAATGCTACTTAACTCGTTCTGACAAGTGATATCCCCGTGATCTAATCACATGCTGCGCAGCTATTAGATATAACTTCTCCGAGTGGGCCCTTGAGTATCTTCCCATCACATGGACGGACAAATCCCGCTCTTGACATATATTGCCTCTACGGTTTCCTCCGAATACCTGAACACACCTTTATAACCACCGTTTTACCAGATGGCGTTTGATGCTATCTAAGCACTCTCGGGAGACAGTGATTGATATAGCCTCACGGTCTAAGGAATAGTCTACGAGGATCCATTTCTAATCATCATAACTTGAACTTCGTGACATGATCGGGTCACAATGTTTAGGTTGGGTATTGGTTCATCATCTCATTCTTCGAATGAGATGACCTCATTTCCAACTGGCATAAATGCCACATGATCAGGAAACTTGATCATCCGTTGACCAATGAACCAGTGACTAGAGTTTCACTGGGAACCCCTGGTTGTTTGTATATCACACGTGTATTGATGTTTCTCTCAGTACAGTTATAGCATGATATAAAACTTAATCATAAACTATATGAAATATGATAATAGTCCTTACTACTATTTGTCTCTAGGGAATATTTCCAACAGTCTCCCACTTGCACTAGAGTACAAATACACTAGCTGCATTTGTTCTCAATTATTTGGCACCATATACCCGGTACCCTGAACATGCTTGCTCATGGAAGAGGTTGAGTCTTGGGTCTGTACTTTACAGTCCCAAATCCTTTGCAACTTACTAATGTCACATTGATTGACATTAATACTTTATCATCACATGATAGCATCTGTGTGTATGCATCATTGCCATGGCAGCAGAACGAGGCCTGATTCCAGGAGCCTACAATGACGTTAGATCAACCTCGAGGGCTTTCTCATGGGCACTGTGCCCTGGGACACATCATTCTACGTTAAAAGAGAATTAGCCCCGCCATAACTTCATACAACACTTTAGATGGTACCCTTATCTATTATTATAAATGTATTCATCGAAACACTAGTGCACTCTGTGCAACTTTCGATGTTTTTGTTTACCTCGCTTCCTACTTGACTTTAATTGGTATCTACAGGAGTTTCCAACATATTCCCTTATAACATAACTCTTTATGCTTTTAAGATATGTTATCCTTTATGGATTTGGAAAATATATCCACAGTTCTCTACTAGACACTACGGACAAACTTAGCTCAACATTATGTGATTCAAACTTAATCACTTTCAAACGTTCTTTATTTGGATTACATATTATGCTAAGTTATCATCATGGTTTCTAAGATAGAACATATGTCTCAACATAGTGGATGACGATCATCCTTTTCTTTCTTTCAACCATTGATGTTAAACTAAATGCTATTCCTAATTTGAGTTGTTAAGGACCAGTTCCTTAATTAACTTCTATTCTGAAACACTTTTCAGAATCCCTTAAGGAATACTACATAATATCATAATACACCTATTATCAATTTCTACATCTTATAAATCACTATTTATAAGTATTTGCTCTTTCATTCTTAACTTACTTTAAGAATTACTCCTATAAGCTCCCACTCAAACAATGTTGCTAACATATTTGGGTATGAGTCAGTACTCTTACTCAAACAATGTTTCTACTTATTTGAATTTGAGTCTTATATTGCTCCCACTTAAAAATATGTTAATCACATATTGTTTCAGGAAGACTTTCATAGCTCCCACTCAATTTTATGCAAATTGCATATCTCCTCACTGTTTTTGAATAACTTCAAAATCTTTTGATCAAATATCAAACTTGGAGATTTTCTATGAGATACCAGTACTATTACTAGTTTTTAAATCCACTAGACATCCAGCACACATGAATCAAATTCATTCGAATTCATCCAATACTTGACAAACTGTGTTTTTTTTGTCATTCACCCCTTTTTCCTACTATGGCTTTGCAGTCATTTGGGAAAATTCCAAGTAACCCCTTTACTTGTGAGATTCAGCAACGAATTGCTTTCTAATCTCAAGTGAATTTTGCTTTTAGGATTTCTTATAATTCTAGTTTACCATTATTTCCTTAGTAGTTTGAAGGTATGTCACATTCCAAGAATCATGAAAAATGATTCGCAAATGTCTCCATACAAGATATGGATTTACATTTTGAATCCTACTTCATGTAGTGAAAAAAATAGTGGAGGGAAAAACACAATGATCAAAATCATTGATTCTTTCCTTCCGTAAAGAGAATCGTTCAAGAACGTTGTCCGTTGCGCTTCTCAACACTCTGATGCAGGGTTTTGAATCCTCATCGTGTTTTTACACTATTTTCCATTTGCTCATAATTGAGAAACATCACTAGAGGTGAGCTTTCTCAAGAATGCACCAAAATCCAAGAAATACAAGTTTTGCTTCCTTTTGGTTTAGCTATGGATTTCGTATTCAAAGTTTCCAATGAATACGCTACAAGGACTTATTCGCTATTGTTTTGGTTACATCGAATAACCCCAAAAATTTCACGAATTCAAATGGTATACCAATTCTAATTGAGTGCTAACTATTTCTTAACTAATGGTCTCGACATATACTCTACAACGATTTGTTTGGTGCCTTCTATTCAACCCCCTTTTGATATCCAATATCACATTGTGATGCCTTGTATTTTGACGTTTCAAAACACTTTGCATTTCACAATTTCTTTTATGCCATTCTTATAAATTTGAATTTCATTACTATTGATGAAATCATAGCAATTGGATTCTCTTTTATATTTATACCCTTTGTTGATGAACCACTTTGATCAAATCAAATAGTTTCATATTCATGTTTCCTTTGGTAAACTACTTTACACATTTAAACAATCAATTAATGGTAATTACCATTGATGTTAAACTCCAATACATCGAATATGTATTTACTTTTAACAATTCTTTAAACACTTTGTATTCAAGTAATACACGGTGTTCAAGTTATTTTGCTGAACTTAGGCATGATTTATATGTGAGAAGAAATCGAATGACTTTCACATATTATCACATAACTTTGAATTTAAACAATTGTTTCATTCATTAATGAAATATCATTAAGTTGGGTATTTTAAACAAGGCATTTTAATATTTTATAAATGTTCATACATTATCAATTAGTTTCAAACAATAAGGATAATTCACAAGTAATCAAACAAGATATGAACACGAATAGAAATCATTCATAAAAGTGGAACAACTGTTTGCTACAAACTCATATGAATAACCCTCTCACGAAGTGTGAGACACACTAAAGAAGTTGACAATCTCTTGATTACAATAATCATCCTAAACATAAACTAAATGATAAATGTCGAGGGAGAGTGTCGTTGGCCATCTTCATCATGCTCGCCATCAACACGCAACGTCACCTCCTCTCCAGCAAGCACCTCTATGCAGAAGGACCTGTTTTCAGTAAAACATAACATGTATCAGATATACTTAACAATGCAATGTGTTTGCAAGATTATAACATTAATAAACTGTATATCAAATATATACCTTGGTCATCGATGACCTCTCCGGCGATTGGTTCAACCTTTACGTTCTGAAAACATAATATGAACTCATGGAAATCCAATGCTTCTATATCACCACTCATGATGCTACTCTGGACATGTCCTTTGTAGCTGGGAGGCAATGACCGAAGCAGTACGTCTATCGCAAATGGATCAGCCATCCAGTAATCCACGAAGTGAACCAGTCTTGTGTGTGCATCAAGCATGCGCTCCAAGTGACTCTGCAGACATGTATGCTCCTCCATCTGTATGGAAAGGAGCTCTCCAAGCAACTCGTGCTTCCACATGCGCACATGGCCTATGAACTCTGCTCTCAGCTGATCCACCATCGAATATGGGTCAAGATCACCCATGAGCGGATGTAGTTCATCCACCATCCCGTAACGCATTATTATCTGAATGTAGGTGGACATCTCTTGGCGATAGTAGCAGTCTGCCAGCTCTTGTGAGGTCTCATAGTAGTCTGGCTCAGTCAAATCCATCATGCGGCGTATGTAGTCTACCACATGATTCCTAGTAAGGAGATCATCTAGGCGCACAAGCCAACTAGGGAAGTTGGATCCATCAAGTCTAAGTTTTTCACCCTTTAACCAATCCTCAATCTCAAAGTAAGCTTCACGGTGAGCCATCTACATTTATAATTGCAAAAGGAATTTAGACTAAGTTTATAATTAAATGAGTTAATAATAACTCCACTTAGAAACACATATCCCTAGTGAGGGTTCCTAGTGATAACACGACCCCTATCAGCCGCATCTCCCCCGATCATCACGGCCATCAATGTGGGTTCAAGGGTGGACGCTAAACGTCGGTCACATCATTCATGCGACTCGTGCTCGATCTTTCGACCATCCGCGTTCCGAGGTCACGCTTCTCTAGCGTGCTAGGCTCGCCAACTCAACCTTAGTGTTTTCGCTGTGCAACATGGCTTGCACCCACTGTATGCGAACGTAGATATGTCTGACACCCGATCATCACGGCCCGCCTCATATCGAAGAACTTTCATGGTGGTGCACACTAAGGGGGAACTCAATCGTTGGTTATTTTAACAGGGATCATCTTATTAGGCTACCGTCGAGTATCTAATACTAGCACACAATAAGACATACAAACAATAACATTGAATGTAAATGCTATGTGATATTGTCCTTCACGTCATGATCTCCATCCGCCGTCACCGAGTTCCGGCGCCGTAGACACCAGGGTACCGGTGTCATTCTGGCATGGTAGTTCGTCACCTTCGTGACTATCTACTACTATGTAACAAAAGGTAATCACTTTAACTTTGCCACAACCATATCACAAAGCAATGCCCCCCTGCAAAACAAAGTTAGACGCCTCTACTTTATCTTTGCATGTTTTACGTGGCTGAATGGGCTTTCGCACAAGAACCGTTCTTACCTACGAACTTTCAGCACAACGCTGATCAAGTAGTTGTCTCTACTACACCCCTTTCGGGGCCCTCCATTGCAAACGGTATACCAACTAATGCAAGAGAGACAGACATCCCCCTAAGCCACTTTATACGGTACAAGCCGTATGTCAAGCGTGGATCAGTCTCGCGAATGAACGCGTAAAGTCGGTTGGGGACCGCTTCATCAAGCATTACTGCGGTATACACAAGTACACGTGGGAGGGTAACAACTAAAATATCAACGCCCACACGCTACATCTCGTGTGTTCTACCCGTACTAGCATTACTACGCATAGATCTAGCTCTGATACCACTGTAGGGGTTCCACGCATAAAAACAATAAATTTTACTCTACGCCCCTGAACCCCTGAAGCTGCCAGGACCTATCTATTAGTAATACAGTAACGGGAGGGGCTTTTTGCGAACTTACCCTTGAAGACCGAAAAACGTTGTCAACGCTCAGGAGAGCGTGGTTGATGTAGACGAGCCGAAGCCGACCTCAAGGTTGTGATGAAGTCCTTGCGCTCCTTCTGGCTCCAACGACTTGAGTACCTCAAGTGTGACACCTCGTGGGAGTTACACACGTCCGATGCCTGACGATGACTTCTGCTTCCCCGATCCAGCAGCTGTTGCGGAAGTAGAGCTCCCGGATCCGAATCCCGCAGCGCGACGGCGCTCCGCGGTGAAGATGTCTCTCGCTCGCGCAGTCCAGACATGGTCACGAGAGAAAGAGGGGAGAGAGAAAATATCAATTAGAGGTCCTCCCAAAAGTGGGGAGACCTTTATTGATTATTCGTTGTATTTTTAGGCCAAATACCCCACTATATATAGGGGGAGGGGAGGTACTACCTCCCCTCAAGTCCCAGGGTGGGACTAAAGGAGAGGAGGGGGGAGGAGGTGGCCGCCGGCCACCTAGTGGGCCCCGCGCGGGGGGCTAGGCCCAGCCGGCCTCCCCCTTGCCCCTTATCCCTCTCTTCTTTCCCCTAATGGGCCCTCTCCCTCCGGAATTGGCCCATTAAGCCTTTTGACCTTTTTAATTGATTTTCTCTTTATTAAATAATTATGAATAAATAATTAAATCAATATTTAACATTCATTCACACATTATCTAATATCCGTGGCCATGGAACACCTTCCACATCCACTCCGGACATCCTCCGGACTTACCGAAACCCTTCCGGTTTTCTCCTTTCTCTTCTTCGGTGATTCTACCTATCCTATAAACACTCTCTAAGCATCATCAAGCCCTTAAGCGTGATACCCTACGGTCCGGGAACACTCCAGACATGGTCGGGACATTCCCGCACCAATGATCGACAGAGGGACCTGGATGGCCATGTGACCCCTATGCGTTTGATGGCTCAATACACGGCGCCTAGAAAAGTGCTTGGTGCGTGGTGTTGATGTAGAGCTCGTTGGGAACCCCAAGAGGAAGGTATGATGAGCACAGCAGCAAGTTTCCCTCAGTTATGAAACCAAGGTTTAATCGAACCAGTAGGAGCAAGGAAACACCTCCAAGGTGTTACTAGCTGAGCTTTGGCAGGGCGCACTACCGGTGCTAGTAGCAACGTGGAGACCTGCACAACACAACCACAGAACTTTATCCCCAACTTGCGATGAGGTTGTCAATCTCACCGTGTTTTGCGGAAAACAAAGGATTAAACGTATCGAATGGAAAGAAGTAAAAGTTTGCAGAAAGTAAACACAAAGCAGTAAACGGTTGTAGATTGTATGTAAAGAAAAAGGACCGGGATCCATAGTTCACTAGAGGTGGCTCTCCTTAGATAGATAACATGCTGGGTGAACAAATTACAGCGGGGCAATTGACAAACATCGAGAAAGCAATACATGCATATACTAATCATCTTGACTCCTTTGAGACTTGATTGGGCATTACAACATAATACATAGACTGCCATCCAACTGCATCTATGACTAATAATCCACCTTCAGGTTATCATCCGAACCCCCTCCAGTATTAAGTTGCAAGCAACAGATTATTGCTTTACGAATTGCGTGTAAAGTAAACAATATGATCGTTCTATGAACAAAGGATTGTTGTTTTCTCCCTAGTAGCAACAGCACATCTAGTACCTTAGAGATTTCTGTCACTTCCCCAGATTACCAGAGGCATGAACCCACTATCGAGCATAAATACTAACTCTTGGAGTTGCTAGCATCTACTTGGCCAAGATAGCTACTAACAACAGAAAGCATGCAAGATCTCAAATAACAAAGACATGATAGAATCAATAATCAATCTGAAATAGCATCTCAATATCCATCGGATCCCCGCAAACACAACATGTATGGATTACAAATAGATGATCTTGATCATGAACGGAGCTCACAAGATCTAAACATGAAAGCACAAAGGAGGAGAAACCAGCCATCTAGCTACTACATGGATCCGTAGTCCAAGGATGAACTACTCACGCATCACACCGGAGGCTTGCATGGTGATGAAGAAGGCCTCCAGGCTGAATTCCCCTCTCCGGCAGGGTGGCGGGAAGAGCTTAAGATCCCCCCGATCTAGGGACAGAGACGACGGCGACTACAGACTCTTTCGTGGATTTTTGATCGAGTCCCTAGGGTTTTCATCCCGAGGGCAACTTATAGGCAGAAGGAGAGGCCGAGGGGGTGCTGGGGGCGGCCAGACCACCCCCTAGCGCGGTCCAGGCCTGGCCGTGTGGCCAGGTAGTGTGGCAGGGCCCCAGCCCTTCTCCGTCTCGTATTCTAGGACTTGATCCCTTCCGGAAAAATAGGCACTTTGGCTTTTGTCCCGTCCAATTCCGAGAATATTCATTTTCTGACTTTTCTGGAACCAAAAACAACAGAAAACAGGCAGCTGGCACTGTGGCTCTTGTTAATAGGTTAGTCCAAGAAATCATAATAAAAGTACTCCAAAGTTGGAACAAAACACAAGAAAGTGGATAAAACCAAGCATGGAACATCAAAAATTATAGATACATTTGCAATGTATCAACATCCCCAAGCTTAACTCCTGCTCGTCCTCGAGTAGGTAAGTGATAAAAAGAAATAATTTTTGAGGTGACATGCACCATCAAAGATTTGATCACAGTATTTGCAAAACATTCAAGGCTGGGATCATAGTACTTCAATCATAACATGAAAGACAAGGTTCTAGCAATAAGCAAAGAAACTAAGGTACAACATGAAAAGGCACAAACAAAAGATTCATGAATAACATGCTTTGCAAGACGTTTGTTTGTTTCACATAAAGAAAACATAGCATAAAAGTATTCAGCTTGTCCCTCAATAGAGTAGCAAATATAAATGCATAGGACACCTTCAAAGTTCATAAGAGTGACTAGATACAAAAGTTTCAAACAAGCAATAACAAGTTATGCATCAATCAACTAGTCTTGGGACAATGCACATAGAACTAAGAATGGCCACTATGCTCTCAAAGTAGGTGCATAAAGATTGAAGGTGGAGACTCAATATAATGGTGGAAGAAAGGCCTTTGTAAAAGGAAGTAGGGATTCAAGTCTCATAAAGAGCTTCCAAAAATTATGGTACTTATAGCTTTCAGCTCTCATTGCCCCTATCATAAGCATCTTGAAGGTGATTAAGGTTAAAGTAACACAACTAAGAGGATATGCTTGACAAGTTATAAACCGAAATCTCATGCCCCTTACTTATGAAGACGGATCCTCATGCTACTCAACTTCAGTCACGAGTAAGCTCTTGTCATAGTAAGTATATGTGTATCATTAAGAACGGCCAACGGGGTACCCCTTGCACATGATACGGGAGCTTTCCCATAATCAAAATGACAAGGCAAGCAGACAATGAGCATCTCAGCGATCTTTTTATTTGCTATTTGCATAGGTTTTTATTGAGGATGCTTCATAGACTGCTCATTATGGTGATGCTGCAAGTTTCCACCATGATTAGGCATGGCTTAGGCTAGCGGCCCAGGCGTTTCTCTAACACACATACAAACTCCATGATCTTACATGTTCCACATTTATTTCACACCGCCGGGATCCGTAAGCAAAAGAACATAATATCAACGGGGTACAAAGTACAAGTGCAATGTTGAAAGCATTCCCCATGAAACATGGTTCTGCTAATTTCAACTTATAAAGCGCAAGCATATACGAAACAAAGAAGGACCAAATGATTCAAGTTTACTAGAGGCAATAAAGTAAAGTGTGCCATCAAGTTCGTGAGAGCTTTAATCACTAGTTTTCTCATAACAAGTGGAAGGTAAACAAAAGCATGAATATACTTGGAATAGCATAAGCTAGTAGGTAGGTATGGTGGACTCTTTGTAAAAACTTGGTTTAGGCAGTTGGATGCATGAATGGAACTCATACTTTGTTGTGGAGGCTAGCAAAAGACTGGGAGCGACAAACTAAGAGAGCAATAATGGCCATAATCATGCAGAGCGACAAAACATCATTGATCAAAGCATAAAGTGATACTACAAGTTGAAAACTAAAGGATCATAAAGGCTATGGTGACTTGAGATAGTCATAACATGGTGTGAGCATGCGCCAAGTCAACCCAAATAAAGCATCAAAGGAGAATACCACTATACTATGCTTTAATATGCTAAAACAACGCATGATTCATCCAAGGCACATTAAGCAATCTCAATTGTTTATAACAAGTCATGCTACAACAAAGAATACTAAGCACAAAGCCAAAACAATATCAAGCATGGCATGACAAAGCATAGGCCACAGTCAAAAATGAGCTCTTTTTACCACATAAGCATGAACTTTCCTACTCTTTTCCAAAACCAAACCAAACTATTTGCAAACCAAAGTGTGAAAGAGGGGGTCCAACCAACTTATTCAGAAAACTAAACAAACCAAGAAAACTAAAAACCAAAATGAAAACAAAAAGAAGACGCTCCAAGAGAAACACAACTGTGCACGAAACAATAAAAATGACGTTTGGAAGAAACCTGGGATTTTTATTGATGAAGAAGGGGATGCCTTGGGCATCCCCAAGCTTTGACGCTTGTACTTCTTGGATATTTCTTGGGGTGACACGCGTAGAATCCCCAAGCTTGAGCTTTAGTCCATCCTTCATCTCATTACTCATTCCTTCCATAAACCTGAAAATTTTCCTTCATACAAAACTTCACACAATCTCATTAGCAACATTAGTGCACTTAAGATAAATAAGTCTCAAGGTTCAGTTCTAACACCAAATAAACTTCCATTAGAACACTAGCTACTGTAGCACTTCCCTCAAAAAGCTCAATTCCCCAAAGGAACTCAAGAAGGGACTAACAAGAAGCAAATACAGAAAATGGCAGAAATCTGTCAAGACAGACCAGCAGGTAAATACGAATTTTTTCGAAGATCTTATGTTGCTCAAATCAAACAGTGTTGAACTAACGAAAGTTAGATAACAACCTGGGGCAGAAGCACAAAAAATTACAGCTCAATCCGACGTGCAGAGCTCTCTCAGGAATTTTTACGGTGAAGCAAAAAAATCTATTTCGGGACAGCAACTTTCCCAATCATTACTTCACTCTCATTAGAGGTAACTCTTGGCACAAATAGCAAATAAAAAGGATAAGGAGAGGTTATTACAGAGGCAATAACTTCCAAGACTCAACTAAAACTCTTGGGTTATCTCCCAACAAGTACTTTTCTTTAACGCCTTTAAGTTAGGCATAAGAACCAAAGAAAGAATCAAGTGTTCTCGAATGAAGAAGCATTAAGACCAAATTTTGTTTTCATAGGAGAAACAAAAGAAATCTTTTCTGTCTTTTTAGGGAAGTGTTCTATACCTTTCTTGAGTGGGAGTTGATATTTAATGGTGCCTTCTTTCATATCAATGATGGCACCAACAGTTCTAAGAAAAGGTCTTCCCAAAGTAATAGGACAAGAAGCATTGTATTCAACATCCAAAACATAGAAATCAACGGGGACATAGGAATCATTAACCATAATAAGAAGATCATTAAGACTCCCCATGAGTTTCTTTTTAGCATTAGCATCAAGTGGGACATTCAAATAACAATCTTCAAGAGGAGGCAAATCAAGCATATCATAAATCCTTCTTGGCATAATAGAAACACTACTATCAAGATCACACAAAGCTTTGAAATCAAAGTCGTTCACTTTCATATTAATGATGGGTTCCCAACCATATTCTTGTTTTATAGGAATAGAAGCTTTATGTTTCATCTTTTCTTCTTTAATCTTTATGAGAGCATCAGTAATGTGTTTTGTAAAAGCCATGTTCATAGCACTAGCATTAGGACTTTTAGCAAGCTTTTGTAGGAACTTAATAACTTCAGAGATGTTGCAATCATCAAGATCAAAATTAACTTTATCATCTAAAGTAGTAGAACTATTACTAGCCTCAACACTAGTGGTGGTGATAGTAGAAACACTAATGTTTCTAGCAATTTCATCTTCTCTTTCCCACTTAGCATGTAATTCAGCTAATAGTCTAACATTTTCATCAATCCTTAGTTGTATGGCATTAGTAGCTGCAAAGGGATTCTCATTAGTTTCAGGTTTAGCAGCCATTTTATTAATCAATGAAGATTGAGCTTCAGACAAAGATGATATATTTCTTTCAGCATTAGAGAGTTTCAATTGTAAACTAGGAATTTCTCTATTTAGACTCTCAAGTTGATGGCTAATGTTCTTCAAAATGATAGATTGCTCCTCCATTGTTTTAGTAAATAGTCTATTTTGCTCATATTGCATTTGCATAAAGTTTTAGTAGCTCTTTCAACTTCCAAAATTCTACCTTCACTAGGTAATTCAGATTTACCATTGTTGGGAGGATATGGCTTATAATTGTTGTTACCAAAATTGTTCCTATAAGCATTATTACCATAAGCATTGTTGCCAAAGTTGTTATTTCTTATGAAGTTCACATCAACTTGCTCTTCTTGAGCAACCAAAGAGGCTAAAGGAACATTATTTGGATCAATATGGGCTTCCCATTAACAAGCATAGACATAATAATATCAATCTTATCACTCAAGGAGGAGGTTTCTTCAACAAAATTTACCTTTTTACCTTGTGGAGCTCTCTTAGTATGCCATTCAGAATAATTAACCATCATATTATCCAATAGTTTTGTTGCAGCACCCAAAGTGATGGTCATAAAGGTACCTCCAATAGTTGAATCCAATAGGTTCCTTGAAGAATAGTTCAATCCTCCATAAAAAGTTTGGATGATCATCCAAGCAGTCAGTCCATGAGTGGGACAATTCTTTACCAAAGATTTCATTCTTTCCCAAGCTTAAGCAACATGCTCATTATCAAGCTATTTAAACTTCATTATTTCACTTCTCATGGATATAATCTTAGCAGGTGGATAGTATTTTCCAATAAAAGCATCTTTGCACTTAGTCCAAGAATCAATACTATTCCTAGTTAAGGAATTCAACCCTTTTTTAGCTTTTCCTCTCAAAGAGAAAGGAAACAATTTCAGTTTAATAATATCACCATCTATATCCCAATGCTTTTGCATCTCACAAAGTTTAACAAAGTTATTTAGATGGGAAGCAGCATCTTCATTACCAATACCAGAAAATTGTTCTCTCATAACAAGATTGAGCAAAGCAGGTTTTATCTCAAAGAAAGTATTTTCAGCCATAGGTGGAGCAATAGGTGTGCTCATAAAATCATTGTTGTTGGTGCTAGTGAAGTCACACAACTTAGTGTTTTCAAGAGTAGTCATTTTTTTTGGGTTTTCAAATAAGAAAGCAAACAAGTAAAACTAAATTTTTTGTGTTTTTGAAGAACAAAGCAAGCAAACAAAGCAAAAAGAAAACTAAGCAAAACAAAAACAACAAAGTAAAGAGATTGGTTATGAGGGACTCCCCTTGTGAAGATGTCCTTGACTCCCCGGCAACGGCGCCAGAAAATCGTTTTATGGCGTGTAGTTGACGTGGGAGTTTCGTCTTCTTCTACTTCGATCCCCGGCAACGGCGCTAGAAAATCGCTTGATGGCTCAATACACGGCGCCCAGAAAAGTGCTTGGTGCGTGGTGTTGATGTAGAGCTCGTTGGGAACCCCAAGAGGAAGGTATGATGAGCACAGCAGCAAGTTTCCCTCGGTTATGAAACCAAGGTTTAATCGAACCAGTAGGAGCAAGGAAACACCTCCAAGGTGTTACTAGCTGAGCGTTGGCAGGGCGCACTACCGGTGCTAGTAGCAACGTGGAGACCTACACAACAGAACCACAGAACTTTGTCCCCAACTTGCGATGAGGTTGTCAATCTCACCGTGTTTTGCGGAAAACAAAGGATTAAACGTATCGAATGGAAAGAAGTAAAAGTTTGCAGAAAGTAAACACAAAGCAGTAAACAGTTGTAGATTGTATGTAAAGAAAAAGGACCGGGATCCATAGTTCACTAGAGGTGGCTCTCCTTAGATATATAACATGCTGGGTGAACAAATTACAGCGGGGCAATTAACAAACACTGAGAAAGCAATACATGCATATACTAATCATCTTGACTCCTTTGAGACTTGATTGGGCATTACAACATAATACATAGACTGCCATCCAACTGCATCTATGACTAATAATCCACCTTCAGGTTATCATCCGAACCCCCTCCAGTATTAAGTTGCAAGCAACAGATTATTGCTTTACGAACTACGTGTAAAGTAAACAATACAATTGTTCTATGAACAAAGGATTGTTGTTTTCTCCCTAGTAGCAACAGCACATCTAGTACCTTAGAGATTTCTGTCACTTCCCCAGATTACCAGAGGCATGAACCCACTATCGAGCATAAATACTAACTCTTGGAGTTGCTAGCATCTACTTGGCCAAGATAGCTACTAACAACAGAAAGCATGCAAGATCTCAAATAACAAAGACATGATAGAATCAATAATCAATCTGAAATAGCATCTCAATATCCATCGGATCCCCGCAAACACAACATGTATGGATTACAAATAGATGATCTTGATCATGAACGGAGCTCACAAGATCTAAACATGAAAGCACAAAGGAGGAGAAACCAGCCATCTAGCTACTACATGGATCCGTAGTCCAAGGATGAACTACTCAGGCATCACACTGGAGGCTTGCATGGTGATGAAGAAGGCCTCTAGGGTGAATTCCCCTCTCCGGCAGGGTGCCGGGAAGAGCTTTAGATCCCCCCCGATCTAGGGACAGAGACGACGGCGGCTACAGACTCTTTCGTGGATTTTTGATCGGGTCCCTAGGGTTTTCATCCCGAGGGCAACTTATAGGCGGAAGGAGAGGCCGAGGGGGTGCTGGGGGCGGCCAAACCACCCCCTGGCGCAGGCCAGGCCTGGCCGTGCGGCCAGGTGGTGTGGCCGGGCCCCATCCCTTCTCCGTCTCGTATTCTGGCACTTGATCCCTTCCGGAAAAATAGGCACTTTGGCTTTTGTCCCGTCCAATTCCGAGAATATTCATTTTCTGACTTTTCTGGAACCAAAAACAACAGAAAACAGGCAGCTGGCACTGTGGCTCTTGTTAATAGGTTAGTCCAAGAAATCATAATAAAAGTACTCCAAAGTTGGAACAAAACACAAGAAAGTGGATAAAACCAATCATGGAACATCAAAAATTATAGATACATTTGCAATGTATTAGCGTTCCATGAAGATCTTTCGTCGTTTGAACCGGGAAAGTCGTGTCTTATTCCCTTTGTCATTCGATACATGCATTGCACGAGATTCGATCAATGACATCACCATATCGTGTTCAATCTCGTTACTGAACAATGCTACTTAACTCGTTCTGACAAGTGATATCCCCGTGATCTAATCACATGCTGCGCAGCTATTGGATATAACTTCTCCGAGTGATCCCTTGAGTATCTTCCCGTCACATGGACGGACAAATCCTGCTCTTGACATATATTGCCTCTATGGTTTCCTCCGAATACCTGAACACACCTTTATAGCCACCGTTTTACCAGATGACGTTTGATGCTATCTAAGCACTCTCGGGAGACAGTGATTGATATAGCCTCACGGTCTAAGGAATAGTCTACGAGGATCCATTTCTAATCATCGTAACTTGAACTTCGTGACATGATCGGGTCACGATGTTTAGGTTGGGTATTGGTTCATCATCTCATTCTTCGAATGAGATGACCTCATTTCCAACTGGCATAAATGCCACATGATCAGGAAACTTGATCATCTGTTGACCAATGAACCAGTGACTAGAGTTTCACTGGGAACCCCTGGTTGTTTGTATATCACACGTGTATTGATGTTTCCTCTCAATACAGTTATAGCATGATATAAAACTTAATCATAAACTATATGAAATATGATAATAGTCCTTACTACTATTTGTCTCTAGGGCATATTTCCAACAATTTTATGTTTCATAAATCATTACCACCTTTGGTGGTTGTGTCTTCAAGTTCATGGTCACCCCACAACCAACTTCTCTATGACAACCATAACCATAAGAGCAATATTATTTGTAAGCTAAATAAAACAAGGAACATGAGAAATATACTTGGAATAACATTGATGCTATATAGGTATGTATGGTGTACGATGTGGGAATTGGTTTTAAGGGTATTTGGATAAACAAGCTTTGCTTGTATAGGAATTTTTGGGCTAGCAAAAAGATCTACAATATGTCATTGGATCCATAGTGCCCAACATTTATCATCACACAATGCTCCTTAGTATTAAACATCTATATGAGCAAAAGGTATCACTAAATAAGGCACTATCAAATTATCATTCATTAAAATATTTGAGCTAGCAACACTAAGCATGACTTTGAATTTCAGCCTTTTGTTTTCATTCCCTTTTCTTTTGATAGCACACAACTCATTCTCATAAAGGAATTTAATCATGGGATATATTGTTTCAGTAGATATTTCCTAAGAATTAAAAATGTCTATCATGGTGGTTTCATTTATTATCAAGGCAACATGAAAACTAGACAAAGACACTCCAAGTTTCTACGATCATTCTATGTTGCTTAAAAAACAAAGTTTAGAGGTTTGCAAACCGAGTGTTTGATAGGTCTAGTGGGGTGCCTTGGGAATCCCCAAGCTTATGATTCACCATTCTTGTATAACTCTTAGTGTGGTGTTCCTCCATTCCCTGTCAAAAAACCTTTAACACAAAACTTTCTCCCATTCCTTTTCTATGGGGTGACATTAGTGGTACAAAGATATAATACTAGATATGATAAAATCCGCAAATAAAATTTGGTTTTAAATGTTCAGAGAGTTACTTAAGTGGCCAATATCCATAAAATATCAAAAGACTCAAAAAGAATCAAATTAAAACTCGAAAAGACCACTCTTGCAATAAAATACAGATTCTATCCAGAAAAACAGCAGCTGCAGAACGTATTTATTTCGTCCACTTAAACATGTTAGGAATTTTAGCCAAATTTTTTGCCTATATAGGATGTAAAGTTGTAACTTCAGTAGAAAATTTAGCTCAATCGGAGTTACAAAACAAATCATAAAAATCGTTTGGTAAACAACAGCGTGTAGAAATTTTCAACTCCAAATATATGTTTCAATTTTTAACATCCAAAATGGGTAAACCTTGGTACTTTATTTTGTAAATATTAAAAAAATATAAAACTTTATTTTAACAGATAACAAATGTCTAAAAACCAAAAACCTAAAAGAAGCAAAAAGAACCAAGAAAGAATCAAGAGAAGCAAACAAAGAAGAAACAAAATCTTTTTATTATTTTTGTTTTATGAAAGATGAAATGCGAGAAGCAAACATAAATGAAAAAGCATAAAATATTTTTGTTTTTTGGGTTTTATAAAAACAAGAACCAAATGAAAAAAATAATAAAATCTTGTTGTTGTTTTTGTTTTAAGGAAAAACAAGAAGCAAATAAGAACCAAATGAAGAACCATAAAATGTTTTAAAGTTTTAAAAACAAAAGGCAAGAAGAAGCGAAAAAATAAACAAATATACATAAAATCTTTTTGGTATTTTATTTTTATAAAGAATATGCAAAATAAGATCCAAACAAAACAAAAAAGGTAATTCAAACATGGTTTCCACAAACATACATTCAAAAACATGAAGGTAAAACTAAAACATGTGTTCAGAATGATATTGCTTGAAATACTTGAAAAAAGAGGGGGATGTGTGGGAATCCCCAAGCTTGTGGTCTTGCTAGTTCTTGTCCTCTACTTCTTTCTCATCATATCCTGTCACTCATCTTAAACAAAGAAATATTTTCATCTTCATGTTACTTCAATGCCTACAAAATGGTTAGTTCTCCAAACAAATGATATAATAGTTTATACCATGATGTAACCTTTAGTAATTATCAGGAAACCATTTTATTCAAGAAGATAATATATCAAAAAAGATACACTCTTTTTATTTTCTTTTTATGTGGGGACATTTTTATTGATGTAGGCTTTGTAATGGTTTCATTGGCATGAACAACACATGCTCAAGGTCGACCCCAACTTCTCCATTGCTCACCCTTCTCATTTGCTCTTCCAAATTTTATATTTAGCTAAAATCTTAAACTAATTGTTAAATAACAGTAGCTAAAGTTATTTTACATATTATATGGATATCAAGGTGTGCTCAAATAGAATAGTATTTGAAAGCATATGGAGCACACCACAAAGCACATAGACATTAACATTTGAGTCTAACTTTCTTCCTATGCATTGACATTTTATATATGAATAAATAGCAGCAAGATTGTGGTATCCAATGCACATAATTATTAGTAGCTTGCATAAATAGAATGGAAACATAAAGAGGGTTTTTATCTCTTCCTCTTTCATAATTATTGCAAGCATCAAAAGCAAACTTAATATCATAGTTTTGAATAGATTCACCATATAAAGATAAGTCATCTAATAAGCATAATGGATCATCTAACTCAATTATATAACTTTCATCCTCTCATATATTAGACATAATTGTTCCACATAGAGGACTACTAGGCAATGAAAGATCATCATCATTATAAGAAGAGTTGTTCATGGGAATTTGTGTGTTATCCTTGTTGGGAGTAGGAGATGGTGCTGATCTTGAGGAGCTCCTCCCCCTCCTTGGGGGATGCCAAGGAGGGGGAATTTCATGGCTATGGGTGGATGCCTCCAAAAGTAGGATTTCCTCTCAATATATAGTGGTGGAGATGTAGTCTTGGCCATAGGTTGGATGCCCCTTGGATCCAAGGGCTACTGGGCATCTCTAGAACCTTTCTAGGAGTCCCCTTTGTTCTTAATGAGTCCATAAAATCGTGGTTGGGACGAAATCACCAAAGATAGAAGGAGTTGAGTCAACCACGTCACATATTTTTGGAGTCTCGAAACTGCTTCTGTCCTCCGCAGTAATATGGCCATACAAAATGCATACGGACACCGATTGGGGCTAATTTTATGTCTAAATTGGTGCGCATAAAATTCGACACAACTTTTCATTCTACACTTTTTCCATTATACGTAATCTTCGTGGTCGTTTCTCGCAATCTTCGAAAAGAGTTCTGCAGGGACAAATTCTAGGAATTTCTAGATTTCACCATAACGAGCGGTTTCCTTTCATCTTTGTGTATTTCCTACACAACAAAGTGTAAACCAAGAAATTTTGTACTTTTGTAACTATTAGTAGGTTAGTCCCAATAAATATAATAATGTTATAAAATAATAATGATTTTAAAGCAATAAACGACAAAGTTCATGGATGCATTTTCCATGCATCAACCCCCCTCCCCTGGTTTAGGTTTGGCCTGGTGGTGCCGGATAACAAAGCGGGCCGCGCCCACGCTAAATAAAATTTGGAGGGGTGGACTGGGTGTGAATTCGGTCGTCGGCGCACCCGATAGTCCTTTAGGGGGCTTTAGGGCCCCGAGTGGAGATGCTCTAAGCAGCAAGCATT
Organism: Avena eriantha; assembly: GCA_910589775.1. Lineage (NCBI taxonomy): Eukaryota > Viridiplantae > Streptophyta > Magnoliopsida > Poales > Poaceae > Avena > Avena eriantha. Next base: position 518,974,673 of record OU342745.1, read on the forward strand.
AGCAACAAAGAAACGACTAATAATCTTGTACATGCTAGCAAGCAACAACAAAAGCAAGTTCAGCAGGAGCGCATACACACCAAGCGATCAACATGACAACAACCAAACACAGGCGAGCGCAGCTAGCAACTAGCGGCAGCAGGAAAACAGAAAAACATGCGATCCAATCTCTAGATGCGATGTGACGAGAGCCATGCGACGGAAGCCATGCGACAAGATCAAGGAGGTATGACAAATATATAGGAACACGACGCCAACTATTCTGTTTTGGTTTGGATCAAACTCTATTCGATGATTTTTTACAAATATGACCCTCTACAACATGGCATTCCCAAAAATGCCCTCCAAGCACAGCAAATGCCAGAAATGCCCTGGCAGGAGGCTAGAAAAGCAATACGTGGCACCCCCGCCATGGGCCGTGTAGCCATCTCGCCATAGGGCGAGCGGTATGTCTTTGCCACCATTGGCTGAGGCGGGCCGCTGTGGGCCCCACAGGCGGGCTGACCGGACGTCCTGCTGCCGCCAGTAGGATGTTGATGTGAAGCTACCGCTACGGGCGCCGACGGGATGAGTTTGAGCGGTGGCGGGTTGTAGTTGTGCAGACACGACTTGATGTTTGATGCTGCTCCACAATATTTAAACCACTGAAAGCTGCTTGTTGAAACTTGTAGCTGTTTTCTTTGCTTTGCTTTCTCGGGACTTGTTTGTTGGCTGATGGCTCCGATCCTTTAAGTACAACAATAGCTATTCTCAGTCCATTCCGCGGCAGCTCTCAGTCCATTTGCTCAAACACTCTCTAATCGCCTGAGGCTGGAAGAAGACTACACCAATGTTCTGAGGCTGTATAAGGGTAGTCATCGATCAAGGTGAGTTATTTCGATTGAATTTTTTAAGCTATGCATGTTCTATATTAGTCAGTTAATTAGGCCATATAGAAATATTTGAGTTCGTGCAGTAACATTTGAGCTAAGCAACTGAATTAGGTCGTGTAGAAATTGTTGAAATATTTTAGGTCCTATAGAAATTGTTGCAATATTTTAGCTGATGTGGTAATATTTTAGATAAGCAACCTAATTAGATCATGTAGAAATATTTTAGCTCATGTAGTATTATTTTAGCTAAGCAACGTAATTAGGTCATGTAGAAATATTTGTGCTATTATAGCAATATTTTAGGTATGCAGCTTAATTGGAACGTGTAGAAATATTTGAACTCATCTAGTAATATTTTATCTATGCAACATAATTAGGTCGTGTAGAAATGTATTAGGTGGTATAGTAATATTTAGCTATGCAATGTAATTAGGTCATGCAGAAATATTTGGGTTCTTGTAGCAATATTTTAGGTATGCAACTTAATTGGAACATGTAGAAATATTTGAACTCGTGTAATAATATTTGTTACATGTACGGTTAGACAATTACATGTAGGTAGTAATGTATTTTGTTAATATAAATAATTATATTAACGAACTATGGTTATGGTTATATATAATTAATATGGTTATATTAATTTGATGCCCTTAGGTACGATGAACACTTTGCATGTGTTTTATGGTGAAGACAGCACTCGCGATGGGCTGTCGGGGCTTGATCTGTCGCGTTGTGAGACAAAGAATGTCATAGTGGAAGAATTGGTGAATGTTAGTTTTACGGGCGTTAGAAGGCGCATCCGCGTAGAGTTTGAGATAGAGATTGCCTATAAAAAGATGATCGTTGAAGCGGTCATTTGCAAGAGAGTGGGAGAAGATTACCGTTGGGCACTTCGCCAGGTTAAAGGCAAAAAATCGTGGGGTTCATACGTGAAATTTGCAAGCACACCTGGTGCAGCCATGTATGGACATCGATGGTGTATGTGCAATTTGTTGATCCTAGCGATGAACCTGGTAGCAGCATCGCAGCCGATGAGCTCCAGTTATAAACATGGAGACGACGGATGTGAGGCATGTGGGAGACGACGGATGTGAGGCATGTGGGAGATACCCTTGTTCCCACCCAGAATAATGGACCTTATTCCATGGCGGTTGTCGACCTCAAATGAGTGGACTGAGGGACAGTCAAACGATCTTGATTCTGGTGACGATGATTGTGAATCGTCGGATGATAATGAAGACGAAGAAGCCGGCCCGAGTCAAGTGAGAGCAGTGGCGCCATCAACGGCACCTGGGGACATAGAGGCTCTTGTCATTGGTCATGATGATACCTTGGTCCGTGGAGTCGGAGCTACCATCCTGGAAGAAAACCCGCAGTTCCCGAGCAAGGATGATGTGGATGGCGATCAGGAGATATGCCATCTCCATTTCCAGACAGCAAAAAGGTAAGAAATTTGACAAACATTTGTTGAAGTTTCTTTGCGTAGAGTCTGGTTGCAATGGAAGAGTCGTTGCCCGTAAACCTGTGGGCATATGCAAGCCTTGGACGATAACTCGTATGGTTCCCCACAGTTGTGAGATATATGGTAGTCTGTATGAACACCGCAATGTTAGTGCCACATATCTGGCACAGGTAATTGCATCCATGGTAAAAGATAAGATTAGTGTATCAGTGAAGGCGTTATGAGATGGTGCAGTAGATGCGATTGGATTCCCGGTAAGCTATGGCAAGGCCAGGGATGCCAATGAGTCTGTTTTGGAGGGGATGTATAGGACATATACGAAGGCTTATAACATGGTTCCGAGAATGCTACATTAGATTGCTGAAGCCAACGCGGGAACTGTTGTATATAGGATGGAAAAGAACCACCCGAGTGGCACTCCTGCTTATTTCATCCTGGACTGTATCTTCTAGGCGTTTAGCCAAACTATCCAAGCATTCCACCACTACCGACCCGTGATATCAATTGATGGTACCTTCCTCACCGGACAATATAGGGGTACTCTCTTGGTAGCTGTGGAATCAGGTGCCAATAACCAGCTTCTTCCTATTGCATATGCAATAGTTGAGAGCGAGACCATGTTATGTTGGTTGTGGTTTCTGCAATGTTTGAAGGATGGTGTTATGAAAGTTAGGCCTGGTGTATGCATCATTTCTGATCGCAACCAGAGGCTTCTCAGTGCACTACAAAGTAGTACGTAAGCACCTGATTGCATACTTGCTCTACCTATTTGGCATGTTGTTCCTATCGGGAAATGGTGAAGTAGTCAACCTGATTTTTATTAGACTAGCAGAAAACATAGCACTTCATCTAGACAATTTAGAGATCACCCAGTACAACATCGGTTTGACTAGCAGAATCGGGTACGCCCCTATAAGTCTGACATAGCACCATCGAACCGATGTTGTACTGGGTGATTTCTAAATTGTCTAGAAGAAGTGCTATGTGTTCTGCTAGTCTGATAAAAATCGGGTTGACTACTTCACCATTTCCCGGTGGGAATAACATGCCAAATAGGTAGAGTAAGTATGCAACCAGGTGCTTACGTACTACTTTCTAATACACTGAGAAGCCCCCGGCTACGATCAGAAATGATGCATACACTAGGCCTATCTTTCACAACACCATCCTTCAAGCATTGCAGAAACCACAACCAACATAACATGGTCTCGCTCTCAATTATTGCATATGCAATAGGAAGAAGCTGGTTATTGGCATCTAATGCCACAGCTACCAAGAGAGTACCCCTATATTGTCTGGTGAGGAAGCTACCATCAATTGATATCATGGGTCAGTAGTGGCGGAATGCTTGGATAGTTTGGCTAAATGCCCAAAAGATACAGCCCATGATGAAATGATCAGGAGTGCTACTCAGGTGGTTCTTTTCCATCCTATATATAATAGTTCCTGGGTTGGCTTCAACAATCTAATGCAGCATTCTCGGAACCATGTTGTAAGCCTCCGTATATGTCCCATACATCCCCTCCAAAACAGACTCCTTGGCACACCAAGCCTTGCTATTGGCAGATGGTCACGTTGTAGTAGAAACATTGACGCACGACTACACTGATTCAGATGAAGAAGAATCTGATTGATGGGTTTTTCAAAGGTTCAAATAAAGGGTGTAATGAAACATGTAGAGATGTCTTCTCTAGCTGGTTCATCTCGGTTGTCATATTGAATTGCAAATTCTCACGTAGCTTACCGGGAATCCAATTTCATCTGTTGCACCATCTCGTAACGCCTTCACTGATACACTGATCTTATCTTTTACCATGGATGCAATGACCTATGCCACATATGCGGCACTGACATTGCGGTGTTCAGACAGACTACCATATAGCTCATAGCTGTGGGGAACCATGTGAGTTATCGTCCAAGGCTTGCATGTGCCCATAGGTTGACGGGCAACGACTCTTCCATTACAACCAGACTCTACGCAAAGAAACTTCAACAAATGTTTGTCAGATTTCTTCACTTTGTGCTATCAGGAAATGGAGATGGCATATCTCCTGATCGCCATGTCCACATCCTCCTTGCTTGGGAACTACTGGTTTTCTTCCAGGATGGTAGCTCCGACTCCACGGACCGAGGTATCATCGTGACCGATGGCAAAAGCCTCTATGTCCCTAGGTGCCATTGCTAGCGCCACTACACTCAGTTGACTCAGACCGACATCTTCGTCTTCATCATCATCCGACGATTCACGATCGTCGTCACCAGAATCAAGCTCGTTTGACGGTCCCTCAATCCGCTCATTGAGGTCGACAACCGCCATGGAATAAGGTCCATTATTCTGGGTGGGAACAAGGGCATCTTCCACATGCCTCACCTCCGTCGTCTCCATGTTTATAGTCTTGCAGCGATGGATAACCGGAGCTCACCGGCTGCGGTACTGCTACCAGGTTCGTCGCTAGCATCAACAAACTGCACATACACCATCGATTGTCCATACATGGCCGCACCAGGTGTGCTTGCAAATTTCATGTATGAACCCCATGAATTTTCGCCTTTAACCTGGCGAAGTGCCCAACGGTAATCTTCTCCCACTCTCTTGCAAATGACCACTTCAATGGTCATCTTTTTACGGGCCATCTCTGGCCCAAACTCTGTGCGGATGCACCTTCTAATGTCCATGAAACTAACATTCACCAATTCTTCCACTATGAGATTATTTGTCTCACAACGCGACATATCAAGCCCCGACGGCCCATCGCGAGCGATGTCCTCCCCATAAAACACATACAAAGTGTTCATCATACCTAAGCGTATCACATTAATATAACCATATTAATTATATATAACCATATTAATTCTATATAACCATAACCATAGTTCGTTAATATAATTATTTATATTAAAAAAATACATTATTAGCTACATGTAATTGTCTAATCTTACATGAAAGAAATATTATTACACGACTTCAAATATTTCTACACGTTGCAATTAAGTTGCATACCTAAATATTGCTACAAGAGCCCAAATATTTTTACACGACCTAATTACATTGCATAGCTAAAATATTACTACACCACCTAATATATTTCTACACGAGGTTGCATAGCTAAAATATTACTAGATGAGTTTAAATATTTCTATACGTTCCAATTAAGTTGCATACCTAACATATTGCTACAAGAGTATAAATATTTTTACACGATCTAATTACGTTGTTTAGCTAAAATATTACTACATGAGCTAAAATATTACTACACGACCTAATTAGGTTGCTTATCTAAACTATTACTACATGAGCTAAAATATTTCAATAATTTATGCACGACCTAATTCAGTTGCTTAGCTCAAATGTTACTGCACAAACTCAAATATTTCTATACGGCCTAATTAACCGACTAATATACAACATGCATAGCTTAAAAAATTTAATCAAAACAACTCACCTTGATCGATGACTACCCTTATCCAGCCTCAGAGCCTCAGGCGATTACAGAGTGTGTGAGCAAATAGACTAAGAGTTGCCGCGGAATGGACTGAGAATAGCTGATGCTGTACTTAAAGGACCGGAGCTGCAACATCAGCCAATAGATGAGTCCCGAGAAAGAAAAGCAAAACAGCTACAAGTTTCAACGAGCAGGTGGTTTAAATACTGTGGAGAAGCATCAAATGTCAAGTCGTGTCTGTACAGTTGCATTCCGCTACTGCTCAAATTCATCCCGCCAGCACGCGTGGCAGTAGCTTCATGTCAACATCCCGCTGGTGGCAGCAGGACGTCCCGCCGGCCTGCTTGTGGGGCTAAAATATTCCTAGACGAGTTCAATTATATCTACACGTTTCAATTAAGTTGCATACCTTAAATATTGCTACAAAAGCTCAAATATTTCTACACGGCCTAATTACGTTGCTTAGTTAAAATATTACTACATGAGCTAAAATATTTCTACATGGCCTAATTAGGTTGCTTATCCGAAATATTACTACATGAGATAAAATACTTTAACAATTTCTACACAACCTAAAATAATTTAACAATTTCTACACGACCTAATTCAGTTTCTTAGCTCAAATGTTACTGCACGAACTCAAATATTTCTATACGGCCTAATTAACTGACTAATATACAACATGCATAGATTAAAAAAAATCAACTGAAACAACTCACCTATCGATGACTACCCTTATCCAGCCTCAGGCGATTAGAGAGTGTGTGCGCAAATGAACTAAGAGCTGTTGCGGAATGGAACTGAGAATAGTTGTTGTTGTACTTAAAGGACCGGAGCTGCAACATCAGCCAACAGACGAGTCTCAAGAAAGAAAAGCAAAGCAGCTACAAGTTTTAACAAAAAGCTTTTGGTGGTTTGGAGCAGCATCAAACATCAAGTCGTGTCTGCACAGCTGCATCCCGCCACCGCTCAAATTCATCCCGCCAGCACGAGGGGCGGTATCTTCGTGTCACCATCCCACTGTCAGCAGCAGGACGTCCCGTCGGCCCGCCTGTGGGGGCTAAAATATATTACTAGATGAGTTCAAATATTTCTACATGATTAAGTTGCATATCTAAAATATTGCTACAAGAGCACAAATATTTCTACACGACCCAATTACGTTGCTTAGCTAAAATATTACTACATGAGCTAAAATATTTCTACACGACCTAATTAGGTTGCTTATCTAAAATATTACTACATGAGCTAAAAAATTTAACATTTTCTACACGATGTAAAATAATTCAGCAATTTCTACACGACCTAATTCAGTTGCTTAGCTCAAATGTTACTGCACGAACTCAAATATTTCTATACGGCCTAATTAACTGACTAATATACAGCAAGCATAGCTTAAGAAAATTCAACCGAAACAACTCACCTTAATCGATGACTACCCTTATCCAGCGTCAGAACATTGGTGCAGTCTTCTTCCAGCCTTAGGCGATTATAGAGTGTGTGAGCAAATGGACTGAGAGTTGCTGCGGAATGAACTAGGAATAGCTGTTGTTATACTTAAAGGGTCGGACCTGCAACATCAGCCAACAAACGATTCCCGAGAAAGCAAAGCAAAGCAGCTACAAGTTTCAACAAGCAGCTTTTGGTGATTTAAATACTGTGGAGCAGCATCCAACGTCAAGTTGTGTCTGCATAGTTCCACCGCTCAAATTCATCCCGCTAGCCCCTGTGGCGGTATCTTCGCGTCAACATCCCGCTGGCGGTAGCAGGACATCCCGCCGGCCCCGCTGTGGGAGCTAAAATATTACTAGACGAGTTCAAATATTTCTATACGTTCCTATTAAGTTGCATACCTAAAATATTGCTACAAAAACTCAAATATTTTTATACGATCTAATTACGTTGCTTAGCTAAAATATTACTACATAAGCTAAAATATTTCAACAATTTCTACACGGCCTAAAATAATTCAACAATTTCTAGATGACCTAATTTAGTTGCTTAGCTCAAATGTTACTGCACGAACTCAAATATGTCTATACGGCCTAATTAACTGACTAATATACAACATACATAGCTTAAAAAAATTCAATTGAAACAACTCACCTTGATTGATGACCAACCTCAGAGCCTCAGGCGATTAGAGACTGTGTGAGCAAATGCACTAAGAGCTGTCGCGAAATGGACTAAGAATAGTTGTTGTTGTACTAAAAGGACCAAGCTGCAACATCAGCCAACAGACAAAGCCCCGAGAAATAAAAGCAAAGCAGCTGCACGTTTTAACAAGCAACTTTTGGTGGTTTAAATACTGCGGAGCAGCATCAACCGTCAAGTCGTGTCTGCACAACTGCATCCCGCCACCGCTCAAATTCATCCTGCCAGCGCAAGTGGAGGTAGTTTCGCGTCATCATCCCGCTGGCGGCAGCAGGACGTCCCGCTGGCCCGCATGTGGGGTTAAAATATTACTAGATGAGTTCAAATATTTCTACATGTTTCAATTGCTACAAGAGCTCAAATATTTCTACACAACTTAATTATGTTGCTTAGCTAAAATATTACTACATGAGCTAAAAAAATTCTACACGGCCTAATTAGGTTGCTTATCTAAAATATTACTACATGAGCTAAAATATTTCAACAATTTTTACATGACCTAAAATAATTCAAAAATTTCTACATGACCTAATTTAGTTGTTTAGCTCAAATGTTACTACACGAACTCAAATATTTCTATACGGCCTAATTAACTGACTAATATACAACATGCATAGCTTAAAAAATTCAACCGAAACAACTCACCTTGATCGATGACTATCCTTATCCAGCCTTAGAATATTGGTGCAGTCTTCTTCCAGCCTCAGGTGATTATAGAGTGTGTGAGCAAATGGACTGAGAGTTGGCGTGGAATGAACTGAGAATAGATTTTGTTGTACTTAAAGTACCGGAGATGCAATATCAGCCAACAAACGAGTCCCGAGAAAGCAAAGCAAAGCAGCTACAAGTTTCAACAAGGAATTTTCGGTGGTTTAAATATTGTGGAGAAGCATCAAACGTCAAGTCGTGTATGCACAGCTGCATCCCGCCACCGCTCAAATTCTTCCCGCCAACGCCCGTGGTGGTATCTTCGCATCAACATCCTGCTGGCGTTAGCAGGACGTCCCGCCGGCCCTCCTGTGGGGGTTAAAATATTACTAGATGAGTTGAAATATTTCTACATGTTCCAATTAAATTGCATACCTAAAATATTGTAGAAGATCATAAATATTTCTACATGACCTAATTACATTGCTTAGCTAAAATATTACTACATGAGTTAAAGTATTTCTACACAACCTAATTAGGTTGTTTATCTGAAATATTACTACATGAGCTAAAATATTTCAACAATTTCTACACGACCTAATTCAGTTGCTTAGCTCAAATGTTACTGCACAAACTCAAATATTTCTATACGGCCGAATTAACCGACTAATATACAACATGCATAGCTTAAAAAAATTAAACCAAAATAACTCACCTTGATCGATGACTGCCCTTATCCAGTCTCAGAACATCGGTACAGTCTTCTTCCAGCCTCAAGCGATTAGAGAGAGTGTGAGCAAATGGACCGAGAGCTGCCATGGAATGGACTGAGAATAACTGCTACTGTACTTGAAGGATCGGAGCAGCAACATCAGCCAACAAACGAGTCTCGAGAAAGCAAATCAAAGCAAAGCAAAGCAGCTACAAGTTTCAACAAGGAGCTTTCGATGGTTTAAATACTCTGGAGCAACATCAAACGTCAAGTCGTGTCTGCACAGCTGCATCCCGCCACCGCTCAAATTCATCCTGCCAGCGTCCGTGGCGGTATCTTCGCGTCAACATCTTGCTGGCGGCAGCAGCCCCGCTGGCCCGCCTGTGGGGGCTAAAATATTACTAGATGAGTTCAATATTTCTACACAATCCAATTAAGTTGCATACCTAAAATATTATACAAGATCATAAATATTTCTACATGACCTAATTATGTTGCTTTGCTAAAATATTACTACATAAGCTAAATTATTTATACACGACCTAATTAGGTTGCTTATCTAAAATATTACTACATGAGCTAAAACATTTTAACAATTTCTACACGACCTAATTCAGTTGGTTAGCTCAAATGTTACTGCACAAACTCTATTTCTATACGGCCTAATTAACTGACTAATATACAACATGCGTAGCTTAAAAAAATTCTACCAAAACAACTAAGCTTGATCGATGACTACCCTTATCCAACCTCAGATAATTGGTGCAGTCTTCTTCCAGCCTCAAGCGATTAGAGAGTGTGTGCGCAAATGGACTGAGAGCTACCATGAAATGGACTGAGAAGAGCTGCTACTATACTTGAAGGACCGGAGCTGCAACATCAGCCAAGAAACGAGTCCCGAGAAAGCAAAGCAAAACAAAGCAAAAACAGCTACAAGTTTCAACAAGCAGCTTTCGGTGGTTTATATACTCTAGAGCAGCATCAAACGTCAAGTCCTGTCTGGACAACTGCATCCCGCCACCGCTCAAATTCACCCCCCAGCGTCCGTGGCGGTAGCTTTGCTTCAACATCCCGCTGGGGGCAGCATGACATCCCACCAGCCCGCCTGTGGGGGCTGAAATATTACTAGATGAGTTCAAATATTTCTACACGTTTCAATTAAGTTGCATACCTAATATATTGCTACAAGAGCACAAATATTTCTACATGACCTAATTACGTTGCTTAGCTAAAATATTACTACATGAGCTAAAAATATTTCTACACGACCTAATTAGGTTGCTTATCTAAAATATTACTACATGATCTAAAATATTTCAACAAATTCTACACGACATAAAATATATCAACAAATTCTACACGACCTAATTCAGTTGCTTAGCTCAAATGTTACTGCACAAACTCAAATATTTCTATACGGCCTAATTAATTGACTAATATACAACATGCATAGCTTAAAAAAAATCAACTCAAACAGCTCACCTTCATCGATGACTACCCTTATCCAGCCTCAAAGCCTCAGGCGATTAGAGAGTGTGTGAGCAAATGGATCGAGAGCTGCCGCGGAATGGACTGAGAATAGCTGATGTTGTACTTAAAGGACCGTAGCTGCAACATCAGCCAACAAACGAGTCCTGAGAAAGCAAAGAAAAGCAAAGCAAAGCAGCTACAAGTTTCAACAAGTAGGTTTCGGTGGTTTAAATACTGTGGAGCAGCATGAAACGTCAAGTCGTGTCTGCATAGCTGCAACCCGCCACCGCTCAAAATCATCCCTCCAGCGCCCATGGCAGTAGCTTCGCGTCAACATCCCGTTGGCGGTAGCAGGACGTCCCGCCGACCCGCCTGTGGGGCCCACAGCATCCCGCCTCAGCCAATGGCGGGAAAGACATACCGCCTCGCCCTATGGCGGGAGGGCTGGGCTGCCACGGCCCGTGGCGGGAGGTGACACGTGTCGCCTTTCCAGTCTCCCGCCACGGCATTTCTGGCATTTGCTACGCTTTGGGGAATTTTTGGCGATGCCATGTTGCAGAAGGTCATATTTGTAAGAAAAAAAATCCGGGTCCAACTCTGTTCCATGGACGTGCTGCGAGGACTACCTATGGGCTGAAGAAGCAATCAGACCCAATAGGAATAGGAAAACCGACAGAACTACGCGTGGAGTAATAATATTCTTGATCGTGAGATGGTCGAAGATGCATAGTTGGACCGACGAAAGCGCCCGGACATTTCTAGCATTTTCTGCGCTTGGGGGGCATTTTTCGCGATGCCATGTTGCAGAGCGTCATATTTGTAAAAAAACATTTTTGGGGGATCCAACTCCGTTTCATGGACGTGCTGCGAGGACTACCTGTGGGCTGAAGAAGTGATCAAACCCAATACGAATACGAAAACCGATAGAACTACGCGTGGAGTAATAATATTTTTGATCGTGAGATGGTCGAAGACGCATAGTTGGACCAACGCAAAGCGCATTGTGACGGACCGAGAGAGAAACCTTCCTCCTTTTATTATTAGGTATTAGCACAAATGTCCGTGCGTTGCGACGGAAAACATTTGGATGAAAACGTCTATACGATCTAAATTTTGCCCCAAGTTGATCCAACAACATTTTGCCCTTTCTTATTAATAATTTTTTATTCGATCTAACTACATAAGCCAAAAGTCTGATATGAAATATTTAGTAATCTTCTTTTGGTTAATATCACCATCAATTCTTCTTTGCTCTTCACTATAACAAAATGTGACGGTTGACAAAAATATACTCGCAAAGCATGCTTTTTAGAGAATTTAGTACATCTACACAGGTGGCCTACTACTGCTATTTGAGAAAAAAATGTTCTTCACCACCAGTGGCCGGATGCGTAATTTAGTACAACATTCATGTAAATCCTGATCACCCTACAAATTAACTCTAGAAACTCACTTACCTGAGAATCAACAAAACCAACAATGTTGACAGGTCAAATGGACTATCTAAACCAAAACATACTTGCAGATCATACACGGTTTACAACACTGATGCAACATAAACTGTATACTCATAAATCATAGGAGAGCACCACACAACAGCAATAAATTCTTACTTGTAGAGTGAAAGTCCTCGAAGTGCACCTCCTTGGTGTGGAAATCGGCGCTGATCCTAGCCTTGTAATGATTGCTGAACTTGTTGCTTAAATATATGAATTAAATCATGCCTCAAGAAAACACAAAATGAAACATCCACAATACATGATCCCTCTTTTCAATGTGAGATTAGGACGCGTGTTGGTGCCCGGAGGACCTAGCAAAGAGGACGGAAATGCAACCTCTCTGAAATCATACCTTACCTAATCATACAACTTCGGGCAAACTACTTTGAACTTCATCCGGATTGCTATGACGCCAAACTTTCCGTGTAGCTCGACGATAACCTGTGCTATTGTAAACAAAGCCAATCATGCCCTTCATATTTCTCCCACATTTTGTATTCCAAATTCCTAATGCAGAATAGGTTTAAAAAAATAAAAGCTACCTTGTATTTCATTGAGGAACTCGAGCAAAACAGTATGTTTCTAGAATATGGTAAAAAGGAGTGTAGAATATGGTAGTCATAGGTCCTTCCCTGTTATTATATTTTTACTTAAAAAGGGAAGTAGAATACGGTAAAAAAATCCTGCGTGGTTGACATGGATATAGCTTTGTTTTCATACGGTGCATCGCCATATATATAGCTTGTTTCATGCGTGGTTGGCAAGCAATCCATTGCTTGAAGCCGACTTTGAAAATGAGGATGCACAAGCTGGACAGAGTAGAGAATAACCATCAGCACAAAATAACTTCAGATGGATACCCATGTTCAAGGACTATTGCTTCGTGGTCGAGTTGTATTACTTGTACAGCCGGGTGTCGCTAGGAAAAAACAACGTGCGTGTAGATCTCTGCTGATCCTCCACCCCAAAAAAAGATCTCTTCTGATCGTTCGTGCAGCGTACGTACTGGTCCACGGAAGGAGCTCGATCGTGTAGATCTCTTTTGACCGACATTGCTGGACGCACTCTCGCTCGCCGCCCTCGCACACTTCCTCGACCCTCCTCATTGTACATCCACCCGGACGCCGTCCCCTCCGCCCGTGCCGCCTCCGCCCGCCCGGCTTGGGAGGCCGCCATTGCTGGACGTACTCTCGCTCGCCGCCCTCGCACACTTACTCTACCCCCCTCGCCACTACCGGAAAAACGGCCGTTGCCGTGGGCCGACCGCCACGACAAAGAAAGTCTTTGGCGTGTAAAAATAACAACACACATGGTAAAGACACAACACATGATAAAGTCTGTCAGACCACACGACAAAAAATGAGCACACGACAAAGCCTAGAGGACGAACACAGCAAAGACACGATGCACGGCAAAGTAGCACCTAGGCACACCATAAATAAACATCGATGGCAAATCTGTGGGCCTCGTAGCCCACTCGAATCAATTAACAGAGCAATATTAACAGAGACGTTCTTTCCATGCACACAGTTAGTCTTTGCCGTGCGTTTTCTGAAATACACATGGCAAAGAGTGGCTTTGTCTAGTGTTTTCCCATGATACTCGGCAAAGATCTAGATGAAAGTTGGACCGTCGAATCTAAACTAAATAGATGGACAGATGTGGTTTGGGAGACCATGTCGCGGATTGATGATGTGGCCTACCCAGTGTGACCTGGTGACCCCACATCCAGCTACTTCTCTTAGCTCTTGGACTCTCTACACAACACCACTTAAACAAACTCAGCCATGCAAGTCCGCTCAAGCTGCTCCGGCGCTGCACAACCACGGCGCTAAACTCGTTGCTCCGGCGCTTCCCCGCTGCTTGTTTGCCGCCAGGGCCATTCCTCGACGCCTCACCGGTCGAGGACGACGCCGTGGCCACCGCCCTCCATCTCTCCGTCCTCGACACTCGCGAGCCGGAGACGCCTCACCAGACGACGCCGACGCTGTGGCCACCGCCCTCCATCTCTCCGGCCTCGACGCCGGACGACGACGACGCCAAGCCGGAGACACCTCACCGTCGCGTGTCATCGATGGCGGCATCCATGGCAACGTCCCTTTTTTTTACCACGATGTAGCCTTTGCCGAGAGTTGATGTGGCACACGGCAAATCCGAACTAAATGCTCCCAAACGTGGCCTTCTGTTATTGTCGTCAAGTCACTTTTCTTTGTCGAGTGATGAATAAGGCGCACAGTAAAGCCTTTGCCGTGTTGTTAGGCCAAAAAGCACGACATGCGTTTTGGCCTAACAGCACGGCAAAGGCTTTGTCATGCGCCTTATTCATCACTCGGCAAAGAAAAGTGACTTTTCATCACTCGGCAAAGAAAAGTGACTTGACGATAATAAGGAAGGCCACCTCTAGGAGCTGTTAGTTCGGCTTTGTCGTGTGCCACATCCAACTTTCGGCAAAGGCTACACCGTGGATTAAAAAAGGACGCCGCCATCGACGACGCGTGATACATTGCAAATGTATGTATAATTTTTGATATTTCATGCTTGGTTTTATCCACTTTCTTATGTTTTGTCTACACTTTGGAATACTTTTTTTATGATTTCTTGGACTAACCTATTAACAAGAGCCACAGTGCCAGCTGCCTGTTTTCTGCTGTTTTTGGTTCCAGGAAAGTCAGAAAATGAATATTCTCGGAATTAGACGGGACAAAAGCCAAAGTGCCTATTTTTCCGGAAGTCCTCAGATGCCACAATACGAGACAGAGAAGGGCTGGGGGCCGGCCACACCACCTGGTCGCGCGGCCAGGCCTGGCCCGTGCCAGGGGGTGGTCTGGCCGACCTTAGCACCCCCTCGGCCTCTCCTTCCGCCTATAAGATGCCCTCGAGACGAAAACCCTAAGTACCCGATCAAAAATCTACGAAAGAGTCTGCAGTCGCCGTCGTCTCCATCCCTAGATCGGGAGGGATCTTAAGCTCTTCCTAGCACCTTGCCGGAGAGGGAAATTCACCCTAGAGGCCTTCTTCATCATCATGCAAGCCTCCGGTGTGATGCGTGAGTAGTTCATCTCTGGACTACGGGTCCATGTAGTAGCTAGATGGCTGGTTCTCCTCCTTTGTGCTTTCATGTCTAGATCTTGTGAGCTCCGTTCATGATCAAGATCATCTATTTGTAATTCTGCATGTTATGTTTGCGGGGATCCGATAGATATTGAGATGCTATTTCAGATTGATTATTGATCCTATCATGTATTTGTTATCTGTGATCTTGCATGCTTTCCGTTGTTAGTAACTATCTTGGCCAAGTAGATGCTAGCAACTCCAAGAGTTAGTATTTATGCTCGATAGTGGGTTCATGCCTCTGGTAATCTGGGGAAGTGATAGAAATCTCTAAGGTACTAGATGTGTTGTTGCTACTAGGGAGAAAACAACAATCCTTTGTTCATAGAACAATCGTATTGTTTGCTTTACACACAATTTGTAAAGCAATAATCTGTTGTTTGCAACTTAGTACTGGAGGGGGTTCAGATGATAACCTGAAGGTGGATTATTAGTCATAGATTCTGTCGTCGGATTGAGGACAAGTACGCCATGAGGGGGTCCTCGAGGCGTGCGGGAGAGAGGGGTGTGAGACGTACGGTATTCCGGGACGGTGAGCACACAAGTTTACCCAGGTTCGAATCCGCCGGCTTTGGACGAATCCTACTCCTGCTAGCAATCCAGTAATACGGCAGAGCCAGAATATGGGTTACAAGGGTTTCGCCTGTGCGAGTTGAGATTGTAGACTATTGAGGTTATGCCCTAAGGCTCTCCCCAGGCTGGCTTATATAGATATCCGGCCTAGGGTTTACAGGGGAGATCTATCCGGCTACGTCTAAGAGTCGGTTACAGAGTACATCTTGAACTACAAGTAACATTATGGGCCTAAGTCGGTAAGTCTTCTGGGCCTTCCCGTAGCCGGATTGGACTCCGTCTTTCTCCCTGACTGGGCCGCCCGTGAAGCAAAGCTCTAACCCGAAGTGGGCCGCCCTGGTCAGTGAGGAACTGTGAGGATACCCGGAAAGTATATCCCCAACAGCAGCCCCCGGAGGCCTCCAAGATCCAAAGTCGGATTTATCACCATCTAGCTTGATCTTCGGCTTGCAGAATCTTGAAGGGTTCCTGAAACTTTACAACAAAAAATACGATTCGGGTCTTAAAAGT
This sequence comes from Avena eriantha, assembly GCA_910589775.1. Lineage (NCBI taxonomy): Eukaryota > Viridiplantae > Streptophyta > Magnoliopsida > Poales > Poaceae > Avena > Avena eriantha. Next base: position 518,991,127 of record OU342745.1, read on the forward strand.
AAGTCGGACCTATCAACAGGTTACTCGGATTTTCCAGCTCGATTTTAAACTAAGCCGGAACTTGGTCTCTAACGCTACCTGACACAAGTATGGTCAAGTCACATCATCTGACAAGCGTTCCGTCAGCATGACCGTTGGTGGGTTCGCAGTTCGCGGAACCGAGGCGCTGTTTCAATGCGTGCGTGGTGATCGAGGCGACGCAATCATCGCGTGGGTCCTTCCCAGTTCCTTCCACGACGCGTGGCGGTTACACTGTAGCATTTGCACGAATCTTGGCGCAGTTAGGTAGATATAAGGGGTTTGGATTTCTCCTTCTCCTTTCCACCAGTCCTTTGCCGTATCCTTTCCTCCCAATCCTCCTGCACGCACAGAGCCTCCTCGTCGTTCCTTCACAGAACTCCCAGCGCTGCCCCTTTCAGGTCATCTTCTCACCGGAGAAATGGCTTCATCCTCTTCCTCCGGTTTGGCGGCAGCAGCGGCGGCGACGACGGCGGAAGCAGTAGCGGAGAAGGAGAGCTTCCGGGGAATCTGGATCCCCTGCGCCCTCAACGAGGAGGGCCTCAAGAACTTGGAGAAGGAGGGGCTTCTCGTCGCCGGCGACTGGCGGGGCGGCTCTGGTGAAACCGTCCCTAACCCGCGCGACGGCGAGCAGGTCCACTTCGGCACCCATCTCGACCGAGGTCTGTCTTTTCCTCCCTCGGAGTTTCTTCTCCGAGGTGATAGATCATTACGGAGTTCAACTCCACAATCTTCCTCCTAACTCTCTCTTAGAGATGAGTGCGTACGCTTCGCTTTGCGAGGGCTTTCTCGACATTAGGCCGAGTTTGACTCTCTTCCGATACTACTTTCATGTCTGGAGAAACTCCATCACTGCCGGTGTTCCTTACATCACCGGCACTATCAGCTTTTCACTTAGACGTGACCGGGATTATCCCAAAATTCTAGCCAGTGACTCGGTCAAACAATGGCCAGCCACTTTTTTCTATCATAGGGATATTCCGGCTCCCGACTTAGCTACTGCTTTGCCGGCTCTTGTCGACGGAGCCGCCACGGCCCAGCCTTCCTGGGACGAGGCTGCTCCGGCTCTTTTCGACGATCTGATCCTTGCTAAGAGGCGGATGGAATATCTGATCAAGCACAAGGGTCTGAAGGGATACGACTTGGTCCAGTGCTGGGTCTCATGTCCGATCCAGCCACTTCAGTACCACGGGGATAGACTGATGCACTCCATCACGTCTTCCAAAACCGAATCCCTCTGCATCAGCCCCAAAGCCTACACCACTCAAGGCTACATAAGCCAGATCAAGTGGCTGATCAAGGAGCGGACCGAGAGGAGGATTCCGGAGGTTTCTCTGGATATGCACACGGCGGAAAACCCCGTGGTGCCGGTAAGCTTCCATCATCACACCTTTTATGTGTTTCAATCTTCGAGTTACATTGCAATACTGATATGTTTTCTTCTTTTCAGCCTGCTAACCTCCCCGAGTCGGAACTTGCTCTGCTCGAAGGATATCCTCCGGAGTTCTCTCAGGAGGTAGAAGTGGTCCCATTGCCGGACCTTGCGCTCAAGAAGCGCAAAGCTCCGACAGTGGTTGTTGGCACAAAGGAGGTGCCTGTCGTGAAGAGGTAACTTTCAGTCACAACTTTTCCGCATTTGTACTTTACTCAAATTTCTTTCCGAGATGTAACGTTTCCGACTTTGCTACATTCTCAGAGCAAAATCGATCATCAAGGGCAAGGGGAAAGGGATTTCTTCGAAGCCCTTGCGTCAGACGAAGCTCACCATAGCTTCCCCTGCCGTGGCTCCTCCGACTCCTGCCCCTCAACCTTCTGCAACTCCGGTGATCAATCCTTCTCCGGTGGTTGCAGAAGATCCGGCTCCTCCAACGGAGCCTGCGATCCTTGGGTCGCAAACTGACGTCACCATGGGTGCGTCAGATCAAGATAAGGGTGAACCCTCTTTGGGTAATGATTCCTCGGCAGAAACCTTTGCCGAAAATCTCATCGGCAATCCGAGACTAGCCAAGTTTGGCCTGTCTTGGAAATCTGCAGAAGAGATTCAGCGGCTCGCCAGGCAAGTCCTGGAGAAAAGCCATCTATCTGCCGAAGAAGAAGCGCAGGAAGCAGAGGACGTCAAGTTCTCTGATCTTCTTGCCCAAGTCCGCCTTCACGACGAGAGGATTAGGACTGGCGAGCTTCCAACAGCCCCAGTGATCCCTCTTACTCTTGCCGAGAAGGTGGCCGCTGAAGTGAACGCGGGTTTGGATAAACTCTCCCGCAAGCAATATGTAAGTCGGAATTCCAACTCTTGTTTTTTCCATTATGTTATATCATATCCTCTAGCCCCCCAGCATGAAGTAGGATATATAATCCAAGTTTATGCTTCATTAGGATGCCAAAGAACGAACTAGTGTAGCCCCCAAGGCTCGTGCTGATATTTAGCAAAAATATTAGCCCGGGTCTTAAGTAGCTTTCTGACTTTGGGTATTCTGACTTACAGAAAGTATATTCCTATAACCAGGAATTACTGACCAATGTCTGCGATAAGCGGAGAGAGATCAAGGCTCTCCGGCTTAAAAATGTTGAACTTAAAGTTGCCAAGGATGAAGCCGAAGGTAAACATTCCGAGACTCAAACCTTGTCTTTGTTATTTTCAATGTCGAATTTTTCTGAACTGTTGTTCTTTTTTTACTTACAGTGCTGGTGAAACAATCTGTCGCCATGATTGAAGAGGCCGAGAACCTCAAGACCCTGGTGGTGGAGAACAAGGGACTTCGCCAAGAGCTGGATAAGCTTAAGGCGGATCACGAAAGGAGTATAGCTCAAGTCCTTGAATCCTCCTCCATGTCCACAGATGAGCGTGATCGCAAGATCGCTGCTCAAGATCAAATAATCTCGGATCTCAAGAATGAGCTTGGTAGAGAGAAGGATATGTCCCAGGCGCTCCGGGCTGAACTCCAGAGTCTCCGGGAGTAGAAGACCAAAATTGACGACGTCATTTTCGGTACGTTCCATCTATCTGACTTATTTCTTTCTTTGACGTTTATCAATGTCGGATTTTTCTTTAACTTGTTTTGTGTATAGGTCCTCTGAACTTGACGGACTCTTCCTCCTCCGAGCCCCGCACCCACCGGCTTACTCAAGTCGGTGACCTGCTTCATGACTTCCGCCAGTCTCTTGAAGACATTGGTGAAGCTCTCAAGATTCTGGACATGCCAAGCATGTCAGATTTTCAGGTGCGGGACAAGGCCAAGGAGATGTCGCAGCTTGTTCGGGACTAGAACATGTCCTACGCGCGGACTGCTGCGCAGAACGCTCTCACCATGGTCATGAGCCACCATGGAAACATGGAGATATGGCAAGTGACCAGAGGGTACTGCAAGGTAGACAAAGACGGCCAGGAGCTGGACCTTCAAGCCATCATGCACTCCTGCGCCGGATACGGGTGTCACGTGGCTGATCTGACCAGCTACGAGATCCCCTTCTTCACCCGCGTGGATACTCCGCCTCCTCCTCCAGAAGAAACCGAAGAAGTTTCCGACGATGAACGCACCAATTCGGATGCGGACATTTCGGAGCGATATCAAGGCGGAGTGACCAGCGAGCCGGCAGCTCCTTCATCTCATCCTGCATCATAGATCAGAAACTTTTTATATTATTCCGGAACAATATGATGCGTTTGTAAATATGTAGTACTTTAACTTTTGCTAGTGCTAAGCTTTTAATCTATTCAGCACTTTTTGGTTTTAAAATTTTTGCGTGCCTGAAATGTTTACACAAGCACTTATACTTTTTCGCCTCTACTTATCGTTTATCTGGCTTTCCGCCTCATCCCTTTCGTGAGCCGGCTAAACCTTCCACCGGAAACTTTGCCGAGCCACGGAGCTCAATTGCTAAACCAGTTTAAACTCAGAAACAAAGCTGGCTTCTAGTACCAACAATTCACTACTCGGAAAATGCCCGCATCCAGCAATCAGATAAATAACCAAAGTAAAGAGTAGAAATTTTAGAATTATACCTGAAGGTAGCAATTTTAGAATCGGAAATCTAAACCAGAACGAACATGAGCATAAAGTACTTTCAAGCATTCTGGGATTTTCGACTATGATATGATCATTCGGAAATAAGATGGTAAAAACTTCTCAGAAAAACTTTGAGGCAACCAAAACTTTTATTTCTCACAGAACATGTACATATGTATGATTACAAAGAAGGATAAACTAAGAATAAAAGGGACGTAGCTGAGCAATATTCCACGGTCTGTCTAACTCATCCGGATTTGTACTGCCTCTAGCTCCCTTTCTCTTCTTAGTACCAGGTCTTTCTTTGACTAGCCTCATGGCAGTTAAGTAATACGAACCATTGTGTAATACTCGACTAACTAAAAAGGGCCCTTCCCATACTGGGGAAAGTTTGTGCTTTATTTGTGGCACAAGCCGGAGAACCAAATCACCTTTATTGAAAGATCTAGTTCGGACTCTCTGGCTATGATACTTGCGTAACTTCTACTGATAGGCTGTAGATCTCATTTCAGCAACGATGCAAACTTCTTCGACTAAGTCGAGATCATTTTGTCGAGAAATCTCGGCATCCTCTTCGATATACGCATCCACTCTAGGAGAAGTATGAATCAAATCACTAGGAAGAACTGCTTCTGCGCCATAGACCAAGAAGAAAGGTGTGTATCCTGTTGACCTGTTTGGAGTTGTTCGTAAACTCCAAATTACAGAGGGTAGTTCCTCTGCCAAGCCCCCGCAGCACGTCGTAGTGGTGCTTCGAGTCTTGGTTTTAGGCCTTGTAGAATTAAACCATTTGCTCTTTCGACTTGTCCGTTAGCCTGTGGATGTGCGACTGACGCAATGTCAAACCGGATATTTTGCTCGTCGCAGAATTCAGCCACTTATCCCATAGAAAAGTTACTCCCGTTGTCCGTGATAATGCTATGCGGATAACCATACCGGATTATAACATCCTCGACAAATCTTTTGGTTGTTGCTCCATCACAACTAGTAACGGGTTTAGCCTCAATCCATTTTGTGAATTTATCCACCATCACTAAGAGGTGAGTGAATCCACTTGGAGCTCGTTTAAAAGGTCCTACCATATCAAGCCCCCAGACTGCAAAAGGCCATGTTATAGGTATTGTTCGCAGCTGATCAGTCGGAACATGAGCTTGCTTGGCGTACTTTTGGCAGCCTTTGCACGTCTTGACTAATCGTTTGGCATCTGCCTGAGCTGTAAGCCAGAAAAATCCGTGTCGAAAAGCTTTTGCCACTAAAGATTTGGCTGCAGCATGGTGTCCACACTCGCCTTTGTTGATTTCCCTTAAGATTTCCACTCCTTCCTCCGGAGATACACAACGCTGAAAGACCCTAGAGAAACTCCGTTTATGGAGCTCACCTTTAACAATAGTATAGGCTTTTGCTCGTCGGATAATCTGCCGGCTCAGCACCTCGTCTTCGGGTAATTTGCCATCTACCAAATAATCGAGGTAGGGTTGAGTCCAGCTGGGAATTACAGCCAAAACTGCTATCAAAGGTGAGTCGAATTTGGTCGGATATTCCTCATCCACTCCCTTTATTGAGGGAACTTTGAGGTGCTCTAAAAAAGCGCCATCCGGGACCTCTTTCCGCGCAGAACCTATCCGAGATAGTGCATCTGCTTCCTCATTTTCTGCTCGAGGGATGTGTTGAACTTCAAACCCTTTGAATGATTTAGATAGATCATCCACGACCGCTTTATATGTTGCCATGTGTTTATTTGCATTACAAATATCCGACACTTGTTGAGCAACAAGATCCGAATCTCCGTAACACATCAAACGTCGGATGCCAATATCTTTAGCAATCCGAATTCCATGCAGCAGTGCTTCATACTCGGCAATATTGTTTGTCGCCGTGAAGTGGATCTGCGACACGTATAAAATTTTATCTCCTTGGGGTGATTTGAGCACCACGCCAGCCCCCGAGCCCCCTTGAGCCTTAGACCCATCGAAAAAGAGGGTCCAATATTCCGACTCAGGGAGGATCATGTTCTCCTTCGTCTCTGTCTAATCAGCGACAAAGTCAGCAAGGATCTGGGATTTGATTGATATCCGGGGTTTATACTCAATATAGAAAGCTGCAAGCTCTATGCCCCATTTGGCGACGCGTCCTGTGGCATCACTATTGTTGATTATATCTCTCATGGGAGCTTTGCTCACCACGGTAATTGGGTGCTCCTGAAAATAGTGTCGTAACTTACGAGATGCTAGAAAAACACCGTAAGTCAACTTTTGATAGTGCGGATACCGTTGTTTGGATTCTGTCAGGACCTCACTGACAAAGTACGTCAGACGCTGCACCAAGTGCTCCTGATTTTCCTCTCGTCTTTCCACCATCATGACGATACTAACGACCCTATTTGTCGCAGCAATGTAAAGCAACATCGGTTCCTGAGGTTCCGGCGCTGCAAGGATAGGAGCAGATGAGAGTACTTTCTTCAGGTCTTGTAGTGCAGCTTCAGCTTCGTCAGTCCAAACAAAATCCTTGGTCTTTTTCAGGAGTTTGTATAATGGTGCGGCTCTTTCACCAAGCCGGCTTACAAATCGACTGACTGCAGCGATGCAGCCAGTTAATCTTTGTACGTCCTTCAGGCGAGTCGGCCTGGAAATATTGAGTATAGCCTTGATTTTGTCGCGGTTCACCTCTATGCCTCTTTGAGACACGATGAAACCTAACAATTTTCCGGCTGGTATCCCATAGAAACATTTCTTCGGGTTAAGCATAATGTTGTATTTTCATAGATTGGCGAACGTCTCCTCCGAGTCGGAAATCAGTGTTTCCTTCTTTTTGGACATCACTGCAATATCATCCACGTATGCATGTACATTGCGTCTGAGTTGGTTGTGGAGGCAACGCTGCATCGTGCGTTGGTACGTAGCTCCTGCGTTCTTCAGCCCAAAGGGCATCGTAACAAAACAGAAGGTTCCGAAGGGGGTTATGAATGAAGTTTTGACTTTATCAGATTCCTTCATCCGGATTTGATGATAACCGGAATATGCGTCGAGAAAACAGAGGAGTTCCGAGCCTGCCGTAGAATCGATGACTTGATCAATTCTAGGCAGAGCGAACGGATCTTTTGGACAAGCCTTGTTCAAGGCAGTATAATCAACACACATCCTTAAATCACTAGTGTCCTTTTTAGGGACCATTACAAGATTGGCCGACCACTCTGTGTGGATGACCTCTTCTATGAATTCGGCTAACTCGAGCCGCGCTAGTTCCTTAGCTATTGCCTTACGCTTCTCGTCGCCAAACCATCGTAAGGACTGTTTGACGGGTTTAGTGTTCGGGTTTACATTTAGAGAGTGCTCGGCAAGTTCCCTAGGTACTCCGGTCATGTCAGATGGCTGCCATGCGAAGATATCTTGATTTGCTTGGAGGAACTTGACGAGCGCGCTTTCCTATGCGCTACTTAGGCCTGCGCCTATCTGGGCCACCTTGGAGGGGTCATCATCCTTCAGCGGTGCCTTCTTCGTCTCTTCTGATGCCTTGAACTCCAGATTTGGCTTTGTCACCTCCTTCTTCGTTGCGGGCATCTCGGATGGATCCATGCTCTTCTTAATCTCCTGGTACTCCTGGGCGTGTAGCACGGCTTCGGCAAAGGCGGCATTTCCATCCTCGCACTCTCGTGATTTCTTCGGGTGTCCCCTGATGGTGATCACGCCGTTGGGACCTGGATTTTCATCATATTGTAAATGTAACACGGACGAGCCATAAAATCCCAGTAAGCCGGACGTCCGAATATAGCGTGGTATGCGCTCTTGAACGGGACCACTTCGAAGGAAAGTGCCTCCGTCCGATAATTCTTTGGAGTTCCAAAGGTAACATCCAAAGTAATCTCTCCCAAGGAATTAGCTTGTCTTCCTGGGACAACTGCGTGAAAGATCACAGAGCTATGGTTCAACTGGGTCTCCGAGATCTTCATCCGACGTAGCATTTCGACATAGAGAATATTGATGCTGCTACCACCGTCCATGAGGGTCTTGGAGAAACCATAACCGTCAATAAGTGGATTGACGATTAAGGCATGTTTTCCTCGCCTGTGCAACTTAGGCAGATGATCAGCACGGTCAAATGTGATTGCCACTTCCGACCAGTCCAGATACTGAGGGACAGCCGGGACTGTTGCATTGAGTTCGTGGAGAACTGCTTTCTTGACCTTTGCTGGTTGAGATCCGAGGAAGGTGACGTAAGTGTCCTTCTTGGTGGGGAAGTCTTCTTCCCTTCCGACTTGGGATTTGAAGCATCAGCTTCCTCCATGTCGGAATCTTCCTTGGTCTCTTTGTCTTTTTCGGTATTTTTCTTTCCCTTCTTCCGCTTAGCTTTGTAGCCTACTGTATCATCTCTTTTGATGTCATCATTGAAACGACATCCAGCGTTGGTGTGGGACAAGCCCCCATTGGCGTCTAAGTGATGCACACATGGGTTATTGGCAATGTCGGCCCAAGAGTAGGTTTTGCCTGGTTGCTGTTCTCCTCTACCTTGGACCCTTGAAGTCCCACGGCCACGCCCGCGGCCTCCACCACGTCCTCCTCGTCCTCCAGATCTAGAAACAGTAGTCACCACCGTTGTTTCCGCGTTGGGTTTTTCTTCCGAGGTGTTTTTGCGCTTCTGAGCTTGTTGCTTTGTTTTTGCAGACTGAGGTACAGCTAGGCCGTTGAGTAATCCCTCTGCATCGTCATCGGCATCTGCATACTTGCTCGTTGTTTCTATCATCTCTCCCAAATCAGTGACCTTGTCGCACTTCAAGCGGTGACGTAGTAGACCAATTGGGAGCCCTGCGATGAAAGCTTCAATCGTGGTTTGATCGTTTACTCCTTCACAGGAGTTCTTGGTGTCGATCCATTGTCCGAGGTAATCCCGGCAAGTTTCTCCGGCTTTCTGGGTGCAACGTTGTAGGTCTCCGACTGAACAGGGCTTCCGATACGTGCCTTCGAAATTTCGAAAGAACGCACTTTGCATATCATACCAGTTGTGGATGGTGTTCTCCGGAAGTTCATTGAGCCATGATCGCGCCGTCTTCCGCAGCATAAGTGGGAGATATCGGGTTGCGACCAGGCTGTTTCCGCCTTTGGCGATGCAGCAAGCTTGGAAAAAGTCCTGTAGCCAAGTATCTGGCCGAGCAATGCCGTCGTAGGCTTGGATGTGTCTTGAGATAGCAAATCCTTCCGAGAATCTTGTAGCTCTGATGCGTGGTCCGAAGCACTTTGGGCCCACGTACATGTCATTGTTTTCATAGCGCCGCGCCTCTATGTCGGAGTTGATCCTGTGCCTTGCGTCGTTCGGGGATAGAGATCGTCCCGAATGCCGGCTGTGGCTGCGGTGCCGTGGAGCCGGACTTTGGCTTCTGCCACCACCTCCTCCGCCATGTCGTCCTCCTTGCCCTCCATGGGGGGCGTTGTGATGACTGTGTGGTGGACAGGGCGGGGCAGCTGGGTAGTTTCCGGCTGATCGCCAGCCTCCATCCGGAACGTCATTATTCCGGTTCCGGGGAGGATCTTGACTATGACGTGCCCCTTGTCGGCTTGTTCCAGCATGGTTTCCGTCGTTCCTTCTTCCGTCGTTCCCACCATTGTGAGGCTCAGCCGAACGGCTTGTATACTTAGGAGGTGGCATTTTTTGACGATCCTCCTCCCGTCGTTTTTCTTTATCTTCTCCCCTTTGATCCTTAGATTCCCATTGGGGAGGGTTCGTCGGATTCAGGGCAGCAATGGCGTCTTTCTCGGCCGCTGGGGCAACGCTGCTCCAGTTACGTGAAGTTCTGTGATGCTGTCCTGACGATCTGGTTCTTGAATAGTTGTCTTCTCGGTGTTCGGGGTGATGGTACTGCGCCCGGACGTAATGGGATCTTACGCCAGCCCATGCCAGATCCGTGCGACATTGGTCTGAATCTGAGACCAGTTTTTGACTTCCGGACAGGGCGATCTTTTGCTGCTCCAGTCCCTTGTTGAGTAGTTTGATACCCAAATGGATCTCCTCCGGTCCTGGATTAGCCGATAGAATTTCTCGGGCTGCCACGGTATTCTGTACTGGGGTTGGGTATACCCAATCTCCGTTGCTATCTTTCCGTGGCTTCCCCATCTCATCTCCAAAAAGAACGGCACAGACACGTGGGAATTGGTTGTCATCTATGTGACGCTTCCGTGTCTTCTGATGTAAATGAGACATGTATTCCTTGTTTGACATGCGTTTCTTCTTCACCTCGATGTTTTTGGCTTCATCGAGGAGTTGTTGACTACGCGCTTCTAGGGCTTGCGCCCTTTCGTCCAGCTCATCCGCAGTAAGCTCTGCGGCTGTAGGGATAGGTGTGGTTAATGCGACATCGATGAGTTTACGCGCACCTTCGGTGATTACGTGTCCATCCACCGATGCTTCTTTTTTTGGCTCTTCTGGGATAAGCGCTCCATCCGAGTCTTCTTCATATTCCTCGGCAATCACCTCCTCTGTCAGAGGGTCTTTTGTCGGGGTCTTGTTTTTCTTGTTCTTCTTCTTTGCCTTCTTGGCAGCGCCGGTAGCAAAGACGGCTTTGGGTCCGTTTCCCGGAGTCAAGCTCTGATCGGTACTTTCGGACATTTGGACTTCAAGATTATCTCCGACGTCCATGTCATCCTGCACGTTGGGAGATTGTTCCCCGGATCCTTCATCCATGGCTTCTCCTTCTTTTGCAGCTTTGGAGTTGTACTCCTCTTCATATATCGCGGAGAACTTTCTGAAATATGCCGACGTCATCGATTCATCCGAGGATGCGGGTACGTCGGCGTTTGTTCCAATTTCCTCCAGCATCGGCAGGCAAGATCCGGATCCCACGTATCCGACGAAGTGCGACGCGTGTTTCCTGAGGTACCTGCGGCTTTCGCGATCAGCTATGTCGAAACGTTTGATGGTCTCGAGGATTGCATCAGCGCTTTCACCTTGCAGTATCATACGTTTTAGTGTGTAACTTAGGAAAGGTATATCTGTCCCGGCATCATCAGAGCCGGAATAAGTGTTGTTGATATGCTCCTCCTGGATTTCGACTTCCACGGGTGGGTCGATCTGGGATCTGGCTTCTCCGAGGAGATCCACTTCTGAGATCTGGAACTCTGCCACCTCCGTGGACAAAGGGGACCCAGAAGATTCTTCTGCCTCTATCATCACCACTAGGGTGGGTTGGGCAGGTTTAGCGAAACCGATGTAAACATCGATCTCGCCAAAAGACATGATTGTGTAGGCAGCCACGACCTCCCTAGCCGGAATCCAAGTCTCGTCGAGAACGATGAGAGGGACGTCGCTGGCGTAGAGGATGCGACCGGCGGCGATGGTCTCGACGATTCTGATTCTTGCAGATTCCGCTCGGAACGTAGATCCAAAGCTCACTTGCCCCACGGTGGGCGCCAACTGTCGTCGGATTGAGGACAAGTACGCCATGAGGGGGTCCTCGAGGCGTGTGGGAGAGAGGGGTGTGAGATGTACGGTATTCCGGGATGGTGAGCACACAAGTTTACTCAGGTTTGAATCCACCGGCTTTGGACGAATCCTACTCCTGCTAGCAATCCAGTAATACGGCAGAGCCGGAATATGGGTTACAAGGGTTTCGCCTGTGCGAGTTGAGATTGTAGACTATTGAGGTTATGCCCTAAGGCTCTCCCCAGGCCGGCTTATATAGATATCTGGCCTAGGGTTTATAGGGGAGATCTATCCGGCTACGTCTAAGAGTCGGTTATAGAGTACATCTTGAACTACAAGTAACATTATGGGCCTAAGTCGGTAAGTCTTCTGGGCCTTCCCATAGCCGGATTGGACTCCGTCTTTCTCCCTGACTAGGTCACCCGTGAAGCAAAGCTCTAACCCGAAGTGGGCCACCCTGGTCAGTGAGGAACTGTGAGGATACCTGGAAAGTATATCCCCAACAGATTCAGTTGGATGGCGGTCTATGTATAATGTTGTAATGCCCAATCAAGTTCCAAAGGAGTCAAGATGATTAGTATATGCATGTATTGCTTTCTCGATGTTTGTCAATTCCCCCACTGTAATTTGTTCACCTAGCATGTTATCTATCTTAAGGAGAGCCACCTCTAGTGAACTATGGATCCCGGTCCTTTTCTTTTACATACAATCTACAAACTGTTTACTGCTTTGTGTTTACTTTCTGCAAACTATTACTTTCTTCCATTCGATACGTTAATCCTTTGTTTTCAGCAAAACTGGTGAAATTGACAACCTTATCGCAAGTTGGGGACAAAGTTCTGTGGTTGTGTTGTGCAGGTCTCCACGTTGCTGCTGGCACCGATAGTGCGCCCTGCCAACGTTCAGCTAGCTACATCTTTGGGGTGTTTCCTTGCTCCTACTGGATTGATAACCTTGGTTTCGTACTAAGGGAAAACTTGATGTTGTGCTCATCATACCTTCCTCCTGGGGTTCCCCAACAAGCTCGATATATTTTGGGCCATCAAGCATATTTTCTGGCGCCGTTGCCAGGGAGTCAAGGATATCTTCACAAGGGGAGTCCCTCATAACCAATCTCTTTACTTTGTTATTTTTGTTTTGCTTAGTTTCTTTATCAAAAACACACAAAAATTAGTCTTACTAGTTTGCTTTCTTTATCAAAAACACACAAAAAATGACTACTCTTGAAAACACTAAGTTGTGTGACTTCACTAGCACCAACAACAATGATTTTATGAGCACACCTATTGCTCCACCTATGGCTGAAAATACTTTCTTTGAGATAAAACCTGCTTTGCTCAATCATGTTATGAGAGAACAATTTTCTGGTATTGGTAATGAAGATGCTGCTTCCCATCTAAATAACTTTGTTGAACTTTGTGAGATGCAAAAGCATAGGGATGTAGATGGTGATATTATTAAGCTGAAATTGTTTCCTTTCTCTTTGAGAGGAAAAGCTAAAGAATGGTTGAATTCCTTGACTAGGAATATTATTGATTCTTGGACTAAGTGCAAAGATGCTTTTATTGGAAACTACTATCCTCATGCTAAGATTATATCCATGAGAAGTGAAATAATGAAGTTTAAACAACTTGATAATGAGCATGTTGCTCAAGCTTGGGAAAGAATGAAATCTTTGGTTAAGAATTGTCCCACTCATGGACTGACTGCTTGGATGATCATCCAAACTTTTTATGGAGGACTGAACTATTCTTCAAGGAACCTATTGGATTCAGCTGCTGGAGGTACCTTTATGACCATCACTTTGGGTGCTGCAACAAAACTATTGGATAATATGATGGTTAATTATTCTGAATGGCATACTAAGAGAGCTCCACAAGGTAAAAAGGTAAATTTTGTTGAAGAAACCTCCTCCTTGAGTGATAAGATTGATATTATTATGTCTATGCTTGTTAATGGGAAGGCCCATATTGATCCAAATAATGTTCCTTTAGCCTCTTTGGTTGCTCAAGAAGAGCAAGTTGATGTGAACTTCATAAGAAATAACAATTTTGGCAATAATGCTTATAGGAATAATTTTGGTAACAACAATTATAAGCCATATCCTCCCAACAATGGTAATGCTTATGGAAATTCCTACAACAATAATAGGAGTTCTCCCTCTGAACTTGAAGTTATGCTTAAGGACTTTATTAGTAAACAAACTGCTTTTAATAAAACTATTGAGGAAAAACTTTCTAATGCTGAAAGAAATATAGCATCTTTGGCTGAAGCTCAATCTTCTTTGAATAAAATGGCTGCAAAACCTGAAACTAATGATAATGCCTTTGCAGCTACTAATGATATACAAGTTAGAATTGATGAAAATGTTAGACTATTGGCTGAATTACATGCTAAGTGGGAAAAAGAAGATGAAATTGCTAGAAACATTAGTGTTTCTACTATCACTACCACTAGTGTTGAGGCTAGTAATAGTTCTACTACTTTAGATGATAAATTTGATTTTGATCTTGATGGTTGCAATATCTCTAAAGTTATTAAGTTCCTACAAAAGCTTGCTAAAAGTCCTAATGCTAGTGCTAAGAACATGGCCTTTACAAAACACATTACTGATGCTCTCATAAAGATTAGAGAAGAAAAGATGAAACATAAAGCTTCTATTCCTATAAAACAAGAAGATGGTTGGGAACCCATCATTAATATGAAAGTGAATGACTTTGATCTCAAAGCTTTATGTGATCTTGATAGTAGTGTTTCTATTATGCCTAGAAGGATTTATGATATGCTTGATTTGCCTCCACTTGAAGATTGTTATTTGAATGTCCCACTTGATGATAATGCTAAAAAAACTCATGGGGAGTCTTAATGATGTTCTTATTATGGTTAACAATGCTTATGTCCCCGTTGATTTCTATGTTTTGGATGTTGAATGCAATGCTTCTTGTCCTATTACTTTGGGAAGACCTTTTCTTAGAACTGTTGGTGCCATTATTGATATGAAAGAAGGCACTATTAAATATCAACTCCCACCCAAGAAAGGTATAGAACACTTCCCTAAGAAGATATAGAAGATTTCTTTTGCTTCTCCTATGAAAACGAAATTCGGTTTTAATGCTTCTTCATTTGAGAACACTTGATTCTTTCTTGCTTCTTATGCCTAACTTAAAGGTGTTAAAGAAAAGTACTTATAGGGAGATAACCCAAAAGTTTTAGATGAGTCTTGGAAGTTATTACCTCTGTAATAACCTCTCCTTATCCTTTTTATTTGCTTTTTGTTCCAAGAGGAACCTCTAATGAGAGAGAAGTAATGATTGGGAAAGTTGCTGTCCCGGAACAGATTTCTGTGCTTCACCGTAAAAATTCGTGTAAAATCTCTGTACGTCCTTTTGAGGCGTGAATTTTTGTGCTTCTGACCCAGGTTGTTATCTAACTTTCGTTATTTCAACACTTTTTGATTTGAGAAACAGAGGGTCTTCGAAAAAAAACGTCTTTACCTGCTGGTCTGTTTTGATAGATTTCTGCCATTTTCTGCATTTGCTTCTTGTTGGTTCCTTTTTGAGTTCTTTTGGGGAATTGAGATTTTTGAGGGAAGTTATACAGTATCTAGTGTTCTAATGGAAGTTTATTTGGTGTTAGAACTGAACCTTAAGACTTATTTATCTTGAGTGCACTAATGTTGCTAATAAAGACTGCGTGAAGTTTTGTATGAAGGAAAAATTTCAGATGTATGGAAGGAATGAGTAATGAGATGAATGATGGACTAAAGCTCAAGCTTGGGGATGCCACGCGTGTCACCCCAAGAAATATCCAAGAAGTAAAAGCGTCAAAGCTTGGGGATGCCCAAGGCATCCCCTCTTCATCAATAAAAATCACAGGTTTCTTCCAAACGCTTCATTTTTATTGTTTCATGCACAGTTGTGTTGTTCTTGGAGCGTCTTCTTTTTCGTTTTCGTTTAGTTTATCGTTTGCTTTTGTTTGCTTAGTTTTGCTGAATAAATTGGTTGGACTCCCTCTTTCATACATTGGTTTTCAAATAGTTTGATTTGGTTTGGAAAAGAGTAGGAAAGTTCATACTTATGTGGTAAAAAGAGCTTGTTTTTGACTGTGGCCTATGTTTTGTCATGCCATGCTTGATATTGTTTTGGCTTTATGCTTAGTATTCTTTGCTGTAGCATGACTTGTTATAAACAGTTGAGATTGCTTAATGTGCCTTGGATGAATCATGCTTTGTTTTAGCATATTAAAGCATAGTATAGTGGTATTCTCTTTTGATGCTTTATTTGGGCTGACTTGGCGCATGCTCACACCATGTTATGACTATCCAAAGTCACCATAGCCTTTATGATCCTTTAGTTTTCAACTTGTAGTATCACTTTATGCTTTGATCAATGATGTTTTGTCGCTCTACATGATTATGGCCATTATTGCTCTCTTAGTTTGTCGCTCCCAGTCTTTTGCTAGCCTCCACAACAAAGTATGAGTTCCACTCATGCATCCAACTCCCTAAACCAAGTTATTCCAAAGAGTCCACCATACCTACCTACTAGCTTATCCTATTCCAAGTATATTCATGCTTTTGTTTACCTTCCAAATTAAACTTGTTATGAGAAAACTAGTGATTGAAGCTCTCATGAACTTGATGACACACTTTACTTTTCTTGCATTTAATAAACTTGAACCATTGGGTCCTTCTTTGTTGCGTATATGCTTGCGCTTTATAAGTTGAAATTAGCAGAACCATGTATAATGGGGAATGCTTTCAACATTGCACTTGTACTTTGTACCCTGTTGATATCATGTTCTTTTGCTTATGGATCCCGACGGTGTGAAATAAAAGTGGAACTTGTAAGATCATGGAGTTTGTATGTGTGTTAGAGAAACACCTGGGCCGCTAGCCTAAGACATGCCTAGTCATGGTGGAAACTTTCAGCATCCCCATAATGAGCACTCTATAAGCATCCTTAATAAAAACCTATGCAAATAGCAAATAAAAAGATCGCTGAGATGCTCATTGTCTGCTTGCCTTGTCATTTTGATTATGGGATAGCTCCTGTATCATGTGCAAGGGGTACCCCGTTGGAGGTTCTTAATGATACACATGTACTTACAATGACAAGAGCTTACTCGTGACTAAAGTTGAGTAGCATGAGGTTCGGTCTTCGTAAGTAAGGGGCATGAGATTTCGGTTTATAATTTGTCAAGCATATCCTCTTAGTTGTGTCACTTTAACCTTAATCACCTTAAAGATTCTTATGATAGGGGCAATGAGAGCCGAAAGCTATAAGTACCATAATTTTTGGAAGCTCTTTATGAGACTTGAATTCCTACTTCCTTCTATGAAGGCCTTTCTTCCACCATTACATTGAGTCTCCACCTTCTATCTTTATGCACCTACTTTGAGAGCATAGTGGCCATTCTTAGTTCTATGTGCATTGTCCCAAGACTAGTTGATTGATGCATAACTTGATATTGCTTGTTTTAAACTATTTGTATCTAGTCACTCTTATGAACTTTGAAGGTGTCCTATGCATTTATATTTGCTACTCTATGAGGGACAAGCTGAATACTATTATGCTATGCTTTCTTTATGTGAAACAAACAAACGACTTGCAAAGCATTGCTATTCATGAATCTTTTGTTTGTGCCTTTTCATGTTGCATCATAGTTTCTTTGTCTTATTGCTAGAACTTTGTCTTTCATGTTATGATTGAAGTACTATGATCCCAGCTTTGAATGTTTTACAAATACTTTGATCAAGTCTTTGATGGTGCATGTCACCTCAAAAATTATTCTTTCTTTTTATCACTTACCTACTCGAGGACGAGCAGGAGTTAAGCTTGGGGATGTTGATACATTGCAAATGTATCTATAATTTTTGATGTTCCATGCTTGGTTTTATCCACTTTTTTGTGTTTTGTCCACACTTTGGAGTACTTTTCTTATGATTTCTTGGACTAGCCTATTAACAAGAGCCATAGTGCCAGCTGCCTATTTTCTGCTGTTTTTGGTTCCAGGAAAGTCAGAAAATGAATATTCTCGGAATTGAATGGGACAAAAGCCAAAGTGCCTATTTTTCCGGAAGTCATCAGATGCCAGAATACGAGACAGAGAAGGGCTGGGGGCCGGCCACACCACCTGGCCGCACGGCCAGGCCTGGCCCGCGCCAGGGGGTGGTCTGGCCAACCCCAGCACCCCCTCGGCCTCTCTTTCCGCCTATAAGATGCCCTCGGGACGAAAACCCTAAGTACCCGATCAAAGATCCACGAAAGAGTCTGTAGCCGCCGTCGTCTCCATCCCTAGATCGGGAGGGATCTTAAGCTCTTCCCGGCACCCTGCCGGAGAGGGGAATTCACCCTAGAGGCCTTCTTCATCATCATGCAAGCCTCCGGTGTGATGCGTGAGTAGTTTATCTCTGGACTACGGGTCCATGTAGTAGCTAGATGGCTGGTTCTCCTCCTTTGTGCTTTCATGTCTAGATCTTGTGAGCTCCGTTCATGATCAAGATCATCTATTTGTAATTTTGCATGTTGTGTTTGCGGGGATCTGATGGATATTGAGATGCTATTTCAGATTGATTATTGATTCTATCATGTCTTTGTTATTTGTGATCTTGCATGATTTCCGTTGTTAGTAGCTATCTTGGCCAAGTAGATGCTAGCAACTCCAAGAGTTAGTATTTATGCTCGATAGTGGGTTCATGCCTCTGGTAATCTGGGGAAGTGACAGAAATCTCTAAGGTACTAGATGTGCTGTTGCTACTAGGGAGAAAACAACAATCCTTTGTTCATAGAACGATCATATTGTTTACTTTACACGCAATTCGTAAAGCAATAATCTGTTGCTTGCAACTTAATACTGGAGGGGGTTCGGATGATAACCTGAAGGTGGATTATTAGTCATAGATGTAGTTGTATGGCGGTCTATGTATAATGTTGTAATGCCCAATCAAGTTCCAAAGGAGTCAAGATGATTAGTATATGCATTTATTGCTTTCTCGATGTTTGTCAATTGCCCCGCTGTAATTTGTTCACCCAGCATGTTATCTATCTTAAGGAGAGTCACCTCTAGTGAACTATGGATCCCAGTCCTTTTCTTTTACATACAATCTACAAACTGTTTACTGCTTTCTGTTTACTTTCTACAAACTATTACTTCCTTCCATTCGATACGTTTAATCCTTTGTTTTCAGCAAAACCGGTGAGATTGACAACCTCATCGCAAGTTGGGGACAACGTTTTGTGGTTGTGTTGTGCATGTCTCCATGTTGCTGCTGGCACCGGTAGTGCGCCCTGCCAACGTTCAGCTTGCTACACCTTTGGGGTGTTTACTTGCTCCTACTGGATTGATAACCTTGGTTTCATAACTGAGGGAAACTTGCTGCTGTGCTCATCATACCTTCCTCTTGGGGTTCCCCAACGAGCTCGATATATTTTGGGCCATCAACGCGTGATGGTGAGGTGTCTCCAACTCGGTATCACAGAGGTCGGAGAGATGGAGGGCGGTGGCCGCGGCGTCGTTGTCGTCCGATGAGGCGTCTCTAGCTCGCGAGCATCGAGGACGGAGATATGGAGGGCGGCGGCCACATCGTCGGCCGGTGAGGCGTGTCTAGCTCGCGAGCATCGAGGTCGGAGAGATGGAGGGCGGCGGCCGCGGCGTCGTCGTCGTCCAGTGAGGCGTCTCCGGTGAGCGAGCGTCGAGGATGGAGAGATGGAGGGCGGCGGTCACAGCGTCGTCGTCGTCCGGCGAGGCGTGTCCAACTCGCGAGTGTCGAGGTCTTGTCGTGATGATCCTCGTAAGAGCTGCTATTCCCAACTGTAACTTAACACCAAATTTGGGCGCTCTTCTTGTGTTTTATCTTAAGAATCAAGCTCTTCAAGTCCATGGTCCCATATGCGGAGGAGGAGTTGTCACCGCTCTCGCTCGAGTACTTCACATCAACCTAGGTAATATCCAACCGTTTGTAGGTGTTCGTCGTCTCGGTTTCGCTACTCTCAAAACTTGTGGTATGGTTTCTAAATTACATGGTAGATACTTATTTGATATACTTGGAGCTGATCACTTGATCCAAACTTCTTTGCCTAATGGTTTGTTATCTATCGAGAATGGACGTCTGCATTATGATGCACATGTTCAAGCAAGATTACCCCAACAAGAAACATCCGTGGATGAAGAAGGAGAAGATGAACAAGTAGAACAAGAAGGTCCCAATCAAGATCAGCAGCCACCAAACTAATACACCATGTATTAAGACATCTACGCGGTCGAAGGAAATATACAGAAAATGAGCAACCTCTCCATCAACCTTCAAGATGACATCGCGAACGTATTAACCCAATTCACCGATTGGAGCAGCCAATGGAACTTGGGGAATTGTCCACCACCATAATGAGCAACAAAAGGGCTTGAAGAAACCCTGAGCTTAGGGATGCGTTCTTTAAGCATTTATATTTGTGTAATAATTAGGTTGTACTCTAGCTCTGTGAGAGCTTTTAAACACTCGTGTTGGGCTCGCTCCAACACTTTGCTATTTCATTTGGTTTTTTCTTTCTTTTTATTTTTCATTTGTTTTTATTTTCTAGTATCTTGCTTGGTCGCATGTCTTTTCTATTCTTTCATCCGCACCTCAAAAATATAAAAAGATTTTATTTTTATCCCTTTTTCATGAAAGTGGATTTTCCTATTGCCTCTGTGCTTCAATTTTTTTATAATGAGAGTGATTTGATTTGAGTTCTGAAGGAACACATCCCCATAAGGAACATAACCGTTAAGTCACTCATGAGAGGTATGTCCTATGTCCCCCACTTTAGAAATTTCAAATGTTTATCCTAGTTAGTCAATTTGTTAAGATGATATGTTAGTGGGAGTAATTCAAATAGTTAGTAAAACTTTTTATTTATATGGATAATTAGTTGTGAAAGCTTTTTCCATAGTTTTTGTAGATAGCCGAGCCTTGCCTTGGAAATAATATTGTCAAATAAGTACAATAAGAAAAGTCTCCAATTTATGATTGTATGTTGAATGATTATGTTAAGAGTTTACCTTTGAAGAAACTTAACCCCATAGATATATTGATAGACTTGATGACACTCTTGAAAGGAGTTGTTTGATTGATATGAAGTCTAATGGTATTATTGAGATGCATGCCAAAGCTAAAATTATGAGTCAAAAGTATGATATTATATAAAGCTTGTTTATGTTTTTTAGGCACACCTTTGTGATGCCAACAACTCCGCTGGCCTACGAATGATCAAGGGTATAACCCCTGATTTCGGCTAATGAGTTGACGACATGGGTAAAAATTATTATTGTAATGGGCAAAAGTATTGGTATTCTCGAAGGCTATGCAAATTGTTTCTTAAAAACCATTCAATGATACTTGTTCGAAACTATATTTAAAATAAGAGTCACACAAAAAACTTTGTCATGGTCTCGTTACTACTACATGAACTTTCCTGAAAGACAATGAATAGAACAGTAGTGTTTTTGTAGTATTGTTCTATTGATATGGGTGTCAGTAAGACATTTCGTTGTTATGCTACTTAGAACATGATCTCCCATACTTAATTTTGCTAATATGAAACTTCCTAGTGTTCCTTGGCAAGCTGGGAGTTAAATAGAGAAATTGGAATGATTGTTACACTTCTAGTTGTTTATACTTATATCAAACTCTACTTTGATTATTTTGAGTTAACAAATCTTGTATAGTACTCTTGGCACTTCTCTAATTTTGATGATCCGTTCAAATGGAAGAGGTGTTGGATGCATATGACTACCAACCATAAGTGAATTCATCTTCTCGTTATTTTAGTTTAAACGCTGAGTTTCTTATGGTCTTGTTTGTTTCTTGCTCGAGGAAGGTCAACGTTTGAGCTTTGGGGAAGTTGGTGGATGTGAAAATAGCCATCTTTCTCCGTGTTTAAAATCGCATTTTTAGTCAAGAAATTGACCAATAATTTCTCTAACCTTTCTACTAATGACTAATTATTGTAAAGATTTGCAATCCTTGATTTTAATTCGTGTTGTGCAAGAAATCACACTTTTAAAGCGAAATCAGGAGCAATTGATCAATATTATCACGTTACTAAGTCGACCAAGTTAACTGGGACGAAAAGAAGGTGTCTGCAAGCTTAACGACCAACCGTACGGGCAACGCCCGCCCGTACGGCCCGTCCGTACGCTGTGGCGTTGGATTTATTAGGTCAAACACTATAACTTTCGTGAAGATGCCTATATATTTTGAGACTCCAGCCGTCGTGCAGAGAGCCGCCATTCTCAGATTGCATTACAACATCAGTAAAGGAGATCCACCACCATAGTTCATCCTCTCCACCCTCCATCCACTCCATAGCCATATCCTTCTTCTTGTACTTGAGATCTAGTATTTTGCACGATGTTTTCTATAGTTCATCTCATTGTTACGAGTGAGTAGTCCTCACCGGCTGCGGGTTAGGGTGAAACCTCGTAGCGATTATATGCATCTAATATATAGAAATGTCGTGTGGTGATTGAATATATATTTGTATTTTTGTTTCTTTATCTCTTGTCTCGATCTATGGACTTATAAGTACCCAAGATCTTATGATTGATAAATAATTGACTGAGGTGAGTAGTGAACACCGATTCATGCGAAACCTAGTGATAGGTATCCATTCGGGAGTAACATCGTCTTTCTTAATGCTTTGATCTATATTTTACGTAATAATTTTATAGCCCGGTGCTTCGTGATATAACGGTTGGATCAAAAGACTATTGCTATGCCTATGCCTCGCAGGAGCATTAGTGTTTACAGATGTGCTGCCCACAAAAGTTATCTATGTCAGATAATTTCACACATGAATCTTCTTATTATTATCTTTATCCCATATGTACGTGCAGCTGCATGTCAATCTTCAACCCAGTCTATTTTCATCCATTGCAACAACCAACGATTCAAAGTAAACTAGAAAGGTCTGGTAAAAATAAGGTAAAATGAATAAACAAGTCTTGTAGACGTGCTTTATTATTTCCATATAGCAATAGCTTCCAAAGGTTCGATACACCTAGGTCTAATAGGGAAAAAGCTACTATATTGCATTCTTAATCCGGATCAAAGGTATCATGGTCTATGTCCCGGTCGCCACCACCTCGTGCGCGTCTGTGGTCCTCGGCGCCCGCAATCTGTTCGGTCGTTTGTCGGGCCCACTGATCATGGATAGCTAGGGAGAGTTATTCTTCAACAATGTCATCAACAAATCGTCAGACGATTCTGATGATGACACCGAGCTCCATGTGGCCGTGGATCTTCTCATCCATGACCACGAGGATAACCAAAGGCCACTTTTCAGGGAGCAGATGTGGGAGGGCATGACTGGTCGTGTGATCATGCACGATATGATCGTTGAGGTGGAACGTGATGACACAGTTGAATTTCAAGGTGAATTGGTTGTGCCTCATCCCGGTCCACCGATCCATCATAAAATACGAGACTGTGGAACTCACAAGCAACTCTAAAAATATTTGATTAAACATATGTGGAATCATGTTGAAAGCCACTAGGTCTTTCTTTTATTTCTATTTGAATTCAAATGATCCTAATAAACTATGCACGAATGGCTACTTTGTTATTTTTTAATGAACTATGATGCCTAAATTTGAATATCACTATCTATGTATGTGCAGAGATGGCAAAAAAGAAATCCTCACTATCTATGTACGTGCAAAGATGACAAAAAAGAAAAAATGTCCGTGCACGGACAAATGATAGGTGTCGTTGGATGGAGTGACCTGTCTCAGAGCGGACATAGGCCTCAGGTTTGTCGATGGGCCACTATAAACGAACACTTTAGGTGTTCAAAATAGGGTGGCCATGGGAATTTCCCTTTCGCCTATACGATGGTAGCGATGACTGCCCGCCTGGCCACGCGCGGTGGTGTAAAACTCATGGGAGCAAGTTAAGCATTGTGTTGGCATAGGAGGGACGAGTGGTGCAAGAGGTGGCGCGGTTCGCTGTCGACTTCCTCTTCTCCTCGATGGCCCGGGCCTTCTTCTCGGTAGCCCACGCCTCCTCCTGCTTCTTCTTGCGGAGCACCAACTCTGACACCAAAACCTTGGCCGCCTCCATCGATTTGTTCTTATCCTTGACGACCTTGGTCTTCTTCTCGGCGTCCTAGAGATCCTCTCGCTTCTTCTCGTAGAGCGATGACTCCGACACCACTTTGACCTCCGACGACATCTGCATGCAACGAACGCAAACGCCTTAGGGTCAGGTCAGATTGAGCCGAGGCCCGAGGAGTAGACGAGACAGAGGGATAGGTTAGGAAGGACGCATGCTTACCTCAACAAGCTTCCCTGCAGGAGGATGAGAGGAGAAGATAGGGAGAGAGGCAGAGAGCGAGAGACGAGTTTCGTTTTTTTAAGATCCGAACGCCTGCGATCGTCTGGATTGGTTGTGACGGCCCACGCGACCCACCTTGATGGAACGTGCTGGCCTTAAGGGCACGTACAATGGTTATATCATAGCGATGCCATATAGAACGATAGGTGATATAGAGGAGAGAGAACCAAAAAAAGAGGTTTGTCTTATCTTAGCTAAGAGATGATCTCTTAGTAACAATTTCTCTCACCACAAATCTAGGATGTCTACTTATTAAAGATAAGACTAAAGAATAATCCATTATATATCATGTTTTATAGTTATATCTAGATTATGTGGCAGAACTAAGATAAGACGGTCTTATCAACCATTGTACATTGCCTAAGGCTGGTTACAGTGGGAGTAACTTCACTAGTAACTAAGAGTCCAACTCAGTATTTCTGCTTATGTGGCAATGATTTAATGAAGAGAGAGATAGATTGAGTAACTAAATATCACACATACCAAGACAAAGTGTGTCTACAACCTAATTAATATGACATTGCATGTCACCACACCTAAGTTATTTTTTACTATAAAGATAATAACTTAGACTAGTATAATATATGCATGTTACTACTCTAAGTTACTCTCTACTAAGCCTCGTTTTAGGCCCACTACAGTTGTCCGGTAGGCCCATCTAAACCTCCAACTGCGAACTCCTCTGTGTCACTGCCTCGCCGAAGCAACGGATCTCCGACGCCGTCGCCGGAGGGAGCCCGCGCGGATGCCATCCCCGCCGCGTCCGCTATCCTCAACATGCCCAATCCTCCTGATCATCCTCTTACTTCTCTCGTACGCGCCAAGGTGCGCCTCTTTTCTCCCTGTCTCCGGTCGCGCCTCTTGCCGGTACCGCTCGCCAACAGCTCCCCCGTCTGTTCCCCCGCAGCAGCCTGGAGGCAGAGGATGCGAGGGCCCTTCGCGTCGGCGATGAGCTGGTGGGCGAGACGATGCCGCTCCGCCACGGGCGGAGGCTCTACAGGCTCGCCGGCCTGCGGCCGCCCGCGTGGTACGAAGTCAAGATCTCCTACCCGGCCTCCGTACGATCTCGCCCTTCTTATTGGTTCTGAAGACACACGGAACCTTAGTCACCAGCGAACCCATTGCAGCTTCTTGTTCTTGAAGGCGTTGCCTGTGGTTGCAGATACCTTCCAGCTTTTCGATTCGGCTCGTGAACGATCCTGACGCTGTGGAGGATTTGGGGAGTAAGAACAGGAGGCTGCTCAACACGGAGAAGATCATTTTCAAGGCTGAGAGCAACAAGCCGGTTGGTATTCAGTATCCTTTTAGCCAGAACTGTTGCTTGGCTGCAGAATCTGAGTGGCGCGCAGTCATGTGATGATTTATAATGGCAGTTTGTGGTTGAATATAGGTTTATGTTCTTGTCATGGTGGAGCCTGAGGGTGTGGTTGCAAAGCCAAATGTGCCGGAGAGAGAGCTTGCCCTGTTCAACATTGGTAAGCTAGTGCTTGTTACTGTCTCTGTACATCTCAATTTTCCTTGGTGATATCCAAAATTGATTAGCCAATAGCCTTTGGTATGCTTGTAATGTTTGTTTACGTTTCCCTTATGAGATTAGTCGAACTAGGACAGGGATTTTGTAATTGTAACTACCATGCTGCGTTTACCACTAGGTTGATCTGTTCCATAGTTTTGTCGTACCAGCCCAGAATGAACTTTTGCTTTGAGCAGCATCACAAATTTGAAACCTATCAGTGCTCTGTGTCACTTCCCAGTTTATCTAGGAATGAAAAGGTCTTGAAATTTGGTGAACATCTTTCCATACAATAAATATTCCTGTACCAGTTAGCCTAAATACTAGTATGTGATTAATTGTATCAGTGAAGTAGATGATCTAATGGCAACACTTTTAGGCGATTTTTACATTAGCCACCTAAAGTAACCATTTAAAGGGAAATTAAATCATTGTTCACTAACCTAACAGAATATAACCATTTAAAGGAAAATTGAAACATTTCTCCATTTTGTTGCTAGAAGATTAAAGTAACAGACTAACATCTGCCAGAAGAGATCCTCCATTTTGGTTTCACTATTCACGTTTCCTTATGTGCAATCTATGCGTCCTTATATGTTTGTACAACGACAGTATTCTTTTGGGATTGTAGTGAACAGTTTGCTGTTCTAGAAAGTTTAGTTTGGTATGAATGTCTTCTATTCCCATTAAAGAGTGAAGCATTTTGTTGTGTCTTCTGGCCATAAAATATAAATAATTGTGTTCCCTGCCACAACCTGACATGATGACTCTTATCACATCTGAATTGCATTAGTACGATTGTACCAAATTCACGATCATACCTAATATCAATTTGAGAATGATATTTCATTGACTGGATCAAACTTTGAAAGTGATCTTCAGAAAGTTGGTCTAGTAGAGATCCGTGGTCTCCGAATTAATGATTTGTTAAGTTAATTTCTATTAGTACTGGATTGTGGGTTGTAAAGCCTTTTACACATTTGTTCCATTTTGTTTCAGTGGCTGTATTTCTACAGAAGCTGTACCCAATCTAAAATATCTGAATCATGTTCTTGCAGTGGTATTATACACAGACATTAGCTAGGTTCCTTGTGAACTATATACAGTTAATCTTAGTTTCTCCAAGGCGATGTGAGTTAGAATAAATGAGTAGGAACATTTAGTTGGAGAAACATATTTCATTGGCTGTAGATCAAAATTCAAAAGTGATCTTGAGAAATTTGGGCTGGCCTTGTAGAGATCTCGGGTTACTTGAGTATCTTTTCTGGTTAATTGTTCTTTTATTTTAGTACTTTGATTCTAAAGCATTTTACACACTGGTTCCATTTTGCTTCACTGACTGTGTTTCCATGGAAGCTGTAATGAGCCTAAAATTTCTAAAGCCAGTTCTTTCACAGCTCCTAGTGAATTTTTGTATACAAGCAATCTTGATTCCTCCAAGGCCATGTGAATTAGCATAAGTTAGTAGGAGCATTGATACTACTGTACACATGAGCATCAATAACTATGTGAACTTTCATGTTCACAACGCAGAAAAGGGAAGCTTAGTTACTCCGAGACCATGTGATTAGCACCAACATGCAGGGGCAACCCCTTTCTGGTAAACGAATCCTTGCACATAGTAAAGTAGTCCCATTCAATCCCTTTGGATGTTCCGAATTAATTATGTCTAGTTTTCCCTTTCTTGCATTTGGTTATCATTGCACAGATTGCTTAGAGCACCTAAACAATGTTTAATCCAAATCATACCATTTTATTTCCCTTGCTGTGCAGTTTGTGATGAACTTCTTCTGGGGATACCACACTTTGCCTGGTGGGTTGGAGTTGCAGCACTAATCTCCATTGTGCTGGCATCGCTGGCACCATATTTCCTCCCACTGCACAAGCTCCTTAACTACGAAGCCGTGGAGTCGAGTGACGTTGATGAAGCTAAGCTTTCGTGATGGAATGGAACGGTCAGCTGTATTAATGTCCAGTATAGCATATCAGGCTAGTGTATCTCGCTCTTTCTTCTCTCTTTCCTTTCTGCCTTGCATCAGACTCTGTTGTGCGAGCATCTGATGTTGACTGTGCAACCCTAGAGTTCAATGCTAGATATATCGTTTCGATGTCATACAGCTGCCTCATTTCGATGTCATACAGCTGCCTCATCAATGTATCGCTATTCAGATTTATCGAGTTTTTACGCCACTCGAAAGACTAGTGGACCACAAATTTCCGATGTTTTTTGGATGGTGACGTTTCCCATGTTAATCTTACTCTTGTGTTTGGAAGGGGACCGTTCTCATATCACTTCTGCCGTGTGATGGAGGTCAGTGGTTAACACTTGACAGTTACCCATGCATGGATGAGCAACATAACAGTTGTGCACCATCAATTACCAGCTTAATCTCCTGGTTAAGATGATGACTAATCTCCTCCTACTTCAGGTTAGTTACGTCTGCTTCTCCTTTTCTCGTCTTTGGTTATCATTGCCATGCTAGATTGCTTAGAGCACCTAAACAACGCTCCTAATCCAAATCTCACCATTTTATTTTCCTTTGCTGTGCAGTTCGTGATGAACTTCTTCCTGGGATACCAGATTTGCCTGGTGGGTTGGGACTGCAGCACCAATTGCCATCGTGTTGGCATCACTAGCACCATATCTCCTCCCGCTACACAAGCTGCTTAACTAGGGAGCTGCGGAGTCGAGTTATGCTGATGCGGCCAAGCTTTCGTGGTCGACACAGGGTGTCGAGCCTCGGTGTGACGTGTTGCTGTATCAATGTTCAGTTCCGCATAGCAGGCAAGCATATCTTGTTCTTTCTTCTCTGTTCCCTTTCTGCCTTGTGCGGTTGTGCCAGACGCAGCTGTGCAAGCATCCGACGGCGACTCCACGACCATAGGTGTTCAATGCTAGGGAGTATATCTTTTCGATCTCGCGCCGGCGCCTCATCAATGTACTATCGGAATTCTGTTTCACTGTATGTCTTGCTACTTGGAAGGACTGTTGGACCACAAATTTCCCATGAGTTCTGGATGCGTACTTTTCCCATGTTCATCTTACACTTGTGACTGAAAGGGGACCGGTGTCGATGTCTCGTTCTGATATCACATCGCCGTGTGGCCGAGGTCAGTGGTAACAAAGCAGTTGCTCATTCCATCCATTTTCAGTTGAGCATCGCCCGGTTTGGTCAAGATCATGGTCATTGCTGGAAGAAGTGAGGGAGGACGATGGTGCGGTGGTCACTGACTGATCGATCGACCTGTACGTCGAATGGCTCTGATAGATAACAGGCCGTTGAGCTTGCACGGTCACGCTCTGGCAAGATACCGAGCCGTCTGTCTATTAAGCCTGTAAACGTCGGCCATGAATGGCCCTTTTTAAGGCTTCTCTTGTCACAGCGACGGGACGACCAAGTAGAGACAAAGACTATATCCGTCGTCGTCGTCGTCATCACTTGCAGTGACGCTGCGAAATTAAGGCGAAAAGAACCCGTACCGGCCGTCGTGTCTGCCCGGCCTCAAGTGTGCATGCATAAAACCCTCCTAAAAAAACTCTGTTAAAAAAAAACCTCCTAAAGACAATTTAGGTCCTCGTCGTACAGAGCATAATCAAATGGCATTTGTTGACCAACGAAAAACTGGAACTTTGATACGTATGAATTTCCTACATGCTCAGGAAAAACTAAGAATTTGCTCAAACATCTACTGTAGTATAGTACGAATTTTCTACTCATGAATTTCTCTTTCTGTCGTGTGCTCGGAACGAACTGAAACTTCGTGGTGTAGGTGCTCATAATGCAGCGCCGCGCCGCGCGCCTGCGGCAACCGCGAACCACCCGTACAACGACGCGGTGCCAATTCCCAATCCCACCGCCGTGACCGTGACAGGGCCGCCGCCGATCGCACGCACGCGCGCGATCCCGATTGATCGCCGACGACGACGTCGGCTCCCTCCCAGCCACAACTATCGATCGCCAGCAACGTGGTGCCGCGGGTCACTGCGACACGACAGCTAGACATAGGCTAGCTCCGTAGGCCAACATTCATGGCGGCCGGCCCTGTCGCGTGCGTGGGTTAAGCCGTCATTTTATTTTTATTTTTTTGACAAACCGTTATTATACTCGCTCGCTTTCAGTGCCGTTGCGCGTTACATATTCAGTGCTAGCGATCGACATCAGTTCTCATTTTTTGCTTGCATCGTGATCGATCATGTAGTTTAACGGAGAATGACCGATGTAGCAAGGAGATCGAGGTCGAGGGGACGCCTATACTAGCTCAGCCGTCCGTTTGATCGAAACACGGAACCAACACCTTGGCTGGCACCTCGTTGATTACCGGACAAGTGCTAGCTTAGCTTCGGGAAAGAGATGGCGCCGAATGTTCCTTCATGAAATGAGCACTAGCAACAAGTTTTCACCCTTTTTTCTTTTCATCTTTACACGATTGGTTTAAAATGTGAAGTTACTTTAGATACAATGTGAAAAAAAAATCAGCAGGTCGTTGGCTCAGTGAAGTTGGATTAAGCTACTGCATTTTTTCAAGATTTTTTTTAAACTTCCCTATTTTGATTGATCTTTGGCTGAAAGTTATAAAAAGTACGAAAACTTCAAATCCGTTGTGCAAACTGAAATGAAAATTTCATTTTCCTCCAACTGGTGGATTTTTTTATGATTTTTAATGTTGATCTTTATTTTTGCTGGAAATTACGGAAGACGCAAGAAATTGGAACTGATGTGAAGGTTAGATTAAAGTTTTCTGATATTTTAAACTAAATTCACGCAGAGTTACAGAATGTGAATTTTTTGAAGGCTTCGGCTCAAGTCTGGTTGGAGGGGGAAAAACTAGGAAAAAATGCCACATATGCCAAGTGGAATCAGACTAGTGAGCTCACACTACACAAATAAACTAGGCTCCATATTAATGGACGAAACTTTGTTTAGATACGAATGCATCTAGTTTAAATACTTAACTAGTACGAATCTAGACAATGTTGAGGTCATTAACATGTACCGGAGGGAGTAATAGAGTCGATTCTGGCCCATGGGCTAGAGTAGGATTTCTCATCCGGCTGCAATCCATAGTTGCTAATTATTTTTATAGTAGCCCGATATTTTTCCACTGGCTCTAAAATTATTGGTGGCGTTTTTTAACCGACTCCAATACTTTATTATTAGAGTCTGTTTTTTCTTATTTGGAAAAAATGACTTATTGGGCGGCATTTGGAGTCTGCTCATTTTTTCTGGTGCGACTCTAATATTCAGATTTCTACTCGTGTCAAGTTGTCATAAACGGAATCAAACTGGCCAATCGCGAGATTTAAGTTCCATGAAACATTGTTTTTGTTATAAATTTCTTTCTGTTATGGTTTGTTTCCTAGCCCGAATAGTGGTGGTTTTGTGATGTTTGCTCTATTTAGTATGCGTGTAACGAATATATGTCGTTGTACAATGTACATGTGCACGAGATGACTTTATTTTCAGTTTAACCACTACAAAGCCCTGGGGTACCACCGTCGCTGGGCCTAGTCGACCGAAGAAGTAATTCCATACGCACATGTTGTTTAATTAATGCCATTCAAAAATGATGGTTGAATTAATAACGCGTGATAAAAACTCCTGAAGAGTAGGAGAATTGCACTCCATTGCGTTGAACAGAATGGTGACCACCTGCATGTATTGCAGCCACCAGCTTTTTAATTTATTAAGCTCTTCCCTATCAAGAATGCGACAATGCCGTACCCCACGACGTATGTGTCCAAACCAACTAGTATCCAACGTCGACCACTGTTAGTTGTTACATGCAGCTAGCTAAGGACTAAGGTTGTAGGTCATTGGGCATATCTGGATATGTCGATCGGGCATAAGAGGTTTAGCCAGAGAAATTCTCCAACAAACACGGTACTGTTCACTCCTGGATCTTACAGAGTGAATGAGGATGAGGAGGAGGCGAGGCAGATGCCATGGAAAAGGATTAAGGCAGAGGGGAAGGAAGATGGTGGAGATAATATCGGCGCTTGGCGCGAGTTGAGGCAAGGGATGTGAACAAAGGGGGGAGTGGTGGTGCGAGCGGCGACATGAGGAAAGAAGGGGATGATCCCAATAAGAAAAGTGAAGACGGGCGGGTGGTAGAGCTAGAAAGGATCCGGCGTTGAAGAGGAGTGTGATGCCAGGGGAAGTCGACTCGGTTACCGGGTCCGTCCTCTGAGGGATCGTTATCTCTCAATCGTGATCATCACTTTCTGTAAGAGAATTCTCATTGTTATTGTTCACTTTCCTGGCATCGATAGCGACAGTAGGCCTTCTCGATACAGCTCCACAATTTGTTTTTAGCGATGGCAAGAATCCAAAAGATACCTTTTTTCTTGTCTTTTTTCTGCTTTTTCATGGCATCGAAGCTACGCGTGGGAAAGCGATGCTGGCAACTCTGCCGCAAAAGGGGGCGGCTATCTTCTTCCCCAAAATGACAGTTCCACCAGAAGTAGGTAATGTCAGTGGATCTAGGAGACCGGGGTAGTGGTAATGGTCTCCCTTGACTCAGTGGCAAACTGCACACTCATGTAGAAAAGTTTCAACTAGGCAATCAAATTGCTCCAGCTATTCCAAGGGTCATATCATACGAGAAATGATAAGTTGTCAATGTGCTTAGAAGGTCGCTTCGTCGAAAGAATTAACACGACAAAAGGGCCACTAGCTTCCCTCCCCCCCCCCCCCCCCCCCCCCCCCACCCAAAAAAAAGGAGAGATCCGTTGCTTACTGTTCACTGAAACATCCGACCTTATGGTCAAGTCGTCCGCCTATCTTTCTGATCTCATTCGTTTTCCGATCATGCCATCCTCAATTGCTCTACTCTGCGGCAAAGGGAAGATGCGAACCGTATCAACTAATGAGCGGACCAGGAGCGGCTGGTAGAGCTAGAAAGGACCGAAGGAAGAATTATGATAATGAAAAACATCGATAAGCAAGAGAAAGAATGTCAAAGAGTATGGAAGGAGGCGTTCACTCCCTAAGACAAGCGGGCGAACACCTCTCGTCAGTTCAGTCCAGTCTCGACGGGGCAATTTGATCAGAAGAGCAACCACCCCATCCTAGCTACCACTACCAGTAGCATGCTAGGTTAGGTTCTCGTTGCTGCATCCTTGTCAAGCAACAAACTAAAAGATGGATCACTTGCTGGCCAGGGCGGCCCTGCCAAGCTGTGGGATCGAATTGAATCCATGGAAAAGGCCGCCAGTAATAGCTAAAATGTACACATGCGTCACGAGTTGCACGCGCGCACGCATTCCCCTGGGCTGGGACGTCGTCGTCAGAGCCAATTAAGCCCGGCCGGACGGACGGGTGGGAGGGTGGACGCCATTAACGAGGTGGCCGAGAGCTTATCGCTTGATCATCTAGCTCATAATCATCGGTAGAGTGTACAAGACGCTGTTACGCCGCTGCTACTAATTATCATACTGTTCACTCAGCGGCTGGTGATGGAACGCAAGTGTTCACTGGCACACCGTACGCGATTAAGCAGAGAGATACTGTTGCACTTGCGCGTCGGCCTATAAATCATAAATGTGGTCCGTAGTGTTGGTTGCTTTTTTTGTTGCTAGCGCGCCATTGCCTCGACGATTTTGCTATTGGGCAGTCGACTGCTAAGTTTTGGTGTAAAGTGTAGTGTCCACGTCGACCTTGAAAATAAATATTTTTTTTTATTAAATCCTCATAAATTGACCGATAAGGTGATATAAGTAGATTATAAGAATTAAAATAATACTAGTATGTTTTTGCTGAGTTTGAGGAGAGATAAGAGAAGCGGGCTATAAATTAGAAGTTAGTTGTAGCGCATGTAAATTATACTACTTCCTCCTTCAGAAATAACTGACTTAGGTTTGTCCAGATTTAAATTTATCTAGTGGCATTTTAGTGTACGCCGCTAGGGAGAGGCGACCGGAGGAGAGAAAACTCATCTAGGGGTTCCACACCCCTCGCCCGCGACGTCGCCTATCCGCTCCGTGTCCGTTGGCCCTAGGGCCTTGGAGGTGTGACGAACCACGGCCTCTCGCCAGCTGGAGGTTTTCCGTTTTTTCTTTCGTCTGTTTTCTAGTGTCTTCTTCGGGATGTTGAGGCGACGGCTATGTCCCGAAATCAGAATAAGGTCCTCCCGCTCTATCCTCGCTCTGGTGGCGTATGGAGGGCGCGTGAAGTCGTTTGTCGGCGGATCTCTTGGGATTCTGTCCGTTGTTGTGTTCGTCGGTTTGTTTTCAGGTCGGTCTCCTCCAATTTACGGATGTTATCATTGGCGATGGTTGCTTCTCTAGTGTGCTGGTCCTTTGTGACCTTAGCACGACGACTTTCCGTGTGTCCACTACAACAAGTTCTACTACGACAAGCTTTTCCCGGTTCCGGTGATGGAGGGACGAGGACGGCGGCGTGCCTTCGGCTTGCCCTAGTGTTTGTAGTCATGCTAGGTGGTCTAGTGACCTATTTGTAATTTTTTTATTACTTTTCGATCTCTTTTACTACAATTGATGATTATTAATAGATTGATGGAATTTCGCAAAAAAAAAGAATCTAGACAAATTCAAGTCAGTTATTTCTGGACGGAGTAGATTCGGATGTATCTCAGCATGTTTTAGTGCTAGATATATTTGAATCTAAGCAAATCCAAGAAAGTAATAAAGTAGTATATCTTTATGACTAACTATTATACATGTTGGATATATGGCTGACTATTGAAGTATTGAAGGACTATTGAAGTATTGAAGGACTGAGAGGTTGTGTCGGAAGTTGCAAAAAAACACGGGTACATCTTAAGGTGTGTTTGCTTATGTTGCATTCCTTAGAATAAGGCGTATAAATTTTGGTCAAAGTCAAACAATATAAAGATTCACCAGATTTTTAGAAGAAAACCACTACTCGTAATAACATCTATAATGTCAATCAATATCATTAAATAGACAACAAAAATACATTTTTATACTATATCTATATAGTAGTATCATATTAGTCAATAGTTTTTTCAATAACCTTGGTCAAAGCTAATATTGCTTGACTTTTCATAACAAATAGACGACTTATTTTGAGAATTCGAGGTAGTTTCTTTTAGGGTGGCTGATATATATTGAAGATGTGGATAAGAAAAGCATTTGGAGTCCAAAAGGGGATGAAGCGAAATTGTGGCTCTATCCAAAAAGAAGGGCGATAGCACACTCCCGGTCCAATATCTTAATTCAGTTTTGCAAATACCCATGGTGTGCTCGGTTCAACCGTACATTCGTGAAAATCAGCGGTGCAAAAGCCGATGTTACCATGTGACAATGAGGGTGGGAGGGTGGACGCCATTAAGGAGGCCGGAAGCTTATCGCCTGATTAGCTCATAGTGCCAGTCATCAGTAGAGTGCGCGACGCTGCTACGCTACTGTTACTAATTTAACACACTGTTTCACTCGCGGCAGGTGATGGAACATGTATGGGCTAGATTCACTAGCACACCGTACGTCATTAAGCAGAGTGGTACTGTTGCACTTGCACATCAGCCCATAAATGTGTGGTCCGTAATGTTGGCTGCTTCTTTTTTGTTGCTAGCGCGGGCAATGCCTCAACGGTTTTGCTATTGGGCAGTTGACTGCCCAATATGTAAGAAACGTGTACTGTCTACGTCGACCCCGTAAATAAAAAATGGTACGAATCCTCACCAATTGCCGTGTTTTTAACACCTTAGAGCAAGTACAATAGGTGATAGTATAACTAGAGAATTTAAATTATATAATATTTACTGAGTTGGAGGAGGATAAGAGAAGTGAGTTGTGGATTACGAATCATATGCAGCACATGCTCATAAACAATTTGTAAGAGTATGAGCCGTGTCATGTACTAACAAAATATAGTACTCCCTCCGGTCTATATTATTGTTCTTAACTTTATCTAGATTCGGATGTATCTAGTTAAATATTTAGACTAGATACATTCAAATCTAGACAAGATTGAGAACAATAATATGGACCGGAGGGAGTACATATTTATAGCTAAATGTGTTGGGCTATATAAATGACAACATGACATGGCATGCCTAATAGCTAGCTGTTGACTCTACTATTTAGTTTTTACATGGTTTATTATACTTTGTTTATTTCAGACGATGGGGGTCCGTGAAATTGCAAGGATACCACGCCATTATGAGAGTAGCTTCGGTGTGCTTGCTTGGGTTGTACTCCATTTGTTTCTTAAAATAAGACATATAAATTTTTTGGACAAAGTTGAACAATTTAAAGATTAACTTTTACAGAAAATTCATTAACATCATCTACTATGGAAAATTAATATCATTAGATAGGTAATGAAATATATTATATCTACATATTATCATAGTTGTCAATAATTTTTTCTACAACCTTCAAAGTTTTTTTTATCTATTGGTCAAAGTTAATAGTGCTTGACATTTTAGAAAAATAATATAATTCTTGTTTTGGGAAACGGTGGTAGTTGATGTTAGGGTGACCATGATATTGAAGATATGGATAAGAGAAGCATTTGGAGGCCAAAAGAGGATGAAGCAAAATCATGGCTCTGTTGAAAAAAGGCGATAACGCGCTACCTTAATTTATATTAGAACAATATAACAAGAACTCCCACATTATTAGAATAATTCAGTAAGACAGATAAAAATGACATAATGTTCATAGTCAACCCATACAACACCACACATTAGATACTCATATATACAAAAGGCTTGCATCATTCAAAAAAAAAAATCTCGCATGCATCCTCGGCGCCCTACTTGGATTGGCTGGGCATGAATAACGTACAGGGAAATCTCTGGCTGCAGCGCGTTGCGCCCTTCGGGTTGCAGTTTTTTGGAGCACTACTTCCCTCTCATTGCATGCTGGCAAGCAAGTTCATGCAGAACCACTCTGTGTACTAATAATGCTAGACTCAGAGCCAAAAGATCCATCAGATTTTCTCCACACCATCCCGTAAGCAAATTCCATAACATGTACCCCGTAAGTGTAGCATTATTGCTCTGTATACTGTTACAAACAAAGATATGCCTTTCTCTGCAAGCTGGGCCTCTACATACAGACATACAGTCTCGCACCATTACTGCATACTGGATCAACAGCCTCACCGGCAGCACAGGCGAGTACGCAGCGCAGGCATCGCGCTAGCTAGCTTAACTTGGACAGTTCAACCAACCCATAAAGAGACAGGAGGGCACTCGAGCTGAACAGTGAAGACTCAAGTGGAGTACTAGCTAGTGTCGACACAGCATGTATACTAGTGTCAATGCTTAGAGCATGACAAATAGAGTCCGTAAGTCCGATCCGTAAAACGAGAGTACAGGTATACTCGCGATTTTCACGTTTGAGGGCTTTGGATCTGTTTTACAGGTTGCGAGTAAGGGCGTTGATCTGCGCCGGAGCCCTCCTAACCCGTAAAATGGGGATGTAGACAGATTTTCATGCAATATGTAAAAATATGCAAACATTTGATACATCATTCATAGTTTTACATCAATTTAACAAAACAGTTCACAACAAATTCATACGCAAACAGTTCAAGGGAGAATTATGCAAGAGAGAATCATGAATGTGAGTTATCATCATGCTCAACCGAGGCACCTCTGGTTCCACTTAGACGAGCTAGCCTTCTTCCTTCCGTGATCTCCGCAGTGGTCTCTTTCTACCACTCCAATTATTGCTCATTCATGTCCTTGGTGGACATCATCATTATCTCCCTCTCTTCGGCCAAGAGATCCTTCATTGCCTTGGCTTTCTTCACATTGAGTTTCATCTCCTTCAACTCGGCCTTGCGCCTCGAGGTTTCCACATTTGCAAGCTCCACCTCTTTCTTCCTCTTGGTGATGAGAAGTTTTGTCTCTAATGTCTTCATGTAGTTAGAAGTTCTCTTCTTCTTCGGCTTCACCTCGCCCGCAGCGTCAACCTCCGTCACCTCTTCTTCCTCCGCATCCTCTTCCTCCTCCGCATCCTCTTCCTCCTCGTTGCCGAATGGAGCGAGTGGGGGAACGTCGATGTTCACAGTCGTCTCACTCAAGAGATCCATAAACCCCACATGTCCAGTGTTGCTAAAATCAGAGATAAATGTCACAGTATATCGATTTGGGATTCATTGGACTCGGAGTACAAACTGACATACCTTTGCGGCATCTCCTCGAGCACGTGCGGGGCGGCGTTAGGGGAAGACAACACCGAAGAGGCAGTGACCGCCCGGAGGGCGCTGTGGTGGGCCGGTCTCTTCTGCTTCGTCCTCGGCTCGGCCGACGTCGAATTTTGGCACGGCGCCCTCTTCGGCTTCGTCTTCGGGGCCGGCACAAGGGTAGGGGCAGCCGCGGGGCGGGGGCCGGCGCAGGGGCAGCCACGGGGGCAACTCCTGGTTGCGGTACGAGGTGTGTTCCCGCTCGCTTCCTCTTCTTCACGTTGGTGGCGACGACCATTTTCGCCATGTCGGCATTCGTCGGAAGCCCTCCCGCAGCCCCCGGAGATACGGTCAACGCCGGTGAGGGAGGTTGTTGCGGATTACCTCCAGAGGTGAGCGGGGCCGATTCGAGGTCCATTCCGTCGGGATCCAGCCGCCGTGTTGCAGGAGAAGGTGGGGGCGTGGAGATTGGCAACGGCGGCGGCTGGGCGGGACAGGGGAAGAGCTGAAACGAAATCGCGCACAAACAGCCTATGGAGTGCGGGTCGCGTCCGGGTCAGCCTCCCAGCTCGTGTTTGTACATGTCGACGGGCAGTTTTCGGGCTGGCCCATAAATTTCTTTTATGGATCACAACATTTATGGGTGCTGATCGCCGCCGTTTTCTTCTCAAAACCGTAAACTGACGGTTATTATAAGGGTTTGTCCTTTTTTACGGGCTCTATTAGTCATGCTCTTAGCCGTTAACGTCTACTCCGGAAAATACTAGTACTACTACCTCTTTTCAAAATGCCACCCCGTATACTGCCTAATTACGCAGGCAGACGCTGACATGCCTCGTGGTATACAGCACGCGTACGTGGACGTCAACGTACGCGTAGATTTTTTGCGAAAACTCAAATCCATCTATTAACAATTATCAACAAAAATATAAATAACCCTAAAAATGATTTAAAAAATATATAATTAAATCCTTGAACCACCTAGTAACAACTATAGACACTAGCGCGAGCCGAAAGCACGCACGCTCCAACGGTACAACCCAAATGGACAGACACGTCTGACACAATCCATTCCCT
The DNA here is from genome assembly GCA_910589775.1 of Avena eriantha. Lineage (NCBI taxonomy): Eukaryota > Viridiplantae > Streptophyta > Magnoliopsida > Poales > Poaceae > Avena > Avena eriantha. The sequence continues at coordinate 519,029,641 of OU342745.1, forward strand.
CACACAATTTGGTTCGCGAATGCGTCTGGCCAGACGAGCCGCCGACCACGCGCATATCCAAGCGTCAGCCGCTGGGACGCGTAGAAGTGGCACATTAGACCCAAACAATTTAGAAAACTCATTTCATTCATATATTTGGAGTTTTTTTTATAGAGTTTGAACAGAATTTAATAAACTAAACACCGCACGACTGGCCACGGGAGCGGAAGATTGCCTCATTATTCGGGCACGGCGGGTGAACGAGGCCTCACTTGTCTTCAAGAGAGCGGTAGATCGTCCTCTATGTTTGAGCTCTTCCCGAGCTTAGCCGAGGCGGGCATGCACCGCATCGCCGGGGTTAGCGTGCACTGTATCGAGGCACTCCGAGTGAGCCCCAATGCGTTCTTGTCGCCAAAGGTGCTTAGGTAGCATGCGCTATTGAGGACGTCCCAGCAGAAATGTTGGCCGGTGGACCAGTTGACTAGCCTTTGATACTACCGTGCTGGCCTTCGGGAGGGACGCTCCTCCGACCTCCATGAGCCCTAGTTCTCTGTCCTCCGGGAGCTCCCGTGTTGCTGCTCCCGCCCGTGTGTCGATTGGATGGAGGCGAGGATCACCCGCTGGTCAATAGACGACTCCGCCGCATTGTTGAAGTCGGAGACATCGTCATCCTCCTCCTCCTCATCGGCGGCGTCATCAACCTTCACATCCGACAATGTCTTTGGCTCTGCTCCGCCTGAGTTGCTAGCACGAGTGGTGGAAAGACAACGTCCAGGCATGGTAAGCATTTTTGCACCGTTTCTACCACGACCCGCCTCCCCTTTTATAGCCGGCGGCTAAATGCGGCGGGAACTCGCTAGAGTCGACAAGAAATGGAGCGGCGAGGTGGGAAACAAGGACAGGAATTTATGGTGGCATGGCAGGAACTCGCTAGAAACTTCGGTGTCGGCGACAGTGGCCACACCGTCTGGCCAAAATAACCATCTTGAACTAAATAACCATCTTGAAATATTTATGTCTAGCCGCGGGGCGCACCGGGCACGCGGACAACGACCCATTTCCTTTGGACTGACTCAAACACACCATTTCAGATACATTGGCCGTGCAAATGGGTCGTGCGGTGGATATGCCGGATGGCCGCCATCTGTCTCTCCTGGTTGAAAGATTGCGAAAGTACAGATTGTATTGATATTACAAGAAGTGGTTACATCGTGAGCCTTTAGGCTGATTATATAGTAGTAGAAGACTTGGAAGACAATAGTAGTAGAAGACTTGGAAGAAGAGATAGAATTGGATGTAATATACTCTAACACTGGTCTTACCGCTTCGTGAGATTTGCTAACGGCCCACGTATACATGTACACTTTTTTTGGGCGAAAGTACACATGTACAATTAGCCAGCCAGGTAAACAATTCGATCTGCTAGGACAAAAATATGCATGCCGTATCTGCTTGGAACTCTGCTAACTCATCAATTATGAACTTCATAGATAGACCGACGTGCCGTACGTCCACCTCTCGATCGATGGATCGATGACCTCGGGACCCATACGTATGTACAGTGCACGGTACGTGCCCCGCGATGGATGGAGCAAGCGCATGCGCACGCACGCAATCTAGGCAGCCACCTCCCCAACCAACCCAATTTAATCACCCGAGAGATCGATCATGTCAGTCGCACACCACTCTCGTCTCTTCTCGATCGATCGATCTACTGGTCCAGCAAACATACATTTCACACAACGACCTGACCGGTCAGTAGCTACACTTCTCCGCGCATACGTACGTGTATCTTCTATATATACCTTCCCAAGCTCGCCCAAGACCACACCACGCACGTCGCCACACGCAAACACACACACGATCGCTAGCTTGCCTCGCACGCACGCAAGAGAAAGCAAGTGCTGCAGTACGCTCGCCTCAGCTAAGCTAGGAGCCATGGCTTTGGGAGCTCGCCGTAGCGGTGCGCTAGTACTGATGCTGGCGGCCACGGTGGTCGGGCTGGCAGGCGCGGACTTCGCGGCGGACCGCGCAGAGTGCGCGGACCAGCTGATGGGGCTGGCGACGTGCCTCACGTACGTGCAGGCGACGGCGACGGCGCGCGCGCCGACGCCGGACTGCTGCTCCGGGTTCCGGCAGGTGCTGGGGGCCAGCAAGAAGTGCCTGTGCGTGCTGGTGAAGGACCGGGACGAGCCGGCGCTGGGGCTGAAGATCAACGTGACCCGCGCCATGAACCTCCCCTCCGTGTGCGCCATCCCGGCCACCTTCTCCGACTGCCCCAAGATCCTCGGCATGCCGGCCGATTCCAAGGAGGCCGAGATCTTCAAACAGTACGGGATCGAGCACGAGGGCAAGAACGCCACCGTCGCCACCACCACGCCCGCAGCCGCGACCGCCGCCTCCGGTACGTATAGTATAGCTAATCTCCGGCAGGCCGGCTGACGGCAAATGAACACGTACGCGGGTCACGTCTCACGTGAGAAAGAACGGTCGACGTACGTACACCCAGCACGTAGTACGTCGGTAGCTAGACTGTACTCATACACATGGCATGGGCACGACCGACTTTAATTTCCGCTGGCTTGCTCGCACGATCGCGACCGGCCGGGAGCCACCACCGGGCACCGCAGTTATGACCAGAAAGATACGGGCAACAGTGCCCATTCCCTCTCACTCATATCTTAACTTTTTTTTTTTGGCAAAGAGACCTGGCTGGGCACGTACGTGTAGCTGGCAGCAGCGACCACAATATGCGCCTGCGCGGTATCTGCGGAACCGAGTACCACGGACGATCACTCATCAGTGGTGCTGCCGGTGCTACTGTAGTCTTCAGCTACTACTCCATAACTGGGCACGCTGTCAATTACTACTACTCGTTAGTCGTTAACCACCTGTCAGCCAGGTACCCTCGGCCAGCAGCTACGCATCGGCACCAATGGTTGTCTGCACTTTTGCGTCACCAGGAATTTAATGCGCACTTTCCGGTTCTCCTCCAGCGCTTTTGCAGTACTAGCATGTAGTATCAGTTCAGAACTGTACACGAATCTTCTTCTAGATCGAGCCACAACTATACAAATACCTTTCCTCGATCTTATTACGTCGCTGGTCAATTGCAGGCACCGCCGGCGGGAAGAGCGCGGACGCCAAGTCCGGCGCGGGGAGGCAGCGCCACCACGCCCACACGGTGGTCTTCGCCGGCGTCGTCTCCGCGCTGCTCGCCTCCGCTTTTGTTCTCGCGTGATCGTTCGTAGGCTGGCGGGCGGCAGGGAGACAACAGAGCCCAGCTGGTCGACACTCGAGGCGTGTTGGGCTGGGTTGCGTCATTTCCAGCATGGGCCGTAGGTCTGGTCAAACAGAGGGTTCATTGATTGATTCTGCTGTGTAGTGACTAGTGAGTGTTTGCCTGTTTGATCAAGTCTCCTGCAAGAAAAAAAAAATATTGCAAGTTTGGTTGCGATTGAGCCTTAGTTTCTCTCTTCTTCATTTTCTTTTCTGGAGTAAAAGGGTACTTACCATAATGTGCTGTTACATGTTGGAACTTGGAAAGAATGTTCGACTAGTCATTTCTGCACGCGCAACCTTGCATTTCAGCACAAAAGATCTTGCTGGAAGTAACATCACCAAGATGACTCTACTTAAAATGATGCGTACTTTTTTAGAGGAAATGACGCGTATTATGTACAATATAAACGTCACTTGAATGAAAGCCGGTAAGAACTTTCTTTAACCTCCTCGAAATAGGCTTTGGTCCTGCTTTATAGATAAATCCACATGGCCAAACATATACAAGGTAAGAAGGAAATCCTCTTACAAAGCAGACCAAAGATAAACAACAAAGCACAAGACAACAGGACTTGCCACCGGAGACAGCGCCGAGGCCAAGAGGGAAGGAACTCCACGCCAATGCCCCCAAGAGGGTAACGTTAGTAGAAATTTATTTGGTCATGCACGCAACCAAAATGTTACAAGAAATGAACTTACATATATACTTAGTGCCAGTTCTATATTTTGCGACTAAAAAAAAAAATATATATATATATATATATATATATATATATATATATATATATATATGTGTGTGTGTGTGTGTGTGTGTGGTGTGTAAAGTATCAAAAGTTAACAGCCAAAATCATATTCCTAGTCTAAGATGTTTATAATTAATTGTTAAGTACTCTCTCAGTTTCATAATATAAGAATTTTTAACTTTTGTGTATCTAGACAACCTACACACTAAAAGATGTCTAAATACATTAGCTTCACAAAAGTTAAAACATCTTATATTTTGGAACGAGTGGAGTACTTAACCAATGCCATATTATGATAGACAGACTAAAAGAGTAAAAAAATATAACACATCGCGTGTACAGGGTATAGAAGATGGGCCCTCACGACCCATAATCCTCACCCTTCGTACGCCCATCCCAAAACAATAAAACATGTGGATGGGAAGATGGTCCCCTCCTAACCATGGGCCCTAGGCCACCGCATGTGGTCGTCTAGGATTAGATCCGAGTATATACCATGTCCTAGCAAACATTGATGGTGCTGTGAATGAACATTCTACTATTTTTGAAACACATAAATGTAGAACTCTAGGATTAGAAAAATATAAATTCATGATATCATAAATTTCTACATCATCTTAATAAACAATGAATTTATATGTCTAATAGGAAAAAAACATGAGTTTGCACACATAACTCTCTAGATTCGCCCGAACAATGCTCCCTAGTCTCCAATTTTTTTGCTGATACACTTTTAATAATGCAGTGTCAAGAAGCCATGTGCAATTTCGGGTTACCGAGATCTACAAGGATGCAAAGATAAAGAAAGAGTACAAAATTTCTCGAGAACATAAAATCATTCATGCTATGTAATTATGTGATATCAGTTTCTATGCGGACCTATAAATACCATCAGATAGGTTCCTACTTTGTAATGAGACGGTATTGTAACAACTTGACAATAATAAGGGCTCAATTTGCTCAATGGCCATAATAGAACCCAAGCGTCAGGTATCCTTTTTTACAAACTTTGAAAAGTTAGATTTAAAAGTTTCAAAAAAACCGGAAAAGAATATCTACATGTAGCTAACTATGTGCTTTATCTGTGTGAAAAATTTGAGCTCAAAATGCATTGTATTTTAGTCTCAGCAAAAATGATAAAATCATACAAAAAGACAAAATCTCCACACTATGTACTACGCTGTACCGTTCACCGACAACAAAAATTCAACCTTTTATTTTACTGGGCCTAAAATACAAAGTATTTGGAGCTAAAAATTTGCACACTGCTGATATATTGTAAACGTATCTATAATTTTTGATGTTTCATACTTGTTTTATATCTATTTTCTTATGTTTTGTCCACACTTTGGAGTATTTTTACACTTTTTCTGAAACTAACCTATTAACAAGATGTCACAGTGCTAGTTGTCTGTTTTCTACTATTTTTGATTTCAGAAAAGCTAGTAAGGAAATATTCTCGGAATTAGACCGAACAAAAGTCAAAGTCAATATTTTACCCGAAGCAACACGGAGTCCGGAGGGGAGACGAAGTGGCGCACTAGGGCGGCCACACCTAGTGGCGGCGCGACCTGGGGGGCACGCCACTGATACGTTGCAAATGTATCTATAATTTTTGATGTTCTATGCTTGGTTTTATCCACTTTCTTGTGTTTTGTTCCAACTTTGGAGTACTTCTCATATGATTTCTTGGACTAACCTATTAACAAGTGCCACAGTGCTAGCTGCTTTTTTTTTTGCTGTTTTTGGTTACAGGAAAGTCAGAAAATAAATATTCTCGAAATTGGACGGGACAAAAGCCAAAGTGCCTATTTTTCCGGAAGACATCAAGTGCCAGAATACGAGACGGAGAGGGGCCAGGGGGCCACCACACCACCTGGCTGCACGGCCAGGCCTGGCCCGTGCCAGGGGGTGGTGTGGCCGATCCCGGTACCCCATCGGCCTCTCCTTCCGCCTATATATTGCCCTCGGGACGAAAACCCTAAGTACCTGATCAAAAATCCATGAAAGAGTCTGTAGCCGTCGTCATCTCCATCCCTAGATCGAGAGGGATCTGAAGCTCTTTCCGACACCCTGTTGGAGAGGGGAGTTCACCCTGGAGGCCTTCTTCATCACCATGCAAGCCTCCGGTGTGATGCGTGAGTAGTTCATCCTTGGACTACGGATCCATGTAGTAGCTAGATGGCTGGTTCTCCTCCTTTGTGCTTTCATGTCTAGATCTTGTGAGCTCCGTTCATGATCAAGATCATCTATTTGTAATTCTGCATGTTATGTTTGCGGGGATCCGGTGGATATTGAGATGCTATTTCAGATTGATTATTGATTCTATCATGTATTTGTTATCTGTGATCTTGCATGCTTTCCGTTGTTAGTAGCTATCTTGGCCAAGTAGATGCTAGCAACTCCAAGAGTTAGTATTTATGTTCGATAGTGGGTTCATGCCTCTGGTAATCCGGGGAAGTGATAGAAATCTCTAAGGTACTAGATGTGATGTTGCTACTAGGGAGAAAACAACAATCCTTTGTTCATAGAACAATCGTATTGTTTACTTTACACGCAATTTGTAAAGCAATAATCTGTTGCTTGCAACTTAATACTGGAGGGGGTTCAGATGATAACCTGAAGGTGGATTATTAGTCATAGATGCAGTTGGATGGTGGTCTATGTATAATGTTATAATGCCCAATCAAGTCTCAAAGGAGTCAAGATGATTAGTATATGCATGTATTGCTTTCTCGATGTTTGTCAATTGCCCCGCTGTAATTTGTTCACCCAGCATGTTATCTATCTTAAGGAGAGCCACATCTAGTGAACTATGGATCCCGGTCCTTTTCTTTTACATACAATCTATAAACTGTTTACTGCTTTGTGTTTACTTTCTACAAACTTTTACTTCTTTCCATTCGTTTGTTTTCAGCAAAACCGGTGAGATTGACAACCTCATCGTAAATTGGGGGCAAAGTTCTGTGGTTGGGTTGTGCAGGTCTCCACGTTGCTGCTTGCACCGGTAGTGCGCCCTGCCAACGTTCAGCTAGCTACACCTTTGGGGTGTTTCCTTGCTCCTACTGGATTGATAACCTTGGTTTCGTACTGAGGGAAAACTTGCTGCTGTGCTCATCATACCTTTCTCTTGGGGTTCCCCAACGAGCTCGATATATTTTGGGCCATCAGTCACCAGGGGGTGTGGGCCCCCTGCTGCTCCACCGACCTAGCCCTTCCGCCTATAAAGACCCCTCGAGACGAAAATGGTAAGGACCCGATCAAAATTCCACAAAAGAGTCTGTAGCCGCCATCATCTCTAGACCTAGATCGGGAGGGATCTGAAGCTCTTTCCGGCACCCTACCGGAGGAGAGAGATCACCCTGGAGGCATTCTTCATCACCATGCCTGCCTCCGGTATGATGCGTGAATAGTTCACCCTAGACTACGGGTCCATGTAGTAGCTAGATGGTTGGTTCTCCTCCTTTGTGCTACCATGTTTAGATCTTGTGAGCTCCGTTCATGATCAAGATCATCTATTTGTAATCTTACATGTTGTGTTTGCGGGGATCCGATGGATATTGAGATGCTATTTCAGATTGATTATTGATTCTATCATGTCTTTGTTATTTGTGATCTTGCATGCTTTCTATTGTTAGTAGCTATCTTGTGGAAGTGACAGGAATCTCTAAGGTACTAGATGTGCTGTTGCTACTAGGGAGAAAACATCAATCCTTTGTCCATAGGGCAATCGTATTGTTTACTTTACACACTTTGCTTAATGAAATTATCTGTTGCTTGCAACTTTATACTGGAGGGGGTTCGGCTGATAACCTGAAGGTGCATTATTAGTCATAGATGTAGTTGGATTACAGTCTATGTATAATGTTGTAATGCCCAATCAAGTCTCAAATGAGTCAAGATGAGTAGTATATGCATGATTGCTTTCTCGATATTCGTCAATTGCCCCGCTGTAATTTATTCACCTAACATGTCATCTATCTTAAGGAGAATCACCACTAGTGAACTATGGACCCCGGTCCATTCTTTTACCATCAATCTACAATCTACTATTTACTGTTTACTTTCTGCAAAGCAATTACTATCTTCCACACAATACGTTTAATCATTTGTTTCAACAAAACCGGTGAGATTCACAGCCTCACTTTAAGTTGGGGCAAAGCTATGTGGTTGTGTTGTGCAGGATTCCAAGTTGGAAACAACACCTTGGGGTTGTTTCCTTTCTCCTACTGGTTCAATAACCTTGGTTTCATAACTGAGGGAAAATTTGTTGTTGTGCTCATCATACCTTCCTCTTGGGCTTCCCAACGAGCTCATCACATTTTGAGCCATCAAGCCTATTTTCTGGCGCCGTTGCCGGGAATCAAGGACAGCTTCACAATGGGAGTCCTTCATAACCAATCTCTTTACTTTTGTTTTTTTGTTTTGCTTAGTCTATTTCTGCTTTGTTTGCTTTTTTATCAAAAACACACAAAAAATAGTTGTTCTAGTTTGCTTCCTTTATTAAAAACAAAATATTCTTTTTCCTATCTCAAGTTGCTATTATGTCTAGCATTGCTCCAATCACTATGTTGCCCGAGGAAAAGATTTTTTACTTTCAAACAAGGAATTGAAGAGAGTTTCAAAGAATCTTGGTCTAGAATCTCTGATTTACATGAAAAAACTGAACCCAAAATGACCCTAAGCTTGTTTCTTAGCAGTTTTTTCTTTGGAACTGCTCTTTGCTGTAGATATGCTTTGGATGTTGTAGTGAAGGAAATATGCCCTGAGAGGCAATAATAAAGTTGTTATTATATATTCCTTATATATGATAGATGTTTATTTTACATTCTAGAATTGTATTGATCGGAAAAATCAATACATGTGTGTTTAATAAACAAAAAGGGTTCCTAGTTATGCCTCTCTTATATACTAGCTTGTTGATTAACAAGATGATCAAGGTTTCCTGATCATGGACATTGGATGTTGTTAATAACAAGGTCACACCATTGGTGGAATGATGTGATGAACATTCATCCGAAGTATAGCATTACGATCAAGTCATTATGTTTATATTGCCATAACATCATATGAAGTAATCTTTATCCTTAGACCATGAGATCATGTTAATTGCTGACACCGGAAGAGTATCTTGATAACATCAAACGTCACACCGTAACAGGGTGACTATAAAGATGGGTTCAGTACTACGGAGGTGTTATGTTGAGGCTCATGGATCAAGAGTGGAATTTGTCAATCCAGATGACGGATAGATATACTCTGGGCCCTCTCGGTGATATCACATTAAGATAGCTTGCAAGCAAGTGATGTGATCACTAGAATGTTATATCACGGGAACGAGAAAAGAGTGCATGTCGGTAACGAGATCAAACTAGGTATGGAGATACCGATGATCGAATCTCGGACATGTAATATATCAAGAGACAAAGGGATTTAGTTACAAGAGTTAAAGGTTCTCACGATCAAAGAAGTCATCGTTGAATGTGTAGGAGTCAGTACGGATCTCTAGGTCCCGCTGTTGATTATTGATCGGAGAAGGGTCTCGATCATGTCTGCATTATTCGCGAACGGTAGGGTGGCACACTTAAGAGTTACCAGACACCATTTTGGAGCACATATGTTTCAGATGAAAGAATTGCAAAGCGCAAGAATTGTTTCAATAGAAACCGGAAATTATTTCGGGTGAAATTGCAGAAAGTGGTTATGCATGTGATATTGAAATATTGCAAGGGGCTATATGTGAATGTTTGTTAATTAAAGTAATTAACAAAATTCTGAATAAATTTAATAAAAAGAGTTTTATTAAATGAGAGAGCATTAAATTTGGAGAAATTTAATGCATTTAAAGTGGAGACTTTAAAAGGGAATGTGAAGAGGCATATTAATGTGGAGGGGTTACCACCACATGAATGGGGGAGGTGAGGGGTCACCCCCCATGCGCCGGCCATGGAGAGAGGGGGCACCCCCCTCCTCCTATAAAAGGCCACCCATTCCCTCCTTCATCCTCACACCTCCTTGTGAAGGATCTCTCTCCCCCTCTAGAATTATTTCCCCATGGTCTCGGATTAGCGAGATACATGTTCCCGGTGGCATTTCGTCTGGAAGGAGTTGCTGCTTCCGCTGGATCACTAGAGCGAGGAGGTGGAGGTTGTCCGGTGGCTTGAACGTGTGTGCGAGTGCGGATGCGCTGCTGAGTTGCGGCGCTCGGACTTCCTCACGATCTTGATATCGACAAGTGTACGACTACATCAACCACGAGTTCCTACTCGTTAACAAAACTCGTTGTCTTTGAGGGTAAGTTCTCGTTGGATGTATGTCCACCCGTTGCTTTGTACCTAGTAGATAGATCTTAGCGTGTAGTTCACATCGTAGGAAATTTTTTGTGTTTCTATGCTGCGGACCCAACATTGGTATCAGAGCCTGATCTATGTGTAGGTGCTTTGCATGGGTAGTACACATATGTTTATATGTGGGCGATGATGATCATGTTATTGCATCTTCTATGTATTTTGGATATTGGTGGCATAGTTGGATGAAGCGGCCCGGGCCAACCTTACATGTCATCGTACATGAGACCGGTTCCACGACTAACATGCAACTTGTTTTGCATAAGTGGTTGGCGGGTGTCTGTCTCTCCTACTATAGTCAATATCTGATTTACAACGAGTTGCTAATAACTTAGTTATCCTTGTTGTGGTTCATGTTCGTAGGTGAGAACGGTTCTATCTTCGAAAGCCCTAAGCCACGTAAAACTTGCAATTGATAAATTAGAGGCGTCTAGTTTAGATCGTTGTTGGGCTAGTGTATTAATATGGTATTGTTGTAAGTAGATGTATGATAGATACTCTTACAACACACTCAACGTGTAAGTTCCATAGACCTTGGCCTTACACACAAAGGAATGATAGAGATCATACCATGATGCAAGTGATAGAGATCAAATGCATGGACCATATCATCTCACTTTACACATTAGATGTTAGCATCTTATACTGCTAGTTTGGCGCTTTTGGTAGCATTATAAGATGATCCCTCATTTAGATATCAAGATAAAAATGTGTTCTTGCTTAAGTATGCACCGTTCTGTGGATCGTGTTTCGAGACATCACGTGATGATCGGGTGTACTCGAATCTACGCTTTCATAGGAACGGGTGTAAGACAGTTTTACACACGCGAATACTAAGGTTCTTACTTGGCGAGCCTAGCATGTACAAACATGGCCTCGGAACATGGACCGAAAGGTTAAGCATGAGTCATATAGTTGATATGATGCCCATATAGATGCTCGCCTTTGAAGCTACATCAACTCACGTGATGACCGGACTTGGTGTAGTGGATTTGGTTCATGTAATCACCAAAAGGACACGAGGGATGTCGTTTTTGAGTGGGAGTTCATTAGTAATTTGGATTAGTTGAACTCAATCTATCATAAACTTAGTCTAAATAAACTTTACAAATTCTGTTGTAGATGGCACCACCTGCTTTTAATTTCAATGTGTTCATGGAGAAAGAGAAACTTGCTACGAATGGTAGCAACTTCACCAACTGGGCTATGAATTTGAGGATTCTCCTCACTGCTGCACAAAAGCAATATGTGCTAGATGCGCCGCTAGGCCCCCCACCAGCTCCTGATGCCCCTGACGAGGAAAAGAATGTCTATGTGACTCGTCAGGAGGACCACAACTTAGTTCATTGCGGCATACTGTATGGGCGTGAGCCAGAACTTCGAAAGCGTTTCGAAAATGGCAATGCCTTTGATACCATGGGAGAATTGAAAATGATTTTCGATACCCATGCTGCCGTAGAGAGTTATAATGCTACAGAAAAGTTCTTTAGCTGCATGATGGAGGAAAACAGCTCCGTTAGTGAGCACGTACTCAAAATGTCTGGGTACGTCGATAAGCTTGTGTCCTTGGGAATAACGATTCCCATTGACTTAGGCATACATCGTGTTCTACAATCTCTGCCACCTAGCTACAAGAGCTTCGTGATGAACTATAATATGCAGGGCATGAAGAAGTCTCTTCCCGAGCTTCTGTCAATGCTTAAGACTGCAGAAGTGGAGATTAGGAAATAACATCAAGTGTTGATGATCAATAGGGCCACCGGTTTCAAGAAAGACAAGAAAGGCAAGCACAAGGGAAAGAAGGGTGGCAAGTCTGTTGCCACGCCTGAAAAGAAACCCCGAGCTGGCCTTAAGTCTGACACCGAGTGCTACTATTGTAAGGGGACTGGCCATTGGAAGCGTAACTGCCCCAAGTATTTGGCGGACGAGAAGTCTGGCAAGGCTAACAAAGGTATATGTGATATACATGTTATTGACGTGTACTTGACTAGTACTCGCAGTAGCACCTGGGTATTTGATACGGTATCGGTTGCTAATATATGTAACTCGGTTCAGGGGCTACGGAACAAGCGACAACTAGCAAGGGATGAGGTCAGAATGCGGGTCGGCAATGGATCAAAAGTTGATGTGATCGCCGTCGGGACGCTACCTCTCCATTTGCCATCGGGATTAGTTATAAACCTAAATAATTGTTATTTAGTGCCTGCACTGAGCATGAACATTGTATCTGGATCATGTTTGATGCAAAGTGGTCATTCCTTTAAATCTGAAAACAATGGTTGTTCGATTTATTAGAATGATATCTTTTATGGTCATGCACCTATGTTGAATGGTTTATTTCTGTTGGATCTCGATAGTAATATTACGCACATTCATAATGTTAATGCTAAAAAGATTAAACTTGATGATGATATGTCTACATATATGTGACACTGCCGTCTAGGTCATATTGGCGGTAAACACATGAAGAAACTCCATTCTGATGGACTTTTGGAATCACTTGATTTTGAATCATTTGATACATGTGAGCCATGCCTTATGGGAAAGATGACTAGAACGTCGTTTTCCGGTTCAATGGAACGGGCGACTGATCTATTGGAAATCATACATACTAATGTGTGTGGACCAATGAGTGTGTCGGCGCGAGGTGGATATCGTTATTTTTTTACTTTCACGGATGATTTGAGTAGATATGGGTATATCTATTTGATGAAACATAAGTCTGAAACCTTTGAAAAGTTCAAAGAATTTCAGAATGAAGTGGAAAATCATCGTAATAGAAAGATCAAATTTCTACGGTCTGACCGTGGAGGAGAGTATCTAAGTTACGAGTTTAGCATACACATGAAAGAGTGTGGAATAGTTTCACAACTCACGTCTGCCGGAACACCACAACGTAATGGTGTGTCAAAACATCGTAATCGTATTTTATTGGATATGGTTCGATCTATGATGTCTCTGACTGACTTGCCACTGTCATTTTGGGGTTATGCACTAGAAAACGCTACATTCACTTTAAATAAGGCACCATCTAAATCCGTTGAAAAGAAACCGTATGAATTATGGTTTGGAAACAAACCTAAGCTGTCATTTCTTAAAGTTTGGGGATGTGATGTTTATGTGAAGAAACTTCAACCGGATAAACTCGAACCCAAAGCGGAAAAATGCGTCTTCATAGGATACCCTAAGAAAACAATTGGGTATACCTTCTATCACAGATCCGAGGGCAAGGTCTTTGTTGCCAAGAATGGATCCTTTCTTGAGAAGGAGTTTCTCGCGAAAGGTGTGAGTAGTCGGAAGGTAGAACTCGAAGAGGTTATTGAACCTTCTCTTCATGAAATGGCGAGTAGCGCAGCACCGGAAGTTGTTTCGGAGTTGACTTCACCTAATGAAGAGAGAGCTAATGATATTGATCATGAAACTCCAAAAGAGGACACTACCGAACCACGCAGGTCAAGCAGGACACGTGCAGCTCCTGAACTGTACGGCAATCCTGTTGTGAATTTCATGGTTGATGAAATGGATGACCCTGCGACATATGAAGAAGCGATGATGAGCCCGGATTCCAACAAATGGCTAGAAGCCATGAAATCCGATATGGAATCCATGTACAAGAACCAAGTTTGGAACTTGGTGGACTTACCTCACGATCGAAAGGCCGTTGAGAATAAATGGATTTTCAAAAGAAAAACTGATGATGATGGTAATGTGACCATCTATAAGGCTCGACTTGTCGCAAAGGGGTTTCGACAAATTCAAGGAGTTGGCTACGATGAGACATTCTCTCCCGTAGCGATGCTTAAGTCGGTTAGGATTATGTTAGCAATTGCTGCATATTTTGATTATGAAATATGGCAGATGGATGTCAAAACTGCGTTCCTCAATGGTAATATTGAAGAAGAGTTGTATATGATACAACCTAAGGGTTTTGTTGATCCTAAGGATGCTAATAAGGTATGCAAACTTTAGCGATCCATCTATGGACTAAAGCAAGCATCCCGGAGTTGGAATCTCCGCTTTGATGAGGTGATCAAAGAGTTTGGATTTGTCCAAACTTATGGAGAGGCTTGTATTTACAAGAAAGTGAGTGGGAGCAATGTGGCATTTCTGATATTATATGCGGATGACATATTATTGATTGGAAATAATATAGATCTTTTAAACAGTGTTAAAACTTATCTAAACAGCAAATTTTCGATGAAAGACCTTGGTGAAATGTCATATATATTAGGCATTAAAATCTATAGAGATAGATCAAAGCGCCTAATTGGGCTATCGCAGAGTTCATACCTTGATAAGATATTAAAGAAGTTTAATATGGACGAAAGTAAGAAGGGGTTCTTACCTATGTTGCAAGGCAAGACATTGAGTAATACTCAAAGTCCGGCTACGATGGAAGAAAGAGAGATGATGGATAAGATCCCCTATGCCTTGGCCATAGGCTCTATTATGTATGCCATGCTATGTACAAGACCGGATGTGGCACATGCTATTAGTTTGACTAGTAGGTACCAATCTGATCCAGGTTCGGAACACTGGATAGCGGTAAAGAACATCCTCAAGTACTTGAGAAGAACTAAGGATATGTTTCTTATATACGGAGGTGAAGAAGAGCTAGTCGCTAAGTGTTATGTCGATGCTAGCTTTGACACCGATCCGGATGACTCTAAGTCTCAATCCGGATACGTATTTCTCTTGAACGGAGCAGCAGTTAGTTGGAGGAGTTCCAAACAACCTGTGGTGACTGGATCAACGATGGAGGCAGAATATGTTGCTGCTTCAGAAGCGGCACAGGAGGCGGTTTGGATGAAAGAGTTCATTACGGAACTAGGTGTGGTTCCCAGTGCGTTAGACCCAATGGTGATCTATTGTGACAATAATGGAGCCATAGCCAACGCAAAGGAACCGAGGTCTCACAAGAATTCCAAGCATATTAAGCGCCGGTTTCACTCCATCCGCGAGCATGTCAAGGATGGAGATATAAAGATTTGTAAAGCACACACAGACCTAAATGTAGCAGATCCGTTGACTAAAGTTCTCCCTAGGGCAAAACATGATCAACACCAGAACTCCATGGGTGTTAGAATTATCACTATGTGAACTAGATTATTGTCTCTAGTGCAAGTGGGAGACTAAAGGAAATATGCCCTAAGAGGCAATACTAAAGTTGTTATTATATATTCCTTATATATGATAGATATTTATTTTACATGGTAGAATTGTATTGATCGGAAACATCAATACATGTGTGTACAAATAGGGTTCCTAGTTATGCCTCTCTTATAGACTAGCTTGTTGATTAACAAGATGATCAAGGTTTCCTGATCATGGACATTGGATGTTGTTAATAACAAGGTCACACCATTGGTGGAATGATGTGATGAACATTCATCCGAAGTATAGCATTACAATCAAGTCATTATGTTTATATTGCTATAACATCATACGAAGTAATCTTTATCCTTAGACCATGAGATCATGTTAATTGCTAACACCGGAAGAGTATCTTGATAACATCAAACGTCACACCGTAACATGGTGACTATAAAGATGGGTTCAGTACTACGAAGGTGTTATGTTGAGGCTCATGGATCAAGAGTGGAATTTGTCAATCCAGATGACGGATAGATATACTCTGGGCCCTCTCGGTGATATCACATTAAGATAGCTTGCAAGCAAGTGATGTGATCACTAGAATGTTATATCACGGGAACGAGAAAAGAGTGCATGTCGGTAACGAGATCAAACTAGGTATGGAGATACCGATGATCGAATCTCGGACATGTAATATATCGAGAGACAAAGGGATTTAGTTACAAGTGTTAAAGGTTCTCATGATCATAGAAGTCATCGTTGAATGTGTAGAAGTCAGTACGGATCTCCAGGTCCCGCTGCTGATTATTGATCGGAGAAGGGTCTTGATCATGTCTGCATTATTCACGAACCATAGGGTGGCACACTTAAGAGTTACCGGACACAATTTTGGAGCACATATGTTTCAGACAAAAGAATTGCAAAGCGCGGGAATTGTTTCAATAGAAACCGGAAATTGTTTCGGGTGAAATTGCAGAAAGTGGTTATGCATGTGATATTGAAATATTGCAAGGGGCTATATGTGAATGTTTGTTAATTAAAGTAATTAACAAAATTCTGAATAAATTTAATAAAAAGAGTTTTATTAAATGAGAGAGCATTAAATTTGGAGAAATTTAATGCATTTAAAGTGGAGACTTTAAAAGGGAATGTGAAGAGGCATTTTAATGTGGAGGGGTTACCACCACATGAATGGGGGAGGTGAGGGGTCACCCCCCAATGCGCCGGCCATGGAGAGAGGGGCACCCCCTCCTGCTATAAAAGGCCACCCATTCCCTCCTTCATCCTCACACCTCCTTGTGAAGGATCTCTCTCCCCCTCTAGAATTATTTCCCCATGGTCTCGGATTAGCGAGATACATGTTCCCGGTGGCATTTCGTCTAGAAGGAGTTGCTGCTTCCGCTGGATCGCTGGAGCGAGGAGGTGGAGGTTGTCCGGTGGCATGAACGTGTGTGCGAGTGCGGATGCGCTGCTGAGTTGCGGTGCTCGCACTTCCTCACGATCTTGAGATCGGCAAGTGTACGACTACATCAACCACGAGTTCCTACTCGTTAACAAAACTCGTTGTCTTCGAGGGTAAGTTCTCGTTGGATGTATGTCCACCCGTTGCTTTGTACCTAGTAGATAGATCGGGGCGTGTAGTTCACACCGTAGGAAAATTTTTGTTTTCTATGTTGCGGACCCAACATGTATTGGGAGGATATTTCCTCCAGTGCAATGAGGGCGATGCTTTTAATGCCATAAAAAGTTGGTTACAACATATGACTTACCTAGAAAATCTGATTGTTCTTTTATAAACATATTTGCTAGATTGAACATTCTTGAGACCAACACTACTAGTTTAAAAGAATGTTATAACATGCTTAGGGAGCATAATGAATATGTTCCAATAAATTCCAAACCTTCAAAATGGCTTCCTACAATTAAAGTTGTTATAAATAATGAAACTTTTCATGCTCGCTGTGATATCATGTCTGAATTCTGTCTGATGCCTAAAGATATCTATGAATCTTTGAATCTTTGTAGACTTTTTGAAGAGGGAGAAGAAACATCTCTTACTAATAATGCCACAATATTACCTGTTGGAATAGCTGAAGGAGTGTTTACAAAGATTCTAGGGAAAGTGGTGTCTACTGATTATCTTGTTATTGAATGTGTAGGAAAAGGACAAAGTACACTTGGAAGATCCCTACTAAAACTCCTTGGAGCAATAATAGATGTGGAAAAGGGCATCATGCATTTTGCTTCTCCACCAAACAATCATACGTTCCCCAAGGATAAGAATATAGGTAAGAGAGATAGGGGCAAGAAATATGGTTTTAATGCTTCTTCATTTGAGAATACTTGATTCTTGCTTCTTATGCCTAGCTCAAAGGCGTTAAACAAAAGCACTTATTGGGAGATAACCCAAATTTCATTAGGAATCTTTTGTTGAGTCTTGGAAGTTATTGCTTCAGTAATAAACACTCCTTATAATTTTTTTTTGGTTTTTTGTGCCAAGAGAAACCTCTAATGAGAGAGAAGTAAGACTTGGAAAAGTTGCTATCCCGAAACAGATTTATGTGCTTCGCTGTAAAAATTCGTGAAAAATCTTTGTACATCGGATTGAGCTGTAAGTTTTTGTGCTTCTAACTCAGGTTGTTATCTAACTTTCGTTAGTTCAACACTTTTCAATTTGAGCAACAGAAGGTCTTCGAAAAAATCGGTTTTTACCTGTTGGTCTGTTTTGACAGATTTTTGCCATTATTTGCATTTGCTTCTTGTGGGTTCTTTTTTGAGTTCTTTTGGGGAACTGAGCTTTTTGAGGGAAGTGATACAGTAGCTAGTGTTCTAATGGAAGTTTATTTGGTGTTAGAACTGAACCTAAAGACTTATTATCTTGAGTGCACTAATGTTGCTAATAAAGATTGTGTGAAGTTTTGTATGAAGGAAAATTTTCAAGTGTATGGAAGGAATGAGTAATGAGATGAAGGATAGACTAAAGCTCAAGCTTGGGGATGCCACGCGTGTCACCCCAAGAAATATCCAAGAAGTACACGCGTCAAAGCTTGAGGATGCCCAAGGCATCCCCTTCTTCATCAATAAAAATCCCAGGTTTCTTCCAAACGCTTCATTTTTATTGTTTCATGCACAGTTGTGTTGTTCTTGGAGCGTCTTCCTTTTTGTTTTTGTTTTGGTTTTTCATTTGCTTGGTTTAATTAGTTTGCTGAATAAATTGGTTAGACCCCCTCTTTCATACATTAGTTTTCAAATACTTTGGTTTGGATTGGAAAAGAGTAGGAAAGCTCATGCTTAAGTGTTAAAGAGAGATTGTTTTTGACTGTGGCCTATGCTTTGTCATGCCATGCTTGGTATTGTTTTGGCTTTATGCTTAGTATTCTTTGCTGTAGCATGACTTGTTATAAACAATTGAGATTGCTTAATATGCCTTGGATGAATCATGCGTTGTTTTAGCATATTAAAGCATAGTATAGTGGTATTCTCCTTTGATGCTTTATTTGGGTTGACTTGGCACATGCTCACACCATGTTATGACTATCTCAAGTCCCCATAGCCTTTATGATCCTTTATTTTTCAACTTGTAGTATCACTTTATGCTTTGATCAATGATGTTTTGTCGCTCTGCATGATTATGGCCATTATTGCTCTCTTAGTTTGTCGCTCCCAGTCTTTTGCTAGCCTCCACAACCAAGTATGAGTTCCACTCATGCATCCAACTCCTTAAACCAAGTTATTCCAAAGAGTCCACCATACCTACCTATTAGCATATGCTATTCCAAGTATATTCATGTTTTTATCTACCTTCCAAATTAAACTTGTTATGAGAAAATTAGTGATTAAAGCTCTCACGAACTTGATGTCACACTTTACTTTTCTTGCCCTTAATAAACTTGCACCATTGTGTCGTCTATGTCGTATATGCTTGCACTTATTTGTTTAGAATTAGCAGAACCATGCTGTCATGGGGAATGCTTTCAACATTGCACTTGGTACTTGTACCTAGTTGATATCATGCTCTTTTGTATATAGATGTCGTCGGTGTGAAATGAAAGGGGAGCTTGTAAGTCCATGGAGTTATGTCGTGGTGGTGTCACGGCAGATGCCATGGATAGGCTAAAGGTGGGGACTAAACGCACTAGGGGAATCCAGGGAGGGATAGTGTGGTGATCCCACACACGGAAGCTCTGTATACGATTTACCTTCACAGATTACAAGTGCTCCTTGAGATGTATTGGAGAGAGGAGGAAGAAGGAACTCTCTTACTCTCACCACTAGCTAGCCCTCAGGAACTCACTAGTAAATCGCAACACACTAGAGATCAACACAGCCCTTTCTACAGAGGCCCTAGCCCTCCTTATATAGGGGTGGCTAGGTCTCCACTTAGGGCATAGGTGGAGGCATATTCCAGGGAATATGCCTCCTCCCAAAATAGTAAGCCGACCGGGTCACTTTAGCGTCATCCATGCAGAGGCTACGTGAGCCTCTGCGGCGCATGCGTCATCCGACATAGGATTCGTCACCTTTGTCAGCCACGCCTTGGTGGTCCTGCCTCTGTCCGCTTCGCTCATGCCCTGCGTACAGTGGTTATCTTTGACCAGCGAGATACCTTCCTTCTCCTACAAGCTTGATATAACCCGGATCCCACATAGTTGATCCGGCCACACCTGTTCCTGCATACAAGTTAGATACATCCTACCGACATACGGCTTAAGTCGGTTGAGACCAAGTTAGGTGGACGTCCCCTGGTCCGGGTTACTCCGTGATCCGGCCTGCCTTGAGGTGACTCGGCCATCACTTGCTTTGACCGTGTTGTACCTCGGCTAACTAGGCCTTTATACCCCGGCGTGACCCTACCCGGGGGTATCCCCCCAACATTAGTCCCCGAAGCTGGTGCGGTCTTAGCTGCCTTATCCGCTAAGGCCACAGCAGGTTCAATTTTACTAAGCCTCTTGCTCCTTCTCCGAGTTACCTCATAATCCAGATTCCATAGGTTTATTTTCCCTTGGCACATTCCAAGTTTTTACTTGCCGGCCGGGTTACCTCGTACTCATCCGGGTCATTCTTCCTTCTCTCGTACGCTTCCCCACGTGGAGGCTAATCATTACTTTGCCTCATTTTAAGGGCCAGTTATAGTAACCGCCACAGTTATTGTCAGAAGTTACTGTTGCACACGTCGCGTCGTGCCTGCCTCCTCGTTAACTATTTCATAACGTCACATCATGGGATTCGCTGCGCCCTGTGGCCCTTCGTGTGGCTCGTCGCTGATTGGTCAATCCGGATCATACACGGCCACACGGTGTGGCCCGCCCACAAAATGCAATCCTACTATCCCCTTACGAGAGTGGTTAAATAGGGGAGGGGCGCGCCCTTTGGGTCATTTCCCCGCTCCCGCGCCCCTCTACCTCTGCTTTTTCCTCATCTTCTCCATCGACAGCGCCGCCGCCACCGCACCTGAGGAGCTGCGCCGCCGCTGCACTGCTTCCATGCGCACCGGCGCCGCCGCCACCTCCGCGCATCTCCTCCGCCACGGGTCCCTGCCAGTCCAGGCCACTGCCTCCCACCGCCGCTAGCGCAAGTGAGGGGAGTGACCTTGAGGTGACTGAGGAGGAACTCACTGTCGCCGAGCAGGAGTTAGAAGAAGACGCGGCGAATGCCGACCGCGGCGCGTGGGTCGGATCCTGGGTCTGCCAGGATGACTTGGATTGGCTCTACCGCACTAGGCGCATCCCGGAGGGCGTCTCTGCATGCCTTGCTTTCGCCGAGCTTGCCCCCTCACCCAATCCGGGTGAGTATGTGGTGTTCCTTTCCCATTTCCAATGCGGATTTGGTCTCCCAGTCAGTGACTTTTTCCACGACTGGCTAAACACATACGAGCTCCAGCCGCACCATCTTCCGGCTAATGCCATCACCTCTCTCTCCGCCTTCGACTCCACCATCGAAGGTTATGCCGGACTGTGGCCCACGAAGGAGCTCTGGATCCGGTTCTTTGGCCTTCGCTGGAACATGATTCCGAATGTAGATCTAGATCCGGAGGACAAACAGCTCACGCAGTTCGGTGCTGCGTCAATCTGTCCCTGGAAGCTGTCCGTCTTCCCCCGAGTCACGGGGCTTGACTCTTGCAAGGGATGGGCCCGGACTTTCTTCTATGTCCGGAATAGCACCATCGAAGATCTGATCCGGCTGTGCCCCTATACTGCGGGTCCTCCTAACCCGGATTTGTGGGACGTTAACCCCAAGAAGCCCACAGTCTTGGCGAACCAAGTCAACAAGAGGTTCAAGGAGCTGAAGGATCTCGGATTGCACAACGAGGACGCCATGATCACATTTGTCCGCAACCGGATCTCCCCCCTCCAGAAACGCACACATAAAGTCTGTCACATGAGCTGGGGCCGCGACCCCAACCGGACCTCGTCTTTTGAGTTGAGCAACACTAAGATCTACCGCTAGGTCAAGGCCCTCTTCACCACCCACAAGGACTTCTCCTCTAAGTGGACGTGGGGAATTGAACATTTTTGCCGAGATAAGCTTCCTCCTTTGGTAAGTCTCGTGCCCCAAACTTTTTTCCGAATTCAATCATATGTCGGTCTTTCGTCGTAGGTTTTAATCCCGTTGCCTTTTCTTTCCCTTAGATGTTTCTTCAGCAAACCATTGAGGATGGCACCGAGCCTTCCCTCAAATGGGCGCCTGACCGGGATACCTCGGACGAGGAAGAACCGGATCAGGAGATGTTCCTTCCGATGTCGGATGCGACCAAGTGACCCACCGGTAAACTCTCTTCCATTAGAGATTGGCCTGACGATGAAGATGATTCGGATGTTGAGGTGATGGAAGCATTTGACGCTGTCCCCCTTTCTTATGCTTTTCTGGCATCAGCTAACCCCGGTGGGCAGATCCATGAAGACCCTCCCCTTATCGTGGGTGAGCCTGTCCCGGTCGCGCCGAAGAAGAAAAGGGGAGTTGCATCTGCATCTTCCTCCGGACCTTCTCAGCTAGCTAAAAGGCGGAAGAAGGCCAGGGACAAAACTACCACCAAGCCTCCAACCAAGGCCATGGCCCGGAGGGCTCGGAAGCCCAAGGAGCCCCTGACCTCGGATGAGTAAGCCTCTTCTCCCTTTGCTATTTACTTGTTTTTCTTTTATTATAGCTTCTCATCATACATTATTTGATTCGGCAGGGCCGCGATGGAGGTCCCACAGAGTGGATCCGTCATTGCCTCGTCGCTCCGACACAGCCCTTCTCCCCCTCGTGGCGACGATTCCCGCCCCTTGAGCCCAATTCTGGAGGGTTCAGTGGCTACTCCAAGTTCCAGCCCACCTCGTCAAGAGGAGGGCAACCCCGGAGCGGGGGAGATAGGCTCTGCCAAGGCAGCAACAACCACCACTTCAGCTCTGCCGCAACCAACTTCATCCAAGTTACCTTCCACACCTCCGCTGAAACAGAGATCAGCCCCAGCACCAGGACCAACTCTAGCACCAGCAACAACAACAAAAGCAACAGCAACATCAACAAAAGCAACAGCAGCAGCACCAAGCCCCTCCACCTCGTCTGAGTCTTCCAAGACTCGGCGAGAAGACATCAGCAGCACCAAGGCTAGCGCCAAGGCAGCTCCCAAGGGCAAATCCGCTGCAGCAACCTCAACATCTCAGTAGCAGCCCAAGGGAAAAAAGGCTCCTGACTCCTCTAGGGCGTCATCCATCAAGGCTGGACAGCGCACACTCGCGTCCATGCTTTCGAAGAAAACTCCACCACCGAAGGATGCCCCTGCCGAGCCAGCTGATGCGCAACTGGTTTTGCACACCAGCCCCGCCATTACCCAGGTTGAGAGGAGAGAAGCGCATGCCAAGGGTTTAGTGGCGCCCCATATGCTTAGCGGCGAACGATACCCTCCGACCTTGATTGAGTTTGTAAATAACTGGAACAAGGTGGAGTTCGTCTACAACGACGATCTCCCGGAGAAGTTCGGTCCCGCTGAATTTTTTGCGCAGATGAATACTGCCGCCAAGGCAATTAATCTTGCGGGTCGGATGATGGAGGTACATCACTTCGTCTTTTCCTTAACATGCAGTAGACATTAGTGGTATAACCATTAGTCCCCGAGCCTCCGGGGGAGTAACTTGTTACTCGGCCGGATGCTCCTTAGAGAACTAGCGTAGCTCCTTAATAACTCCGAATATGCACACACCTAGAGCCGGGTTAGGTTCCACTTGGCCCGGATCTTGCACACTTCGAATATGCACACACCTAGAGCCGGGTTAAGTTCCACTTGGCCCGGATTTTGTACATTTCGAATATGCACACACCTAGAGCCGGGTCAAGTTCTACTTGGCCCGAATTTTGTACACTTCGAATATGCACACACCTAGAGCCGGGTTAAGTTCCACTTGGCCCGGATCTTGCACACTTCGAATATGCACATGCCTAGAGCCGGGTTAAGTCCACTTGGCCCGGATCTTGCACACTTCGAATATGCACACACCTAGAGCCGGGTTAAGTTCCACTTGGCCCGGATCTTGTACACTTTGAATATGCACATACCTAGAGCCGGGTTAAGTTCCACTTGGCCCGGATCTTGTACACTTCGAATATGCACACACCTAGAGCCGGGTTAAGTTTCACTTGGCCCGGATCTTGTACATTTCGAATATGCACAAGACTAAGCTGTCCATCTTTGCTCTTTCAGGTGACCACCAATCGCCGGAGCGCCGAGTTTCAGCGTCTCTTGGACACTCACAAGATGTTGCGTGCAAAACATAATGCACTTCTCGCTGAACACGAGAAAAGGGGTAAGTTTATTCCTTAGTATTTTTCCATGTTCCTTCATCTTTTTCTGCCGAACTAATCCATCATTCGGTTTTTCGCAGCTGGTGTGGAGGCTGAAAATACCATCATGAGGAAAAACTTGGAGCAAATCAAGGGTGAGTCATTTTTTCTCAATCTCTCTCTGTGCCCTATCCTCTTTTCTTCTTGGCTCAGCAAATATTCATACCTCGGCTTTGCCGGGTCAACAAACTATTTCAGCATCTCTTGAAGATAGTGTGTCCGTGCCTGATATGATGCTACATTTTCTCGAACAAGAAGGGCAGCACCAGGCCAAACTTAAAAAGAAAGACGACGAGCTTGCCCTCCTCTGAACCAAAGATGACGAGATTGCCAAGCTCAAGGCAGATATGAAGAAGTTGAAAGCGCAGCACCAATCCGAACTTCAAAAAGCTTGCCAGGACTTTAGTGAAGAGCGCGAGCGCCTCAACCTCCAGATTGCCAAGGACCAAGAACTTCTCCAGGAGGCCGACGTCAAGCTTGAGTCGGCGAATACTAAACTTGTGTAGCTTCGCAAAAGGCGTGATGACTGTACCAAGGAGTTGACCTGGATCCATAGCCGTATTTCACGTAAGTTATTTTCCTTCATCCGGCATACCTCTCCAGGTTGCTTCTGATGTCTTTTCCTCACTTGTTTCTCTTGTCTTATTTTCAGGCAAAATTTCCAGAGGGCAATGCCATTGCGACCACTACAGTTGCCAAATTCCGCCGAGATAGGGGTACCCCCATTGCTCCTAACGCTGAAGAAATTCCCTATGACATGGAGGACCTATTGGTCAGTTTGTCTTCTCGCGTGGAAATCGTGAAGAACTATGGCAAGGATATCCTTGACGTGGCAATCCGGATCTTCAACACCTTTTGGCCTGATGAAGATACTCCAGAGGGGACCGTAGTTCTTGTTGATAAGTTGATGGAATGCGAGACCCAGCTCGATCTTTGGAGGGA
Source organism: Avena eriantha (assembly GCA_910589775.1). Classification (NCBI taxonomy): domain Eukaryota; kingdom Viridiplantae; phylum Streptophyta; class Magnoliopsida; order Poales; family Poaceae; genus Avena; species Avena eriantha. The sequence goes on from OU342745.1 coordinate 519,054,848, forward strand.
ATCCGCTGGACGTGCCAGAGCTGAGACCGTTCTCCACTACGTGCTTACGTGGTACGAGAAGATCGACCTCAACCTCCTAGCGCGCATGCGCACCGGATCCAGATGGTCCAGCGACCCAGAGTGGATTGCTCGGCGCAAGGCTTGCGCCCATAGCCTCATTGAATATGCCCCATTCATCAATGGAATGAGGGTCCAAGCTTCCTTGGCGCTGCTGACGATGAAAACACTGAAGATGGTTCGGGTGAGGACGAAGGAGACGATGCCTTGGACGTTGAAGACATCGAAGATGACGCCGAACTTCCTCCCCTGCTGCTCCTTGAGCGACAAAACTTTAAAGTTTATCAGATCCCTGGTATGCCGGGTGCAATTGTATTAAGCACATCAGTTATGTTTTGCTACTAAGTTTTTATGCCGGATTAACTTGGGCATAGTCCCCGAGTTTTATTTTATTGTCCCTCCAATTTCTTGGCTCGGCTCGTGTCCACCTTGGTTCGGTTTTATGACTTACGAGTCCGAGTTTCAAAAATTGACTTAATAGTACTTGAAAAATTTAGGATTAGCTCAAAATAATTCGGCGTAATAAATTTAAAGTAAGCATGAGGTTAGTCTGAAAAACAAATGTCGGCTCGATTAAGTTTCTTCCCTTAGTCGTTTTTCATGTGCTACGCAATTCCAAACTTGTTCTCTTGCTTGCCATGAAGCCAATTCTTGTTGGACAACAGCAAGTCGAAGAGTTAGGTTTTTGGTGCTCACACACTACTAATCCGGCCTAAGTAGAAGCAACTTACGCCAGCCGACATACAAATAGTAAATATAGAAGACAACTAAAATTACTAAGGCAGTCCCCGAGTTACTGCTCGAGGTGCCAAGATTTCATTGATAAGCTCATTGTCGGCATACATACCGACATATGAGAGACTCGGATACAAACACTTCTCTACTAAGTGTAGAAAGGACGAAGTAGAGCTACATTCCATGGACGTTTGGATTCCTCGCCGGACCTGTCCGCCTTGTTCTTCTCCTGTGGTTTTGCATCGATAAGATAGTAAGAATCATTGTGCAATGCTTTGCTCACAATGAATGGCCCTTCCCATGGGGGGATAACTTATGCATGCCAGCAGTATGTTGTACCAACCAGAGTACTAGATCACCTTCCCAGAAAATTCGGGGGTTTACTTTCTGGCTATGATAGCGTCGGAGATTTTGCTGATATATGGCGGATCTGGACAATGTCAATTCTCTCGCTTCTTCCAGCAGATCAACATCATTTTGCCGGGCTTCTTGCACTTTGGCTTCTGTGTACTGGGTGACCCTAGGTGAGTCATGCTCTATGTCGGCTGGTAATACATCTTCTGCCCCATATACCAGAAAGAATGGCGTATAGCCCGTTGATCGATTCGGAGTTGTTCTTAAACTCCACAGTACTGCTGGTAGTTCTTCTATCTAGCACCTCGCTGATCTTTGCAGCGACTCAATGAGCCGGGGTTTTATCCCGGATAGCACCAATCCGTTGGATCTTTCCACTTGTCCGTTCGATGCAGGGTGTGCTACCGAGGCAATGTCCAGCCGGATCTTCTTATCTTGGCAGAAACGCGCAAATGCTCCTTCGGCAAAATTTGTGCCATTATCTGTTATGATACTGTGAGGATAACCGTATCTCAAGATGATGTCTTTGAGGAATGTTACGGCAGTAGCTCCATCACACTTTCTTATTGGCTTCACTTCAATCCATTTTGTAAATTTGTCAACCATGACCAGGATGTGGGTGATGTTCCCTCTTGCTGGTTTAAACGGGCCAACCATATCCAAGCACCACACAGCAAACGGCCATGTAATTGGTATGGTCTTGAGCTCCGACATTGGCATATGTGTCTTTGTCGCATATCTCTAACAGCCATTGCATTTTCTCACCAGATCTTCTGCTTGTTCTAAGGCACTTGGCCAGTAAAACCCATGGCGGAAAGCTTTTGCTACCAAGGCTCTGGATGAGGCATGATGCCCACATTCCCCTTGATGTATATCTCGGAGGATGTCAAGTCCTTCCCCCGGGTCAACACATCGCTGGAGGACATTAGTCACACTCCTTTTGTATAGCTCGGAATTGATGATCGTGTATGCTTTTGCTCTCCTCTGAGTTTGCCTGGAAAGTACTTCCTCAGCGGGTAAAGTTCCATCTTTTAGGAATTGGAATATAGGCAATGCCCAAGCTGGTACAGCTCTCACTGGGAACACATCCTCATCAATTTCCATCTGATCGACCGGCATAACTTCTACCGGATCACACTGTGCAGTCCCCGGGTTTGTCGCGGCAGTCCCCAGGTTTGCCAAGGCAGTCCCCGGGTTTCGCGAACCACTCCCCACATCAATGTCCATGGGCACAGCCTCTGATTCCGGATTTGCTGGGATAAAAATTGAGTCGGACTCCGGGGATGGCCTGATAGATGGTTTTCTGAGGTGCTCCAATGCTACACCCGGTGGAATTGCTTGTCGGGTTGAACCGAGCTTCGACAATACATCGGCAGCCTCATTTTCCACCCGAGGTATATGGTGAAATTTGCATCCCTCAAAGTAACCAGATATCTTCTGCACATGAAATCTGTATAATGCCATGTTTGCATCCAAATCATCCCATTGCCCGGAGACTTGCTGGACTACGAGATCCGAGTCACCGAAGCATTGGATTCGACGTATTCCAATCTACTTTGCCACTTTGAGCCCATGTACAAGTGCCTCGTATTCTGCAACATTGTTTGATGCAGTGAAGTGGATCTGCAACACATATTTCAGCTGGTCCTTCTTTGGCGAGGTAAGTACAACTCCGGCACATAACCCGGTTTTCGTTTTAGACCCGTCAAAGTGCATTCTCCAGTAGTTTGGATCTGGCAATGGTGGCTCGTATTGCACCTCGGCCCAATCCACAAAAAAGTCTGCCACAGCCTGAGATTTGATTGCTTCTCTTTTGTCATATTGTGGTGCATAAGGGGCTAACTCAATTTCCCACTTTGCAATCCTGCCACTTGCATCCTTGTTGCTCATTATCTTGGATATGGGAGCTTCACATATTACCTTGATTGGGTGCTCCTCAAAATAATGCTTCAGCTTCTTAGCCGCTATATACACGCCATACGCCACTTTCTGATAGTGCGGATAATTTTGTTTTGAGGCTGATAATACCTCGCTCAGATAATACACTGGCCTTTGCACTGACTTACCCTCTTCGTCGTGCTCTACCACAATCACTGCACTTACAACTCGGTTGGTTGCGGCTATATAGAGCAACATTGGCTCCTTTGATAGTGGAGAGGCTAACACTGGCGCAGTGGCTAACATTTTCTTTAAGTGGGCAAAGGCTTCATTGGCCTGCGACATCCAAATGAACTTATCCGACTTTTTCATGAGTTGATAGAGTGGCAGTGCCTTTTCTCCCAACCGACATACAAACCGGCTTAACGATGCCAGGCAACCAGTGAACTTCTAGACATCGTTAAGACACTTCAGCAGTTCCATTCGTTCTATGGCCCGGATTTTAGTTGGATTGACTTCAATACCCCGGCTGGAGACGAGGAATCCGAGTAATTTTCCAGCCGGGACACCGAAGGTACATTTTTCCGGGTTAAGCTTCATTCGGAACCTCCTTAGGTTCGCAAACGTCTGCCTGATATCGTCAAGGAGCGTTTTGCTTTCCTTGGTCTTTATCACAACATCATCCACATATACCTGCACATTTTGACTAATTTGGTCATGCAAACATTTTTGCATACATCTTTGGTACGTTGCCCCTGCATTACGTAAACCAAAAGGCATGGTGCGATAGCAATAAGCCCCATACGGGGTGATAAACACAGTCTTTATTTGATCACTTGGGTTCAGAGGTATCTGGTCGAAACCAGAATATGCATCAATGAACGACAACAACTCACACCCAGTAGTGGAATCTATGACTTGGTCTATCCTTGGCAGTGGGAATGGATCTTTTGGACACGCCTTATTTAGGTTCGTGTAATCGATACACATACGCCAAACCACTGCCACGTTCGGATCATCCTTCTTCTTCTCCACCAGCACCGGATTAGACAGCCAATCCGGGTAAAGCACTTCCATGATAAATCCTGCAGCCAACAACCGAGCTATCTCATCTCCTATGACCTTTCTCCTGTCTTCGGTGAAGCGGCGGAGAGGTTGCTTCACCGGCTTTGCTCCGGGTCTAACATTCAAAGAGTGCTCGGCCAACTCCCTCGGAACACCTTGCAAGTCCTGTGTAGACCAAGCAAAAATATCCCGATTCTCACGGAGGAAGTTGACGAGCTCGCTTTCCTATTTATCACTTAACCCGGCACCAATTGTTACGGTGCGCTCAGGGAACATATCATCAACATGCACCTTCTTGGTATCTTTTGTTGCTTGGAATGAGACACTACCATGCGGGTTACTCAGCGCCGGCATATACTGCTGCGCGGACTGAGCCAATGCCGCCACTTCCTGTATCTTTCTCTTTTCTTGCGCAATCACGAGTGACTCGGCTAGATTGGACCCGGCTGATGCACACTCAATGGAACGTCAGAAATCTCCGGCTATGGTAATCACTCCATTTGGCCCAGGCAGCTTCATCTTCAAGTAACTAATATGACAACTTTCCATGAATTTGTTCAGAGCTGGCCTGCCGAGCAACGCGTGATATGCGCTCTCCAAATTTACAACCTCGAACTCCAAATTCTCAGTCCTGCAGTTATCTCTTGTGCCGAACAATACGTTAACCCGGACTTTGCCTATGGGCTCACAAGAAATGCATGGCACAATGCCATGGAACGTTGTCCTCGTAGCTTGGAGCATATTCTCTGAGATACCCAACTTGCGCATTGTGTCCGCATACATGATGTTGATGCTACTGCCATTATCAATTAGCACCTTTGAGAATCTCACATTGATGTTAGGCCCAATGAATGTTGGATCCAACACCAGTGCATATGAACCAGGACTTGGCATGAGCTTCGGATGATCTTTGATGCTCCAGGTAATCTCCTAATCCGACCAAGGCATATACCTCGTCACGGTGGGCATAACTGCATTGACCTCCATATGTCGGCACTGCAAGCTCTTTCTGTCTGTCTCCTCTGTGGTGAACACACAATAACTCTAATGGTGCTCCCTGTACTCATTCCTCCCCTCATTTCCGGGGTACCTCTGATCCTGTTGGTTTTGGTTCTCCACCTGATGCACAACATCCCTTCTCTCATGGTTGTCATACCTCGGCGGAGGGGGAGGCAACATTAGTTGTTGCGTGTTTGCTCCGGAGAGCAATTGCTGCCGGGGTAACTCCTGCCGAGGTTGATCATTCCGAGGTGCCTGAGGATTCCCCGAACCACTTTGCTCTATCTTTCGCATCCACTCACACTGTTTGGTTGTGTGACCCGCTGGGTTACTCGGATTAGGCGTGTGAAATTTACACGGCTCATCCAACATTGCTTCATAGGTATACCTCGGACGGTCCTTCTTCTCTTGCCACTGTTTCTTCTGCTCCGGCGTCCAAGTTTTCTTTCCATCATTCCTTGGCGTCCATTGCTGCCCTCCAGCTTTCTGACGTTGACTGCCTCCTGCTCCGGGTTGATCCTGATTCACAGCTGCAACTTGTTGCAAACTGTACCAATAATCCGGTCTGTCATCTCTTCTTTTACCTCGGTAATCATTTCTTCGGGATGACCCGGCCCCATCTCGCTGACAATACTCCTCGCTTGACTTGTTTGAGGTGAGCCTAGGTTGCGTCGGATCACCCAAAGCATATGAATCAGCAATCCGGATTGTTTCTGCCAAGGTGGTTGGCATATCTCTTTGCAACCTTTTCCATAGCATGCTTGCATATCTGCATCCTTGCGCAAACCAAGCTATGGCCTGTGACTCAATCACACCCTCACACGAGTTTCGCACAGTGCACCAACGGGTTAAGAACTCCCGGTCAGTCTCATTCGGTCTCTGCCTGCACATTGCTAGGGTTTGTGGCCTGTTGGGCCTCTGATACGTACTTGAGAAGTTGCTAACAAACATCTCCTCAAAATCGATCCAACAGTTAATACTTCCGGGTGGCAAATTGTTTAGCCATACCCTTGCTGGCCCCTCCAGCATCTGGGGTACATATCTTACAGCCCATCTCAAGTTTCCTGTGGCAATTTTACTGAAGTTGCATAGTTAATCAACCAATCTTCTGGCTTAGTGCTGCCGTCATACGTCTTTGTACCTCTTAGTAACTGGAAGTTAGGTACCGGAGGTTCCTTCATGATCCGGGGCCCAAAACATGCTGAACCCGGAGGACCTTGACACTCAATTTGCTCCGACCTATACAACCGATCCAGTTTTAGCCTGGCATCATCAGGCATCAAGTTCCTGCCTCCCAATCTTGACCCTATCACGTGATAGTCTGGCCTGGGATAGCCAGCATTCACCATCTCCGAATCACCATCATTGTATATATCTTGCTCCTGTGGAGCTGCTCTCTGCTGCATACCTTGGCCGGCACTGCGCTCTTGTCGTGGTATATTCTGCTGCTGCGGTTGACCTGCACCTACCGAGTTACGCTGTCCGGCATTGCCATTTACAGCATTCCCTTGATCGGCATTGCCTTGGTCGCAGTTACCTCGGCCAGCTTCACCTTGGCTCACACTCCTTCGATCCTCATTTCTCTGCACTTCCTTTCCCTTTCCCTGCCCTTGCCGGGTCATACGGGACTATCTGTTTGTTCCTCCTGGCCAAGGTTACTACCTCTTCTCTCCTAGGACCGCCATGAGGAGACGATGCAGCTCTAGCGGATTTCTCCGGGTTACCCACCACCGAATGAACGATCTTGGAGGCCCCAGCTCTCTCCGGGTTTGCCCTGAGCAGCTCCTCGTTTTGCCTGTTCGCGATCCGAACCAACTCGTTGACTCTATCCTGCTGTCTTTGACGGGCTTCACCCATCAGACCTTCTAACTCGGATGCAGCCGCATCTGCTGCTCTGAGGTTCTTTGTCGGGGTATTGTACTTCGGCAACCCCATGGATAGACAGTTCTCTGATTCCTCAATCCTAGTATCACCCTCTCTGTTCATTTCCCTCATGAGATTTCTCCCTTCACTTTTACAGTATCTACCTTATTTGCCTTTGCGTACTCACGCAGTGTCATGTTCAACAACTGCTGAGCCGCGGCTATCTTTTTCGCACCCTCTAGTATTTTTTGCCTAGTCTCCTCTAGCTCGGCCTGTGCCTGAGCCGGATCTACTACTGCTGCTATCGGGTTTGCCAAGCTATCCATCGCCTGCTGCAGCACATTCTCTGGCCTCTCTAGTGGAGGACCTCTACTTTTCCTTGGTGCCTTTGGCGTTACCTCCGGATCTGGCGCCGGATCCTTGCTTGCGCCTGCACCTGGTGCAGTCATCATCACCTCTGCACGGTTCGGGGAGCGAGTGATACGCGCCCCGCGAACCACGCTAAGGGGTGGCTCGCCTCCTTCGACGACGTGCCGCGGATGAACGCAGGACACATCAACAGCAACGTAGACCTTGTGAGTGCCGAGCTTGACGAAGAGGCCGTTGCGCGGAAGAGGACGCTTGCCGAAGCAGCCAGCGTTGTCGCTGACAAAGTCCAGCGCTCCAAAGCACTGAACAAGCCTGGAGACGATGCGTTGGCTGGTGCCGATGAGGTTGCCCATCCGGATCTTCACCCTTGCTAGCGCTGCTAGCCCCACGGTGGGCGCCAACTGTCGTGATGGTGTCACGGCAGATGCCATGGATAGGCTAAAGGTGGGGACTAAACGCACTAGGGGAATCCAGGGAGGGATAGTGTGGTGATCCCACACACGGAAGCTTTGTATACGATTTACCTTCACAGATTACAAGTGCTCCTTGAGCTGTATTAGAGAGAGGAGGAAGAAGGAACTCTCTTACTCTCACCACTAGCTAGCCCTCAGGAACTCACTAGTAAATCGCAACACACTAGAGATCAACTAGCCCTTTCTATAGAGGCCCTAGCCCTCCTTATATAGGGGTGGCTAGGTCTCCACTTAGGGCATACGTGGAGGCATATTCCACCTCCCAAAATAGTAAGCCGATCGGGTCACTTTAACCCCGCGTCATCCATGCAGAGGCTACGTGAGCCTCTGCGGCGCCTGCATCATCCGACATAGGCTTCGTCACCTTTGTCGGCCACGCCTCGGTGGTCCTGCCTCTGTCCGCTTCGCTCATGCCCTGCGTACATTGGTCATCTTTGACCAGCGAGATACCTTCCTTCTCCTACAAGCTTGATATAACCCGGATCCCACATAGTTGATTCGGCCACACCTGTTCCTGCATACAAGTTAGATACATCCTACCAACATATGGCTTAAGTCGGTTGAGACCAAGTTAGGTGGACGTCCCCTGGGCCGGGTTACTCCGTGATCCGGCCTGCCTTGAGGTGACTCGGCCAGCACTTGCTTTGACCGTGCCGTACCAAGGCTAACTAGGCCTTTATACCCCGGCGTGACCCTACCCGGGGGTATCCCCCCAACAAGTTATGTATATGTGTTAGAGAAATGCCGCTGGTCTAATCCATGCTGACGTGGTGGAAACCTGTAGCGTAACCATCATGAGCTGTCTATGAAGCATTCTTCTTATAAAAAAAAGAGTCCTATCTTGAGAAAAAAGATAAAAAGAAAAAAAGGGATTATGAAAAGAGGAAAGAGAGAAAAAAGCACCATATTCCCATGGTAAATAAGAAGATTGCTGAGATGCTCGTTGTCTGCTTGCCTTGTCATTTTGATATGGGGAGTTGATACGTTCATTTTGCATCACTATTCTATGTCATAATTCACCATTATTTATTGATATATTTCGTATTGAGAGGTGATACTTATGTTATTTCATCTATTTTTGCATGGTTGATGACTTTTGGAGTATGGACCGCTGCAGTCAGGATTCTGATGGAAAATGTGCTGTTTGGAGGCAAAATTCGCGAAGATCAGAAAAACCAGGAAAATATACGGAAATCCTATTTTTCTAGAAGACTAAGGATGCCAGAAGATGGAGTGGAGATGGGCCACAGGGGGCCCACACCACTCCATGGCGCGGGCAGCCCTAGGTCGCGCCTGGAGGTGGTGTGGCCACCTTGGCCCACTCCAGCCTCTCCCATCTAGCGTATATCATCCTCCCGAAACCCTAAGACTCGGCGAGGTACCACAAAAAGATTCCACCGCCTCTGCAGGGCGGAAAACACCGAGAGAGAAAGATCTCTCCGGCAGACAGATTTCTGCCGGGGAAATTCCTTCCTGGAGAGGGGAGATCGTCGCCATCAACACCACCATCAAGATGGACTTCATCGGGTTCATCATCATCATCACCATCATCATCACCATCAACACCCTCATCACCATCTCCATATTGCTATAACAATTGGTTGAATCTTGCTATAGTTCATAGGGGTAACTTTCCCGGTGTTGATTACTCTTTGTAGTTGATGCTATTGAGTGAACCATTGAATTATTGTTTATGTTCAGATTGTTATACATCATTATTCCATCTCTGATCATGATCCATATGATTTCTTGTGAGTAGTTCGTTTTGTTCTTGAGGACATGGGAGAAGTCTTGTTGTTAGTAGTGGAGTTGCGTTGAGAAAGATTCAATAGATTGTTATTTAAGTTGTGGTGTACTTCTTCTAGTGGTGTCATGTGAACATCGACTACATGACAATTCACCTATATGGGCCTAGGGGAATGCATTGTGTATTTGGCTACTAATCGTAGGGGTTGCCGGAGTGACAGAAACCTGAACCCCCGTTAGGAAACCATTGCACAAGGGACGTAAGGGTCTTAGAGTTTAAAGCTGTGGTTAGGTTTTTCTACCTTAATTACTTTCTTGTACTTACGGATGTTTGCAAGGGGTATAATCACAAGTATATATTAGTCTTGGATGGGGCAGTACATTAGCACAGGTTCACCCACACAACACTTAGCAAACTAAAGAAGATTAATCGACTATATGAAGCGAAAGCACTTGACAGTCTTCCCATGTGTCCTCAAGAATGTTTAGTCATCTTAAGTAATACAACCGGCTTGTCCTTTGCTGCATAAAGGATTGGGCCACTTGCTGCATTTATTCCTACTGTCTTTTATTTATTCGCACTTTGTTTACTTGCTTTATCAAAAAACCCTAATAATCCGTTTGCTAAGTATTTGCAGAGAATTCCTGATCCAATCCACTAGCCAGCACCTTCTGCTCCTCGTTGGGTTCGACACTCTTACTTATCGAAAATACTGTGATACACCCCCTATACTTGTGGGTCATCAAGACTATTTTCTGGCGCCGTTGTCGGGGAGTGAAGCGCTATTGGAGAGTGGAACTGGTAAAGGAAACTTCTACTGTGAGTATTGTTTACTTCTGTTAGTTGCTTTATTTTCGTTATGGATAATTCGCTGAGTTTCTTTTTTGGTAATGCTACTACCACTGCTAAGGTAGTAGATAAGCCACCACCTGCTGATAATGATGTTTTCAAAATACCTACAAGAATTATTGATCGTCTTATGGATAACTACTATGTTGGGGATGGAACTGTCCATCCCGGTGATCATTTACTCTTTATACATGAATTATGCGGGTTGTTCAAGTGTGCATGTATTACTACAGATCAAGTTAAGAAGAAGTTATTCTCATTATCACTGAAAGGAAGAGCTGAGGAATGGTATAAGCTGTTGAAGAATGGTCAAGCTCTGGAATGGGAGGAAATAATGCCTCTCTTTTATTCAAAGTTTTATCCTCCTAGGGAGATTCATAAAGATCGGAATCAAATATACAACTTTTGGCCTCTTGATGGAGAGAGTACAGCTCAAGCTTGGGGGAGATTGAAGTTACTAATGCTCAAATGTCCCATTCATGAGCTCCCCAACAATATTATTATCAACAACTTTTATGCAATGCTCCCTCTACATGACAAAGATTTATTGGATGCCTCTTGTGCTGGATCATTCACTCGTATGGAAGAAGAAGCTAAATGGGATCTTCTGGACCGTATTCAAGACAATGTTGAAGCTTGGGAGAATGACAAAGGTAGAAAGTCAGGTATAAATTATGATTATGAATGCATTGAATCTTTTATGGGAACTGATGACTTTCAAAATATTAAAATTGCTTATGGTCTATACTCTCAAGCTATTGCTTCTTATTTTAAGGCTTTTGCTTCCTACATTGAAGTGCCTAAAAAGAAGTGGAATAAGTATCATGAACCTTATAAAGATGTTTCTAAGCGTGTTCCTGCAAGAAATACTGAAGTTTATACTGCTAATCATGTCTTACCCAAACCTTACATTGAGAAAATGCCTTTCCCAGTTAAGGTAAAGCCAACATTCTATGATAGCTAGTATGGTTAATGAAAGTACAAGTAAAGCTGTTGAACCTGATAAACAAATGATTGATGAACCTATAATAGCAAATGTGAAAGACTTTGTCACTAAGTATGAGGAAGAGGGACACACTATCCTTTGTAAGGATACCTCTAATATTGTTTCACAAAGTAGTGTTATGAGAGCTAATATTCCCGTGTTTTCTGTTAGAATAAGTGATCATTGCTATGATGGTCCTTCTGATAGCTATATTGTTAAGTTTATGCATGATACTGAAAGTTACTATGAGAGAGGGAAAAGTGTTTGTATGTATCTCAATAATATCAAGTTTCCTCGTTTTATGCTGAATTTTTTTATGTTGCACTTCTTTTGCCTTCTTATGCAAGTTATCTCTGGCTTCAATAACTTGTTTGTTTACAAAATCCCCTTGCATAGGAAGTGGGTTAGACTTAAATGTGTGTGTGTTTTTGCTTCTTAATGCTCTCTTTCACTTCAATCCATATCCCTATGAGAGCTTCTTCAAAATTATCATGCCCATCTTAATGGCTATAAAGAAAGAGCTTTTTGGGAGGCAACCCAATTTGTTTTTGCTTTTAGTTTGTTTTTGTTTCTTTGAGTCTTGGAAGTTATTACTTCGGTAATAACCGCTCCTTATCCGTTTTGTTTGGTTTTTGTGTCAAGATAAACCTCTAATGAGAGAGAAGTGAGATTGGGGTAAGTTGCTGTCCCGAAACAGATTTTTGTGCTTCACCGTAAAAATTCGTGAGAGATCTCTGTATTTCGGATTGAGCTGTAATTTTTTGTGCTTCTGACACAGGTTGTTATTTAACTTTTGTTAGTTTTGCACTTTTTGATTTGAGCAACAGAAGATTTTCGAAAAAATTGATATTTACCTGCTGGTCTGTTTTGACAGATTTAGCCACTCTTGCATTTGCTTCTTTATTCGATTTCCTTTTTGAATTCTTTTTGGGTTTTCGGAAGGAGTTGATACAGTAGCTTATGTTTTGGTGGTTTTCAGTTGAAGTTGGACTCAAAAGGTTTTATCACTTCACTTATATTAATGTTGCTAATGAGAACTGTGTGAAGTTTTGTGTGAAAGAAATTTCAGAGTAGTGGAGATAGTGGTGTAATAAGGAAGAGAAGGGTTTTATGACTCAAGTAATAAGTGTATGAAGATGAATATATTGATGTTATTCAAGTGGTGACTCCATAAGAATCTATTATATACCAAATTCAGAGGCCTGCAGAGCCCGTTTTCAAATAGGTAACAGTTCTGGTAAGAAAAGTTCCACGAAAATACAATCCAACTATATTTTTGCAGTTTTCAGTCAATAAGGGAAACTACGAAGCGAAAAAGGGACGGAAACGGAGCCAGGGTGGCTCACACCACCCTGTGGCGCAGGCCCACCCCTGGCCGCGCCACTAGGTGGTGAGTCCACCCCGGACTCCGCCTCCGACTCGTTTTCTCCTAGTACCTTCCTTTTGATATGAAACTTCGTAATATATAACCCTCCGGATCTTCCGAGGTTTGTATATTGTGTTTTCGTCATGTTTTTGTTTCGATCTGTTTCTGCCAGGTAGAATCCCAGATTTGGAGCCACAATGTCTTCCACTAGATCAGCCGAGGGAGATTCCTTAGAAGATATCATCAACCCATACATGAGAGAGTTGAAGATTCATCCCAAGGAGTTGTTGCTCGAAGATGGGGAGGTCCGGATTAAAGAGGTTCAAGGCCCTAAAGGTGAAGGAAGTCTGGAGGACAGGATGGAATCACTGGAGTAAGAAGTCTTTAGGTACAAGAAGATGGCGGAGCGCGAAGTGGATATCATCCATAAGATTTGTTTCGAACTCATCACCGAGCACCAAAAGGAGACTGTTGAACTCAAAGACAAAGTCCTCTCACTCTGCCAAACAACCAACGAACTACAAGCACAGTTCTGTGACGTTCAAAATCAAAACTGTGAGTATGAGGCTAGGTTTAAACGCATAAGTGCTGTTGCAAGTTTCAGGATGTTAGAAACCACGATGTCCTTTGTTGATGGGAAGCTTTTACCCTGGAAGACGGACGAAGATGAGAGGATACCACCACCACCAAAGGAGTAATTCGTCATCAGGTTTGGCATCCCCTTGGTTTGTTCTAAGCTTGGAGGAGTGCCGCGGAATCACATCACTATCTTCTATCTTTTTACCTTATTAGTAGAGTCATATCATGAATAGAGGAGTTATTATGTAGTATGGTTTGCATTTGGAAGTTTCCCCTCTCTCGTTAGATATGTATCCCTTAGTGTGAGTTGCCGTTATGGAGTATTAATGAGAAGTTCTATCATTCACTCTTTTGCATAGCTTATATTAGTTTTCAATTCGTGGTTATATGATTAATCTTGTTGTTAGTATTGGTATCACTTTAGGATCATTGAGTTAATTTAGTTGGTTTTGGCAAACCCGGCTCGGTCAGCAACACACTATTTTTGAGAGTTGAATGAAAAATATAGAAGTACTCTAGAGAAAAATAATTTCATCATCTTTATTTCTTTCTTGATTTTATCATAAGTTTAGTATTCTCTAGTTAAGATCTTTTGTGCTTCCAAGGAAGCTTACATGTTTGTCTTTATCACTTGTATGTTTGTTTGTTTCCTTCAACTCTTATACTTGCTACCAGCCTTGCTAGCCAAAAACATGTACAGAGAGGAATTCTTCTCGTGCATCCACCTCCTTTAAACCAAAACCTTTGCCATTTGAGTCCACCATACCTACCTAGTAACACTATTGCTATTCCAAGTAAATTCTTGTTTTATCTACCTCCCAAATTAAACTTGTTATGTGAAAATTAGTGATTAAAGCTCTCACGAACTTGACATCACACTTTACTTTCTTGCACTTAATAAACTTGAACCATTGTGCTCACCTATGTTGCGTATATGCTTGCGCTTTGTAAGTTGTGAATTACCATAACCATGCTGTCATGGGGAACGCTTTCAACATTGCACTAGTACTTTGTACCAAGTTGATATCATGTTCTTTTGTCTATGGATGTCGTCGGTGTGAAATGAAAGGGGAGCTTGTAAGTCCATGGAGTTATGCATATGTGTTAGAGAAACGCCTGGGCCGCTAGTCTAATCCATGCTGACATGGTGAAAACCTGCAGCGTAACCATAACGAGTATCTATGTAGCATTCTTATTATAAAAAAAGAGTCCGATATTGAGAAAAAAGAGAAAAAAAGAGATATTCTGAAAAGAGGAAAGAGAGAAAAAAGCACCATATTCCCATGGTAAATAAGAAGAATGTTGAGATGCTTGTTGTCTGCTTACCTTGTCATTTTGATATGGGGATTCTTTCGTATCATCGGGCAAGGGGTACCCCGTTGGCGGTTCTCTATGATACACATATGCTTACGATGACAGGAACTTACCGGTGACTAAACTTGAGTAGCACGAGGAGCGGCCCTCGTATTCAAGGGACATGAGATTCTCAACTTACAACTTGCCAATGCATATCCTCATTTTTGATCACTTTAACCTTAATCACCTAAAGATGCCTATGATAGGGGAAATGAGAGCTGAAAGCTAGTAAGTATCATAATTTTTGGGAGCTCTTTATGAGACTTGCAATCCCTGCTTCCCTCTGCGAAGGGCCTTTATTTTACTTTGTAGTTGAGTCAGTAAACCTATTCCCTTCTATCTCAGCAAGTATTTTGAGTTGTTGTGTTTCATTCATTCATATGATGATTTATTCAATCATGTTTCTTATGTTCCTTGTTTTACACATTGCTCTTATCTTGATGTTTACTACTTTGAAAGCTATCATTAAAAAACCAGCTATTTGTGAACTCCAGCAAATTATCAACTATTCTTCGACCAAGAGCTAAGTTTGCCATTACCAATTATGATTCACTTTATGTATCTTTATTGTGTTTCCTTTACCTATTACAAGTTGAGTTATATAATAGTGAGTTGTCTTCTATTATGATCTATGTATTTGATGAATGTGATGCTTCTTGTCCGTATTCTTTTATCGACTCTTCACTCCATAAACCTGAGGCCATGTTTATTGAGCTCAGTTTCACTTGGGGACAAGCGAAGTCTAAGCTTGGGGGGAGTTGATACGTCCATTTTGCATCACTATTCTATGTCATAATTCACCATTATTCATTGATATATTTCGTATTGAGAGGTGATACTTATGTTATTTCATCTATTTTTGCATGGTTGATGACTTTTGGAGCATGGACCGATGCAGTCAGGATTCTGATGGAAAAGGTGTTGTTGGAGGCAAAATTCGTGAAGATCAGAAAATCCGGTAAAATATACGGAAAATCCTATTTTTCCAGAAGACTAAGGATGCCAGAATATGGAGTGGAGGTGGGCCACAGGGGGCCCACACCACCCCATGGCACGAGTAGCCCTAGGCCGCACCTGGAGGTGGTGTGGCCGCCCTGGCCCACTCCAGCCTCTCCCCTCTGGCGTATATCATCCTCCCGAAACCCTAAGACTCGGCGAGCGACCACAAAAATATTTCGCCGCCTCTGCGGGGCAGAAAACACCGAGAGAGAAAGATCTCTCCGGCAGACAGATTTCTGCCGGGGGAATTCCTTCCCGGAGAGGGGAGATCGTCGCCATCAACACCACCATCAAGTTGGACTTCATCGATATCATCATCACCACCACCACCATCATCATCACCATCAACACCCTCATCACCATCTCCATATTGATGTAACAATTGAGTTGAATCTTGCATAGTTCATAGGGGAAACTTTCCCGGTGTTGATTACTCTTTGTAGTTGATGCTATTGAGTGAACCATTGAATTATTGTTTATGTTCAGATTGTTATACATCATTATTACATCTCTGATCATGATCCATATGATGTCTTGTGAGTAGTTCGTTTTGTTCTTGAGGACATGGGAGAAGTCTTGTTGTTAGTAGTGGAGTTGCGTTGAGAAAGATTCAATAGATTGTTATTTAAGTTGTGGTGTACTTCTTCTAGTGGTGTCATGTGAACGTCGACTACATGACACTTCACCTATATGGGCCTAGGGGAATGCATTGTGTATTTGGCTACTAATCATAGGGGTTGCCGGAGTGACAGAAACCTGAACCCCCGTTAGGAAACCATTGCACAAGGGACGTAAGGGTCTTAGAGTTTAAAGCTGTTGTTAGGTTTCTACCTTAATTACTTTCTTGTACTTACGAATGTTTGCAGGGTTGCCTGTTTTCTGCTGTTTTTGGTTCCAGGAAAGTCAAAAAATCAATATTCTCGGAATTGGACCGGACAAAAGCCAAAGTTGATATTTTCCCGGAAGAATCACGGAGACAGAAGGAGAGTCGGAGAGGGGCCATAGGGTGGCCACACCACCCCATGGTGCGGGTCCCCCCAGGCCACGCCAGGGCATGGTGTGGGCCCCCTGGCCGCCCATCGACCTTGCCCTCTAGCCTATAAGAAGCCTCCCGAGGCATAACCTAGATAGTCAAGCCTCCAGCCACGAAAAGTTCCGCAGCGCCACCGCCACCGAAGGGGAGATTCGGGGGATAGAAAGTCTCTGTTCCGGCACCCTGCCGGGACGGGGAAGTGCCCCTGGAGCCATCTCCATCGATCTCCACCACCATCTCCATCACCATTGATGATTCCCATGATGAGGAGGGAGTAGTTCTCTCTCGAGGCTAAGGGTTCTACCGGTAGCTATGTGTTAATCTCTCTCTCTATGCATGATCTTATTGTGATCATGAGCTTGTAATCTATAGATCTACCTTGCTACTCAAGTGCTTAATAGATCTCTGCTCTCCCCATGTGTGTGAAAGTGACAGCGTGCTCACCATGGTGGCACTTAGGCTAGAGATTACAAATACTTGTTATGAGTTATATTTGGAGTTGGATGTCTTTATGAAATTGTGGTGTTTGTTGGAACCATCTAGAGCTCAAGGTGACAGTGTGGGGTTATCTAGATGGGAAAGGCTTACTTTGAGGTGTACTGTTATAGCCCTACCATCGATTAGAGTGTCCAACCGGAGAGTAGTTAAGAGTAGTATCATAAAGAGAAGATATTTATATGAGAGTGTTCACTAGTGAAAGTATGATCCCTAGGCCTTGTTTATAAGCTTTGAAACACCGTTTGCAACTAGATCTGTTACATGTTTACTTGCTTCCATCTTTATTTCAGTTTTAGTTTAGTCTTTTCCATGCCGTCAAGTTATTTTATGGCACCGTTACCACTTATAATTATCTATACCACTTGTATTTCACTATCTCTTCGCCAAACTAGTGCACCTATACACCTGACAAGTGTATTGGGTGTGTTTGGGACACAAGAGACTTCTTGTATCTTGATTGCAGGATTGCTTGAGAGGGAATACCTTTGACCACTTCCTCCCTGAGTTCGATAAACCTTGGGTGATCCACTTAAGGGAAAACTTGCTGCTGTTCTACAAACCTCTGCACTTGGAGGCCCAACAACTGTCTACAAGAATAGAAGTGTGTAGACATCACCCTTCCGCCTATAAAGACCCCTCGGGACGAAAATCGTAAGGACCCGATCAAAATTCCACGAAAGAGTCTGTAGCCGCCGTCATCTCCAGACCTAGATCGGGAGGGATCTGAAGCTCTTCCCGGCACCCTGCCAGAGGGGAGAGATCACCCTGGAGGCATTCTTCATCACCATGCCTGCCTCTGGTGTGATGCGTGAGTAGTTCTGAAGGAAATATGCCCCGAGAGGCAATAATAAAGTTGTTATTATATGTATTCCTTGTATATGATATATGTTTATTTTGCATGCTATAATTGTATTGATAGGAAACGTCAATACATGCGTGTTTAATAAACAAAAAGGGTTCCTAGTTATGCCTCTCTTATAGACTAGCTCGTTGATTAACAAGATAATCAAAGTTTCCTGATCATGGACATTGGATGTTGTTAATAACGAGGTCACAACATTTGTGAAATGATGTGATGAACATTCATCCGAAGTATAGCATTACAATCAAAGTCATTATGTTTATATTGCTATAACATCATACGAAGTAATCTTAGTCCTTAAACCATGAGATCATGTTAATTGCTAACACCGGAAGAGTATCTTGATAACATCAAATATCACACCGTAACAGGGTGACTATAAAGGTGGGTTCAGTGCTACGAAGGTGTTATGTTGAGGCTCATGGATCAAGAGTGGAATTTATCAATCCTGATGATGGATAGATATGCTCTAGGCCCTCTTGGTGATATCACATTAAGATAGCTTGCAAGCAAGTGATGTGATCACTAGAATGTTATATCACGGGAACAAGAAAAGAGTGCATGTCGGTAACGAGATCAAACTAGGTATTTAGATAGTGATGATCGAATCTCGTACATGTATTATAACATGAGACAAAGGGATTAAGTTACTAGCGTTAAAGGTTCTCACGATCACATAAGTCATCGTTGAATGTGCAGTAGTCATTATGGATCTCCAGGTCCCGCTTCTGATTATTGATCTGAGAGGAGTCTCAATCATGTCTGCATTATTCGCGAACCGTGGGGTGACACACTTAAGGGTTGTCGGACACCATTTTGGAGCACATATGTTTCAGACGAAAGGATTGCAAAGCACAAGAATTGTTTCGATAGAAACCGGAATTGTTTCGGGTGAAATTGCAGAAAGTGGTTCTGCATGTGATATTGAAATGTTGCAAGGGGTTTTATGTGAATGTTTGTTAATTAAAGTAATTAACAAAATTCTGAATAAATTTAATAAAAGATTTTCATTAAATGAGAGAGCATTAAATTTGGAGAAATTTAATGCATTTAAAGTGGAGACTTTAAAAGAGAATGTGAAGGGGCATTTTAATGTGGAGGAGTTACCACCACATGAATGGGGGAGGTGAGGGGTCACCCCCAATGAGGCGCCTACCATGGGGAGGGGAACCCCCTCCTTCTATAAAAGGCCCCCCTCTCACTCCTTCTTCCTCACATCTCCTCGTGAAGGATCTCTCTCCCCCTCTAGATATTTACCCATGGTCTTGGATTAGCGAGATACATGTTCCCGGTGGCCTTGCGCCTGGAAGGAGTTGCTGCTTCCGCTGATTCACCGGAGCGAGGAGGTGGAGGTTGTCCGGTGGCTTGAACGTGTGTGTGAGGACGGATGCGCTGCTGATTTGCGGCGCTCAGACTTCCACATGATCTTGAGATCAGCAAGTGTACGACTACCTCATCCACGAGTTCCAACTCGTTAACAAAACTCTGTTGTCTTCGAGGGTAAGTTATCCATGGATGTATATCCACACGTTGCTCTATATCTAGTAGATAGATCTTGGCGTATAGTTCTCATCGTAGGAATTTTTTTGTTTTCTATGTTGCGGACCAAACAGTGGTTCCACGACTGACATGCAACTAGTTTTGCATAAGTGGCTAGCGGGTGTCTGTCTCTCCTACTATAGTCAATATCTGATTTACAACGAGTTGCTAATAACTTGGTTATCCTCGTTGTGGTTCATGTTCGTAGGTAAGACCGGTTCTATCTCCGAAAGCCCTAAGCTACGTAAAACTTGCAATTGTTAAATTAGAGGCGTCTAGTTTAGATCGTTGATGGGCTAGTGTCTTGATATGGTATTGTTGTAAGTAGATGTATGATAGATACTCTTACAACACACTCAACTCGTAAGTTCCATAGACCTTGGCCTTACACACAAAGGAATGATAGAGATTATACCACGATGCAAATGATAGAGATCAAATGCATGGACCATATCATCTCACTTTACACATTAGATGTTAGCATCTTATACTGCTAGTTTGGCGCTTTTGGTAGCATTGTAAGATGATCCCTCATTTAGATATCAAGATAAAATGTGTTCTTCCTTAAGTATGCACCGTTCTATGGATCGTGCTTTGAGACATCACGTGATGATCGGGTGTACTCGACTCTACGCTTTCATACAACGGGTGTAAGACAGTTTTACACACGCGAATACAAAGGTTCTTACTTGGCGAGCCTAGCATGTACAGACATGGCCTCGGAACACGGACCGAAAGGTTAAGCAAGAGTCATATAGTTGATATGATGCCCATATAGATGCTCACCTTTGAAGCTACACCGACTCACGTGATGATCAGACTTGGTGTAGTGGATTTGGTTCATGTAATTAGGAAAGAAGTGGAGATTAGGAAAGAACATCAAGTGTTGATGATCAATAAGACCACCGGTTTCAAGAAGGACAAGAAAGGCAAGTAGAAGGGCGGCAAATCTGTTGCTGCACCTGAAAAGAAATCATGAGCTGGCCCTAAGTCTGATACCGAGTGCAACTATTGCAAGGGGACTGGCCATTGGAAGCGCAATGCCCCAAGTATTTGGCGGACAAGAAGGCCGACAAGGCAAACAAAGGTATATGTGATATACATGTTATTGATATGTACTTGACTAGTACTCGTAGTAGCACCTGGGTATTTGATACAGGATCGATTGCTAATATATGTAACTCGATTCAGGGGATGCGGAACAAGCGATAGCTAGCAAGGGATGAGGTCACGATGCGGGTCGGCAATGGATCAAGAGTTGATGTGATCGCCGTCGAAACACTGCCTCTCCATATGCCGTCGGGATTAGTTATAAATCTAAATAATTGTTATTTGGTGCCTGCACTGAGCATGAACATTGTATCCGGATCGTGTTTGATGCAAAGTGGTTATCCCTTTAAATCTGAAAACAATGGTTGTTCGATTTATATGAATGATATCTTTTATAGTCATGCACCTTTGTTGAATGGTTTATTTCTATTGGATCTCGATAGTAGTATTACGCATATTCATAATGTTGATGCTAAAAGGATTAAACTTGATAATGATATATCTGCATATATGTGGCACTGCCGTCTAGGTCATGTTGGCGTTAAACGCATGAAGAAACTCCATTATGATGGACTTTTTGGAATCACTTGATTTTGAATCATTTGATACATGTGAGCCGTGCCTTATGGGCAAGATGACTAGAACATTTCTGGTTCAATGGAATGGGCGACAGATTTATTGGGAATCATACATACTGATGTGTGTGGACCAATGAGTGTTGGTGCGAGGTGGATATCGTTATTTTGTTACTTTCACGGATGATTTGAGTAGATACGGGTATATCTATTTGATAAAACATAAATCTGAAACCTTTGAAAAGTTTAAGGAATTTCAGAATGAAGTGGAAAATCATCATAACAGAAAGATCAAATTTCTGCGGTCCGATCGTGGAGGAGAGTATCTTAGTTACAAGTTTAGCACACATATGAAAGACTGTGGAATAGTTTCACAACTCACGCCTGCCAAAACACCATAATGTAATGGTGTGTCAGAACGTCGTAATCGTACTTTATTAGATATGGTTCGATCTATGATGTCTCTAACTCACTTGCCCTGTCATTTTGGGGTTATGCACTGGAAACCGCTGCATTCACTTTAAATCGGGCACCATCTAAATCCGTTGAAACAACACCGTATGAATTATGGTTTGGAAACAACCCTAAGCTGTCATTTCTTAAAGTTTGGGGATGCGATGTTTATGTGAAGAAACTTCAGTCAGATAAACTTGAACCCAAAGCGGAAAAATGCGTCTTCATAGGATACCCTAAGGAAACGATTGGGTATACCTTCTATCACAGATCCGAAGGCAAGGTTTTTGTTGCCAAGAATGGATCCTTTCTTGAGAAGGAGTTTCTCGCGAAAGGTGTGAGTAGTCGGAAGGTAGAACTCGAAGAGGTTATTGAACCTTCTCTTCATGAATTGCCGAGTGGCGCAGCACCGAAAGTTGTTTCGGAGTTGACTTCACCTAATGAAGAGAGAGCTAATGATAATGATCATGAAACTCTGAAAGAGGATACTACCGAACCTCGCAGGTCAAGCAGGACACCTGCAGCTCCTGAACTATACGGCAATCCTGTTATGAATTTCGTGATTGATGAAATAGATGACCCTGCGACATATGAAGAAGCGATGATGAGCCCTGATTCCAACAAATGGCTAGAAGCCATGAAATTCGAGATGGAATCCATGTACGAAAACCAGGTTTGGACCTTGGTGGACTTACCTCACGATCGAAAGGCCGTTGAGAATAAATGGATTTTCAAAATAAAAACTGATGTTGATGGTAATGTGACCATCTATAAAGCTCGACTTGTCGCAAAGGGGTTTCGACAAATTCAAGGAGTTGACTACGATGAGACATTCTCTCCCGTAGCGATGCTAAAGTCGGTTAGGATTATGTTAGCAATTGCTGCATATTTCGATTATGAAATATGGCAGATGGATGTCAAAACTGCGTTCCTCAATGGTAATATTGAAGAAGAGTTGTATATGATACAACCTAAGGGTTTTGTCGATCCTAAGGATGCTGATAAGGTATGCAAACTTCAGCGATCCATCTATGGACTGAAGCAAGCATCCCGGAGTTGGAATTTCCGCTTTGACGAGGTGATCAAAGAGTTTGGATTTGTCCAAACTTATGGAGAGGCTTGTTTTTACAAGAAAGTGAGTGGGAGCAATGTAGCATTTCTCATATTATATGTGGATGACATATTATTGATTGTAAATGATATAGATCTTTTAAACAGTGTTAAAAGTTATCTAAACAGCAAATTTTCGATGAAGGACCTTGGTGAAGCTTCATATATATTAGGCATTAAAATCTGTAGAGATAGATTAAGGCGCCTAATTGGGCTATCGCAGAGTACATACCTTGATAAGATATTAAAGAAGTTTAATATGGACGGAAGTAAGAAGGGGTTCTTACCTATGTTGCAAGGCAAGACATTGAGTAATACTCAAAGTCCGGCTATGGCAGAAGTAAGAGAGATAATGGATAAGATCCCCTATGCCTTAGCCATAGGCTCTATAATGTACGCCATGCTATGTACAAGACAGGACGTGGCACATGCTATTAGTTTGACTAGTAGGTACCAATCTAATCCAGGTTCGGAACACTGGATAACAGTCAAGAATATCCTTAAGTACGTAAGAAGAACCAGGGATATGTTTCTTGTATACAGAGGTGAAGAAGAGCTAGTCGCTAAGTGTTATGTCGATGCTAGCTTTGACACCGATCCGGATGACTCTAAGTCTCAATCCGGATACGTATTTCTCTTGAACGGAGCAGCAGTTAGTTAGAGGAGTTCCAAACAACCTGTGGTGGCTAGATCAACGACGGAGACGGAATATGTTGCTCCTTCAGAAGCGGCGCAGGAAGTGGTTTGGATGAAGGACTTCATAACGGAACTAGGTGTGGTTCCTAGTGCATTGGACCCAATGGTGATCTATTGTGACAACAATGGAGCCATAGCCAACGCCAAGGAACCAAGGTCTCACAAGAATTCCAAGAATATTAAGCGACGGTTTCACTCCATCCGCGAGCATGTCAAGGATGGAGATATAAAGATTTGTAAAGTACACACGGACCTAAATGTAGCAGATCCGTTGACTAAAGTTCTCCCTAGGGAAAACATGATCAATACCAGAACTCCATGGGTGTTAGATTTATCACTATGTGAACTAGATTATTGTCTCTAGTGCAAGTGGGAGACTGAAGGAAATATGCCCTGAGAGGCAATAATAAAGTTGTTATTATATGTATTCCTTATATATGATAGATGTTTATTTTGCATGCTATAATTGTATTGATAGGAAACATCAATACATGTGTGTTTAATAAACAAAAAGGGTTCCTAGTTATGCCTCTCTTATAGAGCTCGTTGATTAACAAGATGATCAAAGTTTCCTGATCATGGACATTGGATGTTGTTAATAACGAGGTCACAACATTTGTGAAATGATGTGATGAACATTCATCCGAAGTATAGCATTACGATCAAAGTCATTATGTTTATATTTCTATAACACCGTACGAAGTAATCTTAGTCCTTAGGCCATGAGATCATGTTAATTGCTAACACCGGAAGAGTATCTTGATAACATCAAACGTCACACCGTAACAAGATGACTATAAAGGTGGGTTCAGTGCTACAAAGGTGTTATGTTGAGGCTCATGGATCAAGAGTGGAATTTGTCAATCCCGATGATGGATAGATATACTCTGGGCCCTCTCGATGATATCACATTAAGATAGCTTGCAAGCAAGTGATGTGATCACTAGAATGTTATATCACGGGAACGAGAAAAGGGTGCATGTCGGTAACGAGATCAAACTAGGTATTTGGGTACCGATGATCGAATCTCGTACATGTATTATATCATGATACAAAGGGATTAAGTTACTAGCGTTAAAGGTTCTCACGATCACAGAAGTCATCGTTGAATGTGCAGTAGTCATTATGGATCTCCAGGTCCCACTTCTGATTATTGATCTGAGAGGAGTCTCAATCATGTCTGCATTATTCGCGAACCGTAGGGTGACACACTTAAGGGTTGTCGGACAACATTTTGGAGCACATATGTTTCATACGAAAGGATTGCAAAGCGCAGGAATTGTTTCAGGTGAAATTGTAGAAAGTGGTTCTGCATGTGATATTGAAATGTTGTAAGGGGTTTTATGTGAATGTTTGTTAATTAAAGTAATTAACAAAATTCTGAATAAATTTAATAAAAGAGTTTTATTAAATGAGAGAGCATTAAATTTGGAGAAATTTAATGCATTTAAAGTGGAGACTTTAAAAGAGAATGTGAAGGGGCATTTTAATGTGGATGAGTTACCACCACATGAATGGGGGAGGTGAGGGGTCACCCCTCATGAGGCGCCGGCCATGGGGAGGGGCACCCCCTCCTCCTATAAAAGGCCCCCTATCACTCCTTCTTCCTCACACCTCCTCGTGAAGGATCTCTCTCCCTCTCTAGATATTTCCCCATGGTCTCGGATTAGCGAGCATGTTCCCGGTGGCCTTGCGTCTGGAAGGAGTTGCTGCTTCCGCTGATTCGCTGGAGCGAGGAGGTGGAGGTTGTCCGGTGGCTTGAACGTGTGTGTGAGGACGGATGCGCTGCTGATTTGCGGTGCTCGGACTTCCACACGATCTTGAGATCGGCAAGCGTACGACTACATCATCAACGAGTTCCAACTCGTTAACAAAACTCTATTGTCTTCGAGGGTAAGTTCTCCAAGGATGTATATCCACCCGTTGCTATGTATCTAGTAGATAGATCTTGGCGTATAGTTCTTATCATAGGAATTTTTTTGTTTTCTATGCTGCGGACCAAACAAGTTCACCCCTAGACTACGGGTCCATGTAGTAGCTAGATGGTTGGTTCTTCTCCTTTGTGCTACCATGTTTAGATCTTGTGAGCTCCGTTCATGATCAAGATCATCTATTTGTAATCTTACATGTTGTGTTTGTGGGGATCCGATGGATATTGAGATGCTATTTCAGATTGATTATTGATTTATCATGTCTTTGTTATTTGTGATCTTGCATGCTTTCCATTGTTAGTAGCTATCTTGGCCAAGTAGATGCTAGCAACTCAAAGAGGGAGTATTTATGCTCGATAGTGGGCTCATGCCTCTAGTAATCTGGGGAAGTGATAGGAATCTCTAAGGTACTAGATGTGTTGTTGCTACTAGGGAGAAAACAGCAGTCCTTTGTCCATAGGACAATCGTATTGTTTACTTTACACACTTTGCTTAATGTAATTATCGGTTGCTTGCAACTTAATACTGGAGGGGGTTCGGATGATAACCTGAAGGTGGATTATTTGTCATAGATGTAGTTGAATTACGGTCTATGTATAATGTTGTAATGCCCAATCAAATCTCATAGAAGTCAAGATGATTAGTATATGCATGTATGCTTTCTCGGTGTTTGTCAATTGCCCCGCTGTAATTTGTTCACCCAACATGTCATCTATCTTAAGGAGAATCACCACTAGTGAACTGTAGACCCCGGTCCATTCTTTTACCATCAATCTACAATCTACTATTTACTGTTTACTGTTTACTTTGTGCAAAACAATTACTATCTTCCACACAATACGTTTAATCCTTTGTTTCAGCAAAACCGGTGAGATTGACAACCTCACTGTAAGTTGGGGTAAAGTTCTGTGATTGTGTTGTGCAGGATTCCAAGTTGGAAACAACCCCCGTTTCCTTGCTCCTACTGGTTGACATTGCGCCAGATTTTGTCGGTGTGTACTAGTTAGCTAGTAGCACCCTGGAAAAAAACCCGTGCTCCTCTCGCCCCCCAGGGCGACGGGAGCACCTCCCACCTCCTCCCCTCTGCCGTAGCCGGCGTGGGCCGCCGGGCAAAGTCCCTGCGGCGCCAGCGGCGATGGGCCTGCCCTTCCCCGCTCGCGAGGCAAGGAGATCGGGGCTCCCTCGGCCTGGCGGCGGTGCACCATGGCGGCGCTGGAGCTCGGGCGGCGAGGCCTGGTCCTGGTGGTGACGAGTGGAGGTGCGACACGATGGCGCATGCTTCCCTCTCGACGGTGGGGACGGCCCAGGCGCGGGATCTAGGCGGGCTTGGCCAGAGATCTGGCGGCGCCCACGGTGATCTGATGACGTAGCGGCGACGGGGGTCTCGGGTGCAGGGGTCCGACGGTGGCGGTGGCTTGGCTGCAGCAGCGCGGCGGCGGAGCGGAGGGGGCCCGATCTGGGCCTAGCCGATGGGCCGGGCCTGATCTGGGCCTGTTCCAGCCCTATCTGGTACTGCTGTTGTGTCCGGACGGCTCTCACCACGGGTGATGGAGGGAAGTTCCCCTCCCCCAAGCCGCCGTGCCTCGATGCCTACACGGCCGTGAGCCCTACCCGGCCTTCTCGTCGGCGGCGCGATGTGGCGTTGGTCAAAACTTTGGCTAGAGCTCCTGGATGCTGGGCGGCAGCCCCAGAAGGTGGATTGCGCGTGCGTCTCTTCAGCGAGCGTCGCGGTAGTGGTGGTGGTTCCTCCCCTCGGTCATGTGGATGGCGAGGAGAGGGCGATGGGAGGCTTTGGTGTTGGCGACGCTTCGGCTTCGACAACTCCCAGATCACGTGTCGGCAACCTATCTTGGGGACACCAAGCGTGGCGGACGCCGGGGAGCGGTCGAAGGTTTTTCCGGGCGAAAGCTCTGTGCTTCGGCACCATCGACGGTGATGCCTGCGAGTATTGTTTCCTTCTTGGGGGCGTTGATGCGGCTACCTTCCGCGCGACAGGGCTCCGGGTGAAAACCCTTGACCTTTGGTCTCGGCGGCGGTGGCACGGTGTGTCATGACCCTCTTGGGGGCGCCGTCGTGGAGCCCTGGATCACCCCAGTATCGGCTCGTTATCCTCGGTGGCAAGTTTAGGATTCCGTCTTTTTCTTGTTTATTTTGATCTGCCTTGTATAAGGGGTATCCCCTCCACCTTGTATCTGTTCGGCCGATGTGGCTTTATTTATAAAGCGGGGCGAAAACCTAGTTCGAGTGCTCCTACTATTTTGATAACCTTGGTTTTATAACTGAGGGAAAATTTGCTGCTATGCTCATCATACCTTCCTCTTAAGATTCCCAACGAGCTAATCACATTTTGAGCCATCAACTGCTAGATCATATAGTTGGCTATATGTAGGTATTTGTTTCCAATTTTTAGAAAACATAAAATTCAAAATATTTGAGGGTTCAAAATTCAGGCTCACTGGATCCTGGGTTCCATAATGCCGTGCTCCTCAGTTTGCACCGTGGTGCGCTGTGTTTTTTTTTATAATCTATTTCTGGAAATTGATTATACTGATAAACGTTACTAAAAATTTAAGTACTATTCCTCGGTTCTATAATTCTTGTCGTGATTTTAGTTTTTGAACTAAAACGGTAAAACCAAGACAAGAATTGTGGAATTACAGGGAGTAGAAGAAATGAGGTTATGATATATTCTTTCTGTTTTAAAATATAAGATATTTTAGTTTTATAAAGTGAGTGTATTTAGACTTTTTTTAATGTGTAGGTTCACTACACACAGGGAGGGAGTAGTAGTTTAAGCCTATGGTACCGGCTACCGAGCCTACAAATGGAGCGTCCTTTCCCGTCTTGGAATAAGCCTATAGCAATGAGCTGTAGCCTGATTGAACACCTGAAACTACGGGTAAAATTTCCTAATCTGAAGATTCTCCCAATCACGCACGCGGAGGGAACAGCTAACTGAACACGGAACAACTGTCCACCTATGGAAACTGTCAAACACAAGTCTCCCTCCCCATTCCCCGTGTCCCTGCCTAAACAACTCAGACAAATCCAATATTCCAATCCGTGTCACGAAAGCGTCGAACAGCGGGAGCCGAGCTGTAACCCAGCTTCCAGAAGCTTCCGGGTCTCGCGGGCAGCGCAGGCGGCGCGCTCTAGGGGTTGCCCGCCGGCCGCAGGGATGTCGTCCGCCGCCAAGTCGTCGCGGTCGCGCCCGGCCGGCCACTCCGGCGTGCTCCCGATGCACGCGGCCGCGGGCGGCGGCGGCGGCGGAGGCGGAGGCGGCGACGGCGCCGGGGCGCGGCTCGCCGACAAGCTCAACATCTTCAAGACCGACAACTTCGACCCCGACTCCTACGTGCAGGCCAAGTGCCAGACCATGAACGAGAAGGTAAGGGGATGGTCGTCGACCCCGTCGGGGATTGGCTTGGTGTGCTTGCGGCGGGAAAGCTTTTAATTGGTCTTGTGTTCCAGAGGTGTGGTTAGGTACGGGATTTTGGAGCTTATATACTGAGTTTTTAGTTGGGCACAGAATTGTTGTCTGAAGTCGGGGGCTAATTATGTAAAAGGTTTATAACCTGGTGCGCCAGTACTGGTAGTTTCCTGTCCTGAATCCTGATGCTGGCAAATTAGTGATCGAACTGCACATACCACATATTTCACAAACCACGAGATGATTTACCCCATAGCTGAGCTTAGTTGTAGATGATGTACCACCGAGTTTAGTTCTCAGGATAGGGCCACTGTTGCTCTGGAGTAGTTATCAAATGCTTACCGAGCTCATTTTAGTTGTAGATGATGACATGATTATTTCAGTACACAGATGCTTGCTTGCATGGTCAAATGATTCGTTTGAGGGCTGGAGAACCTCTTGAAACAACTGACTATTAATTGGGTTTACTTTTTAGCAGAGGGAGAACAACCCCCATCAGTTTAGCTAGTTTTAGTTGGGCATGATTGTCAAAGTCCGGGGGCTAACTATGGAAAATGTTTGGTGACGTGGTGTGACAATACTGATAGTTCTTTTTCCTGAATCCTGATGCTGGCAAACTTCTGATCGAACTGCATTTACCAGATAATACGGAATTGACGAGGCGACTTAGATTGAGTTTGGAGGATAGGTCTTTGCGATTTTACTCCAGCTCAGAAGAAGCACTAACGCAAATGGAGTAGATGTTACTTCTGGATTTACATGTATAGTTTCGAGAAAGTCTGTAGCTCACGCATGTGAATAGATGGAAAAGAAAAATGCAAGTTCGTGTCGAACTTTTCTGACTTTGTGGTCTACTAAGGAGCTGTAGAAGATCAACTCCCATCAGTTTACTGGGTTTAGCTGTAGAAAGATAATGTTATTGTTCATTTGGTAAACAGATACTTGCTTGCAAACTCAATGGGTTCATTTGGAGGTTCGAGGTTTTCCTCAAATTTTTGGGTTCACCTCGGAAACAAATCACTAGTTGTTAGTAATTCTGTTTTTAACTGTGTTCATTTCTGAGCATCGGGAGATGAAGTACAATCAATTCAGTGACCACTCTAGATTTATTTGGAAGCACCAGGTTTTTAAATGAGCTCTCTGTTGTTGGAGTAACGTATGGATTGGTGTCCTCCTCTGTATGCGTTATATCCAACTACGTTAATCGCTTAGGATCCCCTTACTTTTGTTGTCGTGCTATGTCCTGTACGTGAGCTCAGTCTTTCAAATTGCGCTGCTCTTTGCTTCGTTCATGTTATTTTTGAAGCGTATTTTACTTGGATTATCACTGAAAAGTTACACGAAATGCTTTGAAGAATCAATGGGAGATTGAAGTTCAACTTTTTGACAGGAAATAAGACAACTGTGTTCTTATCTGCAAGATCTAAAGAAGGCTTCCGCTGAAGAGATGCGTAGAAGTGTATATGCTAACTATTCTGCATTCATCAGGTACCTAGAAGTGTATATGCTAATTATTCTGCATTCATCAGGTACCTAGAAGTGCATATGCTAATTATGCTGTATTCATCAGATGTTAATTTGTTTGAATTTAATCATACCTGTGAGAGTATCTTCCTGAAGCGCATAGTATATCTTCTGATAAACCCCCCTTTCCTTAGTTTTGTTTCTCTACATTGGTGTGCAGCTGTGTTCGCTAGCATGTTTTGCTGCTAATACTATGGTCTCTCAACTGCTGTATGTTCAATAAGAGTAGCAACACTTTTTGGAACAATTTTTGTCACGGACTTTAAGTTTAATCTGAATATTGTAAGAACTAGATTCCAAGTCTGCAATAAATACTCGAGAACAACAATTTTCTTGTCACAGTTCTTCTATTTTTCTGAGTGGCTGGTGTTCACTTAATTTCTTGTCCTTCTATGGTAACTTCTTGTTCTCAAATCATTGCCTGCATGTTACTTCTTTTTTTCTTTCGGGAAAACACAAAGGACCTTTGCGTTTCATTTCATTGGAAAGATAGAGTTGTTGTTTACACACTAAGAGGCCTGCATGTTACTTCTTGGGTCCTGTATTCTTTCTCTCTACAACCCAGTTCATGACTTTGGAATACAGTGTCTAAAAACTAGTCTCTTGGTTATCAGAACATCGAAGGAGATATCTGACCTTGAAAGGGAGTTGCAATCTATTAAAAATCTGCTAAACACGCAGTCAACTCTAATTCATGGTCTTTCTGAAGGGGTTCAGATCGATTTCTTGACAACAGGACCTGAAGGTTCTGCAGAAGATGACATGTCTACTGTTGAAGACCAGGAGCTTTCAGAAATACAAAATTGGTGTAATGACTTTCCCAACAGGCTCCATGTTTTGCTGGCGGAGAGAAGAGTGGATGAAGCACTGGATGCCCTGGATGAAGCAGAGAAAATTGCTGCAGATGCAAAACAGAGACAGACTCTTAGTGCAGCTGAGATTCTTGCTTTGAAGAGGGCTATCTCTGACAATGCTCAGAAGTTGTCAGATCAGCTTGCTGAAGCTGCTTGCCAGTCTTCCACTTGTGGCACCGAATTACGTGCTGCAGCTTCTGCTCTCAAGCGTCTTGGTGATGGACCTCGTGCTCATAGTTTGTTGCTCAGTGCACATGATCAAAGGCTTCAGTCCAACATACAAACGACACATCCGTCTAGCACAGCATATCGTGGGGCGTACACAGCTGCTCTTGCAAAGCAAGTTTTTTCTGCTATATCTCACGCTCTCAGTGACTCTACAGAAGTCTTTGGTGATGAACCATCTTATGCATCTGAACTAGTTACATGGGCTACTAAGCAGGCGATGCTATTTTCCTTGCTTGTAAAGAGGCATGCTCTAGCCTCTTGTGCAGCTGGTGGGGGCTTAAGAGCTGCTGCCGAATGCGTTCAAATATCACTTGGTTATTGCACCTTGCTAGAAGCTCGTGGTCTGTCACTTTCAGGAGTTGTGATGAAACAATTCAGACCCTGTGTTGAGCAAGCATTAGATTTCAGTTTGAGGAGAATTGAAGAGACTACTGCTGCTTTAGCTGCAGCTGATGACTGGGTACTAGTCCATTCCCCAACTGGTATACGGCCATTTGCTAGATCATCTGCTGGTAATTTGGCACTGCAGCCGAAGCTCTCAAGCAGTGCTCATAGGTTCAATTCGATGGTTCAGGTAACAATTTATTTCTTGACAGATGTTTCAGGCTTCATTAATTGGCGTATCTTTGTTCTCCTGTAATTTTCTTGGTTCATTTGGTACTTTCAAGGTTTATTTTTAACTGCATAAGGTGTGAACCTCTAGAGAGCCAACTTTAGGGCGACTTTTGGGCTCCTGCTTATGCATAAACCAGCTTATGGGAAATGGTGGGGAGAAACTGTGGTGGGAAGAACCTACTAGAAACTGTATGGGTGATTTTTTTTGGGCTTCTGAAAATTTGGCTTATTTGATGTGTTGAGTTGTGAAATGTCCGTAATGTTCCAAAAATTGATATGTGTCCTGAATAAGTGATGATACAATACGTATGCTAGTTTTTGATGAAAATGAGCTATAAACTAACACAAAAAATATAGAAAGTCAGATAATAATTAAAACATGGTGTCCTAGTATAATTCAGTACGTTCCAAAATAGGGCTCCATGTGAAAGAAAGAGGCAGTTCGGCTCGATGCTTGTTGGTGTTGAACTGTTGATGCGAGGCCTCAGTTTCGTTTTCTTTTTTTTAGACAGCCAAGCGGTACCTGTGGTGGAGGGGCAATCCCTGTAAATAGAATGGTAAACTGAGGGGTAGTCAGCATACCGATTCGCTGTTTTAATCCAGAAGCTCGGGAAACCGCCTCCGACCAGATTCTGGAATTGCATGGGAGTCTTGCTTCTCGGTGGAAATAAGCTACGCAGCAGCCGGACAGTTCTTTTGGGCACCTAGAAGCAGCTCTATAAGCCCAAAAGAAGTCACCCTTAAGCATATGGCAGCTGATTATATTCTTTTGCTTCACGGGACACTATTAATTTGCTTTTAGGAAATTCCCTTGCAATATTTTTTTAGCAACCTTGCAATATATTTTATGTGTCCTCTTTCTATTTTGAGGATTGATACATGTAGTAAAGGTATTTTGATTTGCAGGATTTCTTTGAGGATGTTGGGCCGCTGCTTAGCTTGCAGTTAGGTGGTTCTACAATGGATGGGCTTCTGAAAATCTTCAGTACATATATTGATTTGCTCGTAAGTGCCCTACCGGGATCAGTGGATGTTGAAGCGAATTTGGAAGGTTTAGGAAATAAGATTATTCGCATGGCAGAGACTGAGGAGCAGCAATTAGCATTGCTAGCTAATGCGTCCTTACTTGCTGAAGAGTTGTTACCTAGAGCAGCTATGAAGCTGTCATCTGTAAACCAGGCCAGCATGGATAGTATGCGTAGAAGGGGTCCAGAGAAGCAAAACCGTGCAACAGAGCATCGTGAATGGAAAAGGAAGCTGCAACGTATGGTGGACAAACTTAGAGATAGTTTCTGCAGGCAGCATGCTCTTGCTCTTATATTCACGGAAGAAGGTGACACTCATCTGAGCGCAGAAATGTACATCAATATGGATAATAATGTTCAAGAGATAGAATGGGTCCCATCTCTAATTTTTCAGGTACCTACAAGTTTCTATCCCTTGAAAAATTGATGGATAAGTCTTATACTCGTATTTAATATCAGTTTAAAGAATATGATCCACTATGGCAAGTGTCATCAGGCTGGTGTATGAATGTTGATTGTTGATGGATTTTAGTGGTGGTTTGACTGACTTGTAGGGTGAATAAGTCTACCAGTTCTTGTGTGTCTATGATCAGTAATACTTTCTTTCTTATGTGGTAAAAACATCATATCTAGCATGCATATACTGCCTTGGCGTTGTTTTTTATTGTTGTTTCGACCAAAAGCAGCAGCACTGTTTTATATGGACTAAGAGGATTTTTTTTAACAGTGCAAAGTTACAAAGAAGCAGTGGCTAGGTGTGGGCTATACAGAAAGATAATATAACCTGTGGATGTTTTTATTGTGAGATTAACCATAAGTTACGATATTTATTTTATAGCTCCACTTCCGGTTATGGTGGGATGCACTGCCGGTTGCAGAATAGCATTGCCCTTTATTTTATCAAATAATTTTTTAAAATTTTATTTCTGATTTTTCAAAGGATATCTTCTATAGGAAAGACAAATCCCGAGAAAACTTGTCCACTTAATCACTTCAAGAATGTTAACCATCTGAACTTGTTTTGGAACTGGGTGCTGAATAGAGTAGTAGTGTTTTGTCAGAGTGCAGATAACGAATCATTCCCAGAAATAAATAAATCATGGAGCTTGAGCAGGAAGATGCATTTTGCAAATCTTCCCGAGAAACAATTTCCTTGTGCAGCATCTCATCTGCAGTCCATTGCGTTGCAGGAACTATATGCAAAACTAAACAGGATGGCGGGCATTGCCGCAGAGATGTTTGTTGGCAGGGAACGATTTTCTACATTGCTAATGATGCGGCTGACAGAAACGGTCATATTGTGGCTCTCAGATGACCAGGGCTTTTGGGAGGAAATTGAAGAGGGGCCAAGGGCTCTGGGTCCCCTCGGACTTCAGCAGGTGAGCTCATTTTCTCAATACTCTTTTAAGCCACCGATCATTGTTCTTATGCCTTTTCACATTGTTTCTCAGTTCTACCTGGATATGCAATTTGTCATCCTTTTCGGGCAAGGCCGCTTCTTGTCCCGGCATGTGCACCAAGTCATATCAGAGATCATTGACAGAGCGATGGCAGCATTCTCTGCCACTGGATTGGATCCTGACAGGTAGTATACTATTTATCCGACTTCCCTATTCTGTTCCGGTTTCTAATAAACTCTTTTGGAACCAATTAAATTTACTAGTAGAAAGCTCTGAAACTCCTAAACTGAAGGCTGACTTAGCAGCATATTAATCTCTGCAGCGCGCTTCCAAGCGACGATTGGTTCATCGATGTCGCGCAGGACGCCATCAGCAGGATCAGTGGGAAGGCCCGAGCTGCCAACTCGGAGAGGGAGATGCACAGCCCGACGGCCTCCGTCTCTGCCCAATCCGTGTCGTCCTTCAGATCCCATGGCAGCTCCTAGTGCATACGCAGGGCAGCCCATGTTTTGTAGACAGGTCCTTGCAGTATAGTTGTAAAGCAATAGTGTATTTCTCTTCTTCACCTCTCATCTGTATATTCTGCCTTTGTGTCCGGCCTGAAATCTGTTGTGCAGCTTGTTTTGATTGTATAGCACAGTGTGTGAAATCTAATTACTGTATAGTAAAAGAAAATCATCCGCGTTGGAGCCGGAAAAGTTGAAAAAAAATATCATCAAGATTGGATTCAGAGCTGTCGTATTTGGTGAGCATTGCGTGACCTGTGCTCACGGTTCAGTTCACCTTCCCATCGGAGAACGCATGAAAAACCTCACGACTGACCGGGTCTCGCCTTCCTTTCCACGACAGCAGACGTCAAGCAATAGTTCGTCATCGATGGCGATAACGATCGTATGACCAGTTCCCAGTCTTCTCCTGTAATGTGTTATAGCGCCTTTGATCGAGATCGGACGGCTGGGATGTTGAACTTTGCCTTTTTTCTATTTTTTGTAGTGCATGCTCTTTGCTCAATATGGATAATAATGTTCAAGAGATAGAATGGGTCTCATCTTTAATTTTTCAAAGTACCTACAAGTTTCTATCCCTTAAAAACTTGATAAATAAGTCTTATACTCTCTTCGTCCTGAAAAGGATGTCGCAGATTTACCTAAATATGGATGTTTCTATACACTAAATAGTGTCCAGGTTCCTGAGAAATTCATTCGCATTGGGGCTGCAAAAGATGAAAAAATATCATCACGATTGATTTCAGAGCTAAAAGTTTGTCGTATTTGGTGAGAGCATTGCATGACCAATATCCAAGGTTCAGTTCACCTTCCATCGGGGTACATGAAAAACCTCACGACTGACCGGGTCTCGCCGACCTTTCCACGACTGCACACGCCAAGCCATAGTTCGTCATCGATGGCGATGATGGGCACACGACTGTCGCCAGGCACCAACCACAACTACCAAGTTATGGAGACCAAGGTAAAAAAGATCTTCCGAGGCCATGGTAATGCATGGAAATTTCCTGCAAGAACTGTCCACGTCTTAGTAAGAGTCACACCAGCTGACTTTTGTGTCATTTGAACCCTTCAACCCCCAAAAAAAGTCCTTTGACATCTGTTCCCTCTCGCTGAACTTCTGTTATATATACCATGCCGAGCGCGAGTACGTGACAGTACCAAAACACGTGCCAACAATCTCATCATCAACGACAATGGCGCGTTCCACAGCCGCGTTAGCCGCGTTGGCGGTCGCCGTGCTCATGTCGGCGTGCGCAGCGGACCCGGAGCCGGTGCAGGACTTCTGCGTGGCCGCCGTTAAGACGGCGGGAGCGGACGATCAGCCGACGTTCCCGGGCTTCCCGTGCAAGCCAGAGTCCACGGTGGTCTCCGACGACTTCTTCTTCGCCGGCCTCTCCCGCTCCGGCGCCACCGCGGCGAAGGACAGCCCGTTCGGGTCAGCCGTGACGGCGGGCAACGTGGAGGCCTTCCCGGGCCTCAACACCCTCGGCGTGTCCATCAACCGCGTCGACCTGGCCCCCGGCGGCGTGAACCCGCTACACAGCCACCCGCGCGCCGCCGAGCTGGTGCACGTCGTCTCCGGGGAGATGCTCGTGGGCTTCATCAGCACGGCGGGGAAGTTCTACTCCAAGGTAGTCGGGGAAGGGGAGAGCTTCGTCATCCCGCGCGGCATGGTGCACTTCCAGTACAACGCCGCCCGCAATGGCACCGCCAGGGCCGTCACGGTGTTCAACAGCCAGCTGCCCGGTGTCGTGCTCGCCGCGCCCTCGCTGTTCGGGGCCGAGCCGGAGGTCCCCGACGCCGTCCTCGCCAAGAGCTTCCAGGTGGACGGCGAGATCATCAAGCTGCTCAAGTCCAAGTTCCAGAATTGACGATACCATATAACGATCTCGATCAAGCTGCCTCTAGCTAGTTTGGCTGAGTTTTATACTGTATACACGAGTAAATAGCGTTGCTTACTTGGTTCAAATTTCATTTCATTTATTCGTTGCATCAATAAAACTTTTTTTTGAAATTCCTGATCATTAATAATCGTCAACAATCAACAACAGTACAGACAAGCCCAAAACTAATGAAAATTAAAACTACGTCACTGGACCACCTAGCGACGACTACATATGCCAGCACGAGGCGAAAGCGCGCCATCCTCGCCCTCCGTCACGGAGTCGGGCAAAATTTATCGTAGTAGAACTTGTTGTAGTAGGACGGAAAGTCGTCCCATGCTAAGAGCATCTCCAGCAGCTGCCGTAAAACGACCCTGACACCCAAAAGACGACATTTTATAACGCCGACACGACATTTCGCAGCTCCAGCAGATGCAAGCGCCATAAACTTTTTTGCCCCACTTGTCCGCCAACTGCCGCTGAAATATTCCACCATCTTCCCGTCGCTTCCTTCCCCGCCCCTAGCCGTCCACCATCATCCCTGTCCCGCCCCGCCACAATTTCTTGTAGATCGGGCCCATTCCTTCTCCCGCTGGCGATTTGTCTGCTCGATTTTGGCCCCGCGAGCAAACCCTACCCACCGGTTGCGACGGGATGCTTCCACGAGCTCACGGCCACAGCGGCTCCCTAGGCGTCCGTGAGCACGCCGGCCGTTTCTCGACGGAGATTGCTTGCCGGGGAATGGCCTCTTGCTCGGCATGTTCGCCATGCCCGAGCCCATGGCATGAGCCTTCGACATCGCTATGTGGTGGTTCAGACGGCCGTGCTGGTTGATGAACTTCCCTGAGTGGGAGTCTAGCGGAGGCTAAGGTACTGGCGCTAGAGGTGCGTTACGCCAAAGTTGAGGAGGAAATAGAGCACCGGCGTGTTGCAGCAGATCGCGACAAATGAAGTCGATGAGAGAAGGATGCTCACTGTGCGGAGGCGCATCCGGAAGAGGTGCAAGCGTAGCTCGACTACTATGCGAGGAAGGAGGACATCGAGAAAAAGAAGAAGAAGAAGAAGAAGAAGAAGAAGAAGAAGAGATCCTCGCCATGCCCGGTGCCAGTGGACTCCGCCGACTACAAGGAGTGGATCGACTACTACTCCGACACCGGCTCTGACGAGGAGTAGTTGTTTGGAGTCTAGAATGTGTGTTTAGGTTAAATTATGTTTAAATTTCGTAGTCGTAGGTTAAATATATGTTTTAATTTCGAAGTGTCAGTTGAAATGTGGTTAAGTTTTGAAGTTTCGGTTGAAATGTGGTTTGAACAAGTTGGGATTGTGCCCTATTTTAAGGCATTCGGAATTTCACTAGTGCCCTATCTTGGGCATCTGAAAAAGCAGGTGTCCTATTATTGGGGCACCTGTTGGAGATGCTCTAAGGCCCTAAAGGACCATTATACCAGAGTAGTAACCATCATTGAAGATGACAATCATAGATTGATGGCTATAAAATACAAACATGTATCTCCACGCATAAACCATATATTTGTCAAGAATTTGATGAAATAACTCTGTAGCATTATCACTATTGACTAATTATTGTATAGATGTGCAAATCTTCTCCTTACAGAATTAGACACTTTTATGATAAAATCTGAAGCAATTAACAATACTCCCAAGTCAAAGGTGATTCGAAGGAGGCGTCCAGATGCTTTAACGAGCACCCATACAGGTAGGTCCCTCCGTACGGCCCACCCATATGGAGTGTCAGAGGCTTACGACCCTACAACTTTCATCAAGGAGGCTATATAAGATTCAGCACACTTCCGCAAGAAACAAGAACTCCAGTTTGCAGCACTAAGGATGACAATTTTACCCATTAGTATAGGTACCCGCGGGTACCGTACCGTATGGATAGGGTATGAGCACACTTTTATACCCATGGATAATATCCATACCCTACCCGTTAAGTCACGGGTATAGGCTTATACCCATGGGTATACCCATATCCTACCCATTTAAAGTGACATGTAAAAATCTATGCGGCCAAGCAACCTAGGGACGAGTATGAGATTGCGTCTCCTAAATTTTTGATAATTTCATGCACTCGTCTATCTATTATTGAGTAGAGATAATTGTTTTTCATATATGCTATTGATGGTAAAATTGTGAATAACTTGTGTCTTATCCCAATGGGTATGGGTAAAGTTTTATACCCACACGCATGAGTATAGGTAAAATTTTGTACCCATCGATTATGCAGGCATGAGTATGGTATTGCTCTACCCTACTCATACCCTTCCCATTGCCATCCTTATGCAGAACAAATCTGATCCCATTCACATCTAAGGAGAGGAGATCCCATCTTTATCACCATAGACGGAACTCCCCTCTCTCCCATCTCCACTCCATAGTCTTAGTCTTCTACTTGTAATCTTGATCTCATTACAATTGGTAGCATTGTAAGACTATTTGTTATCATTATCTTGAGAATTTTCAATATAATATTAATGATTATTGATCTAATCATGTGTGAGTGTTCTCACGGGCCGGGGGCTAAGGCATAGCCTTGTATTTATTATGTGCAATCTCTAACATTATGGGATGTTGTCTTATGATCTAATATTATATCTATCCTTTTATATTTTTGTATTTTGCCTTGATCCAAGGACTTGTCAGGTACCCAAGACCCATATCCGAAGGGGAGGGGAGGGGGCGAGGTGCACAAGGCACGTGGGAGTTTGGCACCGGGAAGAACGGGCGGCCTACGGAAGGTAGGGACTGGCCCCCTCTCTCTTGGGTATATGACAAGTCCTTAGATCTTGGTGAAGAGAGAGACAAAGAGGGCATGTGTGGTGTCTGATTGTGATCGGACGGCGGGCTGCGCCTATATATACCGCTTCGGCTCTTCAAGTGGGCCGCTAGGCTGGGGTGTTGGGCTGGGCCAATCCGACTGGTTCGGCCAGTTCATCCAGGTTACTTCTTTTTCTTAAATAAAATAGGAATTTTAGACCCATATTCTTTTAAACAAATCCACAATAATTCTATAAAATCAAAGGAAATATATAGGGTTTAGGAAGATTGATTTCCACCCCAATGTAATTTTATAAATACCATTTTGTTTATAAAATGTATTCATAGGACTTTATTAAATCCCTAAAAAAAATCCTATTTTGTTTTGGAAAATACAATTATGCAAATAGATCCAAGTAAGACTAAATTTAACTATTCCTTACTCTTTGTTCAATGACTTGAACAAGGTTTAGAGAATAACTAATTTATTCCAGTCAAGTTTTAAATCCACTAGAAAATTCAATCAAGTTCTCAATTTTTTCATTTTCTTCATAAATTCAACAGAATCAAACAACTCATTCAATAAAATATTTATTTTATTCAGTTTGTCTTTTCCTATTTTTTCATAGTGCATGCTCTTGCTCAATATGGATAATAATGTTCAAAAGATAGAATGGGTCCCATCTCTTATATTTTAGGTACTTACAAGTTTCTGTTCCCTTAAAAACCTTGAAAGATAAGTCTTATATTCCTTCCATCCTGAAAAATATATCATATATTTGTCTAAATTTGAATGTATCTATACACTAGACAGTCTACATTCTGGAAAACTCATTCGCATTGGAGCCGCAAAAGATTAAACAATATCATCAAGATTAAATTCTGATATGAAGGTTTGTCGTATTCGGTGAGCGTTGGATGACATGTATTCACTAGGGATGGCACCTGCCGGGTTTGGGGCTGGGTCCTCCCCTGTTTAATTAGTCGGGACTCATTTTTTACCAGACCCACGACCCGGCCGGGTTCAGGGCCCCAACGGGTACCCGCAAGCACGTGAGACGGGAGCAATGCTGACGCATGCGGG
Organism: Avena eriantha; assembly: GCA_910589775.1. NCBI lineage: Eukaryota > Viridiplantae > Streptophyta > Magnoliopsida > Poales > Poaceae > Avena > Avena eriantha. The sequence continues at coordinate 519,095,599 of OU342745.1, forward strand.
AAGAAAATGGTGGGATATTGAAATGGGTTGGTGGAAATGGACGTGCGCATGCGTGTGCTATCTCCAGGACTCCATATTCCATCGCATGCATGTCTGTTGCACTAGTGGAAAACGGGCCTCCAGTCCCGGCCCGTAAGGGGCTTTAGTCCCGGTCCTGGTAACCGGGACTGGAGGGGCGGGACTAAAGGCCCACCCATTAGTCCCGGTCCTCTTACCAGCCGGTACCAATGGGCATCCACGTGGCTGTCTCTGCGGGCGCTGGGTGCCCCCCATTAGTCCCGGTTCGTATTACGAACCAGGACAAATGGTTCTCTGCCGCGGCAGAATTTTAGGCACTTTCTCTGCCGCGGCAGAGAATTTAATTTGTATTCTTTTTTTCATTTCAAAATAGTTTTCTACGCTACCACATATCGTACATGTTCGTGCATACATAAGATAACTTCTCTTAAGATCAAGCATACAAATATATACATGATAGTTACACATGGAGATCACAATTATTGGGACTAGAGCCCGTCTATTCAATTACACGGTCGGGGATCATCGACGCCTATTCACACTAAATTCTCCGGCGTCATCTATCATCTCGTTCATCAAGAATCCCGCCAGTTCTTCAGCAATTGCTACTACGTGTTGTTGTGGTAGGAGCTGATCCCGCATTTTCTCGAACTATATAAGAAAAGGAGATCAATATGAATATCAATCATGATAACAAAAAGTGACGGTAATAAAAATAATGTTATGAATGTATTGCTTACATCAACTCTATAATCATTCAGCTCACTGGTAAACGTGCGAATGAACTCGAAAACGTAGAATCCACATAGATTCGTCCCCTGTGGCTGCCTCGCGCACTTTACGAGAATAGAATTCAATCAAAATAATAATCCAACATCATAATTGTATTGAAACTAGAAGTAAAGAGATGCACCTACTACTTACCGAGACCGGCTTAAACGTCAGCTTCTCAGTAAAGTCACCCGTAACCGCACTCTTGAACTGGTTCCAAACCCTACCCGGTAAAGAAAATGAATGAGTTATTTATTACGTGATATCTCAGGAAATCAACGAAAGAGACCGCTGTAGCGTGAAAATTACCTCTGGAGCATGTCCTGCATGTCACTAAACTGTTCCAGGGGTCTCTTTAATGGGTCCATGACTTTAACTCTTCCCTTATCAAGTTGAATGTCCATGAGAATCCAGTGGAAAATGTACACGTTTATATATACATCGGTAACTCATCAATTACACTTAACATCGAGTAAGCAAAAGAGAATGTGTACAATAGAGTAAGACACTCACGCGAAATTGTAAGGAAACAGTATGTGGTCACAGAAATTTTGCTCCGTTAGAAACCTTAGAAGGTTTTCCTGTGTGTCCTCGGATTTTTCCTTTAGCGTCCGACAATGTATTTTATCTGGGTCAATGAATCCAACACTGAAGATTGACCTTCTTTTACATTCCATGATCTTCATTCTGCATAATAATAGAGTACAAAAGGATATAATTAGGATAATTACATGCAATGAACTGAACAACTGAAAAAAATGAACAGCTTATATATAGACAATGAATTCAACAACTTACAGAAAATAGCAACTCATGAGACTTTTGTCGAGGGCGTCGAAAGTGTATAACTGGAAGACTTCTGGAAACTCAACATGGACCTCTTCTTCTCGGAAGTAGTAGTCATGTGGGACTTTCACCACGATCATTATTCTCTCCTCCTTTACGGCTTTCAAGTACCATTTATGTAAACTCCGCATTTGTGTTGGCAGTTGTTGGAACTGCTCAAAGCTGACCAGAGGCTTCCCTGGGACATATGTAGGGATTACCTGAGCCTTGGGTAACTTGTCGTCCTGGGAACCTAGCAATTCCTCAACAGTCACATTCATAGCGGCTGCAAGCTTCTTAGCTTTTTCCATATCCTGCTGAGGAGTGTCATAGGATACCACCTTGAGGGGTGGGGTCGATTTTTTGGCCTATTCCTCGAGCTGGGGGACATCCTTTCTTTTCCCGGTTGCACTTTGACTTGATGATTTGCTCCTGCTTGCACTTCTACTTGATTTGCTCTTCTTCACTTCCTTCTGAAGTGTGCGTCGATAGTCATCTGGCTTATGGTGCAAGTCATATTGCGATTTTGTGTTCAGAAAAGAAAGTGCATACGCTTTTTGCTTCTCGGTGTATACCGGGGCGGGCTCGGGTTTCTTCTTTTGAAGCTGCACAACACATTCGGCCTTTACGATCATGTCGGTTTCCTCGTCAGTACGATCGTAAGGTCTGATAGGAAGATTCTTATGAGGTACTCTTGGGAGGGGCGATATTTGTCGTTTTGGGCTCCTGCGTCGTTTAGTACTAATCGGAGGCTGCGGCGGAGATCGAGATGGACTCGGGCTGTGGTGGTCGTAGTCATGGGGTGGGCTTCTTGGAGGTGATGGAGGTGAAGGTTCCATGCGACCACTCGGAGGCGGTGTTGGCTTTGGCGTCCAGCCTGGAAGCTTGATGTTGTTCTTGTCCCATAGAATGATACCACCCAGTACTTCTCCGAGTGTCCTATCACCTTCAGGTCCAGGGATGTCAAGCTCCATTGAGTCCCACCCCATTGTGATTTCATCCACACCAACTTTAGCATAGCCAGCTGGAATCTCACGGCCATGCCAGCGTGCGCCAGGTGGACAAGGTAAAGCACATCCGACCGCCACCTTGATGGATAGGTTCTTCACCTTCTGATGGAGCTCACAAGATGCCTGCTCCTTGATTCCATCCACGGGGTAGCCGGGACCGCCATCTACCATACGTGCATCGTCAGAAGGGACCTCCGATTCAGCCACGCTGCTTTTCCGCTGAGATGGGACGGCGGTAATATCAAGTACAGGATCTTGCAGGCGCGCTGCTCCTCGAAGTTCGTCAATCTGTTGCTGATGCATTCGAAGTGTTCCTATCAACTCGGTGAACTTGTCTCCCTCCTCCTCCTACCGTCGCCTCTTTGCTCTCTCTCGGCTCCTATAAGTATCTCCGTCTTTGGGAAACCCCATCTCCCACGTATAACTAGGGCCAAGGCCTCGTACACGTCCTCCGCGTTCGTCATTCCGGAGGACCTTTGTCAGCAAGTCTTTCTCTCTATCGGGACGGAACTTTGTTGTCCCCGCTTTAATCTCCTTCACCACTTTCTTCCATGTATCCCGGGGTATCCTAATCCCGTCACTGCAAATAAGGTCCCCTGTACTTTCGTCATACTCACTCCCATGCCCAAGGAACCAATTCCTTGCCCTCAGATCCCATTCTTCGCGTATTGGTTCTGGAGTGATCCCTTTAGCAAGCAACTCATTCTCTTTAGCATCCCACTTTGGCATGGCAGCCGCGTAGCCTCCTGGCCCCAGGTGATGGTGATATTTCTTCATCGCGGCATTTTTCTTGTTTTTTTCCGACATTTCCATAGCAGGTTGTGACTCCTTGTATTTCACAAATGCATTCCAGTTAGCCTGCTGCTTCGTTAGATAGCATTCAAATTTAGGAGTCTTCTTCGTCTTCTGATACTTTTGCCATAATGCTTTCTTCCAGTTCTTGAATAGTTCGGACATCTTCGTAAGAGTCCACTGCTTGACTTTCTTCCTCAATGCAGCTGTGTCGGCATCATCCTCACATTCTGGCAGGGTGAAATATGTCATGAGGTCATTCCAAAGACCCTCTTTGCACCTATCGGAGACATACTCACCCTCTTTCTCCCCTTTGGTCTTATTCCACTCTCGAACGGTGATCGGGATGCGATCCCTAACCATAACTCCGCATTGTTGTTTAAATACAGTTTTAGCCTTTTCGGGTTCCACCAGTTCACCCTGTGGTGATACCCGCGTAATTGTATAACGCGTAGATGCGTCCAACTTTTTGGCCGGGCCTCATTTGGAATATTTTTTGCTCGATGTGGAGGCCTAAGAGAAGAAACATTCGTCAATTTATATATATATACAACTCAGTTAATGCATCTACTGATCACCAGACTTCATATATATACCTCGCCGTCAGCTTCTCCACCATCGGAGCCGTCAGCTTCTCCACCACCGGAGCCGTCGGCTCTCCTTGATCATTTCGGTCGACCTCCTCTCCCTCACCGGAGGGGTTCAGATAAATCGACGGAGATCCGGGTGGATCAACATGGGAGGTGTCGTTGATCATATCCTCGAGAATTTCTTCATGTGCTAGGTCTCTCTGTATTGGATCCATAGTTTTCTACAAAATGCACACAATAACATTTTTCATTCAATATTGCTGCATAAAATAATACTAAACAATAATATGAACACGCAATTTGCTACAATAATACTAAACAATAGCAAAATTCTAGTGATGCTCTAACCCTAACCCTAAGTCCGGAGGCCCGCGAGCACTACCACATTAACCCTAAGTTTGGGGGCCCGCGAGCACTACCACCCTAACCCTAAGTCCAGGGGCCCGCGAGCACTACCACATTAACCCTAAGTCTGGGGGCCCGCGAGCACTACCACATTAACCCTAAGTCCGGTGGCCCGCGAGCACCACCACCCTAACCCTAAGTCCGGTTGCCCGCGAGCACTACCACCCTAACCCTAAGTCCGGTGGCCCGCGAGCAGCATCACCCTAACCCTAAGTCCGGCTGCCCGCGAGCACTACCACCCTAACCATAAGTCCGGGGCCCCGCGACCACCACCACTCTAACCCTAAGTCCGGAGGCCCGCGACCACTACCACCCTAATATATACACTACTATTACACTAGCTACTAAATAATATTACGACTACTAAATAATGTTACAATTATACACTACTATTACACTATACTAAATAACACACAAAATTAAATAATATTACACTACAAAATAAAATTAACTATATACTACAAAAATACTATTACCACTAAATATTACAACTACTATAATTAACTACTACAAAATACTACTACAATTAACTATTACAATTACTACAAACAACTACTACAAAATACTACTATAAAATACTACTACAAAATACTACTACAATTAACTATTACAATTACTACAAACAACTACTACAATTAACTACTACAATTAACTACTAAATATTACAAAATACTATTATAATTAACTACTACAAAATAAAAAAAATGGAAAACAGAGAACTTTGGCCGGGGGCGTCGCCCCGGCCGCATCGCCCGCACCGCCGCCGGCGTGCACGACTGTCGCCGGCCCGACCTGCTCGCCCACAGTGGCCAGCAGCGCTGCGCCGCCACGTAGCCGGCCGGACGGGGGAGCGAAGGGGAGGCGGGCTGGTGTACCTCTGCTGGCTGGCGGCGCGCGCGAGGCGGCTGCAGTGGCGGCGGCTGGAGTGAGTGGCGGCAGCGGTGGTTGGGGTGGTGGCGGCCAGAGAGCGAGTCGGGTAGCCTGCCGGCGTCGATTCGTCGTCCTCGCGTGCGTGGGTGTTCTCTGCGTGGGGAGAAGAAGGGGCGCGTGGAAAAAGATATATAGGTGGGGGACCTTTAGTCCCGGTCCGTATAACGAACCGGGACTAAAGTGTCTTTAGTCCCGGTGCCAGGAGCACGCGCGCCGGCCCAGACCCATTTGTCCCGGTTTGTATCTCAAACCGGGACTAATGGTTCCTTACGGACCGGGACATAGTGCCTCGGCCTCCTCGGGCCGTCTGGTTCGGACCATTAGTCCCGGCCCTAGCCACGGCCGGCACTCGAACCAAAGGCCCATTTTCTACTAGTGTTGTGTGCGTGTATGTCCGCGTAGGGCGTGTGATTAGGCATAAGATTATTAGGGATAGGATTGAGGCTTAGAGCGGGTCTGCGGCTCTACCGATACGGGTTTCCACACCCAGACCCGTCCCGTTAGACTTGGCGGGCTAACTTTTACCGAACCCCTCCCGTTTAAGGCGGGTACCCATCCGGTTTACGGGTTTCGGGGCCAATTGACATTTGTTCAGGGTTCAGTTCACCTTCCATCGGAGAGCGTATGAAAAACCTCACAACTGACCGGGTCTCGCCTTCCCTTCCACGACCGTACGGGCCAAGCCATAGTTCGTCATCGATGGCGATAACCCATCGTACGACCAGTCCCCAGTCTCCTCCTGTCATGTGTTATATCATATAGTGCCTTTGATCGAGATCGGACGGCTGGGATCGCAGCTCACTGATGCGCTAGGATCTGAAAGCGTCCTCCGAATAAGAATCTAGATGATTGTCGCCAGGCACCAACCACAACTAACAAAATTATAGGGAGACCAGGGTAAAAATGATCTTCCAAGGCCATGATAATCCACGGAAATTTCCTGTAAAAACTGTCCACGTCTAGTAAGAGTCACACCAGCTGACTTTTGTGTCTTTTGAACCCTTCAACCAAAAAAAAAGTCTTTTGCCATCTGTTTCTCCCGCTGAATTTCTGTTATATATACGATGCCAAGCGCAAGTACGTGACAGAACCAGAACACGTGCCAACAATCTCATCATCATCATCATCATCCACAATGGCACGCTCCATAACTACGCTGAGGCCGTCGCCGGTGCTTCTACTGTTAGCCGCGTTGGCGGTCGCTGTCCTCTTGTCGGCGTGCGCAGCGGACCCTGAGCCGGTGCAGGACTTCTGCGTGGCCGCCGTGAATACGGCGGGAGCGGGCGGTCAGCCGACGTTCCCGGGCTTCCCGTGCAAGCCAGAGTCCATGGTGGTCTCCGACGACTTCTTCTTCGCCGGCCTCTCCCGCTCGGGCGCCGCCGCGGCGAACGACAGCCCGTTCGGGTCCGCCGTGACGGCGGGCAACGTGGAGGCCTTCCCTGGGCTCAACACGCTCGGAGTGTCCATCAACCGCGTCGACCTGGCCCCCGGCGGCGTGAACCCGCTGCACAGTCACCCGCGCGCCGCCGAGCTCGTGCACGTCATCTCCGGCGAGATGCTCGTGGGCTTCATCAGCACCGCGGGGAAGTTCTACTCCAAGGTGGTCGGGGAAGGGGAGAGCTTCGTGATCCCGCGCGGTATGGTGCACTTCCAGTACAACACCGGCGGCAATAGCACCGCCAGGGCCGTCACGGTGTTCAACAGCCAGCTGCCCGGCGTCGTGGCCGCCGCGCCCTCGCTGTTTGGGGCCGAGCCGGAGATCCCCGACGCCGTCCTCGCCAAGAGCTTCCAGGTGGACGGCGAGATCATCAAGCTGCTCAAGTCCAAGTTCCGGAACTGACGATACCACCATATAACGATCTCGATCAAGCTGCCTCTGGCTAGTTTGGCTGAGTTCTATATTTGTACGCGAGTAAATAGCGTTCCTTATTTGGTTCAAATTTCATTTCATGTATTCGGTGCATCAATAAAACTTTAAATCGTAAGTACTCCGTCTTGTGCAATCGCAAGTTAAATAAAAACCAATCAAGAATAGTATACATCCACCTTTTAGAACCACTGTATAAATGCAGACCCTCGCCACAGTCCACGGGCGCCACTTCCGGTCGGCGTAGCCTGCGATTGCCGTCGGCGTAGACTGCACCGACGGTAGTCTGGCCATCGACGCTAGGAAGACCGTCGGCGTAGCGCCCACGGGTCCACATCGGCGGTTGACGGCCGTTTAGTCCCGCGGGCCTTTTTTAAAAATTGTTTGACTTATTATCTCACAAGCGTCATTTTTAATTCTAAGTACGCTTAATCTCAGGTCAAAATTCACTAATGGTCAAACTTCAGATCGGTCACTTATCCTCACACTACTCCAGCCCCAACACGCTTCACTTCCCTATTCCTTCCGGATAAGCTTTCAATAAGAAAATTAGACCTTATTGATAATACTACCATAATCCTATTAACCCTTAGACCATAGTGTTACAAATATTTATTTTTTAAATTCCAAACAATTATTTAAGTAAACAAAAATGAATAAGTAATAATAATAATCTTGAATACAAATAGTAATAAAATGAATATTTTTCCCTTTTTTATTTAACATGGAATAATTCATATCTTTAAATCCGCAAATCAATTAATATATCTAAAACAATAAAAAATAAGAAGAATTCAAATATGACATCCCTATCATCTTTTAATCATGCATTATGTATTTTTAATAGTGAACCACAAGGTTTTTTAAATAAAATTTATTTAATAGTGTTCAAATATGTAAAAAATTATATCGAAATTTTCCTTTTGAATTTGGGCATTCTAAAAACTAATTCTCGCTAAACTTGTAGTGGATATCTAATAAAATAGCGTACTGTGAATCTAAAAATGATTTTTTCAAAAAATCATGAGAATCAAATCATGTACCTGTAGTTCAAATTTGACCCATTTCTTATCGACCCGACAGGAATTTGTGTTTTTCACGAGGGATGGATAGAAATGTTTAAGATACACCGGTTGGGACACTATTCTTGAAAGATTGTCTCGCATTTAAAAAAATGGGTGGTATCATTTGAAACTTTTATTTGGTGGTTGCTTCACAAAATACCCCATTTTTGGCAGTCAGAAAATGGAAAATAGTTTTTTGGTGTGACGAAAAGAAAAACTTACTCATGCAACATTGTTCACCATCCTAATATGCACATGTGTGCACAATATGAGCATATTATCACAAACTATGCCATGATTTTATCCACAACATTAGTCGTTTGGTCTGAAAACCATGAAACGTCGAACATGATAGCTCATTTCTGAGAATTTATTTTTGAGATATTTACAATATTTTAAGTTTGATATTTTTTTTCAACTATGTCACATAATATGACACCACGCAATGATTTTACACTGTTTGGATCGTTTTGGAATTTCTTATGTCCGTTTTAAATTATGGTCAAACTGGCGGGCATGAAGATTCTTAGCTCGGGGCTGAGCCTCACTAAACTTGCAGTGGATCTCTGATGAAATAGCATATTGTGAATCTAAAAATGATTTTGTTTAAAAAAATCATGAGCATCAGATCATGTACATGTAGTTCAAATCTGACGCACTTCTTAACGATTCAGCAAGAATTTATCTTTTTCACAAGAGGTGGATGGAAAAAGTTTAAGATACACTGGTTCGGACTTTTTTTGGAAGGTTGTCTAGTATTTTATAAAAATGGCATGGTACCATTTTAAAACTTTTGTTTGGTGGTTGCTTAACAAAATACCCCATTTTTAGCACTCGGAAAATAAAAAATGGTCTTTTAGTGCGATGAAAAGGAAAACTTCTTCCTGTAACATTGTTCACCATCCTCAGATACACATGTGTGTATAATATGGGCATATTATGATAAATTATACCATGATTTTGAGCATAACATTGGTCGTTTGGCCTGAAAACTATGATACCTCGAATATGATAGCTCATTTCTGAGAAGGTTTTTTTGAGATATTTGCAATATTTCAAATTTGATATTTTTCTTGCAACTATATCACATAATATGACACCATGCGAAGATTTTATACTGTTTTGATCGTTTTTGAATTTCTTATACCCGTTTCAAACTATGGTGAAAACGGCGGGCATGGAGATTCTTAGCTCGGGGCTGAGCCTCGCTAAACTTCAATGGATCTCTGATGAAATAGCATATTGTGAATCTAAAACTGATTTAAAAAAATCATGAGCATCAGATCATGTACGTGTAGTTCAAATCTGATCCTGTTCCTATAGATTCAGCAGAAATTTGTCTTTTTCATAAGGGATGGACGGAAAGGTTTAACATATCCCGGTTAGGGTATTGTTCTTGGAAGGTTTTCTACTATATTTGAAAAATGAGGTGGTACCTTTTTAAAACTTTTATTTGGTGGTTGCTTTACAAAACACCATTTTTGACACTTGAAAAATAAAAAATAGCATTTTTGTGCAACGAAAAGGAAAACTTCCTCCTACAATATTGTTTGGCATCTTAAGATGCACATGTGTACGCAATATGTGTATATTATCATAAACTATGCTGTGATTCTAACCATAATATTGATCGTTTGACCTGAAAACCACAAAATCTCAAGCATGATAGCTCATTTCTGACAAAGTTTTTTAATGATATTTGCAATATTTCAAGTTTGATATTTTTTTCTTACAACTATGTCACATAATATTACACCACACGAAGATTTTACACTGTTTGGATCATTTTTGCATTTCTTATGTCCGTTTCAAACTACGGTCAAAACAGATTGAAGATTCTTAGCTCGGGGCTGAGCCTCGTTAAACATGCAGTGGTTCTCTGATGACATATCATATTGTGAAACTAAAACTGATTTTTTCAAAAAATCATGAGCATTAGATCATGTATCTGTAGTTCAAATCTGACTCACTCCTACCGATTCGGCAGGAACTTGTCTTTTTCACGAGGGGTGGATGGAAAGGTTTAAGATATCCCAGTTGGGACATTGTTCTTAGAAGGTTGTCTAGTATTTTATAAAAATAGGGTGGTACCATTTTAAAACTTTTATTTGGTGGTTGCTTCACAAAACACCATATTTTTTACACTCGGAAAATGGAAAATGTGTTATACGAAAGTATATGTAATATTTTTATATTTTATTCAACAAAAATGTGTAATATTTGATATATTATTTGTATTTTTTTGAATTAGAATGATTTAGTTAGGATTTTTTTAGGATTATATGACAAAAATGGCAAATAACTAGGCTCGCAGCTTTGCCGTCGGCGTAGGTGTGAAAGCTAGGCTGACGAATAAGCCGTCGACGTAGCCTTGACGCTGTCGCATCGCGGTCACGGCAAATCCTCTATGCCGACGACTCGGTCTACGCTGACGGCTGCCGTCGGCCTATCTCATCCTACACTGGCGGCCATTCTACGCCGACGATTGCCTACGCCGATGGCAAATCTGTGCCGATGGCCACGTCACCCGGCTGCCCAGCCCATCCACCTTCGTCGTCGAAGGCCTTCTTAAGGAGGCCGTCCTTTCCGGGTGGCACATCTGCCATGCACTTAGCGCCCTCCGCGAGCCCGTCGATGTGCGGAAGCGGCACGTCACGAAGCGGGGGCGAGCGGACAGCTGCCGTGGCACGGACGGAAGCCTGGCGAGGTTCCGTGACATGGTGACGGATGCGACGGTGTGGCCTCGAGCTGCTAGCCGCTTGGAGAGCTCGAGGAACAGGAGCATGTGACCGAACGCCAGCCACGGGAATGCCACCACCTCAAGCTCGCCGTCGGCGGAAGCTTTTGTGGCGGCGAGGTCGGCCATAGATCGAGTTGTGGGCAAAAGCTTGCAAGGGAGGCTGAGATATGGGTGGACGCATCACAGCAGGCACTTTCAAAGCTTTAGAGCAAGCGCAGCCTATGCAAACACAAGGTACGAGAGAATCTTTTTCTGCGAGTCTAAACAGTGAAAAGGTTGAGTCTAGCAAAAAGATTCCTAGACTTGAGTCTATACTCAAGGTCTAAGGAAGTGAATTTGCTAGCCGAGCCTACAACCTCTAATCTCTCTCTATGGTGACAGTGCATGCACATGAAAGATAATAATTTTCTTCTTTTGTTTATCGGTTTGATGCTATAAAAATATGCTCTCTTAGCACCATTCCGGGAGATCGGCTTTTCCTTGACAAACGGTGCACACGCTCTTACTCCCCGAATGTTAGCTTTGCTTCGTATGCATTAGGTGCTTAGTTTTCTCTGGCTACGAATATATGCTTCATGTCATCACATAACAGTAAAAGAAGAAAGACGCGCCAACTCAAGCTCGACGTGAATTGTTCTAAATTTTTGGGGGATCGATAGATCGAATCCGTCCTATGTTTCCCTTCAGTATTGTTTGTGGCGGTAGACTTTTCATGCCAAATTAAAGGACAATAAAAAAACTAACAACTACAAGCCTCATTACAAGTTAACATGATAAATAAAAACAATTAAAAAAGAGATTACATATAAAATCTAAAATTGTGCACATATAGTTGTCGGTGGTGCAAAAGTCTTCCTTATTCACTACAGGTGACATGGGTATACCCTATAGGTACTCGAGCTTGGTATATACGGTCCTAATACGTACAGGCCCACGGTGTCGCCAAGACCCAGATGAAAGGACTCGAGTAACCTACAGACTCTCGATTGCTTGAAAAACAAGAAGAAGCTAAAGATAGGAAGTTTGAAGGGGAAAACCCTAACTTGTAACCGAATCGACCTGCTACCCGAGCCCTAGCCTATCTATATAAAGGCTAGGAGGGGGCGGCAAGGAGGACACACGCAACCCTAGTTTCCACACCCCTCGCCAGATTGCATCTGCGCACCATTGTAACTTTCGACTCCTTCGATAATTCCACGAGCAGACAAGCAGGAGTAGGGACCTCTACGAGGTCTGAACCTGGGTACATCCTTTGTCTCCTGTGTGCTTGTTTGCTAGCCGATAGATGTCTCCAGCGCTCCCTCCTTCTCCAAAACCCAAATCCATAACAATGGGCATTAATGAGTTAAATCCCCGTCAATTGGCGCCGTCTGTGGGAATTGGGAGTGCTGATGTTGTGGCTTCTTCGGCCCCATCAACTGCGATCTACAACTCCGCAACAGCGGAGATTCGCCAGCTCTTCGGCGCCTTCGACTTCACCGTCCACACGCCGGCCACCCGCCCGGCTTTCGAGTCTGTGGGCGACGGAATCAACCTGGCGATTGGGAGCTTCCGCTTCCAAGTTGGTCAGATGGGCACGCTTCGCATGCCTGATCAACCGACAACACCGGCGATTGCCCCGGCATCATGGTTCCCTCCATCGATCGGCACCCTCAGCGAGCTCAACGCCCCGGTGACAGTCGAGAATACGATCAGCGACAGCAGTCATGATTCCGATCTGAGCGATCTGGCCACTGAAGATGGGACCTACGGTTCCGGATCTGAAAGTTGTGGAAGCAACAGATTCCCCAATCACTTCATGTGCGCCGTCATCAACGCAGGCGACACCTCCGCCAATCGTGACAACGGTGGTAACACCGGTAACGACACCGATCCACCCAACGCCGGCAACGGTGGCAACGGCAGTAATGGCGGCAATCGCATTCCCGTCAACAACGGAGGAGCAGTCGAAACCCCCAGCATGATCAACGAGCAAACCGGCAAATGCGTTGTGATCAAGCTCAACGAGCAAGACTGGGATCGCTGCCGCGAAGCCCTACGGGGTGCACCTCTACCTTTTGGGTCCCCGCAGGAACTGCTGATGGGCTAAAGGAAGAATTCAAGCGCCAAAAACAAGCAATCACGCAACTTGAGGCGCGTAAAAAGGCAGCGGACGAATCAAGCCTTCGTCGTGCTAGGCTCTCCTCCTATGGAGGATCCTCCTCAAGAGGCAACGAATATCTTGCCAAGAAGAGGCAGTCGCGGATGGCTCACCTCACCGAACAAGAGCGCATAGAGGCCGCGAAAGTCCTCGACTTTGGCTATATGACAGTCGACACGAGAGGCAACGTGGTTCCCAGGACGCCGCAGGCTGCGGTGACGGCAGCCACCATGTACCTCCTCAATAACCAGCCGCCAGCTGGAGATCCTCGAACTACCATGCACCGATCTACGATTGCGGGTTTAGGGTTAATCGAGGCCACCCTCGACAAGGAGCCAGTACCAGACCCAAGAAAGGGCAAAGCGCTAGCAAAGCTCCACTCCTCGCCCTCATCCAGCGATGACAGTCACGACATGTCTCGACGCCGCCGCTCACGGCGACACGATCGCGACTACGATGCGTGCGACGACCTCACGCAGCGCAAGATCGACAAATCAAGGGCACGACGTGCTCGGTCGACTGACACGGAAGAAGAAGATGGGGAGCTCTGCGGCGCCCAATGCTTCAGCAGATCCATTAGGCAGAAGCGAATGCCTAAAGGGTTTAAACTCCCATCGGAGAACCCAAAATTGACGGTCTGCAGGACCCCAAGATCTGGCTGGAGGACCACATCTCCTCCGTCAGGCTCCACGGAGGCAGTCGAAGTACTGCCATGCAGTGCTTGCAGCTACAGCTGCAGGGCGCCGCCCGGGCATGGCTCAATAACCTCCCACGCGGATCCATTTGCAGTTGAGACGAGCTGGTCTACAGCTTCGTGCACAATTTTAAGGGCACGTACAAATGGCCCGCATCAATCGAAGAGCTGAGATGCTGCCAGCAAAGATCTGGCGAATCGCTGCGCTCCTACATCCAAAGGTGGTCCATCATCAAGAACTCCGCGGAAAACATCTCAGAAGACCACGCGATTGATGCATTCAACGGTGGTGTCCGCCGCCTAGAGCTCAGGGAAGAGCTGGGCCGCTCAAAGCCCCAGACCATCGATAACCTGATGGAGATCGCGAATCGGTGGGCCGATGGAGAAGATTCAGTAAAGAATCGCGCTCACTCCAACGAGAAAGCACAACTCGAACGCAGACGCGACCGCCGAGGCAAGCGCCGTATGCGCATCTACGATGACCGCGACGATGTCAACATGGTCGCGGCCGGCTACGCCGATAGACGCAACGATAACCGCAACAGCGGATACCGCAGCGGCGGATACCGCGACTCCGGGAAAACCGCGCAAGTATGGCAACGCCGCACTCAGGATGAAGCACCCGCGACCTCCATCGAGGACAAATTGTCCAGGCCATGCACAATACACTTCTACATCGACAAGCATGACGGCAAGAGAAAGTCCAGCCACCTCCTCAAGGACTGCCGCGAGTTCCTCAAGCTACACGAGGGATTGGTTCGGATGAACCGCAATGCAGTCGAAAGAGGTTACGGAGCCGCTCCAGGTGCCGTGGCACATGGCACACCACCACCACCACCTGGGCCACCCTCGAACGGAGCCGCACCGGACCAGCACCACGGAGAAGAATCGTACCCACGGGCCATGGGTACCATGATGATCCAAAAAGGACGCCCCTCCAACAGGGTGCAGAAGGCCATCACTCGCCAAGTCAACTTGGCCACGCACTCGCCACTATCCACCACTGAGTACCTCAGTGGCAGCGAGTCGTGCATCACCTTCGACAAACGCGACCACCCACCTCAGATACCTCATCCAGGTCATTGCCCCCTTGTACTCAAGGCACAAATTGGAGGTTTCGACATGAGTCGCGTCTTCATGGATGGCGGAAGCGGCATCAACCTCATATTCGCGAGTACCCTGCGAGCAATGAGGATCCCTCTAACCTGCTTGGAGGTATCGGACACAATGTTCCACGGCATCGTCCCAGGGAAAGGCGTATACCCCCTAGGCAAAATCAACCTCGACGTCATCTTTGGCACGCCGAAGAACTTCCGGCGCGAGCGCATCGACTTTGAGGTCGTCGACTGGCCCTCACAATACCATTGCATCCTTGGGCGCGTCACATTCGCTAGGTTCATGGCAGTGCCCCACTACACCTACCTGCAGATGAAAATGCCAGGTCCCAACGGCGTCATAACGATCAATGGGAGCTTTGAGCGATCTGACAGTTGCGACAGGGAATTCCATAGAATCTCCCAGTCCTTCGGCATGCAGGAGGGACTCGCAAGACTGAAAGAGATGACAGACAACAGTCTGCCTCCCCTGAGTAGGCCAAGCTCACCTGACCTCTCCTTCGACTCATCTGTGCACACAAAGAAGGTGCAGGTCCATACATCGGATCCCGCCAAGACGGCCCTCATCGCCAACAACTTGAGTCCCGCATAGGAACTCGCGCTCGTCGAATTCCTCCGTGAGCACTGGAAAATTTTAGCCTAGTGTCCTGCGGACATGCCAGGAGTTCCTAGGGAATTCGCCGAGCACGCACTCAACGTCAACCCCGACGCAAGGCCAGTCAAGCAAACAATCAGGTGACTGTTCGAGCCATGAGCGCAGGCAGTCGGAATGGAGATCAACAGACTCCTCGAGGCCAAGTTCATACGCGAGATCAAGGAAAGCACTTGGCTCGCCAATACGGTGCTGGTACAAAAAAAGGACACGGATATCCTACGGATGTGCGTGGACTTCACTTCTTTAAACAAGCACTGCCCAAAGGATCACTTCCCGCTTCCACGGATCGACCAGATCATCGACTCCACCGCTGGATGCGAGCGCCTCTGCTTCCTCGACGCCTACCCAGGCTATAATCAAATTCAAATGAAGGGGGAAGACCAGGAGAAAACAGCGTTTACAACGCCCTTCGGTGTGTTCTGCTACAACACAATGCCCTTCGGGCTAAAAAACGTGGGAGCCACCTACCAGCGGTGCATGCAGGCTTGCCTCAAGGAACAACTTGGTCGCAACATCCAAGTCTATGTCGACGACATAGTAATCAAGACCAAGGTGGAAGCCTCTCTAATCGACAATTTGCGCAAAACCTTCGCCAACCTCGACCGCTACCGGATCAAGCTCAATCTGGACAAGTGCACCTTCGACGTACCATCTGGGCAGCTACTTGGGTATCTCATCTCCGCAAGGGGAATCGAGGCGAACCCGAAAAAGATAAAAGCCATACTGGCCATGGAGAAGCCGAAGAATATAAGAGGCATCCAGCAACTGGCCGGACGAATCGCGGCCCTCAGTCGATTTATCAGTCGGATGGGTGAAAAGGCACTGCCCTTCTACCAGCTCCTCCACAAAGCTGACAAATTCGAGTGGACCAATGAAGCGCAAGAAGCATTCGAAGATCTCAAGCGCCTGCTATCCACCTCGCCAGTACTGGTGACTCCACGAGAAAGGGAACCACTGTTGCTGTACATCTCTGCCACCAACCAGGTGGTCAACACAGTGCTCGTCGTCGAGCGAGCTGAGGAAAACAAGGTCCACGGCGTACAACGCCCAGTATACTACCTCAGCGAGGTCCTCACGCCAACAAAACAACGGTACCCGCACTACCAGAAGCTGGCGTACGGCGTCTTCATGACCGCCCGGCGACTGCGCCACTACTTCCAGGAACACCCAATCGTGGTAGTCAGCGACGCCCCGTTGGGACATATCCTCAATAACCCCGACGCCACGGGGTGAGTCGTGCTTTGGGGAATAGAACTGTCTCCACGAGACATCACATACGAAAAGCGCGACGCAATCAAGTCGCAAGTTCTCCCTGACTTCCTCGTGCACTGGATGGAGAACCAACTCCCGGACAAGCCAGATATGTCCTACCTCTGGACAATGCACTTCGATGGGTCCAAGAGGAAAGACGGAGTAGGCGCAAGTGTCATACTGACATCACATCAAGGGGACAAGCTGAAGTATATCCTGCGAATGTAGTTCACAGCCTCAAACAACGAGGCTGAATACGAGGCCCTATTGCATGGGATGAGGATGGCAAAAGCTTGCGGCGCCAAAAGGCTCATCATATATGGCGACTCCAAGTTGGTCGTCAACCAAACAATGCATGAGTGCGACGCACTGAACGACAACATGATCGCGCACTGCGACCTCTATGATACACTCAAGGGAGACACGTAGGTCGCGAAAGCAACGAAGAGGCGGACGCACTCGCCAACATAGGCTCTACCTGCGCCCCCATACCACCTGGGGTATTTCTCGAGCGCATATGCGAACGCTCCATCAAGCCAAAGGCCGCAGAGAAGAAAACAAGCGTAGCAACGGACTCGGGGGCTACGCCACCCAATGAGTCAATAGCACTCGATGACTTGGAGCGGGACACAGGACTCGAGGGACCAATGAGCGTCATGATGATCGAGCAATCTTGGACGCGGCCGTACATTACGTACCTCCTCAGCAAGAAACTACCGGACGACCCGACGGATGCACGGCACATCGCGCGGCGCTCCAAGGCATTCGCCGTTATCAACGGCGAACTGTATAAACGTAGCATCACAGGAGTGCTACAACGATGCGTCTCCATGGCTGATGGAAGAGCAGTTCTCCTCGACATCCATGAAGGGACCTGCGGGCACCACGCTGGCAGTCGCGCCCTCGTTGCCAAAGCTCTACGAGATGGATTCTACTAGCCTACGGCCATGCGCGATGCCAAGGACATCGTCCAAAAATGCAACGCTTGCCAGCGATTCGCGGACAAGCCGCACGCACCAGGCGCAGAGCTACGGCCAATCCCATTGGCCTGGCCCTTCGCGCAATGGGGGCTCGACATGGTCGGCAAGCTTCCAAGATCCTCGCGTGGAGGCTACGTCTACCTCTTGGTCGCAGTCGACAAATTCACCAAGTGGATTGAGGCCATGCCAGTAACCAACCAATCCGCCCACAGCGCAGTCAAATTCATTGAATCCATCGTCTACCGCTTCGGGGTGCCACACAGCATCATCACCGACAACGGGACGAACTTTACATCCAAGGAGTTCCAAGAATTCTGCGAGAACCTAGGGATCAACATCAGCTACGCCTCAGTAGCACATCGACATACCAACGGTCAGGTGGAAAAGGCAAACGGGCTTGTCTGCAGCGACATCAAGAAGCGACTCCTTCGGCCACTCGAACAAGCTGCGGGCTGCTGGCCGGACGAACTACAATCTGTACTCTGGAGCCTACATACAACTCCAAACAGCGCCACGGGCTACACGCTATTTTTTATGGTGCACGGAGCAGAGGCAGTGCTACCAGCTGAGGTACGGTACAAGGCGCCGCGTGTGGTCGCTTACAGTGAACAAGAGTCATCCCTTGCACTCGAAGACTCCGTCGACCTCCTTGACGATGCAAGAGAAATCGCCGCAACAGCAATGGCAGCAAGGATGAATGAGAACAGATGGGAAAATTACCGTCGCAGCGCCGCTACTTAACCCCTAGAAGATGCAATCCAACGGCTCAGAAAAACCCTACTGGACGCGTGGCACACATCGTGTTGGACACGTGGAGAAGGGGAAGCGCGAACCGTCCCTCCACTGCTCCCATTACGCGCGGAAATCGAGGATGCGCAGTTAAAATAAAGATTACGCACGCCTAGTCAAATCAAAGTCAGGAAGTGGGACCCACCGCTCGTCACGTCCCGTCAAACTCGCTCACGCGGGCAACTGAGGTCATACAAGCGTCAGCATTGACGTCATCAAAGCTACGCAGAGAAAAAATTCGACTACTTTAGTCCTTGCTGGAGTCTTCGACTCCACCAAGCACTCGGGGGCTACTCCCATAGGGAGCGCTGGCCGCGCACCCTATGAATTTCTTTTCTTTTTTACAGGAATGAGGACAATCAGAAGCAAACCCAAAACCATTTGAAACACGGTTCGATTACGGGCATGGATTACTCCCATAGGGAGCGCTAGAAATAAATTCGACTAAAACAAGCAAAGCAAAAGATGACAGCAGTCGCAAAAGTTCTTTAGTCCCTGCCTGAGTCTTCGACTGAAACAAGCAAGCAAAAGACGACAGCAGTCGCAAAAGTTCTTTAGTCCTTGCTGGAGTCTTCGACTCCACCAAGCACTCGGGGGCTACTCCCATAGGGAGCGCTGGTCGCGCACCGTATGATTATTTATACACAACTATGTGTTGATAACATCCACACTCGAAGCTTATGGCGACACCGCCTCATTATTTTTCCCTACAAAGAGATTGCGCCTCCTGGGTCACCCGAATCGTCTCCGCGATGATAAAATTCGGATGTCGCGCTTACAGCGTGAAGGTAAGACCTGAATAAGGCCTGGCAACGCATTTAGCTGCGCACTACCAGAAATATATCCGTGCCTACAGGTGCGATGAACATGCCTTGACGGACGCGTCGAGTGCTCACACCCATATAACTGGAATTCGACTCCTGTAAGACCTCCACGGCTTGAGTCGAATTACGCCAACACTTTTCCGGATTCGAGTCCGGGGACTCGAGTTTGAGTAGATTGCGTTGTTTCACCCTAAGGTGGTTAACTGATACCGATACTTCGGTTATATCAGGCACGTATATCAACAATCCCTATGACATAAATAAAAGCAGTCGAAATCCATTCGTTCAGGCACTCGAAGACTTCAAAAGTCCCCAGTCGAATCTACGATTCCACTAGACACTCGGGGGCTACTGACATGGGTATACCCTATAGGTACTCGAGCTTGGTATATACGATCCAAATACGTACAGGCCCACGGTGTCGCCAAGGCCCAGATGAAAGGACTCGAGTAACCTACGGACTCTCGATTGCTTGAAGAACAAGAAGAAGCTAAAGATAGAAAGACTGAAGGAGAAAACCGTAACTTGTAACCGACTCGACCTGCTACCCGAGACCTAGCCTATCTATATAAAAGCTAGGAGGGGGCGGCGAGGAGGAATCACGCAACCCTAGTTTCCACACCCCTCGCCAGATTGCATCTGCGCACCATTGTAACTTTCGACTCCTTCGATAATTTCACGAGCAAACAAGCAGGAGTAGGGACCTCTACGAGGCCTGAACCTGGGTAAATCCTTTGTCTCCTGTGTGCTTGTTTGCTAGCCGATAGATGTCTCCAGCGCTCCCTCCTTCTCCAAACCCAAGTCCATAACAATGGGCATTGATGAGTTAAACCCTCGTCAACAGGTCTTCATCTTTCTGGACATGCTAAGTTGGTCTTCGTTCTCTCTTGGATGTACGTCTAGTCTTCGGGATCCTCCAGAACTGTGTTGCAGCCTCATAGATCAGGTCAGTTGAGAGCTTCTAGGTGTGGGCCTCCACGTCGCGGACGTAGGGGTCTTCGTGGGCATGACCTATGTAAAGTACATGTCCAAATCCATCCATCACCGACAGCGATAGAATTGACGTTCTCAGTGCAATTGTGCAAGTAAAGCGGGTGCACACGAGAAAATACAATTACAAAGCTATACAAAATGAATATATTGAAAATTCACAATAAGTAATAAAAGCTTCAACAAAATGGTTTATACTTCACACAATGTGACTCAAAAACCGGTAATCACGAATCGAACATGGGGATTGCTGAACCTAACCCAACAATCAATAGGGAGACACACATGTGCTGACGGGATTCACTCACGTGGAGTAGCAGGGAGGCCTGCAGGTGCATGCATGAGTATTTTCTTTTTGACTATGTACGCCCGTGGACATATATTACTTGTATTTATAACTGTAGCAATACAAAGATGGTACACATACAAGCAATAGAAAACAAGGAGAAAACAAACGGTTGGACGGTTGCAAACCATCCTCGCCGCAACTACTAAGAACCCAAATCCTTCGTTGTCCAGATAATAAGAAGATCACCAACAGCTGGTCCAAACTTTAGCACTGAAGAAATCCCTAGCCATGAGACGTTAATGAGCCGCAATATCCACCAGCCCCATAAGACTAGATCTAGCCCGCTGCTAAGGAACATCGGCCGGAGGAGCCCTCCGAGCATCTTCAACGCTGGATTCGGGGTCAACGCCACCCTGCCAATCAAGCGGCTGAATCATCCATCATCCACCACAAACCAACAACAATCCGCTCCAAGACCGCCAGGACCAGATCGACGATGAGATCAACACCACACAAAGCCGGAGCACACACCCACGAAGACCACATCCCACAGGCTTCTCGACACCGTAAACGTCGCCGAGATGTGGTTGAAGCCGGGGTACAATTATTCGATGTAACGCAACCATCGCCACCTGAGTTGCGGCACCACGAGCAACAAAAACACTAACTTTAGGGACCTTGAAGAACACCGAGCGTAGGTCTTGGGTCCCTACCCCCTCCCGTCCGCGTGAGCGGAGCGGAGGAGGCGAGGACCCGTCGATCGCCGGCGAGGAAGGAGACGACGGTTAGGTTAGGGCTTTTTAGAGGAGGAGGCCCCACAAGTAAGTTACATGCTAATACTTTTCTCAGTGTGGCCCCACAAGCATTTGCGCACCTTCCTATTGGTTGCTGCATTGGGCTCAGCAATAGTGGTTGTTGGCAATTCGCTGCCCTAAAAAACACTAGTGAAGAACAAAGTGCTCCACTTTAAAATATTAGAATCTCGTATGCGCTATACTCTGCAGAGAGATAAAAAAACAGGTCTATACCACACTCCCTTTCACTGCTCCCTCCGATCCAAATTGACTCGGATTTGTCTAGATTCGATGTATCTAGCACTAAAATATGTCTAGATACATCCGAATCTAGACAAATCGAAATCAATTAATTTAGATCAGAGGGGGTACAAGATTTTCATTCTTTGCATACACGGCAAAGCCCAAAAAACATGGCAAAGACGGGCACAACAAAGATAGGATCGACTAAGATTCCTTTGCCAAAAGGTACATAACACGAGTAACGCTAACTAATTCTTACAAATAGACTTACGGACTCAGGTGGAATCACCTGAGTACGTTCACGGTCCGGAAAACACGGACACCACCCCCCCTGGGTCCGAAGGAGCGCTTTCGGTCGTAGGTCCCACCTGTCAGTTTTGGCATGAGACCTTTCTCTGCCGTCAGCTGGGACGAACGCGCGCAGACTAGAAGCGTCACTGGCAACCGTCATCTCTGTGTCGCCTCAGCTGCTCCACAAGATCATCGATGTATCATCGATGTACCTCTCTTGCGCCACCTGGTCCGCAAGAACCTCCTGCAGCTTCCTAGCGTTGCTTGCTAACACCTTCGCTTCGTCGTCCACCATGACACGCCGCACGGCCGCGGCGACACAGTCCCTGTCGAAGGAGCTGTCTATGTCGTCTCTCGCTACCTCCACGCCGATCCCCTTCTCCTCCATGGCCTGCGCGACGAGGGGCTGGTCGAGAGTGAACGGCAGCATCACCAGCGGGAGCCCGAAACAGAAGCTCTCCACGGTAGAGCCCCACCCGCAGTGCGTCAGGAAGGCTCCCGTCGCGCCGTGCGCCAGCGCCTTCACCTGCGGCACCCACCCTGTCTGGACCATGCCACGGCCCCGCGTCCTCACCTCGAACCCGTCGGGGAGCACGCTGCAATCGTTGGCGCCGGCGTCGAACAGGCCGGCAGGCGTCCGTAGAGCCCACAGGAAGCGCACGCCGGCGAGATCCAACCCGAGTGCGAGCTCATGCAGGCTCTTTCGCGTCAGCGGCGCCTCGCTCCCCAGCGCGACATATATAACCGACTTGGGAGGCTGCTCGTCCAGCCACCGGAGGAGCTCGTCTTTGCCACGGTTGCCGTCATCAGTGACGGCTGGCGGCAGGAGCACGCCAGCGGGGACGGCGGGCCTGCGCAGGAGGTCGCTGAGGAGCGCGAACATCCCGGGATCGACCTCGTCGCAGCTGCGGTATATAGTGAGGCGGCATCGCTCGAACATGCCCCAGACGCGGTCCATGTCTGACACGCCGGACGCGTTGGTGCGGAACACGTTGGCCACCGACTCGGCCTCGTTGTGGCGGCGGTAGGCGATGGTGAACGGGGATGAGATCCACCCAGGCGTGACGTTGAAGTCTTCCGTCGCGGTGTGCGGGTGCACGTTGTTCGCCCACCGTGGGCCAACCAAGGCGGCCTGGAGGATGATGAACGCGGCGCATGGCACGTTGTGTTCGTCGGCGATGGGCGGGAGCCAGTGGTGGCAGAAGTCGTGGATGATCCAGTCGGGTCTCCTCCCGACCGCGGCCTCATCGGCGAGGAACGTGGTGAGCGGGGCGGCGAGGCCGTCCATCGCCTTCTTGACGAGCTCGATCTTCTCGGCCGGCACGTCGGCGGTGGACTCGGCGCCCTCCGGCAGCCCGTCGACGCGCGGTAGCGGCAGGGAAACGAAACGGAGGCGAGCCGACAGGTGCGGCGGCACGGACGGTAACCTGGCGAGGTTCCGCGGCGTGGAGACGAAAGTGACGGCGTGGCCACGAGCGGCGAGGCGCTTGGAGAGCTCGAGGAACGGGATCATGTGCCCGAACGCCAGCCACGGGAACACCAGCACCTTCATCCCGCCCACCCCGGCAGCTGCTTCCATCGTACGTACGTTTGTGTTGGATGGGATCAGCCGGCGACAATGGCTCGCGTGAGGGAGGAGGATCGCGGAAAACTGCAAAAGTCTTGGTGTGGCTTCTAGCTTGACCAGTGAAGAGGATGGGTCGATCGATGGCGATTGGCGTGTACTTATATATTAGGAGGACATACGCGCTTCACCCCGTCAACTACAGTCTACAGTGCGTTCTGACATCGCGTGGTTGGCTTCTGGCGTTTTGACATTGTGTTTCATTCGATTCAAACGGCTGGCTTTTCTTGCTTATACAAACTCGATAGAAGCATAACGTGTAGTAGTAGTAGTAGAAGTCAACCAACACCAATGATCAAGAACCTACCTATCCGGCAGAGCAACAATATTGCATAACCTATATAGATCTAGATTTGGGTACCACATTTAAGCTGATAAGCTAAAAGCTATAGTAGTCACAGAAAATAAAATTGAAGTACTTCCTTAGTCTAGAAATATTTTCATTTGTCTAGATTCATACGCTATCTATACACATGCGAATCTACAATCCAAATCACTTATTTTCGAAAGAAGAGAGTAGATATTTTTAATGGGAACATCAAGTACAAAGAGAAGATATATCATAGTTACTCATGAGCTCACATTCCTGATTTTAAATGCCACAGGTTGTGGGTTGCGGGAATATCTTCGAGCCGAGTTTCTTTTTGCGAGCAGGAATATGAAAAGGACACATAATCTGAATAATTTGCGCGAGTGGGTGTTTTATGGACTCAGTGGAGAATGAATACGAGTAGATTTTTAATCTTGCTGCCTATTCGTCTCTCGACTCCTCTTTTCGTCTCCTCGCACATCCTGTTCGCCTCTACCTCCCGTGCCTATTCGTCTCCCGACTCCTCTTTTCGTCTTCTCGCACATCCTGTTCGCCTCTACCTCCCGTGCCTATATAATAGAGGTCGCTCCTCTATACACGATAGACCAACACCTAGCGCCTCTAGTTCCATAGCCTTGAGCAATCTTCAAGTCTTCCCCATCCCTGCTTGCGACATGCACCGTAGGACGGACAGTAGGTCTCTGGAACCCCGTCTCTTACGATCCTGTATGGGAGAGAGACGATAAGGTTTTTAGGGAGCATTGCAGCATGACTACTGGCTTCATCACGGACTCCTTCACGGACAGCGACGACATCTTCTCCAACGATGATTTCTTCCCCGACATCGACAACCTCTTCGACAACATGACTCACGCCAACATCAACGCGAGCGGTTCATCCTCTGCACTGTATGCTAGATTTATCCATCTTGTTCAAATCATATTCCTACTACTGCAAATTATATCTCTTGTAGTATGTCTTGAAACCTGTTTAGACTTTTTATTTACAATCTATCTATTAGATGGCATGGTCACTTTTCTCGCTATATTATTACTTTATTAGGCATGCATTATCTACTATTTTTATGGATTAAATAATATGGTAACTTGCTCATATTTCCAACAGTCAAAAAACCTCATTATAGGCAATTTACTCCAAGTGGATTTGTCGTGGCTATGAAGTCACCAACCGTTGCGGGTATGCATTATAAGAGGTGGCGCGTGAGAGTAGTCATCTAGTTTCAGACCATGAGCTGATATGTCACCACTCTTGGCAAACCAGAGGTCAAACTCACTCCTGTTTAAGAGGTAGAGTTTGAGAAGACTGATACCCTCTTTAAGGAGGCTTTTTGAGTGTTTACTTGTCCATCACGTGATTCTGGCAAGGCTTTGTGAGATGTGGTTAATGCCAAATTTGGAGTCCCGGGCGCTGGCACTAAGTTGTATGTCATGGAATAGTTCAATGACTACACATTGACTGATGACCGCTCCGTGGTTGAGCAAGCTCATTAGATACAGTCTCTTGCCAAAGAACTTGAGCACTTCACCTATGTGTTACCGGACAAGTTTATGGCCAGAGACATAATTGCCAAGCTTCGCCCCTCGTGAAGGAATTTTTCCACTTCTATGAAACATAAGAGACAAGATTTCTCCATTTCGGATGTTAGTGGAACTCTTAATGTGGAAGAGAAGGCGAGAGAAAAAGACACACACACTCGAGGTGTTGATGGTGTTTATAGTACCAACTTGGTACAAAAGAAGAATTACCATTCTCATAAGTTCAACAACATGAATAATTCTGATGGCAAAGAAAAATTTGATGGGAAGAACAAGCTATCACAGTCTAACAACTTTAAGAAGAAGACCGATAATAAGAAATGTGCTTGTCATGTGTGCGGTGATCCTGATCATCAGGCTCCTAATTTCCCTAACCTTTTTACAAGCGATAGGATGGGAAGAGCGGCAAGACCGTTAGTGTCTCGATGGGAGATACTGAGATGAAGGATGCTAGGTATGATATATTTCCTACCGTCCTTTCAGTATGTCATTCTCCTGATTGGTGGATTCACATGGGTGCCAATGTAGACGTTTGTTCTGATATTTCCATGTTTTCTTCATATTAGGTTGCTTGGACTTCCTCCATGTTGATGGGAAATGGCTCGCATGATTCTGTTCATGGTGTTGGTATGGTCGATCTAAAGTTCACTTTGGAAAAGACCATGCACTTGAAGAATGTGCATTATGTACCCTCGATAAAAAAATCTTGTTAGCAGATATCTTCTGTGTCGAGATGGCTACAAGATTGTATTCGAGTCTAATAAGTGTGTACTATCCAAGTATGGAACTTCCGTTCGTAAAGGCTATTAGTGGGGAGGCATGTGCCCCTTATCATTGTCACACGTTTGTAATAAAGTTGTTAATCAGATTTGCACAAATTCTGAATCAATAGTGGCTGGCATAATCGTCTTTGTCATATTAACGTTAGTTGTATGACACGTTTGTATGCAAGCAAAGCAACCTCGCAAGTTACATACGACTGTGGAGGTGAGAAAGTTGGCACCATTACAACCCATACATTCAGATCTTTGTGAGATTAATGGTTTGTTTGAAAAAGGTGGAAAGAAATATTTCATGACTTTAATTGATGACTCCACTAGATACTATTATGTATATCTTCTGAAAACGAAAGATGAGGATTTGATTTTCTTCAAAATGTATAAAGATCAAGTAGAAAACCAACTTGATCAAAAGATCAAGAGGCTTAGGTCCGATCATGGTGGACAATATTTTTCCAACAAGTTTGATTCTTTTTGTTCGGAACATTGTACAATCTATGAGAGGATGCCTCCCTACTCACCTCAGTCAAATGGGATGGCCAAAAGAAAGAATCGTACTCTAGCAGATTTGGTTAACGCAATATTAGATACATTTGGTCTCTGTAGGGAATAGTAGGGGAGGCACTATTGACCGTGTGTCATGTCCTAAACCAAGTTCACAAAGAACAAAGTAATTACTCCATTTGAAGAATGGGAGAAGAAAAATTTAAAAATCTCTTACTTATGGATCTTAGGGATGCTTGGCAAAGGTTCATGTGCCAATCCTCAAGAAGTGCATGATTGGACCAAAAACCGTTGATTGTGTTCTTCTAGGCTATGCTTTCCATAGCATTGGTTATAGATTCTTGGTAGTAAAATATGAAGTACCTGACATGCATGTTGGTACAATCATGGAGTCGATCGTGCGACTTTCTTTCAGGATATCTTTCCTATGAAGGATATACCTAGCTCATCAAATCAAGAGATGCCTAGTTCATATAGTTAGGAATTTGCTACAATTTCTGAACCTACCATTCGAATTGAACACTTTGAAAATCCTACGGAGGATGATAATGAAATTCTTAAAAGGAGAAAGAGACATAGGATTGCAGAGTCCTTTTGAGATGATTTCATTGTGTACCTCATAAATGACACTCCCACTTCTATTTCAGAAGCATATGCATCTCCTAAAGCTGACTACTAGAAGAAAGTCATACGTAGTGAGATGGATTCCATCTTAGCTAATGGAACATGGGAGATCACTGACCGTCCTTATGGGTGCAAACCCGTAGGATGTAAGTGGATGTTTAAGAATAAGAAGGCTTGATGGTTCTATTGAGAAGTACAAGGCATGACTTGTGGCCAAGTTTACACTCAAGGTGAAGACTTCTTTAATACTTACTCACATGTCGCCAGATTGACCACCATTAGAGTACTACTTTCATTGACTACCTCACACGGTCTTCTCGTTCATCAGATGGATGTTAAGATAACTTTCCTAAATGGAGAGTTGGATGAGGAAATTTATAATGATCAGCTAGATGACTTTGTAGTAAGTGTCCAAGAAGGAAAGGTGTGCAAGTTGTTGAAGTCTTTATATGGCCTAAAACAAGCCCCTGAGCAGTGTCATGAGAAGTTTGAAAGAACTTCAACTTCTACTGGCTTTGTTGTAAATGAAGCTGACAAGTCTGTGTACCATCTCCATGGTGGGGGCGAGGGAGTCATCCTGTGTTTGTTTATTGGTGACATACTTATTTTCAGAACTAACCTTAATGTGATTAATTAGGTTAAGGAATTCTTATCTCATTCTTTTGAGATGAAGGATCTAGAAATAACTGATGTTATCCCGAACATCAAGCTACTGAGAGATGATAATGGTGGGATCACATTCCTTCAATCTCACTATGTGGAAAATATCTTGAGTCGCTTCGGGTATAGAGACTACATGTCTTCTCCAACACCTTATGATCCTAGTATGTCTCTTCGAAAGAATCAAGGGAATACTAGAGATCAATTGAGATACTCTCAAATTTTTGGTTTGCTCCTATACTTAGCTAGTGCTACGAGGCCTGAATATTGCTTTTGAAAGAGTTATGCGCTATCTAATAGGCACTATGAGCTATGCATTCACTATACTAGCTATGCAAGGGTACTGGAAGGTTATAGTGATTCAAACTGGATTTCTGATGCTGGTCAGATAAAGGCCGCAAGTGGATATGTATTTACACTTGGTGGTGGCGTTGTTTCTTGGAAGTCTTGCAAGCAGACCATCTTAACGAGGTCAACTATGGAAGCAGAGCTTACAACATTAGACACAACCACTGTTGAAGCAAAGTGGCTTCATGAACTCTTGATGAACTTACTTGTGGTCGAAAAATCAATACCCGCAATACTTACAAACTGTGATTTTTAAAGTGAACAATTCTAAGGATAATATGAAGTCATCAAGGCATGTGAAGAGGAGACTGAAATCTGTCAGGAAAATGAGAAATTCCGGAGTTATTATATTGTATTATATCCAAACATCTAAAAACTTGGAAGATCCCTTCACAAAGGGTCTATCACGTAACGTGATAGATAATGCATCGTAGGAGATAGGTGTGAGACCCACAATATGAGTTCTCCATAGTGGTAAACCACACTTTGTGATCGGGGATCCCGTGAAGAATTGGGAGACAAGCTATTGATCAATTGAGAGAAGAGTATCCTTACCTTTGTATAATACCACTCCATGAAGATGCAATACATTTCTATTCTGCACAGAAGACTGTTTTTATCTTAATGTGTTGTAAGTGGCTTATTTGTTAAACAGAAATATTGTCCTACAGAACATCTTTTGAAGAACACACCTATATGCGTATGATTGTTAAATTTCAGTCTATACGAGTTGTTTTCTCTCTAATAAACTTATGAAATGCCACGAAGTATGACACATAAGCTCCACCCATGGGGAATTCCCGTGACTGTCTAGTATCAGTCCAGGTTTTATGTTAAACTAGATTTGTAGCAAACTTGCAGTTCAAGTCATCCACTGTACAAGTTGTAAACTAGTGTAGCATGTAGTCCAGGTCAAGTTCAACTTAACAGTCTACACTATAGTACCGGTATATAAAACAATGCTTTGGAACCATATGCAAAGTTTGTGTGCCTCTAGGATCTGTTAGAGGATTATTGGAATTTTTCTAAAAAGTCTCAACCCAATTAAACTTTTGCATTGATTCCTGAAAGCATAGAGGTACATTTGGCCTATTCATGCATGGTCAGAGGCAGGACAAAACTTTAGGCCCACATATCTAGTTGAGAGTGAGTTTGACTTCCTTATAATGAGGTGCTCTACAACTTGTAAAAATATGAGAAGGAGAGAGACCTACCTGCGCGCTCCTCCTTCGCCGCCCGCCACGCCACACCGTGCCACGCGCCACGAGTTGCAGGAATCTCGCTGATCCGGATTTCTTTTTGTCACGCAGGAATATGAAAGGGCCACAGAATCTGAGCAATTTG
This sequence comes from Avena eriantha, assembly GCA_910589775.1. Taxonomy (NCBI): domain Eukaryota; kingdom Viridiplantae; phylum Streptophyta; class Magnoliopsida; order Poales; family Poaceae; genus Avena; species Avena eriantha. The sequence goes on from OU342745.1 coordinate 519,125,415, forward strand.
CGAGAGTGGGTTTTTGATGGACTCAGTGGAGAGTGAATACAAGTGGTTTTTTAATCTCGCTGCCTATTTGTCTCTCAACTCCTCTTTTCGTCTCCTCGCGCTGCCTACCTCCTGTGCCTATATAAGAGATGCCGCTTCTCTCTTGGGAGCACTGCATCATGACTACTGGCTTCATCACGGACTTCTTCACGGACAATGACGACATCTTCCCCAACAATGATATCTTTTCCGACATCGACAACCTCTTTAACAACATGACTGACGCCAACATTAACGTAAGCGGATTATCTTCTACACCGTATGCTATATTTATCCATCTTGTTCGGATCATATTCCTGGTTGGTGCAAATTATATCTCTTGTAGTATGTGTAGCAATCTGTTTAAACTTGCAATTTACCATTTATATGTGCTTACTTTTATCGCTATATTATTAGTCATGTTTTATCTACTGCTTTTATGGATTGAATCATATGGTAAATTACTCATATTTTCAACAGGAAGCAGGGAGGGTCGAGTCGAGGGGAGAGGGAGAAATCCACCGTTGTCATTTTTTTCGGCGGAGAAGCGCAGTCGGTCGATGTCATCGTGGGCCAGGTTGTGGATATGCCCAATCCTCGGACAGAAGCGGCCTCGCCTGTGGTAGAAAAAGTTACAGCTTACCAGCCTAAATCAACGACCTAGATGGCTTTCATCCAATGGTCCAACAGTTGCGAACACACCTACCCGGAGTGGCCTCAGCTGTCTGGGTCATTACCAGGCTTAAGCCTGTAGATAAATGATTATGATTCTCGCGCCATGTTTTCTAACATCTGAATTTCTGTTTTGTGCGCGACATTGTGTGATTGTGTCAACCACCGGATCAATATGATATATCGTGCCTAAGGCTAACCACTAGCAGAGCATTATTAGGTGCACTAAGCGTTTTTACTGAAGATATATTAGCCCCAGCCATGAGCAGTATAAAGACCCCAATTCTATGGCCTAAATGCAAACCGAATCTCAGTGGTTTCGGTAGTGGCCGAAATATTAACTGAATCTATACTTAGAAAAATCTATAGTTGTAAAGAGGGTAAAACTGTGAAATATCCTTCTAGCGTTTTCACGAGAAATACCATGCATGTTTCGTCCATTGATTTCACTTAGTTATGTGCTTTGTGACGGTTTCGTCAATGCTTTGGCACGCTAATTGGAGGACTTGAAAAATAATGTAATCACGATGGTCTAGCATCGTATGTTAATGTACGTGCACAGTGTGTGGTCTTTAGTTTAAATGAAAACAAGGAGGTATACGCCTAGCCTTGCGCTCTCCAGTCCTTAATAAGAGAGTAGTATGATACTCCGTCCAACCTGTCTCCACGTTCACCTCAAACTGAAAGGAATTTCAGATACTAGTACGGAGTAGAATATTATTTTAAACCAAAGGATTCCTTGAGGCTTATCTGATCTCAACCATATTCTAAGTTGCGTGTCAGAAGATCGGTAGCACATGCATGCGGCATTGCATAACTAATCCATGCTAAGATGCCACTCCGCCGGCGACGTCGGAAGCTTGACGCTGCAGGGCGTCCTACCGTTGCGAGGGGCGGCTTGATTTCTGAGTTCAGAAACAAATCCAATACGATGTTCTTTGCCTCCGGTATGCTTACAACATCTACTCTAATATAGTATAATATGCTTACATCGATCGCGAGTCCAACTTGATATCTTTTTTATTTTGATGAATCATGCGTATACACAGGAGTTTCAGAGCATCCATGCGGTGGCTGGACATGGACTGCAACCTCGACTACCAGTTGTTGGAAGAAGCAGAACCATGCAATGGTGATGGTAGACTTAGGTATGGAGTAAAAAAAGAATAAGATCACTACATGCACATGGTTTTTCAGAGCATCCATCCATGGATATGCTGGCCGTGGTTGGACATGGACTGCAATTATGCGACCTCGACTACCAGTTGTTGGAAGAAGCAGAACCATGCAGTGGTGATGGTAGACTTTAGGTAAAAAAAAGAATAAGACCGCTACAGGTTTTTCAGAGCATCCGGTGCATATGATGGCCATGGCTGGACATGGACTGCAATTATGCAACCTCGACTGCCAGTAGTTGGAAGAAGCAAAACAATGCAGTCGTGATGATAGAGTTCAAGTAAAAAGAAGAAGATTGCTACATACACATGGTTCTACAGACATCTCCCTCCCTCCATTCATTAATTTTTATTAAGCTACCATGCATCATATTTTGCGTGTGTGATCTCCATGTCTTAACTCTTACGACGTCAAACGCTTACTAAACTGCTTAAGTCTGCGTGGTCAAATGGCGCCGTAGCTTCTACTATCTATAATGTGCTTGCTCGATCCTTAAACCAAGGCATGTGAGCTGCCGTACTTGATGCAGCTTGCAACCAGCTCAAGCAGAAAACCGGGGCTGTTAATTAAATTTTGATAATTTTCTTTTACCGTATCTTGGTCCACTAGTAGAAACCAGCCCTTTAGTCCCAGTTCGTAAGGACCTTTAGTCCCAGAATTTGACCCGGGACTGCAAAAGCGGGACTAATGGTCCAAACTTTAGCCCCGCTTCTGTTACGAACCGGGACTAGAGGTCCAACCACGTGGCCCGTGAGCCGCGCTGGGCGGCAGGACATTTAGTCTCGGTTCGTAACACGAACCGGGACTAAAGGTTCCCTACCGCGGCAGCGTTTGGGCCATTTGGCTGCCGTGGCAGGAGATGGGATTTGAGGATTTTGTGTTTTTCTTTTTATTTTGTGTTTTGTGTTCAATTATTTTTCATTCTGTGTTTTCATTGCAACAAGTTTTCGTATACATACAGAACGCTACTACACAGTACTTGTATACATTGATGCAATATATAATATAATTTCTCTTACATACATGGAGTCCCAATCGGATCCAGAGCATATCTATTTGATTACATGGAGATCATTACATGGATGCTTTAGGGTCTACGTAGAGAGAATTCTCCGCGTGGGTTTATGACCTCGTCGATAAAAAATCCAACAAATTCCTCTTGGATTGCTATTAGGCGTTCCTCTGGTAGGAGCTTGTCCCGCATCGCGTCCAACTATATAAAGACGGAGATCGTATAAATTAGATTCAACACAACTTTTTGTAATAAAAATAAAGGGTAAATATATTGTTTACTTACTCGAACATTTTCCGAAGGCTTCTCAATAGTGATGCGAATGAACTCGCACACATAGAATCCACATAGATTAGTCCCCTGTGGCTGCCTCGCGCACTTTGCAATAATAGAATTCAATCAAATAATAACTCTAGCATGATAAATGCACATAAACAAGAATTAAATAGATGCGCGGACTTAGCTCGTAGTACTTACCGAGAGCGATTTAAAAAATAGCTCCTCACGCCATTGACCGCGGACATGGTTCTTGAACCGTGTCCAAACCCTACCCGATAAAGAAAATGAATGCATGAGTTAATAACCACTTGATATCCCAGAAAATGAACGAAAGAAACCGATATAGTGCGATAATGGTTGAAATTATCTCTGGAGCGCATCGATAATGTTACGGTAGTCTTCAATGTCTTTGTTTAGTGAGTCCATGATGTGAACTCTTCCCAAGTCAACTGAAATGCTTAAAAGAATCCAGTGGTACCTACGCAAGATTTACATACGTCAGTAACTCATCATTTACACTGAACATCGAGTAAGCAAAATTTCATGTGTACAAGAACTCACTTGCCGTTGTGGTAAGGAAATAGTATTTCATTACAGAAATGCTAGTTCGTGAGAAACCGGAACAAGTTGTGCTCGGTCTCCACTGGCTTATCCTTTAGTATAGCTCCATGAACTCGATGTGGGTCAATGAACCCAAATCCATTGATAGCCTTTCTTTTACAACCTAGAATCTTCATTCTGCATCATTATATATAGCGTACAAAAGAATATAGTGAGTATACTTACCGGCAATGAATTGAACAAGCTGAGATAGAGACTTAATTCATAAATAAAGTAATCACTTACAGACAATAGGAACTGAGGATAGTTTTGTCGAGTTCCTTTAGATTGAATAACTGAAATAACTCTGTAAATTCAACAGGGACCTCGTCTTCAGCGAAGTAATGCGATTTTAGAACTTTCAGTATGAGCCAATATTGCTGTTCTTTTGATGCTTTCATGTACCATTCATGGAATCGTCGCATTTTTGTTGGCATATCCTGAAGCCTCTCAGAACTGACTAGAGGCCCCCCGTGAACAAATTTGGGTGCTACCTCAGCCTTGGGCATATCGCCGTGAAGAACTTCATGAATAGACATATTACATTGATCGGCCAATATCTTAGCCGTTTCCAGATCTATAGGTTCTACCTCATATAGTTGAGGCTCGGGTATCTGCACCTGGAGCGGGGGGAGCGATTGATTTGCTTGTTTCCCCAGCTGGGGAATGTCTCTTTTGGTTCTTCGGCTACCACTCGATTGTTTTGCTTGTTTCCCCAGCTAGGGGACGTCCATTATGATGCTTCTGGTACCACTCGATTGTTTTGCTTGTTCACCTTGCTGGGAAACCTCTTTTGTGATGCTTCCTCTACCGCTTGATCTCTTCTGTTTCAGTGTCTTCTGAAGACATCGTGTATAGTCATCTGGCGCATTTAACTGAGCTTGGGATGGTTGCGTCAGTAATTTCCAAAAGTGCTCCTTGGTTTCTGGTTTTATTTGGACCTCTGGCTCAGGTTGTTTCTTTTTAAAATAAGCATCCACTTCGGCCTGTACGACCGCATCGGTCTCCTCATTGGTCAGGTCGTAAGCCCTCTTGGGAGGAACCGGCGGTACTCTTGGGAGGGGCGACAACTATCGCTTTGGGCGTTGGTTATCGCTCGACGGAGCGGTGATATTCTTCCGCTTTTGGATCTTAGTGGGTGGAGGCGGCTGCGTAGATTGAGATGGAGTCGTGTTGGGGTCATTGATTGGACTTGGAGGTGGTGGACTTTTACTGGGAGGAGACGGTGCACTTGGAGGTGGACTTGGAGGTGGACTTTTACTGGGAGGAGATGGTTGCCTTGGAGGTGATGTATTGTTTCTCGGTGGAGAAGGTGGCCTTGGTGTCGAGCCTGAAAACTTGATGTATTCTTTTTTCCACAGAATGACGCCATTCGTGACTTCTCCCAGTGTCGTCTCCCCTTCACCTCTAGGGATGTCAAGCTGTAGTGACTGACACATAGGTTGAATTTCATCCACATCAACACGAGCATAGCCAGCTGGAATCGGATTGCAATGGTAGGTCGCTCCCGGTGTAGAAGGTAAAGCAAAGCCGACCACCACCTTCATGGATATATTCTTCAGTTCAACATGCAGCTCACGACTAGTCTTCTCCTTAATTGCATCCACGGGGTACACATCCATCATTGCATCATTACCGTGGCCCTTCGTGGAAGCCACACTGCTTTTCCGTTGCGATGGGCCGACCGTACTTTCTGGTGCAGGATCTTGCTGTCGGAGTCCTTTAAGTTCATTAAGCTCCTGGCGATGCTCCTGCAACATGGCTTCAAACCTCGCGAACCGCTCTGTATCCTCCTCTTTTTGCCGCTTTGTTTTTCTCGATCGGTTTATGTACGTGTCAAGGTGCTCGGAAACCCGATAAGCCATGGATAAGAAAGTCCGAACCCTCTTATTCGTCCAGCCTTTTTAGGATTCCCGAGAGCCTTTTTCAGCTAATTGTTCTCTCTGTCCGGAATAAATGTTCCCTCTTCAACCTCTTTTATCACTTTAATAAGTTCATTCTTGGGTGAAGAAACTTCTTTGGCTGCAACAATCTCGCTTGTTTCTAGGTCTAACGATGCCCCATTCCCGAGTACCCAATTTCTTGACCTCTTGGGCCAACGAGACGTAGCTGGAGTGACCCCTTTAGCCTCCAGGTCAGCCTCAGCTTTATCCCATTTAGGCATGGCACTCGTGTAGCCACCTGTGCCCATATAACGGTGATATTTCTTTTTGGCTGCATTTAAATTATTATTTTCTGACATTGCCTTAGCTGGTGCCGAGGTCTTGTATTCCACAAATACGGCCCAGTTATCTTGCTGCAACTCTAGTGGGCTAGTGAATGGAGGAGTTTTTTTTCTTCAAGACATACTTGTGGTACAATCTTTTTTTCCATTTCTTGAATAGTTCGGCCATCTTCTTAAGAGCAAAGTGCTTGACTTTTCTCGTCATTTGCTGTGTGAGCTCATCAGTCTCCAAGACTGGTAGGGTGAAATGTGTCATGAGAGAATTCCACATCGCATCTCTCGCTCTGTCATCTACAAAACTAGCCCCAGCTGGTTCCTTTTTCTTTCCTGGCTTATTTCAATTTCGCATGGTGATCGGGACGGTGTCTCTAACAATCACTCCGCATTGACTTGTAAATGCATTCGCAGATTCTTTGGGCTCCAACGGTTGACCCAGCGGAGAGACTAAGTCAATGTTGAAACGGACATCAACGGGCAACTTGTGTGTCGGGCCTCTTGTCCTTGTAGAAGATTGGCCGGAAGCGGAGGTCTAAGAGAAGACACATTCGTCAGTACATATATACGAATCAATTAGTGCATCTATACTAGTGAACGATCAATAGAGGCTTTATATACCTCGACGGAGTTTGTTATTATTATGGTGTCTTCACCATGGTCTCTATCATGGTCAGCACCATCGTCTCCACTATCGTCTCCACCATCGTCTCCTCCATACAAATTAAGATATTCGGTGCCATCGTAATAAGAACCCCCAGTACCCTCAGCTATCATGTTGCGAAACTTGTCTTCATTCTTTCTACCGTCCATAGCTTAACTAATACAGAAAAAGAATATTGCATTAAGTAAAAGAATATTACAATTGCGACAACTCGGATACAGTACTTAGTGATTAAGATAAAGTATAATAATATAAGATAAAGTACATTATTAATACATCTCGCTCATATCTTGCTCATAATATAAAGTACATTATTAATACATCTCGCTCATATCAAATTAGCGAACGCGGTTGCTGCGTTCTATGCTACGGGAGCTCTGCAGCCAGAGAAGAGGAACCATCACCGGAGAATAGCTCGGATGAGATCCGTGAACCTGCCAGATATTGGAGAACCTAGTCTTCAAAAGATACAAGTATCGTCGTACGTGCTCGTCCTCCTCCCTGATACGACGACGTACCACCTCCTCGGGGCTCGGCTCCCTCTGCACCACTCCTAAACCTCGTGGACACGACCAAAAAAGCTCCAGGTTGACGATGATACCAGGATTTCTCACCAAGGTATGAGTCCCGATAGGTAGCACCTCCCAGTGCCAACCCGGCGGAGCCCAGACTCGGACATCTCCGAAACCGACAGAGTCCATTAGGCTCGGACGAGGTGGACGTGGCATAACTAAATAATAGCAATAAACAATCAAAAAACATAAACAGTAACTAAATCACTAAGTATTGCCCTAATAACACTAAACCTAACATCTGGGTGAAGGTGGGGGTATTTATACTAACTAATAACTAAATTAACCTAATACTTAACCTATATACTAAATTAACCTATATACTTAACCAATATACAAACTATATACTAACTTAACCTAATACTTAACCTATATATACTTAACCAATATACTAACTTAACCTAATACTTAACCTATATACTAAATCAACCAATATACTAACTATATACTAACTTAACCTAATACTTAACCTATATACTAAATTAACATATATACTTAACCAATATACTAACTATATACTAACTTAACCTATATAGTAAATTAACCTATATACTTAACCAATATACTAACTATATATTAACTTAACCTATATACTAAATTAACCTATATGCTAACTATATACTAACTTAACCTAATACTTAACCTATATACTATATACTAACTTAACCTAATACTTAACATATATATACTAAATTCACCTAGCCTATTAACTAAATTAACCTACTTAACCTATATACTAACTTGTAATACTTAACCTAATACTAAACCTAATACAAAACCTATATACTAACATAATACTAACCTAATACTTAACATATATACTAACCTATAATACTTAACCTAATACTAACCTAATACTTAACCTATATACTAATTAACATAGCTAATACGTACTTAAATCGTCCTCACCTGTAGGGGCGGCGGCGCATCGCGGCGGCTCGGGGCGAGGCGTCACGGCGGCTCGGCACGGGGCGGGGCGTCGCGGCGCGGCGGCTCGGCACGGGGCGGGGCGTCGCGGAGACGCGGCGGGGCGGCACGACGCGGCGGGGCGGCACGACGCGGGGCGGAGACGGGGCGATGCTCCTCTTCTCACGGGCGCGGGGGGCGGCGCGGCGGACGGCGTGGGCGCTGGTGTGATGTGGCGGCTCTCCGGGTCGTGGCACGACCCGGGATGGGGGTGGGGTATTTATACCACCCCCTTACAAACTGGGGCTAGCCCCAGTTTGTATTACAACCCGGGGCTAAAGGTATTTTCGCCAGCCGCTCTTCCCGCGCGCGCACCCTTTAGCCACGGTTTGTAGTACAAACCGGGGATAAAGGTTATTTTTGGCGCCAAAACCAAAAATGGTTTATAGTTTTCAGAAAATTATGTATTATATATCAATTTTTTTAGAAAAAGAAGATCTATAATTTAAATCTATTATCATATTTTATTATATAACTTAAATGAAATTATCTATTGTTTAACAAGTATTATATTTAATACAAATGTTGGGAAAATATAGTTTATTATTTAAAAACAGCAAAATACATATAATATACCAAAATATTCACAAAAAATAATATACTCATTAGAAATATAATATTTATTACTAAAACTAGTAACTAGGACTAAAACATATTTCCCGCCATTTCCCCCGCTTCCCGCCATGTTTTCCTGCCATGTTCTCCCGCCATTTCCCCCGCTTCCCGCCATGTTCTCCCGCCATTTTCCTCTATATCTAGGCCGACCGCCATGTCCATACACACCTTATCTCTCACAACAATGGACACCGCTTACTGGGCCTTTCTGACGCTCGAGGAGACCGAGGCGCTGTGCGCCTCCAGCTACCCATGCCCACCGGGGTACCGGCTGCCCGCTGGCTGGATGCTGAGCACTGGAGGGGTTCCTGTTGCTCCTGTGCCTCAAGGTTCGGCCCGCCAGGCGGCCATCATGAACCACTTCTACCTCGAGCTCACGCCGGAGCAGCGGATGGATCCCCATTGGGATCCCGACAACCTCGACACCTGGAATGCCTTCTTCGCAAACCGGCAGGAAAGGGAGCTCACCAGGTACGAGGGTGACGGCCCGCCCCCAGTGAACCACAACAAGGCTGGTCGCCGCTTGTGGTGGGCGAACCGGACTATCGCCGGCGTGATGCGCTACATCGCCATGGGAGACCATCCTCGCCTGAGGTACCCGCACTTTCACCAGCCGCATAGCTACAAGAATAGTGGTGGTCGTGAAGTCCTAGAGCGTACTGCGGTCGTCATCCGGGAGCCCCCTCCCTCACGCGTCGTGAATCCAAGGCCGGAGGATCCATCCGCGTGCTACGAGTTAGGGCTGAGGATCCATCCGCGTGCTACGAGAGACGACGATGAATGACGATTCCGAAGACGACTCTGAAGCTATGTACTACAGGGCTAGATATGATTATTACTAATTTTTATGTTTTAATATTAATAAATATCTGCCCACAGCAAGTTGCAATACTACCTATTGAGATCGAGATAGTTCATATCCATATACATATAAGAAGATCATTAAAAATAAAGATTTAATAATATTGTACATAAACTACATCCACACATGTTAGGGTTTTCTTCTAATCCGTAACCATGGAGCATCTTCCTTACTTAACGGGGTGCTTGGGTCATCCTTCACAGCGAAGGGCAGAATTTCATGAAACTTATCATAATCTTCTAACATGTCTATCTTATCCTCCACCCCCACAATGTTTCTTTTTCCTGAAAGAACTATGTGGCGCTTTGGCTCATCGGATGCTGTATTCTTTTGCTTATCTTTCCTTTTTCTCGGTTTGGTAGATATGTCCTTCATATAAAAAACCTGAGCCACATCATTGGCTAGGACAAATGGTTCATTTTTATACGCAAGGTTGTTGAGATCCACTGTTGTCATTCCGTATTTCTTGTCTACCTCAACCCCGCCTCCTGTCAGCTTGACCCATTTGCACTGAAACAAAGGAACCTTAAAAAAAGGTCCATAGTCAAGTTCCCATATCTCCTCTATGTAACCATAATATGTATCCTTTTGCTCATTCTCGTCTGTTGCATCAAATCGGCACCACTGTTTTGATTGGTGCTCTTTTTATCTTGGGCGATCGTGTGAAATGTATTCCCATTTATCTTGTACCCTTGGAAAGTCAATATAGTAGAAGATGGTGACCTGGCCAACAAGTACAACTGCTCTCCAACATTTATGTCATTCATAAGATGTGTCTGCAACCAACCGCCGAAAGTCCTCATGTGTTCATCTCTAATCCAGGAGCCAGGCTTAAGGTCAGGAATAAAGTCAACACAAAACTCAATGACCTCCTCTGTTCCATATCCCTTTGAGATGCTTCCTTTTGGCCTAGCACAGTTATGAACATATTTCTTTAACACTCCCATGAACCTCTCAAAGGGGAACATATTGTGTAGAAATACATGACCAAGAATGTTAATCTCTTCGACTAGGTGAACTAGGAGGTGCGTCATAATATTGAAGAAGGATGGTGGGAACACCAACTCGAAGCTGACAAGACATTGGACCACATCTTTTTGTAACCTTGGTAGACTATCTAGACTGATTACCTTCTGAGAAATTGTATTGGGAAACGCACATAGCTTCACAATGGGTACTCGAACATTTTCCGGCAGGAGTCACCTCAATGCAATCGGAAGCAGCTGGGTCATAAGCACGTGGCAGTCATGAGACTTTAGGTTTTGAAATTTTTTCTCTGCCATATTTATTTTTCCCTTTATGTTCGACGATAAACCAGACGGGACCTTGATACTGTAAAGGACTTCAAAAAGATTTCCTTCTCTTCTTTGGTAAGAGTGTAGCTAGCAGTACCTTCAAACAGCTCTGGATGTATGTCGTCTCGGTCTTTTATACGTTGTTGGTCCTGCCATGCTTCAGGTGTATCTTTGCTCTTCCCATACACGCCCAAGAAGCCTAGCAGTATCACGCATAGATTCTTCATCAGGTGCATCATGTTAATTGCAGAGCAACCTCTAGGACTTTACAATAGGGTAGCTCCCAAAATATAGATTTCTTTTTTCACATGGGTGCGTGTCCGACATTGTCCTTCGGAACAGATTGTCTACCAGGACCCTTTCTAAAGATTACTTTTAAATCCTTCACCATATCAAATACATCATCACCAGTACGACGGATAGGCTTACACCGACTGTCTGCCTCACCATTGAAATGCTTACCTTTCTTTCTTAGGGTGTGCGTGGGCGGAAGAAAACAACGATTCTCCGGGTACACATTCTTCTTACATTTATCCAAATATATACTTTCAGTCTCATTTAAACAGTGTGTGCATGCATTGTATCCTTGTTTGTCTGTCCTGAAATGTTACTAAGAGCATGCCAATCATTGATTGTTATGAACAACAACGCTCGTAGGTTAAATTCCTCCTGCTTGTTCTCATCCCACACACGTACACCTTATCTGTGCCACAACTGTAAGAGTTTTTCAACTAATGGCCTTAGGTACACATCAATGTCGTTGACGGGTTGCTTCGGTCCTTGGATGGGCACTGGCATCATAATAAACTTCCGCTTCATGCACAACCAAAGAGGAAGGTTATAGATACACATAGTCACAGGCTAGATGCTATGACTGCAGCTCTACTCCCTAAAAGGATTCATGCCATCTGTACTTAGACCAAACCATAAGTTCCTCGCATCACCTTCAAAGTCCGGAAACTCTCTCTCGATTTTTCTCCACTGCGACCCATCAGCGGGGTGTCTCAACATCTCGTCTTTCTTATGGTCTTCCATGTGCCATCACAACAACTTGGCATGCTCTTTGTTCCTGAACAAACATTTCAACCGTGGTATTATAGGAGCATACCACTCACCTTGGCAGGAACCCTCTTCACGCAGTGCTCGCCATCAACATCACCAGGGTCATCTCGTCTTATCTTATACCGCAATGCAGTGCATAGTAGGCATGCATCCAAATTCTCGTAATCCTCGCTGTGGTAGAGGATGTAGTCATTAATGCATGCATGTATCTTCTGCACCTCTAATCCTAGAGGGCAGACAACCTTCTTTGCTTCGTAGGTACTAGCGGGAAATTCGTTATCCTTTAAAAGCAACTTCTTCATTATTTTCAGCAACTTTTCTAATCCTTTGTCAGTCACACCGTTCTCTGCCTTCCACTGCAGCAATTCCACTGTGCTATCCAGTTTTTTGTGCCCATCTTCACAATTTGGATACGACAATTTGTTATGATCCTCTAACATCTTCTTGAACTTCAACCTCTCCCTTTCAGTTACGCATTCTTCGTGGGCATCAGCAATGGCCCGACTAAGATCATAATCGGGCAGATCTGATGCCCGTTCTTCATCTTTTTCTTCATCAATGTCTTCCATTGTAGTACCATCGTATTCAGGGGACATAGTAGGGTAGTCGTTATCATTCTCTTCTTCTTCGTTGTCTTCCATCATAATCCCTCTTTCTCCGTGCTTGGTCCAACAATTATAGTCGGTCATAAAACCGGACCGAAACAGGTGGCTGTGAAGGACTCTTGAAGAAGAGTATTCCTTATGATTCCGACAGACACCACATGAACAAGACATAAAACCATTCCGCTTGTTTGCCTCAGCCACAAGAAGAAAAGAATGCACGCCTTTAATAAACTCGTTAGAGAGTCGGTCAGCGTACATCCATTTCCGGCTCATCTGCATTATATAATTAATTAAGTACATCAAACATAATCATAATTAATTAGTACTAATGTAAAAAACAAAATTAAAGCCAGCAACCAGGACTAAAGATATGATGAACCTTTAGTCCTGGTTGGAGGCACCAACCGGGACTAAATGTGGATGTGGAGACAACTTGTCGACACTATGTCCTCAGTGGGCAGCACTAAGCCAGTAAATTAAATGACGACACTATTTTGGGTGGGTGTCAGCATAATCATAATTAATTAGTACTAATCTAAAAACAAAATTAAAGCCAGCAACCGGGACTAAAGATATGATGAACCTTTAGTCCCGGTTGGAGGCACCAACCGGGACTAAATGTAGATGTGGAGACAACATGTCGACACTATGTCCTCAGTGGGCATCACTAAGCCAGTAAATTAAATGACGACACTATTTTGGGTGGGTGGAAGCATAATCATAATTAATTAGTACTAATCTAAAAAACAAAATTAAAGCCAGCAACCGGGACTAAAGATATGATGAACCTTTAGTCCCGGTTGAAGGCACCAACCAGGACTAAATGTGGATGTGGAGACAACATGTCGAAACTATGTCCTCAGTGGGCAGCACTAAGCCAGTAAATTAAATGACGACACTATTTTGGGTGGGTGGCAGCACTATGTCAGGGGTGAGTGTGTCGACATTATGTCATCAGTGCCCGACACTATGTTGTGCTGCTTAATCTATAAATAGGTATGCATTCTTGTGAAGAACTTCAAGATGGTGTGAGAGACCAGGGACACCACTATGGCGGAGCTTCTCGAAGATGTCTTAGGACCTCGTCCTCAGACATCTTCGAGGAGCTCGCCGTAGAGGCACTCTCTAATATATGAAATTAGTTAGCTCCACCAGCATACTGATCTAGCTAGAGAAGCTATAAACTGAAAGATGGTGTGCGATAGCAGCAGGGACACCACTACGGCAAAGCTTCTCGAAGATGTCTTAGGATCCCATCCTCAGACATCTTCAAGGAGCTCGCCATAGAGGCACTCCCTAATATGTGAATTATTTTAGTTACCCGGCGTATTAATATATAGCTAGAGAAGTTATTAACTCCAAGATGGTGCCAGAGGGACACCACTACGGCGGAGCTTCTCTCAAAGATGTCTGAGGATTCCTATTCTCAGACATCTTCGAGGAGCTCGCCATAGAGGAGCTTCTCGAAGATGTACTGTGATGTCTTCTAATCAAGCTTTTATGAATTAACCATATCTTTGTTACAATTTTTTCAGCTTGTTGAACGCAGGTAGACGAAGAAGGATATTTTGCCCAGCTAGTTAGAATGATGAACTCACGCATGTGTGTGCTTCTAAAATCAAATTTTGAGACTATGTGCCAAAACAAGAGATATATATATATATAGATAGAATCCACATATTGTGATATTTACCTTAGAGTTCTTTACATTAATACAAGATAGATAGAATCTAAACATCGATCTCATGCTATCATTGCAGAAATTACTACCAAACTAAATCCACAAATCCATCTACAAGATAGAGCATGAAATGAGCTAATATAGCAACGAGAGTTCAAAGGATGAAGTTGCTAACCTTTTAGAACCTTTGGATTGATGGGGCACCACAAAATATAGACAAATCTTGAAAAAAAAGGCATGAACTCGAGCTTGAAGCAAGAAAGAGAGAGAGGAGAGCCACCAGCTTGAATGGTGGCTCGGCCAGGGGAAGAAGATATAGCCAGACCTTTAGTCCCGGTTCGTGTCTAGAACCGGGGCTAAAGGTGGAAAGGTCCACCTTTAGCCCCGGGTCGTATAACAAACCGGGACTAAAGGATCTGGCGCCCGACCTGGCCTGCCTGAAACCCTTTAGTCCCGGTTTGTTACACGACCCGGGGCTAAAAGGTCCCGTTTGAACCAGGGCTAGTGTCTGCCACCCCCCTGGGGCCAGATCTAGCCGTTGGACCGGGGCATTAGTCTCGGTTTATAGCAAAACCGGAGCTAATACCCCTGGACCAAAGGTCTATTTTCTACTAGTGGTCCTATCCCTGCGTGCATGATAATTTTGACAGCATAAACGGATTCTCATTCGTACATGAGGGTATTTCTATTATTACATGGATGGTCTCTCTACTTAAAAAATAGTGCTGATAAATTAAGTAAGGTCTAGTCATTACAATATTCTTACATGGAGTATACAGTCTATCTACTTGAGGAATTAGTGTTGATCACTTAAGGAAGGTCTTGTCGATAGAAAACAATTGCCCAACAATAGAAATTTGACATTAGTAAAAAAACATATCAAGAAAATTCTAGACGGAATATATAAGCATGTTTCTGAATTATAACTTTGTTGAAGTAGCATACACTACTGTTTTTGGAAGGAATGCGGTAGTAAAGCCCCTATAGCAATTTTGTTTTTGAACTAATAAGAATCCAAATCTACCCATGAGGACTTGAACCTGCTTGTTGCTGGGTTATACATCTAGTTCCCTAACCAAGTAACCTAGACTCGCTTCTTAGTAGCATACTACTTCCGTGCATAAATAGATGACGACCTAGAAAATTTGTTGTTCGTATTAGGAAATTAGTCCTATTTTATTAAAAAAAATCACAAAAAATATTTCACAATATTAAAGTTATATATTATGTTAAAATATTTAGATGACAAATTAACAGTCGACATTGCATAGAGGGGTCTCTACCCAGCTATCATGTAATGTCGTGCCTTAGAGTTACAATAAAGAAATGTTTCTATTTAATAAAGTCATAGCCATTTGAAATACAGATCGTGTGAAACACTAAAACATCGGTGGGTATACGTCTAAGAGGACCAGACGGGCTTCAGGCGGGTTCATACGGTCTTCGAAACAAATCGGTATCGAATTTTTGTTGTCCAAGTTTGAAAAGGAGGGGGACACTGAAGCAAAAGTGAAACATCGATATTAGATTTATACACTAGAGTGTGATGATACTGACAAAAATATACATGTAAACCAACCTAATCACGATTGATCAACTGCACATGATCAACACATTCAATTGTTTTCTTCTAGAAACCAAGTAAAAATATTATATACATTTAATGGGAAACATAAAAATGGCTTCACACATTTTGAAATGTTTAATAGTTAAATTATTAATATCGTATTTACTAAAATAGCTAGCCCATGCAGGTGCATGGGTCAATGACTAGTTTCATAAATCTAGGTTGGATTGGGGATCAATAAAACACTAGAAAAATGTGCATCGTATGCCTCCGCAGGCTCCGCTCTTGGAGAAAACCGGAAGAAACATGCATGTTTTAGACTGAACTAGAATAACTTTTATTTTTGATGAAAAGGGATTTCTCCCGGATTTCCGTTAGAAAAACCAAACTACAAACCACCCCAACGCAACACAGCCAAAAGGTATATATGTAACAAAAAGCAACATCCACGGAAAGGAGCATCTTCACTAAGAAGTCACGTCACTGGTAGCTTCGACTTTTTCATTCCCACGGCCTTGGTCCCCACGAGAGGCTTGTTGGTTTACGGCCCGAAAGTTCGTAGGCGAGTGCATCGCGGTACCCAAATTGTCTATAATTGCCGCGTTTCGCAAAGTTGCGCTGCCAACTACCGAGATGGGCCATTTCGAGGCAAACTCATCTCACACCTACCAAATTCAAACATTCCGTTAAACTGCCTCGTGAAGTAGACAGTCGGGACCCACATGTCGGTCATATGTCCGTGACGCGAGTACCAACGCGACAACCTCTTAGGCAAATCGAGGAACTAAGTGGTTTGGATGCGTTGACCAATTTCACAAATCCATTCCCTCCTTTCCCCTAGCACCAGCAACGTCGAAATCCACCCTCTAGGCAGAACGATCCCTTCAGACATTTGACTTCCGACGCCAAGTTGCTGCGCCCATTCGCTGATCCCAACCTCCAATGGCGCATGCCGTAGCCACCATTACGAGGCTCTAGCCTACCTCCGCCGCCGACGAGCTGAGCAGCTCGGAGCATGGCAGATCCTACACCAAGGAAGAAGAAGTTCTAGCTACATGCGGGTGAGCTACACTTTTCTTTGCTATCCGTACTAACTATAACTGCTAGCTGGCTACTGAACCTAAAATTATTTGTGAGCCCAACGCTGACAAACATACTTTCTCCACAGTTTTCTGTCAAGTGGGACCTCCGTGACCACCCTTACCTGGTTACGGTAGCCCTCTTCAGTTACGACTCTAAATCAGCAAGGGTGAAGGGCAAGTGTTATGCACTACTAGGGAAAACGCTATGCGAGGCGCACCAAAAATGCTATGCGACCTCTAGCGTCGTGCCTCTAGTATTTTTTATGTATGCGCCTCTCATACTCTGAATATGCGAGACGCATATTGATCCGAATGCGCCTCTAGTATTCTGCATATGCGAGGCGCATATTGATCCAAATGTGTCTCATATATTCTGCATATGCGAGGCGCATATTGATCCGAATGCGCCTCGGATATTATTTTTGAATTTCAAAAAAAAATGGCGGCCAGACCTGGATCTGGCTAGAATTTTGTCGGAGCTCGTCGGAGGCCGTGCCCGTGGCCACAACCTACCACCACAGGCATGTACGGGAGGCCATGGCCATGGGGGTCGCCGGCAGGGGCGGAGACAAGGGGGGGGGGGCTAGCAGGGGCTAGACCCCCCCCCCCCAATGGTCGCCCCCCCTCAATTTTATTAGCCCATACTTAATAGTGTGTATGCGCTAATGGCCGGTAGGTTGATGGTTCTTACTTAGTGTTTAAGCCCAAAAATAATACTAATCCATGTAGTAGCCACAACGATCAGCCCAGCTAGCCAAGAAAAAAGCCCATCTTCTCATGTCACGGCAGGTATAGGTCTCATACTTTGATCTCTCACTGCTGGTATTGAGATCAGATCGATCTGCTAGGTTCCGTAGGACGGTTGCGGGCTGCCGCCGTTGGCTGGCTCGTCGCTATCGCCTCGCTAATCGCCACCGGCCGGCCAGGCGCTAGGAGGAAGCCGTCCTGACCTGACCAGGACATTGACGGATGATGCACACCCAAGCTAGCCGTCTTCGACAACACCATGCATCTGACGGGTTTAAGGTACCTCGAATCATTTATATGCATACGCAGATATGCTCTATGCATTCGGTAGTTGCAAGTATTTTTGTGAACTGCGATCAGCTACTAGTTTAGCTAATCAATTGACTTGGCAATACATTAATCTTGTGTACATAGATATTATGTCTGAATTTTTTCATCCTTAGTCTGCGCCCTTTGGGTTTGTGACTCCAAAGACTAGCCAAATGTACATTTGTTGTTAAAGGCTAAGCTTCTATCCTGTATTTATTTGTTCTTAGTTCAATTTATTCTCTATATAATATCTTCAAGCTAATTGTGTAATTGACATGGCATTAGGCTGTACAAAATTAATCTAATTTTAAATAGTGGCTCAAAATATGAGTTGATTGGCCTTGTGATTATTTTCTATGCCCATATCGTACCAATGTTGGTATTTTGGGTTTAGTTAGACTCAATTACTCAAGATATAGAGAAATGGGTATGTCTCACGTTGAAATACTAATTTTTTTTTGCATAGGTCTATATACTATATAAATGTTACTTGTTATGAAAAAAATTACATTGTCACCTCGCCCCCTATGTTCAATTCTTGGCTCCGCCCCTGGTCGCCGGAGATGGTGGAGGAGGCTGCCGGAGGTGGTCGTCGGAGGTGGAGGAGGAGGTGGTCTGTATGGTTGTGGAGGCCATGGCCGAAGTGATCGCCGGAGGAGGAGGAGGAGGTCACCGGAGGAGGACGCCAGAGGAGGAGAAGGTCGCCGGAGAAGAGGAGGAGGATGTCACCAGAGGTGGAGGAGGAGGAGGAGGAGGAGGAGGGGAGAAGAAGGAGAGGTGGAGGAGAAGGAGGAGGAGAAGGAGAAGGAGAAGGAGAAGGAGAGGTGGAGGAAAAGGGTGAGAGGTGGTAGGTAGCTGTTTGGAATTTGAATCAAGCTTCACTTATGCAAGGCGCATATCATATGAATAGTTTTTTATCCTTTTTAGGAAAAAAATCTTCTGTCTGCCATAACTTTTTACTCTTTTCAAATTTGAGAATTCTGTAAAATCTAGAACGGTCGTAGGCAATTGAAATCGAGTAGGAAATTTTGAGACGATCATTTTGACATATTAAACTTTTTTTTCTGACATCGTATGCAAAAGTTAGGGCCGTTTTACCGTTCCATGACCTTTTTTTTGCAAAATACATCGAAATTCATGTTTTTCAATTTTGTCTACAACTATACCCTAAAATCTAACTACAACTCCAAGGATTTCTTTTTTGAAGTTTCTATTATTTTTGCCATATGCGCCTCACATATTTTCAAGTATAGGAGGCGCATATTGTCATATGCGTCTCGCATATTATCAAGTATAGGACCACAGACCTCCTCCCGAGCCCACGCAGCTTATGCGAGGCGCATTATTTCCACATGCGCCTCGTCTATCTGATATATAGGAGGCGCATATTATTAGAATGGATCTCGCATAATCTTGGGCTGCCAGATTTCGTCCGAACAGAGACTATAGGAGGCGCATCCTATAAATATGCACCTTGCCTATTTTAATACTAAAGGCGCATGTCAGTGCAGGGCGCCTCGCCTATTTTATCAGAGGGTATATAGTATAAATGCGCCTCAAATGAGCATGTCTCCTATAACCTTAGTGATGGACACCATTATATCACGATGAAAGAAGCGCCTGCGCAGATCTGCACTATCCCTGGTATGGTTGTTGCTCTGCTTAATCATGCTGAAATATTGCCGAAGCGAACTACAAAGTTCAGCTTCATGGATGAACAAAGCATCATGGTTCCTCTAACGTGTGACAATCAGCTAATTGGGTTGATGAAAATGTATGCTTTAGCTTGCATGTTTCCTCGAGAAAAAATATTTCCAGAAAAATTCCAGATCCATTTAACTTCGTTTAGGTCTCTGAAACTTAAAAATACTCAAAATAGGGTTTTCCTATCATGCAGAGTTATAAACCAAATAAAGGGATTATTTGTAAATCCCCATAAATCAATGTAAAACATGAATATAATATCATATAAATTTCTAATATGTGGAAATACGTATTAAACTACAAAGTTCATGTATAAATTTAACATGCATCAGATATGCAGTAGTGGCAACAGCAACAACAACCACCACCGCATGTGTGGTCTAGTGTGAGATCCTGGTCAGCTTCTCGTGGTTATAGGGGCGTGTACGAGTCAGGGGCGCAGACATGTGGCAAATGGCGCGTGTGACCCATCATGGCACACGACATGACACATGTGTCGGCACTGGACGCACAGATATGTGCCAAGATTGGACGTTCTTGAATTTGGGTTAATCGATGAGGATATCGATCCAATAAGGGTGGGTGTATGTAAAATCCTAGCGCATGGCTTAATAGGATTGATAGGATACTCATATCAACAAGTCACAACTTCTTTTTTTGGGGTCTCATCCCCAACGGAACTCCAAATTAAGCATCCTTGTCGCGTAAAAAAGACTATACAAATCCTATTGAGCTTCCAGGGTAGCAAATGTCGGTCCTAGAGTGATCAGGGTGTTATACCTAGCCAACACAAGCATCGGCAGGCCGCATAGGCGTGGCTAGGCCAGCAGGCACATCAGTGGGGGCAGCAGGTGTGGCAATCCCTGCCGCATGCCAGCGCACCAGCGTATGCCGGTTCACTCGCATCCGGTGCCATGTGATCCGCCGTCGTACATCGGCCTCTCCCAGTATGAAGATGACAAGTAGGCGGCACCGCCTCCTCATCGCCTAATTAGGGTTTTTAGTTCTTTTTAGGGCCTTTTTTATTTCTATATGTAATGAAGTTTTTTCCAAATGAAATGTTATGAAAAAAAGAGTCAAGCCGCTTGCGACGGCCCTTGCCTAGATTGTATAGTGGACATTTTTCTACCCACTGATTGACCCAAACAGATTAAAACGAGCACTTTTCGTGTCTGAAATGGTACACACCGCCTCGAAATGGCCTAAGAGCACCTCTGGCAGATCTTGTAAATCCGTCGGAACTGTGAAATTCCATCGAGTACTAGCAGATCCTGTAAATCAGCCCGGCCCGTAAACTCATTTACAGTGGCAGTTAACGCGAACGATCATTCGGTATATATACCGGCTGACGGGGCGGGTGCGGGTTGAAACCCTCACTCGCTCTGCCCTGCAACCCTATCAGCGACCGCTAGCCGCACAAGCTCTGGCAAGTGATTCCGCGAGCGTTGGGCTCAGATCTAGCCATGTCTTCAAGGAGCGGACACTTCGGGGTTGGGGGAGGCCGTAGAGGAGGCGGCGATGATGATGAACGACCCTCACGCCAATGCGGCGACCTCTCCGAGGAGGAGAGGTACCACATCGTACGCTCGGAGGGGGCTAAGAAGCGGGTGGCGCGGAAGTGGAACAACCACGGCATGTGTCCGCCACCATCCCTTGCCCACTACGCCGAGCACTTCGTCCCGCCATCGTCGGAGCACGTGCCCACCACCTGCAGGTACGCGTACGCCGACGTGCCGCCCTTTGGGGAGAGTTCCTCGCACGGAGCTCTTCTTTCCCGTCCTCTGATGAGTGGAGCTCTCCCTCCCCTCCGTGTGCTTAGGCGGTGGCGCCCACGGACTACGCCGACGACTCTGACTAGGAGTGCCTCGTGTTGGATATGCTAATCTGCGAGTCTGAGCACGACCGTGAGAGAGATCCTCCGCGAGCAGGAGGAGGCGCGCCATGCCATCGAGCTCGTGCAGGTGCGGACGACCAGGGAGAGAGAGAGAGGAGGCATGTCGTGCTGTCGAGCTAGTGCAGGTGCGCATGGCCAAGGAGGAGGTGGGCGCCGCGGCCATCGTGAAGCTGGAGCCGGCGGACCTCATCGACCTCTGCGAGAACTGAGCGCCCCGCCGCCGCGCCCAGAAGCTCGCCGAGTTTGATTTTGGTCCCGGGCGTCGCCGTAGCTAGCCTACTTGTGTAATTAGCTTAATGTAATCCGCGAGCAGCTTTTGATCTGCTGCTATGTAAAAGGCTAGCTTCGAACTCGCCTGCTAGTTTAATTTCCCCGCGAGATGATCTTCGTTTAAATTTTGATTTTTTGATTTACAATGTCTTATCTGTTCGACGATGTTCTGAACTAAAAACCCGAGTACATTAGTTTGTACTCGTGTTTTACAGCCTTACAGGTCGGGAATAAGTGCGGAGCGGAGGTACCCGCGGCGATCTCCTATTTTGTTCGACAGAGGGACCACCTGGAGTCTTTATGAAAGTGATCAATTTGTTCAACCAGACCATCATCAGAGAATAATGTCTGAAAGATCATTGTGAACCAATTTGGAGCACACGAGGCACCTGCACCACTTGGCAGCCATCGTGTCTGTAGCGTCTCAGGCACTCCACGAGCTCGTCGACGTACCGCTCCTGCCGCGCCTTGTCCGCAAGGACGTCCCGCAGCTTCCCTGCGTTGTTCCTGAGCACCTTCCCTTGGTCCTCCACCATGACGCGCCGCACCGCCGCTGCGACGCCATCCCTGTCGAACGAGCCGTCGTCTTCTCTCGCCACCTCCACGCCGATCCCCTTCTCCTCCATGGCACGCGCGACGAGGGGCTGGTCGAGTACGAACGGGAGCATCACCAGCGGGAGCCCGAACGCGAAGCTCTCCACGGTGGATCCCCACCCGCAGTGCGTCAGGAACGCGCCCGTCGCGCGGTGCGCCAACGCCGCCACCTGCGGCACCCACCCCGTCAGGACCATGCCGCGGCCCCGCGTCCTCTCCTCGAACCCGTCGGGCAGCACGCCGTGCCCGTCCGCGTTGCCGCTGGCGTCGAACAGTCCTGCTGGCTTGCGTAGAGCCCAAATGAAGCGCACATCGGCCAGCTCCAGCCCGAGCGCAAGCTCGTGCAGGTTCTTCAGCGTCAGCGGCGCCTCGCTCCCCAGCGCGACGTAGATGACGGAACTGGGAGGCTGCTCGTCCAGCCAACGCAGGACCTCGTCTCTGCCATCGTGGGCGGCGGCGATGACTGGCGGGAGGAGGACGCCAGCGGGCACGGCGGGCCTGCGGTAGAGGTCGCTGAGGAGCGAGAACATCCCGGGATCGACCTCTTCGCAGCTTCGGTATATGACGAGGCGGCAGCGCTCGAACATGTCCCACACGCGTTCGAAGTCGGACACGCCGGACGCGTTGACGCGGAACATGGCCGCCATGAACTCGGCCTCGCTGCGTCGGCGGTAGGCGATGGTGGAAGGGGACGGGATCCACCCGGGTGGGACGTTGAAGTCCTCCGTCGTGACGCGCGGGTGCTCGGCGTTCGCCCACCGCGAGCCCAGGATGGCCACGAAGGCGGCTTGGACGATCATGAACGCGGCGCACGGCACCTCGTGTTCCTCGGCGATGGGCGGGACCCAGTGGTGGCAGAAGTCGTGGATAATCCAGTCGGGCCGCCTCCCGGAGGCAGCCTCGTCGGCGAGGAACGCGGCGAACGGGGCGGCGAGGCCGTCCATCGCCTTCTTGACGAGCTCGATCTTCTCGGCCGGCACGTCGGCGGTGGACTCGGCGCCCTCCGGCAGCCCGTCGACGCGCGGTAGCGGCAGTGAAACGAAACGGAGGCCAGCCGACAGGTGCGGCGGCACGGGCGGTAGCCTGGCGAGGTTCCGCGGCGTGGAGACGAAGCTGACGGCGTGGCCACGAGCGGCGAGGCGCTTGGAGAGCTCGAGGAACGGGATCATGTGCCCGAACGCCAGCCACGGGAACACCACCACCTCCATCCCGCCGCCCCCGGCAGCTGCTTCCATCGTACGTACGTTTGTGGTGGATAGGATCGGCCGGCGACAATGGCTCGCGTGACGCAGGAGTACCTTGACGAGTGGAGGATGGATCGATTCGATGGCGATTGGTGTGTACTTATATTAATTTTGCAGAGCACGGGATTCTCGCGCCATGTTTTCTAACACTTGAATTTCTGTTTTGTGCGCGTCATTGTGTGATTCGTGTCAACAACCGGATCATCGTGCCTAAGGCTAACCACTAGCAGAGCATTATTAGGTGCCTGCGTGTGCCCACTGCCCAGTTATGCTTTTGACTGAAGATATATTTGTCCCAGACATGATGAGTTGTATAAAGATCCCAATTCTATGGCCGAAATGCAAACCGAATCTAAGTGGTTTCGGGAGTGGCCGAAATGCAAAAAATATTGTTGTAAAGAGGAGAAAACTATGAATTGTCCTTCTAGCGTGTGTACAAGAAGAGAGAAAATTGCACAACACCAATATTTGGTCACAAAGTTGCACGGAACACAGAATAAAAACTATCTTAGATTCAAAGGGTATCACCATCCCTCGCACCCTTCTGCACAGTGGGCAGGGACGATTGCGGTCCTATAAGGGCCTTCCACCTTTTCTGAGAAACAGGCAATCACTGAAACTCTTTCTATATGAGAATTGGAGAGTGAAAGCCCTCAGTCAAGGCTATCTTGACATTTTTGTTGAAGTGGTTGATACCTAGTTGAAGAACTCACCCAGATATCCGTCTTAGAGCGGTCGAGGTTGCCGGAGGAATGGCCTTCACAATGGAACTGGCGATATTGTACCTCGCTATGGGCCTCCCACCTTCGAGATTAGTAATTATATGATTAAGGGCCCTAAAATATATATTTGGGCTAGCCGCAACACATTAAACCAAAAGTTGGTGTCATCCGTAAAAGTAGTTTGTTTCTGTATTCTGTGCAATTTTGTCACCAAACAATGGTGTTGTGTACAATTTTTTTCGTACAAGAAATATGCATGTTCCATCTGTCGTTTTCACTTAGTTTTGCGCTTTGCGATCCGTGCTGCACAGATTATCTCGGTATCACCGAATTTCATAAATCTATGTTGGATTGGGACTAATAAAATACTAGAAAAATGTGCATGGTATGCCACCAGGCTCCGCTCTTGGAAAAAAAACTGGAGAAAACTAGAAGGTCTTCTTTCTGATAAAAAACTTTCGTGATATTTTCCTGCAAATTAATTGGTATCCAGAAGGTTCCTGAAATATCAACATACGAAAAAAGAAGGTTTCCCGCCTCCTAGAAATTAACTACCAAAACAAGAGAGTTTGTAGGAAAGTCTCATAAATCATTTAAAGGGCACAAATAATGATATATCAATGCAAATAACAATATAAACTAGTCCTATATGTGAATATTATAATGATACAAAATGCACGTATCACCTGTATAAACAATCTATTTCACCCTTGTGGAAGTTTATTTTAAGGCCAGACATTTGTTCAGAAAGTCACAAAATGAATTTCAAGTTTCTAGTTTGCTCCATGTCATTTTGTAAAAGCAAAATGGTGTCGTCTGCGTATTGCAGAATCGACACCCCATTTTCTACAAGATGCGAGGTGAGCCCTTGGACAATCCCTTGATCGACATCCCTCCTAATCATAAGCGATAGAACATCTGCAACAATACCAAGAGCACAAGTGAGAGTGGATCTCCCTGTATCGAAACTTGATGCGTGTTGAAGCAAGCCCCAGTCTCTCCATTTACTTTTACCCCTACCTTCCCTCCAGAGACAATCCTCATTATCCAATCATTAAAATAACTAGGGAAAGCTTTCATTTCAAGAACTTGAAGGAGGAAAGGCCATTTGATTTTATCGAAGGCCTTCTCGAAATCAATCTTGAAAAGGACCAGGTTTTTTGTTGTGTAAGAACTAGCACATGTGATACAATGAGTACCATAGCATGGCATCCACGGCATGGCAGGGCTTTTAGTTTCACCCAGGATCTGGTGTAGGCCCTCTTCTAGTGGCAAATGCCCCTGACCATGAAGCGGATAACAACATGTGCACTAGTATGGATTATTAGACTATCAGTGGCATGCCGAATCACCTCCGGTGGCACCGTTGTCACACCACTAGTAGTTTGTATGGGTGGCGTGTGCGAGACATGCCACCGATATTTAGTATATTGTCGTGGTGCATGCCACAACACGCTACTTAGTTTCGAGATTTAAAAAAAAGTTTGATTGTCTTAAATCTGACAGAAAAATCTTAAAGCAAAACAATAGCAACATTCATCAATTATAATGTACCAGTACTTTCAATATCAAAACAATATATTTGATTTCACGTAGATCGAAGCTAATTATTTGGTTTCCTATAGATCGAAACGAATAGTTCACCACATCAAGCAAACAATATCACTCAGTGAGGGCCGAGAAATCATGCATTGATGATATCTATGATGAAGATCACTATCAGATTGTTGCTGGGCGGGGCTTTCATAGTAGTCATGAGCACGGCTTGTCAAATCTAAAGATCTTCACTCCCGATGAAGTTCTTCCACACCTCATTGCTGAAGGAATGTGTCCATATGTATCCGTCTTGTACGGGATGGTGATGCGACCTCGTCCTCTCCAATGCAAACTCCAACCAAATCTTCATCGGGGAGGCTAAGGAATTCATGAACCACAATCATAGCTAATTTCTGGATGCAAAATAGGAACAAAAGATCACTTCATGTCGGATGTCTTTCCTACATGGTATGGAAAAAATAAAGAAGGTAGGTAATATGAAATAGCATACCATCTTGTGTGTTCCAACATTCGTCTGCTCAAGCGAGGTACATATGGCATCCCGATCCTAACCATATTAGTGGGAGGTAGGAGTTGTAAGAGGTGTGGTTTCTCACCGTCGGTAAGGTTGCATCTTTGAGAGATAATGGTGTGTTCCAAGGGGTATTCTTTCTCACTTTCCTCGTCTTCTTCGTATTCGGGCTCCGCTTCTTCGTCTTCCTCGCCAATATTTAAAAACACAACATTTATCTTTGGCTATTCTTTCAAGGAAAAGAATAACATTTATCCGCCGATAAGATGGTGATGTGCAATGAATCGCTCACACTCGAAGCTTCCCAAACGATCGACCTTTCTTCACTTCAATGTTGTATGTCCGTCCATGTGCCTGGAATGGCACGGTACCAAAATGCAACATTATGTTGCATGGTATGGACTGCACATAAGAAATACGCACATTAGATAGATGGTGAAAATGCACTATAAAATATGGATACAAATGTATGAAAGTGAATATATAGTTTCTTATACCAATGAATTCTCTAAATGACCTCTACAAGATGGACACTGAATCATGAGCCCGTCAAAGAATGACCCATGTGATTATGCGTGCAAACTTGCAAACTTCACACGGTATCATATCCTGTGTATAAGAAATCATAAGCTTCCAAGATTATCATGTTTAAAATCTAGAACTAGGCCCTTCTTTTGGCCCGGTAGTGTGGCTCTTGGCAGGGCGAGGTTTAGCGCGCGCTACCTTGTACAGTGGCCAAATTTTCTTTATACCTACGCATAATCCAGGTATGTATCGATTTGACTACATTTTCTAGGGAAAATGCTCGCTACCGCCTGAGCGTCTTCCCCTACTGTTTCGATTAAGGGAGTTGGATAGTGGCTGGCCCATGTAGATCGATTTTTTGTTTATGTCATGTCGTACCTGGAGAATGCTCAGCGATGTGGGGATTGTCTGCCTTTCAATTCTTTTCCTTCCATCGCCAAAGAAAACACATATCGTGACGTTTCTTCTGGTTACCATTTCCCTTTTATGTTTCTTTTTTTAAACCTTTATTTTTCTCTTTGTTTTTATTCAATTTTATTCTTCCTTTTTATGTTTCCTTCTTTTCATTCCTTAGATCTATTAAACTAGTTCTGAAATACTTGTTCCGCTTTTTGTTGGGACGTGTTCCACGGCCGATGAATGTTTGTTCCATTTTATTCTAAACTTTTGTTTAACATTTAATTCCGACTTGTTCAATGAGTTCTAAAGTTATTTGCTCCATGTGCAGAGGAGGTTTGTTCCTTCGATGCTAATTTTTTGTCTGTGGCGCTTAAATTCTTTTCGGAGCGGTAGTTCTGATTTTATTCCTTTTGGTCTGCATATTTTGTTCCTCGCGCAAATGAGGTATGTTCCCTCAACGCTAATAATTTGATCCTCCTATATGTGTTTTTTTGTTCCTCAAGCGCTTAAATTCTTGTCCAAATCGATAGTCATTATTTTGTTTCATTTGGTCTACATATTTGTTCCTTGTGTAGACAAGAGTTGTTCCCCAGTATATTTTTGTTCCATGTGTAGACAATAGTTGTTCCTGGGAAGATTATTTTATTGTTCCATGTGTAGAACGATAGTCCTAGATGTATTTCATTTTGACCATCTAGGCGAGATTTGTTCCTCGAGAATTATATTTTTGTTTCTTTTGTTGACAAGAGTTGTTCATCACAAGCTAATTTTTTTGTTCCATGTAGGCAAGATTTGTTCCTCAAAAGTTATATTTTTGTTCCCTATATAGACAACAGTTGTTTCTCTGGAGGCTATATTTTTTATTACATCTAGGCCAGATTTGTTCCTCGAAAATTATATTTTTATTCTCTGTGTAGACAAAGTTGTTCATCGGGGGGCTATATTTTTTGTTCTATGTAGGTGATATTTTTCTTCCTCCGAAATTATATTTTTTCCATATGTATACGAGAGTTGTTTCTTGGAGGGCTATATTTTTTGTTCCATGTAGACGACATGTATTCCTCGGGAGCTATACTTTTCATCGAGGGTTTTGTTCCCGGGTATTTCTACCTTGGTTCAGAAAACAGTGTTCCAGATTTATTTCCCGGTATTTTGCTCCCGTAGGCCACCCCATGCATTGCTCTTGCTACGGTCGGATGCTCCGACCTTTTGATGCTGCAGCTTGCATCCCATCCCATGTACTAGTCGCATGCAGATCATGCCGCTCGTGCGTGGTTCATGCAAAATAAAAGCAACAACCCCCTAAACCTGAACAAATATCGTCGCATGCAGCCAGAGCGGCCACGACGTGGAGTCTGCAGGCTGCAGCTACCAGCGCGAGAGTTGCATGCGCTTTTTAAGTCTCACCTCGCCGGATTAAATGGAGAACCACCTGTTTAAATACCGGTTCAGTCTGATTTCTTTTTATGGTTCAAGCCGCTTTTTATTAAACTTCGTGAACAAGTGGAATACAAAGGCCCTCAGGGGGCTCAACCAGCCACAGACGGCGGCCTGATCATCACGAACTACACTCTTAGATAGGCTATGTGCCTCTTTATTGGATGCCCTAGGCGGAAACTCAGATCCTCAAAGCTCGACTTAGATGCAGTAATCTCATCGACGATATGAACTTAAACTCCCCGGGTTTCTTGCTCCGGACTTGTGGTCACATTAGGGCAGTCTGATGTCAAACGTACGGCTGTCGGCCAAACAGCCCGAGATAGCGTAGCAGTGTAAACGAAATTGAAAGATACTACCTTTGTTTGGGATTATTAGTCCTAAGAGCCAAGTTGCTAATACCAAGACACTTCATAATTTTTCCTTATTAATCTATGAATGCACCAATAGTTTTACATGCATGAGAGAAGTGAGAGAAAATAGAGAATATATATTAAACGAGACTAATAAATGAGATAGTCCTTATATTCTCAAACAATATAAAAAAGGTTCTCCGGACTTATAATTCCAAACGGAGGTAGTATGTGGTAAAAATCGGGCCGACGAAGATGAGGCCCAACTTCTCGTTCCTTGAGCGAAACGAAAGTGGCACTTGGACCATCTACTATACCCCTTTTGGTCCATCAGTGTCATTTTTTTCTTGTAATTCTTATAAGAACTGGTTTTAGATAATGTTTTTTTTGAGGTATTTTCCGCAACAAAAAGATTGGCATAAGCAGAATGAAATCCAAACTAGCTCCAGTTTTGGAGTACTAACCGTCCTGCGCACACTTCATTCCCAAGTGGGGCTGTCACGAGAGCAATGTTTTGTTGGGAGAAGTATTCTAGTGGTCAATCCAAAATAAAATTAGAGCAAACGAGAGTACTCTAATGGAAACAGTTCACAATTTGTACACATGGAAATATATTTTTATTAGGGTAAAAAGGTTAAAAGAAAAGTAGGTGAGAAGAGAAATGGAAACCAGTAGTATAAAGGATAAATCAGATATGAAAGAACGAAGAAAAGAACATGAAAGGCGCTCGAGCCGTTAAGGGTGCGACATTTTTGTTGGAAAAAAGATTTAGATACACATGTTTTTTTTGAACAATTTGAGTGATCGTATGTTGAAATTGAACTTTAAATGTGAAAGTTATGCTTGTTTTAGTGACCGTTGCACAAAACTAATTCCGAAGTGAAATATGACTCGGTGTAGTCTACTTTCAAACCAACTATTTCACTTTGAAATAACTAATTCTCAATCTAAAAAAACCCGACTCTAGACAATGTCCTAGATGGGTATCTAAGGACTTGAGAGTATTTGGCCACCTTATGGGGTGTGGCCGAACCCAACTCTAATTATGTGAGTGTTTCCTTTAACTTTATATATACTATTGTTCTAAAATTAACTATAATAGTTTATTTAATATCTTCGGTTAAGGATATGAGGAAATTCCTGCTCAATTGGAGAAATGATGGTTTAGAGCCCTCCTGAAAGATGTGAACACAAGAAATGATATCACCATCTATGGATACAATGGTAACAAAATGAGTAAAATATCATTAGAAGGGAGAAGGCACTAGGTCATTACTGATTATTTACAACCGATTTTGACCATCGCCTTGAGAACTTGTCTTGACTTAAATGACTCATTTTATATGTTCATTGTGAATAGGATTTCTCGGCTTACAGAACCTGAGCCTATATAATATATTCTTGAGATATTCGTTATTCATATGCGACGAATTAAAGAATTTAGAGATTATCTTAATATTTGAATGACACGTCATGTTTCATACAGTTTATTGACTTGTTTTTTTTTCTTCGAAA
The DNA here is from genome assembly GCA_910589775.1 of Avena eriantha. Lineage (NCBI taxonomy): Eukaryota > Viridiplantae > Streptophyta > Magnoliopsida > Poales > Poaceae > Avena > Avena eriantha. The sequence continues at coordinate 519,156,142 of OU342745.1, forward strand.
TGGGGAGCGGAGCCCCGGCCTCTGCATCAAGCGATGCACACGGCCTTTATTTTTATTAGAACCACATTGTTTCGCAAAAGCCATTACAAAGATGATACACACCGGAACCACCAAAACTAAAAACTGAGCAAAAACGATAATTGTATCGCCAGCTCCCCAACGAGATTTATCAAACCCCTATCAACATGTTTCGACCCTCCATGGTCACCCACACTGTTGCCACTCGCCAAGAGAAGCTGGAGTGACTTGGCACGGCGGCACGAACTCAAGTGAAGGGAGTCCTAGAACCGCACAGCATATCCACGGAGTTGCGCCCACGCCTAGGCTCCGGATGTTGCCACCTCCAAAATCTTCCGCCAACCCGTCGTCAGCATGTAGATCAAAGCGCAGACTCTCGCCACACTAGCCACCGACACCACCTCGGTGCCAAGAAGCACAACCCCCACGCGCTAGCCGCTCCATCCTCCTGCCGCTTCCATCCAACGCTGCTCCACAAGCGATGCTCCCAGGAGAGAACGCGATACCGACACCGCGGCACCACCATCGCCCGACCCGAAGATCTTAGGGTTTTCCCCGGAGTAGCATGATTGAGGTTGACACAAGGTGCACGGCGATGCCTTCATTAAGGTAACGACGTCGTAACGCCGGCATCACCTGCCAATGGCTCGGTTTTCACCGGCACCTATGTCTCCCCGCCTCGCTGCTGGGAATGGAAGACAGATCGTGAGATCTGCCAAACCAGCCGCAGTCCGACCACCTTCGACGAAGAAGATGACCACCTCCACCAAATCCAGGGCATCCGTCGATCCCTACAGCCAGTGAGAACTCCAAAAGCGATGCCCTCAAGGGGGGAACGATGTACAGGACACTGCCATCGCTCGATCCCTCGAGATCTGAGGTTTCCCCCGGAGATTTCTTGGCTAGAGGGACGAGAGGCACCAGATCACCGTCCGCCACGACGTTGCTCCTTCGGCCATGCCGCAGCCGCCACACGCCAGAGATGCCACGCCGCTGAGGTGCCCGACACACACCCCATCCGCAACGAAGATTAGCGTCCCGTGCCGCCGATCTATGCCGGGGAAGACGAGAGAGTGGCGCCCATGCTTTGCCTGGCCATGACCTTGTTGGCAGCGGGGGAGAGAGGAGGGAAGGGAGTTGGGGGAGGCTGAGGAAGCTAGTTTTCTTGGTCACAACTCTCATTTGTAGAAACGACTCGACATCACAACTCTCATTTAATACATAAGATAATTTTCTTGGTCAACAGACCACATACATGTATCCGTCATGGCTAGTTTTCGTTTATGACTTGGGAGCAGATGGTCTCCGGCGGGTATGACTTGTTGCCGCCGAAGGCCATCAGAATTTTCTTGCTGAGGGCGTCGCTGTCCTTGTTGCTCGACTTGGAGACATAGAACGATCTGGAGAACCAGTCGACGACCTCCGGTGCAGCACACATCACCATGTGGAACGGCCAATACCACCCTGGCCAAGTGACATAGTCGTCGCCCCGCCGCACGCTAGCCACCACCACCTCTGCCAATGTCTCCGTCTTCCCGACTGGAAAGGGCCCCACATTTATCTGCAATTAACCCCCCCAAAAATATACCTTGGTCAATACATCGGTCATCAGCTGTTGTTGTTTAAAGATCTATCGACAAAGGCATATATATGTATGTACATCACGGGCCTCCGAGTCGATTCCAACATTGCCGTCCTTCTGGATGCCCTTGCCCATTGTGAGGTTGGATACCACATAACCCGGCATAAGAATGGTGATGCGGACGTGAGACCCGAGCTCCGACCTCAATGTCTCAAAGAACCGTAGCACCGCGCCTTTGCTTGCCTATAAGAAGGATGTTCCAATGATTCAAAGTAAATAACGAAGGTAAAATGCATGTTTAGTGAGCTGATGGAGAATCATTTATCATGGTAACTATTTTGTGAGCATACGTTGTAGAAGCTCATCCTCGCCACCGGGACTCTGCCTGCTATCGAGGACGTGACGATGATGTTGCCACGGCTCGCTTTGAGGTAGGGCAAGGCGAAGTAGGTTGGGTAAACCGCACCCCAGAAGTTGAGATCCTATAATGTAGGGAGGAAGAACAAGCGTGACTATACAGTACTATACTTAATTTGCTTCTCTTATTGGGAATTAAGCAAATTGCTGATGATATATTCTATGTGTGTGTGTTGGGGTGAGTGTTGCTTACCATCACGTCATGGAAGGCGGTTATGTTGGTGATCTCCTCGAAGAAGCAGCTGGACCACACTCCTGCGTTCGCCACCAGATGATTCACTGCAGTCCGAAACTAGTTAAATTTGCTTCATACTCTCAAAATATGTTGGATATAAGCGTTGGGCAATTTGTAGAGTTTCACCAAAACATCTAGAAACAAGTTATTAACAATCTAAAATACAAATCCCATAGAATGTGAAAATATATGTCATGATGGTTTTAATAATATTAATCTGCTATTGTAAATTTTGGAAAGTTTGTGTTTGACAAAAAAAATGTAACACGCATATTTCGGGAAGGAGTAATTTCGGACAGTTCCACTGCCGGTGGTGTACTCAATATGGCATGCCGTACGTGTTGATTACTTAGCCGGTACAAACAGCTGTAGTAATTAGTATTAGCTGTGGTACCCTCCCATCGATCAGCAAAGACTCTACGTAGTAGTAAGAAGTAATTATACGAACCTCACATGCATCACCGCTCATGACAGCGATTTTCTTCGAGTAACGAGAATGAATTAATGTGAAGCTGCCGGTATATATACTCACGTTTTCCGAAGTGTGCGACGGTCTCCTCCACGGCCCGCTTGGCCTCGTCGACGTTGGTGATGTCGGCCGGCACGACGAGCGTGTCCGGCGCGCCGAGGTCGCGCGCCGTCTTGGCCACGGCGCGCAGGGCGATCTCCGTCCGGGCCACCAGCGCCACGCACGCGCCCTTCCTCGCGTACTCGTACACCAGGTGCTGCAGACGATCGAAACAAGAGAGGGCAAATCAAGGCGTGCAACAGCCAATTTTAGGGCTCGTGCTACGTAACAAAACACAATCACATAGTATAGTATAGGCAGTAGAAGAAAATGATTTGAATTTGTCTAGATTCATATATATCTAGACTTAAAACGTGTCTAGATACGTACGTATCTAGACAAATTCAAGTCGATTATATATGTTGATTTTGCATGCCGATTGCCGAGATAATATGATGAATCTGCAGCAACGAAATTTAGCGAAATTCGGCAAAGAAGTGAATGCGATGCGACCGTGCACTTACGCATCACCTTTGTGCCTTCGGTGCAGTCACATGCACCGTTGGTTTACGCGAAGAATTCATGACCACCGATCACATAATTGATGGTGCCGTGCATTTACTCCGGTGACTGCATAGTCACATGCATGCAGCAGCTGGTGTGGCTGGCAGCATCGATCAGCATGCAGCGGTGGAGAGCTGCTGTCACTTGAGTTCGTTGCAAGTTTCCAGGAGGCTGATGGGAGCGATCCATAGAGGGTGAGAATTCAATACGCCCGGCGCCGGCCTGAGAATTACTACTACTCCACTCCACATCCATGGCAACGATGGGACGTACATACTCCTATATCATCGTTGATTTCTCGTATTTGGTCCTAAAGTAGGAGTAGTAATACCATGGACCATGCACATATGTATCTCGTCTTTATTTATTTCTTTTTTTCCAACCATTTTTGTCCTTATAACATGGTTTCAGAATGTCACCATCCCCAAAAAAGAAAGATGGCATGGCAAAAAAGAAAAAAAAAAGGTGAGAATATTTGACGGCAAATAGTAATTTATGATTCTTTTGGGGGAAATATTAATATGATTCAAACGACAAAACAAAACTATCATCACTAAATAATCGCTCTCTTGTATTGTAGTACCAAAAGGCTCACCAACCATAACATATAAAATACCCCCAATTCTATTCACAACATGCACACCGCACACCATGGAACCATATACGGCATGCTTGAATGGGATGGAAACAAGAAACCTTGACTAGCTACTGACATGACATCAGGGCAGAAGCCGAAGCCGAAATGAATCGTTGCCCGTACGTGCGTCAGACGTACGCGAGACCTGTCCGAACAGTCAAGACTGACGCACTACCGGCGACTGATACAGCACCAATTAAGCCATCGCCGGTGGCCACCGTAACGAACTGCGGTACAGATGCAGCAGGTAGAGCAGACAAGACAAGTATGTGTATGTACTGATGACATACCTCGCCGATGCCGGAGGAAGCGCCGGTGATGAGGACGACCTTGCCGCGGAGGTCCTCGCCGGCGGCGAAGGGCCTGACGAGCAGCCTGTACACCAGGCGGCCGAGGAAGACGACGGGGAGGTACACAATGAGCACCAGCGTCAGCCCCGCGTGCATGAAGCAGCTGAGGAGCCCGTTCGTCATGGCCTGCCTCGCCATGCCGCCGTTGCCTCGCTAGCTGGGATGGCAATAAGCTCAGGTGGTGGTGGTGGTGGAGGAGGAGAATGGGAGGCACGGGAGATGATGAGCAGCTTGTGGGCGGTCTCCTTTTTTATTTATGGCCTGGCCGGCCGGCCGGCTGCGCGCGCGTGTACTCCTCCCGGGGTTTGTGTGTGTGGAGTCGAGTCTCGAGTGGTTGATGGGTGGGTGGGTGTCACTGCACTGACAGGGCCACGGAACTGGTGAATTTAAGATTTTGGTGGGGATGCTGGTGGGAGCGAATTGACCGATTTATGGGGGGCTCGATCGGATCCATGCTCATCATAGGAACCAAAAAGCGATTAGTCTCTGGCGTAATGCTAACCATGTCAGTGGCTTCTGGCTATGTTAGCGTGATGGGAGGGAATTGACCGATTAATTGGTGGCTCGGATCCATGCTCATTACAAGCAACCAAAGCGATTAGTCATGGCCTGCCCATGCTAACATAACATGGGGTCAAAACCTGTGTCTGTGTGTGGTGGGGCAGCACACAGTACGTCCGCTTCACACGCTGTGTGTACTGTACACCGGCGCGGCGGCCGGCAGGTGTGAACTGCGAAGGCCTGAGTTGATAAAACGACCATGAGTGGAGTGGACTGAGGCATAACCTTGAGTTGGTCAACCATTAGTAATCTTCGAATCTTTAGAGAGTGAATGAATTGACGACTGATGAACTGTTCAACGAACTAGCGCTTGCGTATTACGCTATGCTCCCAGACTACACGCCTTGATTGCAGGGCAGCCACAACACTCCATTCTTTCTTTTTTTTGAGAGAGAGAAACTCCACCCTTGGGTAGCCTGCTACACGTTTCAGCATGTATATGACGAAAAAGGGCCGTAGAGCCTATGGTTTCCAAGGGAAGTGTCAGCTTGCTTCGTTCTCTTTTACTTACTCACTCTACGGGCTTGTTTGACAAAAGAATCTTATAGAAAATTTGGAGGATTGTGATCCTTTTTTCTTTGAATATGGTTTGATTCGTAGTATTAGAATCTTAGGAATTTTTCCATATGATTGCATTTCACTATGTTTTAGAGTAAAATTTCCACTCACTGCCTCAAAAAAAAATTCCACTCAGTGGTGTTACAATTCCTTTGACTTTCGTGCGATTCAAGCACTCCTTAAAGAAAAGTTCATGTAAACTCCAAATTCTATAGGATTCAACTGGTTAAGACAGTCTAATCTTACACGTTTCCTATTCCTGCATTTTTCCTACCCTACGAACAATACAGGCCCCACGTCTTTGAAAAACCTTGTCTTTGCTAACCATCACGCTCGGCAAACATGGGCGTATGCCGACACGATAGAATAAACGCTAGGCAAACACGCACGCTCGATAAATACTCCGTATGCCGAGCGTATTTTATATAAAACGCTCGGCAAACAACGACGCACGGCATAAGAGGGTTGTTTGCGGAGCGGGGCGGTCGGCAAAAACCTAACCGTATGCAAACAGAGCTGCCGCGTGTCCATCGTGTCCGGTGCTAACGGTCGACGTGACGACACCGCAACGTCAATGGATAAGTTGGCACTAATGCCTGAGATTTAATCACCAAGCAGTTATGGTGGAAAAATACATGTTATTACTACCATGGAGTGAGATTAAATTGAAACAAATTTCTAACATATGATCTCGATCAAAATAGAACGGAGAGAGTATATTAAAAAGGGTGAGTGCGAATCTATATGATTGATATAAAGGACGAGGATGAGATAGCGTGTGTTGACACCAGGGAGGAGGGAGGAGGCATGAAGTGATGGCCAGAGTTAATACCGGTGGCGATGTCCCTATCTAATGTAGGGGTTAGCTTCACATCTCTTTTTTCTTTTCAAGATACGGGTTAGCTTCACCATCAATGCTATGCAAATGTCTGGAGTATTGGACAGTATATTGAAAAAACAGTTTTATGTCACGGTAGAGTACTTGGGTCTATTTGGAGAGCATAATACATAAGTATATTATTTTAAGTACTATAACTAAATTCGTAGGCAAATGAACAGAACGCTAATGTATCAACGTCTACCGGGCCAACAACACGTTTAGCTAGCAGAGCCGTATCATGCTAGTACTACCTCCGTTTGTACTAACTAGATTTAGTGGTGCGCCTTGGCGCACGATCCTATTGAATTCGTGGCAAATTCCGTAGATAAAAGGTAAGGTGAACATATTTTTTGGTTGAACAAATGAACTAAAAAACTGGAATGAGTTGTGATAAAAGCAGTTGCATATATAATCGAGAAACTTATTTATGCAGATCTCTAAATATGGCCTATAACCAGCTATCTGTAGCACCCAAAATCACCAGGGTATGAAATAGGGCATTAGGGTTCTACAGACCAGTTTCATCTGCTTTGTTTCACACCTGATTAATTCTAGAATAGGAGAATATAAAGCAAAGGAAATATTCAGAAATGGTGAAGTCAATATTCAGAAAAAGCGAAGGCAATGTCCAGAAAAGGAGAGAAGCATGTAAAGCAAAAATTGTAGCAGGTACAGGATATTTTTGATCCTTGCTCTAGACAGCATATACAAATCAAATATACAATTACCTGGTTTGCTGAAGGGAATCCAATATTGTCTGAAATGGTGATGTTTTCGCGGTAAAAGATCAGTATAAAGGTAAGGGAATCTCAATCTAAGGCAATCACCATTGAAAAATCAGCCAATCATAACATTTGTATACATGCTTTATACATAAGAATTATTAGCTGATGAAGAGTAAAAGGTAGAAAATACAAAGATAACAAAACATCAAACGCGAGCGACACTATGATCAGAGAGATCAATACCTAGAATGGAAAATCAGAAGTAGCTAGCATAGAAGGCGAACGTTCTTAATAATCTATAGGCAGTCCGTCCGAGACGCATGTTCATAGTCGTAAACATCAGATTCCCAATCCATGTAGTCATCTTCATAGGACCCAAGTAGTACCCATGGAACATCTCAGTCTTAGTGAATTTAGAGTCATCGGTATCATATGGATAAACTGTGTAGAAGGTAGAACATTACTTTTGTACAAATTGGCTGCCTCCAACAGCACCACGCTCCTACTTAGGGAATGGAAGCTGCACTTTCTCCAATATGGCTTGTAACATTACACTGGTCGGGATCTTCTTGGTCTCCATGAGTCGCTACCATGGATCCAGACATTAGAAGAAAAGGTACAATAGTGAGGGCACAGTAAGAATTTGAAAGATGAAGCCTAGGAATTATGAAATAACACAAATCATAAAGTGTTGTCGGATTGACCAAGCTATTAATTGATATTGCAGGACTGGACCAATGATGCAATGAGCAGCTAGCATTATTTTAGCTGGCTCTAAACCTCTAGCTTAATTGTCTATGCAGCACATGCACTAACTAATGGCTAGTAGATATTTTTTACAAAGATATGTACTACCCTCGATTATAAATACAAATATTCCATAGAAACTCATAGCTCGCAATATTTCACTTATTTTTCTCATCATGATTAGATAAATATAAATGGATCACACCAATAGATCAAAACCCAAATAGCATCCAAACTACAATGTACGCTCCTAATTAACACTACCGACAATGATGAACTAATTGTATTTTAAGTAGATGAGAGTTGATCCCTGGAATGCTCAGCCTTGTCGGTGTGAAGGTCGTCATCACAAATTAGGCTATGGTGGTATAGAGCCCAGTAAGAAATTCTTGACCTGGTTAAAGTATAGACGATGTGTCATAAAATGCAGAGATTTTGAGCTATACCAGGTTTATGTATATGCTAATACACCTAGATAAATTCATGTAAGCAAGAGAGAACGTTATAGAACCAACTTTGTAAAGGAAAGTATATAAACCATAGAAAAAGCATGGATGATTCTGTAAAATAAACGGATGTATTTAGGTAGAGTAGCACACTCTGTAATAATACCTTGACTTATTAGAGTCGAGATCAGGACCGATCATTTCTCCTTCGCCAAAAAGTCAAGTAAGATTGCACAGAAGGAAAGCAAGTTATAGCCATTTTCAGTTCTCCATAACACAAAGGAAAGAGCACATTTGAATTTCCATAGTAAATGAATATACCTTTAAAGACCAAAAAGTTGAACCTTTTAAGAGAGAAATCATCGTTTCACAACAAAGGTATGTTTAGACAAAAGAGCTTACAATACATCTTGGACAAAAGAGCTTACAATACCTTACAATACAACTTGGATAAAATCCAGAAAACAATCCTCAGAGAAAAATGGGTGAAGAATGTAGAACCTATCATGACGGCGCGCGGCCATGTTTCAAGCCGTAACACCGCGAAAAACTCCACTCTGTAGCAGCCTCATGTAAATTATGTATAAGGAAATGAATATCAACAAGATAAATAAATTGGAGTAGGCTAATCACACAGATGTATAAATATCATAACTGTAAGATAACTTTTGTCACATGCTACCTTGTTTTGTTTTGTCCTTATTCCTTGGGCGAAATGGTAAATGTACTTTCCATCAAGAAGTCACATAGTATCATTCCTAGTTCAAATAAGGCCGCACAAGAAGCAGCAATTTAATGAAGAAGTAGTAGTATATATCGTCTCATCCGGATATCCAATATACCTCTGCCCTTACTCAAAAGAATCCAATTCCACAATAATCTTGTGTTATCTCATGTATAAAATAATGAATAAGAGAGCAGTGACACCAGCTCACAATAGTCCATAAATTGTTCTGTTTATAGTCAGTGGATTTGACAGAACACCTTAAAACAATTCAAAGCTATTTTCATCGATAGTCCTCATATTGGTAAGAGACCATGGACTAAAATATTAATAAAAGAGCACTGATAAAGGAATATAAACTTATATTGAATTTTTTATGGAAGACATACTGCCTAAAAGGAGAAAATTATGTGAGAAGATCAAAGCGTCGCAGTAAACATACAACCGATTAGAGGGGAATTATTTTAGATTTACATAAACCTCTTGGAGTGCTTCATGGTACTCTTGTAGAGCAGAATGGCAAAGAGCTATTTTAAAATCACATACAGTCTACAACAGTAGGCAAAAACCTAATTGAGTTATTTTATAAAGGTGTATAGAGTAAAATATCAACGGAAGAAACAACATTGCATAGCTTGCTTCTGCGATCACTGTAATCAAAAGAGTGAATAAGAAAATAGGATTTTCATCCGTAAGCACTGAATCATTCTTTGCGTACGCTCAGTTCTCTAACGCAATAAAATTCCAACATGTATAGAAAATTTCTAATCAATAGTGGGTTCTCGGCAATATTACCAGTGCTCTCCGAAATTCTCTCCCATATACAACACATCACCATGCACGACCTACAACACAGCGGGGCAACATTTCATCGACATGATGTACTTAATTTGCACCCAAAATTATCAACATGCTAACGAAAGGAAATATCAGAAAGCCTGCTTGGAGATAAACCTCATCCGGGCTCGAGAAAAAATGGTGAGTTATCCAAAGAAGCTTCCTTGTATTAAATTTTAAACCTTTATGAGGCACTGCGGCACTCATCTCCATGAGTCGCGGTTGTTACTCCTCCTGGTGGTGGTCATCTTCGGCGCTCGTGGCAGGAACCCCCGGATATCTGTACCATCCATAATAGTTCACCATTTTATCAGCAGAGAGGCACCAACCTATGTAGCCAAAATTGTATGTACTCTTGTTTTCTTTCTCCCTGAATAGAAATTGTTTTTATTGCTGAGGCCAAACGGCTGGACCAAGTTAGGTGAATGACCACTCAAAATAACCGGAAGAACAGGATCTACAATTCATCTCATATAGATTTCTTCTAATTGTCCATTTGTGCGGTCGAAAATAAAAATTACAGTCACTGAATCCTCAAAACAGCGGTAGAATGGAATTTGCCCTAATCCTTCATATGGGATTGCTAATCTCTGACTAATCCCCACAATTCACCACCAATAAACAACCAAAATTCATCTAGAATAGGAGAAATCTTACCTCTGTGGTGAGAGCATGAGGATTCTTGAAGGGATAGCAGCAGAAAGTCACCAACCTATGTAGCCAAAACTGTACGTACTCTTGTTTTCTTTCTTCGAGATTAGAAATTGTTTTTATTACTAAGGACAAACGGCTGGACCAAATTAGGTGAATGACCACTCAAAATAAGCGGGAGAACATGACCTACAATTCATATCATATAGACTTCTTCTAATTCGTCCATTTGTGTGGTCGAAAATAAGGATTACAATCACTGAATCCATAAAACATCAGTAGAATGGAATTTGCTCTAATCCTCCACATGGGATTGCTAATACTACCTCTGTTCCAAGGCTTAAGGCATATAATTTTTTGAAAAAGTCAAACTATGTAAAGTTTGACCAATTTTTTAGAAAAAATATTAATATTTACAATATAAAATATATACCCTTGGATACATCATGAAACATATTTTCACATGATATCTTTATAATATTATTGTTCTTGATAGTTTTTTCAAAAAGTTTAGTCAAACTTTCAGTAGCTTGACTTTTCAAAAAAATTATAGGCCTTAAGCCTTGGGACGGAGGGAGTATCTAACTAATCCCCACAAATTCACCACTAACAAACAACCAAAATTTATCTAGAATATGAGAAATCTCACAGGGATTCTTGAAGGGAGAAGTTGAAGAGGGCTTCTTATTCCCGTCTCGTTGCTCCTCTTCTCGGCGACCTGCAGCTCCTCCCGGCAATGACCTCGAGAGGAGAGGAGGCCAGGTCGTGGAGGCGGGCCAACAACACCTTGCGCTGTTCTCTGGCTTGATCTAGCAACCAGTGGCAGTGAGGAGAAGGGGAAGAGGAGGGAGGCAGAGAGGAGGGCGAGGAAAATGCGAGAGAAGAGGAAGCAGTGGCGACTGGGCAAACGAGGGAGACGTGGGAGAGATTGGGCTAGGTTTCAGTTGCCCTTTTATACCACACATACATCAGCGTCATTCTCTACCTTATCTGGCAACCAACGGTGCATATCCCCCAAAAGAGACCATCCAACGGCCGAGCGACGCTAATCGCTGTGAGCAGCCCATAGAGGGGCACCTATTATACTTTTAGATTAAAGCTAATAGTGTACTCCCTCCTTTCAAAATACAAAGCATATAACTTTTGGTTAAAGTTATTTTTTTATTTTTTTGACTACTCATGTTAAAAAAGAATAAGAATATCTACAACAACAAACATATACAAAATGAAATGTATTTCAGGATTGTCCTAACAATACTGATTTGAGATCATAAATAGTCATAGTTTTTCCTATGTTAGACTTTAAACAAATTGAGTTCAACAAAAAACTATATCCATCCTATTTTGGGCAGGAGAGTACACCAGCACACCAAGTATAGATGCCACTAGACGAATAGTCGCGCTCCGCCGCGCCACCTGCATGGCGTCTGGCAATACGTGATATGTGCGGTACACTCGTGGTGGTTTATTATATGACACTATAAGCAATACACCGTAGCTATTTGTTCTATTCTATGAAACTATAGTGCAATAAGTCTAAAAATCCAATTCGGCTCACAAGTGCAAATGAACCAATTATTTATAAATATATTTCAAAATATCTAAAAATTTAGAAAAAAATATTGGCGTGTATATTTGGACATTCTATATTCGCACGCACCTTTCTTAGAAAAAATTATTTGTGTCTCGTGTAAAAAAACACAAATTTAGATGCTCCAACATTATTATTTTTTGACATCTTTTTGTTTTTTTACATAAGTCACATAAAACGGTCTTTTTTTGCAGAATCCAAAACCAAGTTGTGTACCATTGGATTCGCGGGTACAATTTCCTTTATTTTTATCCCTTGCGGTTGTTATCCGAATTTGCGCAAGTGTTCCTAATGGTTGAATTGCTTCTTGTCCGCTTTGCTGAGGAGAGCGCTCACTGCTTGATCTTATTGTGATGCCTATTATGGCGTGGCTGAAATGAATGCAAAGCGAGGCAGATTAAGGATGAGTGCCATTTCTTTCATAGATAGTCTGAGTTCGAGTTACTAGACTGGTTTTGGCTTCTTCCTTCGAGTTAGAGTGTTCTGACTCTACTGGATTAAGTCAGATACTAAGTCTTCTACTACTACTTAGGAGAGGAAATTATAAATTTGAGAGAATGGACTCTATTAATGTATTTTTTTTCAGGACCGTCCCTGAGCCAGGTTGCCTAGATCTATTCTGACCTAAATGGATGAATGAAAAAAGGGGTGAACTATGAACACAAAATGTCCAGATATACACATGGAATTTTCTTTTTTTTTGACATTTTAATTTTTTTATATAATTTTTCATAATAGGTTCATTTGCACTCTCCAAGCCAAAACACCACATCCGTATTTTTATTCTTGTGTCCTACTGGTATGTGTAGATATAAGAACATAGCGGTTCGATCTATGCAAAAAAAGGGTGTAGGTGCACTGGTATGGTACGGTGACCATACATGTTCAGAGTTGCCGTTGTTTTTTAGGCTGAGTAGTTATCATATATTTGCTCAATTTAATCTTAGAACCACCGTGATTAGATGCGGCGGTGGACTCTTATGCCGAGGGGGGATTGGGCTATCGGCTCCACAATGGGACTAAGAGAATGATGCAGTGAAAACATCGACGCTTAAAGCAGACACATGCACGTATCCACCACACAGGCCCACACGTCAACGTGAAGAGTAGGAAAATGTAGTATTTTTTTGACAAATCTGACCCCTGGACAAAACTAATTCTTCTGACCCCTTCACAAAACTATTTCGGAATCTGATCCCTGGAGTCGGCACCATTTGAAATGGAGCCGAACTTGTACATGTCCGCGCCAACATAGCAAAAACCGAACCGAAGGTGGTCAGCTCCACATGAAACAATGCCTACATCCCCTATGTTGTTCCTCTATTGTCTCGTGTTGACGCCGACATGTACAAGTTCGGCTCCATTTCAAATGGCGCCGACCCTAGGGGTCGATTCTGAAATAGTTTTCCGAAGGCGTCAGACGAAGAATAAGTTTGCATGGGGTCAGATTTGCAAAACATACGAAAGTGGGCCCACATGGTAGTGACATAATAGCGGCAGATGGTCTCGGAATGCATGCATGTGACCAGGCTTAAGCCTAGATAATTATACTCCCTCCATCCAGAAATAACTAACGTGGATTTGTCTAGATTCGAATATATCTACTAAAACACGTCTAGATATATTTGAATCTACACAATTCTAAGGCTGCTATTTCTGGACGGAGGGAGTACTACACTATAGTATTAGAGCATCTCCACTCGTTGGCCGTTCCTAGGCCAAAATCCAGACCTAAATAGCGCCGGACCGAGGAAGGTTTCGGTCCGGGAATGGCTAATTTCCCACTCACGTTCCCAGGCCGAGTTCCCGGGTCAGCGTGTTTTCGCCCAAATTGGCTCAAATTCGTCCAGTTTTCGACATATTTCGGTATAATACGAATACATAGCAATGTTCGGCATAGTTCTGGATGAAATTTGCACGCTTCAGCGTTGTAGTCTGCATGTACAGTCATGCCAGAGAGGCGAGATTTGCATGTGCTCTACATCTTTGGCGGATGCGGCGTTCTCTTCCTCCAGCAACACGACGAACAGCTCTTCGTCGTCAGAGTTCATGGCCGAACGGGCCAATCGTCGAACACTTGGCGGGCGAGGTGGTGGGTGCTAGAAGAGTGGTTGAGCTACAGCGAAGGAGGGGCGACGAAAGTGGCCTAGGCTGCAGGGGGAAGTTGCGGCGGTGGCGGCGGACCTATCTACATGCGCGAGTTCGGCTTGAACCGGTGGAGCTTCGCCGGCGCAAGCATGGCGACGAGGCAGCTGGGCGGGGAATCCTTCGCCACGGGAGAGGTGACTGGTGGTGGGAAATGAGATGTCTCGCTGATAAGGCTGGCCCACCCTCGTTTTCTCTCCATCCGGCGTTTTCAGGCCGTTCCCGACGCCTCGGGTTCGGCCTGGGAACGCCGGACCAATTTTGGGCCAAATCCAGACGAAACCGGTGTCCTGAAAACGCGACTAGGCAAAATTTCGCCACCCGGACGAAAAATAGGCGCTGAGAACGCCTTTCCGGAAACTCGAGTGGAGATGCTCTTACACGATGCACACCAAGCATAGATACCATTGTACTTACTAACTTTGGCAATGAGTAGCAAAAGGCATGTGGATTGAATGGATGGCGTACGTGACCATTATCTGCGCCGAAAGCTCATCGGCAACAAATGAGAGCGTTGACCTTGCTGCTAACATGTTTCTTTTTGCTACTAGTTGCATGGAGGTACGGTTTGAAGTTCACATCTTTGTACCGAGCCTACTGGCCTACTGCCGTGTACTGGCCTACTGCCGTGTACTACTATTGGTTGTAGATTGATGTTCCCGTCAGTTAGATGGACCCATGAATACCATTGGTGGCTGTAACTTTCAACCCCAACAAGAAATCATCCAGCCAGATATAATGATCCTCGATGCAACAGTTGGTTAATGAGAAAGTTGCACGGAACTTTTTCTTTTTGCAATATTAGGGCTATTTCTTCAACAGGGAGGGGCGGTCGGGTCACTCTTGTACCAATAATGCTACAACTACGGACGGTTTTGTACGGAATCAAAATTACGGACTGACGTGTAGATCAGCGGAGGAATTCATGCCCTAGAATCACGGGAGATAGGATGATTTTCACCAACCGAATTCATCCACGTATGTTCGTAATTTTTGTCAGATAAATTTCAAACTGGCAGACAATTTCAATCCGGAAGAAAATGTTGTTGGGCAATGGCATCCAGACGAGACTAAATGTATGACTCAATCACTCAGTTTGCCAAAAGCACAAGGCAATAATAAATTAGGGTGGAGCACGGCTGCTAGTACCTAGCTCAAGGAAGATGCTGTGTCGTACCGGCAGAGAAAGGAGCCAAGAAGCTGCAACATAAATTCGAGTCTTTTATCTACCTCCTCGTTTTCAAGGGCGTGTTTGGTTGGTTTCACCTCTCCCTTGGAGCAGATTCTAGAGGGCAAGTTCCCGGAGAAAAAGCTCAAAAGCCATATTCTCCACCTGGTTTGGTTGCCTGCAGTATTTTTAGTCTCATTAGATGTAAAATGTTTCTCACTTTGTTTGGTTGGCTGCATAAATTGTTTTTGCTCGGCCGATGCAAATGAGAGATGTTTAGTTGTCCTTTTTTTCGAAATGGGGAGCGAAGCCCCGACTTCTGTATCAAGCGATGCACACAACCTTTATTTATTATTAAAGCAACAAAGCATGGCAAAAGATATTACAAAGATCATTAAAATCGGAATCGCCAAACTAAAACACCAAGCAAAACGATAACCATATCGCCAGCTCCTCGAGGAGATCTAACAAACACCTAGCTGTCTCATGCACTCCAGGAGACCAGATCCGCCCAGCCTATCCATGAAACGGTGCCCACGCACACGCTCTGGATGTCGCCGCCTCCACTATCTTCTGTCAAACCATCATCAACATGTATATCGATGTGCAGACTCTCTCCACACCGCCACCGACACCACCACGGTGCCAAGTAGCACCACCTCTCTGCGCACTATCTCCAAGGCACGCCGCGGTTGCCACCGGTACCTCACAGCACCATGCCGCCAAGTACCACTAGCAAACACAACTTGAAGCCTCCAGAGGATCTGTCGTGCGTAGCACCTGCCGAACATGCATGACTTAGCGTAGCACATATCGGTCAAGCATGACTTGACATCATCTCCAAAGCTCCGTGCAAGACAAAGCCGCTCAACCTCTCCTGCCTCTTCCATCCAGCGCTGCTCCACAAGCGATGCTTCCAAGAGAGAACGCGACACCGCGGCGCCGCCATCGCCCGATCCAAAGATCTTAGGGTTTCCCCGGAGTAGCATGATTTAGGTCGACACTAGGTGCACGACGATGCCTTCATGAAGGTAACGACGTGGTAACGCCGCCATTGCTCGCCAACGACTCAGTTTTCACCGGTACCTAGATCTCTCTGCCTCGCTGTCGGGACTAGATGACGGATCCCAGGATCCGCCGAACTAGCCTCAGACCGACCACCTTCGATGAAGAAGAAGATGACCACCACCACCAAGCCCAAGGCTTCTGCCCCAGGCATCCTCATGATGCAGAGCAGTACCCAGAAGGCCTCCGCGCGGCTTCACCGGTCGATGACGAAGCTGGCCGTAATTGGATCCGGGTCGATCCCTAGCTAAGAACTCCACCAGCCCTGCTGCCTCAGATCCGCCGGCATCGAATCCCCGGCCGCCGTTGCCCCACCATCACCGCCGGGGATCTAAGGGCAGGCCGCTGCCACCCATCGATCCCAGGTCACCGCCGCAATCTAGTAGGACATGGGGGCGTGAGGACGAAGACCGTCGCCGCCGTGCCGCAGGGGCTTTGCCAACGATGTGAGCCGGCGGCGGCAGAGGGAGATGAGCTCGAGGGAGGGGGTGGGGAGGTGACAGCATGGTTACCGCCCGGTGAGGTCTGGCGGTGGCCGCACAGGGTCCGCGGAGGAGGGGTTATGCTTCTTAAAATTGGGGGAGAATTTCACTTCCCGGCCTCTGCACAAACTAAGGATGCACACAACCTTTTAAGAATGAGTACCATGATTTTTAAACTTGGTAAATACCAGGCATGGTCCTCGGAATAAATTGCATGAGTACCAGAAAAGCCTGATCCTCAAGTATAAATAGGAACCTTAATCCGCGTCCATGAGGATTTGAACTCAGGTGATGGACTTGTACATCCACTCCCCCAACCAATTGATCTAGGCTCACACTTCCCTAAATTTGATTAGTTGCCCACATGAGCTAGCATTTGATTATCAAGTTCTAAATTTGGTGAGCTTATCAACATTACATACGATCATAGAGGAATCAGAACCACAAGAGCTTGACGATCACCACAATGAGGATGACGATGATGAATTTGAACTTACTCTCTCGCCCATGACTTGCTACTTCTTCCAATGCCAAAATCTGATCGGCCATAGGCAAAACCTGGACAGTCACTGCCTCATCAGCCATAGCCAACAGTTGAACAACTAGAGCAAGAATCAGCTAAGAAACTGATGTACTCCTCCACCGCCTCCTCCATAGTTGCATACCTTATGTACCTGTTGTTGGAGAATCCACAAACTTGTTCTTAGCAGATCATCCATGAACTGTACACTCTAGGCTGCCTACCTCTAAACACCATGTACCACTAACAAGGCACCGGAAGAACAAATAAGGTACAACATCAAAAGCATCAATGTGACCGTAACAAACAACTAGCAAGTTCACACCATTTCATAAACTAAAGGGAGCATGCATGATTATTACCAAAAGAGGATCACAAGTTCATCCTACTATCGTGTTATTCTAGCACCACATCAAAAGTGGTTGTCGTCCTACCACTGCATCAACAATTCACCATGACATAAGGGGTTAGTATATACTACGTCATCACCAAAATATACAGGTCATTAGCAGTTTTGAAGCCCTAGCTATCTAAAATATACATCATCATCGGTTCATCATCAGCAGCTGATCATGCATGCCTTTAAACCCCAAGCCACGAACCCAACCCTCTATGACTTGTCGTGGTACTTGGTGATTACCCACAAGTATAGGGGATGTATCGTAGTATTTTCGATAAGTAAGAGTGTTGAACCCAACGAGGAGCAGAAGGTACTGGCTAGTGGTATGGATCAGGAATTCTCTGCAAATACTTAGCAAACGGATTTTTAGGGTTTTTTGATAAAGCAAGTAAACAAAGTACGAGTAAATAAAAGACAGTAGGAATAAATGCAGCAAGTTGCCCAATCCTTTATGCAGCAAAGGACAAGCTGGTTGTATTACTTAAGATGACCAAATGTTCTCGAGGACACATGGGAAGACTGTCAAGTGCTTTCGCTTTATATAGTTGATTAATCTTCTCTAGCTTGCTAAGTGTTGTGTGGGTGAACCTGTGCTAATGTACCGCCCCATCCAAGACTAATACATACTTGTGATTATACCCCTTGCAAACATCCGTAAGTACAAGAAAGTAATTAAGGTAGAAACCTAACCACAACTTTAAACTCTAAGACCCTTACGTCCCTTGTGCAATGGTTTTCTAACGGGGGTTCAGGTTTCTGTCACTCCGGCAACCCCTACGATTAGTATCCAAATACACAATGCATTCCCCTAGGCCCATATAGGTAAAGTGTCATGTAGTCGACGTTCACATGACACCACTAGAAGAAGTACACCACAACTTAAATAACAATCTATTGAATCTTTCTCAACGTAACTCCACTACTAACAACAAGACTTCTCCCATGTCCTCAAGAACAAAACGAACTACTCACAAGACATCATATGGATCATGATCAGAGATGGAATAATGATGTATAACAATCTGAACATAAACAATAATTCAATGGCTCACTCAATAGCATCAACTACAAAGAGTAATCCACACCGGGAAAGTTTCCCCTATGAACTATGTAAGATTCAACGCAATTGCTACAACAATATGGAGATGGTGACGAGGGTGATGATGGTGATGATGATGATGATGATCTCGATGAAGTCCAGCTTGATGGTGGTGTTGATGGCGACGATCTCTTCTCTCCGGGAAGGAATTCCCCCGGCAGAAATCTGTCTGCCGGAGAGATCTTTCTCTCTCGGTATTTTCCGCCCCGCAGAGGCGGCGGAATCTTTCTATGGTCGCTCCCCGAGTCTTAGGGTTTCGGAAGGATGATATACGCCAGAGGGGAGAGGCTGGAGTGGGCCAGGGTGGCCACACCACCTCCTGGCGCGGCCTAGGGCCGCCCGCGCCATGGGGTGGTGTGGGCCCCCTGTGGCCCATCTCCACTCCATCTTTTGGCTTTCTTTGTCTTCTGGAAAAATAGGATTTTCCGTATATTTTTTCGGATTTTTTGATCTTCGCGAATTTTGCCTCCAAACAGCACATTTTCCATCAAAATCTTGACTACAGCGGTCCATGCTCCAAAAGTCATCAACCATGCAAAAATAGATGAAATAACATAAGTATCACCTCTCAATATGAAATATATCAATGAATAATAGTGAATTAAGACATAGAATAATGATGCAAAATGGACGTATCACTTGGCAAGATAGGTCCTTAGCCAGAGCACTCTGTGCGGCTCCACCATGCGAACAAAACTCATGCCCGGAACTTTGTTGTCCACCCTGGGCGGCTCCACCG
This sequence comes from Avena eriantha, assembly GCA_910589775.1. Taxonomy (NCBI): domain Eukaryota; kingdom Viridiplantae; phylum Streptophyta; class Magnoliopsida; order Poales; family Poaceae; genus Avena; species Avena eriantha. The sequence continues at coordinate 519,175,791 of OU342745.1, forward strand.
TCCGAGCAAAACTCTCCATTGTTGTACGTTCAGCAAGTGGTACCTAAAAGTATGTGGAAGCATTAACCTTGTATTCTATTATCTTTGGTTTTCAGCTTAAAATACTTCACATTTTGGGCTCAGAAATATGATAAAATCGTATAAAATGATGAAATATTCACTTTAGTCTGAAATATTCACTTTAGTCTGTTGTTCAATATTGCTCATTGAGGACAAAAACTTGGTTCATTATTTTTGCTAAGCTTAAAATATAAAATATTTGAACCTAAAATTTTACACGGTGTTAGAACATATAGTAGGCTACACCCAAGTATTTGTTTTTCAGAATTGTTTTGAAACTTCCCAAAGGTTAACAAAGGGCTCCGTGGATCCTAGGATCCACCACGCCGCACTTGGGTGGGTGTGTGTGTGGGGGGGGGGGGAATTCAATTGTAAAAGAGATATGTAAATACACTATCAGAATAATGAAGCGGCAAACAGACCAAACCGGTACGTAAAGTCGTCAGGGGAGAATGAGAGAAAACCCATCTAGGGTTCCGCACCCCTCTTCGGCGATGTCCCCGGTCCGCTCTACCTCCAGCGGCCCTAGGTCCTTGGAGGTGTAGTGGACCATGGTCACTCGCTGGCGGGAGGTTTTTCGTTCTTTGATTAGCATGTTTATAGTGTTTTCTTTGGGATGTTAAGACGATGGCTGCATCATGAAGTCATCTAGCACCAACGAATGACGCGTGGAGTCGTTTGCCCGGCGGATCTCCCAGTTTTCTGTCCATTTTCGTCTTCGTAGGATTGTTTTCAGGTCAGTCTCTTTCGATCTATTGTCATCATTGGCGATGGTTGCTGCTCTAGTGCGCTAGTCCTTTATGGGTTTCGCACGATGACTTTCCGTCTTTCTAATACAACAAGCTCTATTACGACAAGATTTGCTCGGCTCCGATGATGGAGGGGCGAGGACGACAGCGCGACTTTGGCTGGTGCTAGTGTTTGTTGTCATCGCTAGATCCAATGACCTACTTATAATTTTTGTTACTATTGGATCTCTTTGTACTGTTGTTGATAATTATTAATAGATCGGTAGATTTTCGCAAAAACTAATAATAATGAAGCGGTGACTGGATCTTCATAACGAACAACGTTGTTCTGCCAAAATGGACCGTGGTCCAGCTCACATGGGCCGTACGCACGCAACACACATGCCAGGAAGAAGGAAGGCAAATGTTATATCCCGTCCGCAACGTAGTGCCGTACACAGGCCCCCCTCTGGTGGGCCCGCTAATCTTTCTTCAGTTTTTTCTTTGGTTCTCTTTTTTCTCTTTTTATTTTCTGCATTTTGATTTTGAATGGTTCAGATTATGGAAAATTGTTTAAGTTTTTTTTTAAAAAAATTCACATATTTGTTTTCATGATTTTTGAATTTGGTCCTGATTTTTCAAAAAAATGTTTATGCATTTTTAAGTCATGCCCTCTCCGTTTGAAAATAAGTGACATAGATTTGTCTAGATTAGCGTGTATCTATGCACTAAAACATGTCTTGATACATGCAAATATAGATAAATACAAGTTATTTATATCCCGACGAATGGAGTAATTTTTTAAAATATGTTCATGATTTTTGATAATTATTACAATTTTTTAATGTTCACTACTCATGAAATCACTATTTAATTCATTTTTTGAACTACTATATTAGTATAGAAATATATGTTTCTTTCATTTACTAAACATACTGGTTTTCTCACATGTAGAAATTTAGTACGGGGCTCTCATTTCCTCCATACATTTCTCTCTCCTCCATGTTTGTTGAGAGTGAAAGGATAGAGATGTCGTCTAAAGGGGGTGAATAGGCAATTTCAAAACTATTACGGTTTTGCCTTGATAGAATGCGGAATTAAACTAACGTTTATTTTACAAGCGTAAAACCTAAATACACTAGGCTCAACTAAGTGCACCAACAACAAGATAAGCTAAGCAAGATAGCACAAGATAAATATACCACAAGTGATAAGCAAGTTATAAGTACTTCAAGCTCGATGGCTATCACAAGGAAAGTAATCTCGAGTATAGAGATAACCGAGGCACGCGGAGACAAAGATGTATTCATGTGTTCCCTTACAAGTAAGGTACGTCACGTTAGAGAGGTGTGGGATTCCACGAAGGATTTCCCAACGCCACGAAGGCACACCTTCTTCTCCGAGTCTATCCCACGAAGGAATAGGCTCTTTCCTTATGGCTAACTTTTCCTCCACTCCGGAGATGGAAATCTCCACAACCACTTCACAAGCTCCACGAAGGAGAAGCCCGGGTCTCTTCACAATCTTCCACGAAGAGGACACCGCGTCACCAACCGCCAAGCCAACTAGGAGGTCACCCTCCAAGAGCAACAAGCTCATGGTCTCTCACTCGAACAAATCGTAGTGGAGAGCTCAACATTTATGCAAGAATGCAAAGCAAGAACACCAAGGGCATTCAAATCCCTCACTCTCAAATCCCACCAAAGCAACAAGTGCTAGGGAGCAATTAGAGAGGAAGAACAATGGTGGAAGTCAACCAATGACTTCAAGATCTAGATCCAAAGGGTTCCCCTCACTTAGAGGAGGAACTGATTGGTGGGGATTGTAGATCTAGATCTCCTCTTCCAAAGCCTTCAAAAAGATGCAAGAATCATAGGAGGGAAGGGAGAGGAAGCAAGCTCAAGAGGGTCAACAATGGAGGTCAATTTCAGGCTCAAGAACACCCAAAAACGTTGGGGGAAGAACCCCCTTTTATAGGGAAAAGCAAATATGGCCGTTGGAGAGAAAACAGCGAAAACTCGGTTCCAAAGTCGGTTGGACCGGCCCCAGAACCGGGAAACTCGATCCCCAGGCCAGAGGACCGACCTACAAACCGAAATACCTCTGTTTGCCAACCTGGAATAGACTCGGTCGTGAAAACCGGAAAATCCGGTCTACCGGAGCTGGAACCGGACCGTCCGGTGTGGGGCTCGGTTGCACCGGATCCACAACCGGATGAAACTGACTTCACGAAAAACGCAATAACTTTTGTATCCGGACTCCGATTTCGATGATCTTGGGCTTGTTTTGACAAGGACAACAAGCTCTACAATATGGTGCATGAAAGCATCATAGTCCAACAAAGGAAGATAGAACCGAATGAGGAAAGGCATGGAGCCTCCTTAAGAGAAGAACCGGTAAAACCTTCAAAGTCGAAAACGCCATATAAGATGCATACGAATTCCGTTTTCGATGAACTTAGGCTTGTTGAAGAGCTAGCAACAAGCTCAAGAACCTCACATAGAGAAAATACCAAGAAGCAACAAAATAGGAAGATGCAAAGTATGCCAAGGATTGAGCTCCCTACGACGATGTGATCAAGTTACCCAACTGAAAGCCCCTCTTGATAGTGCGGCTATCTATCCTATAACCCGGTCTCCCAACAACCACCTTGAGACCGGTAAAAGGAAAACCTAGCAAGGCCATACCTTTGCCTTGCGCATCCTGCTTGATCTTGATGACAACGCTTCAAGCTCCATCCAAGCCGGAATGCACCACTTGATCATTGTTGCTTCGTGAAGACTCATAATTTGCTCCCCCATACATCACTATGGGATAGCTTCATTAAGACATGTCTTCACATGTCCATTATCACCAATATGGACGGAAAGCTTCAAGCAAATGATCTTCTCGAGATGCTTATCTTGAACTTGCCCTTCTCAACCTTGATGGCGATCACCACTTGATGCCATCCTCTCATGGGCTATTGAGATCTTCACTTTTGAAACATGCCCATGGAAAGATACATATCCCATATATAAAACACAAAGGAACATATATAATGGGTTAGTTCATGATGCATAAATGACAAGGCTTACCACACCACAAGATCCATGTGGTACATTCTTTATGCTTCATGTGTTGACCAACTTGAAATCACTCTTCACTCTTTGCATTGGTCAACCAGTGTCTTCTCATGCTCCATCTCAATATCTTGAGGTACATAAGGAACTCTTCATTTGATTACATTTTCTAAATCTTAGTCAACCATAGCTCAACTAATGAGGCTATCATGACACCGGATTAGAGCCATATCTTGAATTCTTCTATTGAGATCACACTCTCAAGATCTTGAACATATCATATTCTTCTCTTCAATTTGATGATCCTGATGCCAAAACTCAAGGTATATCTTTATCTTCATGGCATCCATACTTGAATCCAACACATGAACTACAAGCATGACCTATGGAATATTCCTTCATATAAAACTCAATGAAAACATTAGTCCATAGGGATTGTCATTAATCACCAAAACCACACATAGGGGCAATTACCCTTTCAATCTCCCCCATTTTGGTAATTGATGACAATCACAACAAGAGGGTTTATATAAAGAATATTAGAAACAAGTACGCAACTTATTCGAGAATAAGTTATATACAAGAGGTTGTATTTGATATGGTTATGTAACACAAAGATACTAGCCCATATCAAAATTGCTTCTGCTCACACAAACTACAACTAATGCAAGAGATGTGAGTAGAACCAACATATATAGAGCAAACTCCCCCCACAATATATGCACGTGTGATGAACTTGAATTTCATTGCATACATTGTCAAGCATAACCTTTGGGAGAGTTTCCACTATATATATTCAACCATGCAATACATAATAAAGATGAAATGCATGAAAGGCAAACACTTAAGAACAAACCAATCTTAAGTAGAAAAACCATTTCCCTTAAAACCCTCTAACCTTCTCCCCCATTGACAATAAGTGCCAAAATGGATGACAAAGTTAGAAAGCCAATATAGTTCAAGTTCCTCCCAAGGTGTGCATTTCTCATAGTATGAGTGAAATTATATGCACATATCCAATGACGGATACTTGGAGGAAATCAACTATATTGAGGATCAAATATTGCTAAAAAGATAACAAGGTGAAGAAACTTCAACGGATGAAGCAAGCAATCAAAATATCCAAATAATCAAATGGACAAATAGTGATCTAAATGAAATAAGGAAGCTCCCCAAGGTGTGTGCATAAATGAGTTGTTTAATTTGAATACAATATGCATAAGCATGGAATCCTCACTTCCTCTATATCATTTAGAACACAACCAAGATACAAGGAGTAGAGATATAAATCAATACACTTGTCAAGACAAGCTTAAGTCCAAAAGAAACCAAATATGAGATATGAGTGCGCGAAGATGCAATAAAAGTAAACCGAGCACTCATAAATCAAGACCTTACCAAAACCATTAAAAACTGAGCGGATAAGTGAGATGGTTGGCAAAAGGCGAGGATATCAAGGCGAGAGATTAACACTCTTGTGTATATAAGTCTCTAATTGGGAAAACATGAGAATAATCCACAAGGAAACATCCACACATAAGAGGTTAATAAAGATAAGAAAACATGATATCCAAGAGGAAGTCATAAGATATACCAAAAAATGATATTTTGCTTAAGTGAATATATATAGCCTATGGCTCTATTTTCTCTTATGGTATATCAATGAACTTCACCGAAGAAAAAAAGAAAACCTCAAAAACATCACAACTAACACTAAGGGAACTAATGCTAGTTGGGATATTTTGAGAAAGGCAACAAGTATCAAAAGGAAGGATTCAATGCAATTTCAACAATATTGCACATGAGAGTACCTTGATGAATTGATATGCAATAAATTGCTAGAAGGCATTGGGATTGGTGAATCATGAACATGATTTTATATACTCCCCATTATATGCATCATCTCAAATTACTCACATAAGCAATAAGGATAGAAAAGTCTTTCAAAGATCCTTGCAAGAACCGCAACATTTACAAACAAATAAATTTATGCCAAGATGCAACCTACAAGAGATTGGATGGAAGAATAGTACGCATGAATACGATACTTGTTACCGAGATAGCAATGGTATGATGTAGTAGATAAGAATTCTTCGACCATCCTAGCTTGGCTCCAATTATAATGTGGTGACAACACCTTTCTTATAGACAATACAAGCATCCATTGCATCTCCAATGTACCTAAAACAACATTCAAGTACATCTTGGCCCCCAGACTTATTGGGTCCAAAGTGGTTAGACTAACCACAACACATAGGACATACTCCATAAATATGTGTGCATATTTAGAGATGAAATTTGAATTTCATGCACATCATAGCCGTTTAAGGATTTGATGAAGTATACCCTATATATTGGATCAAAGAAAGAAAAACATGATATAAGATATACATTTAGTAAACATGCATGCACGAGACTTTCAAGAACCAACAAAGATATAATTGAAGGGTTACGGGTAGGCTACACTAGCGTAAAATCAAAATTTTCTACCGCGTCAACCAGGAATACTATTGTCATAGATCACGGGATTACCGCTAGACGCGCAGGTGCGGAACTCGATGAAGCACGTTGCGGCAGTGTAGATGTTCTACGTCTCCTCCTCGTCCTCGTCCCACGAGCAGCTCCCCTTTGCGCGGCTCGTCCAAGTGCTACAGATGCAGCACCTCCGAGGTATCCACACGTCCGGAGTGGAAGCCGTCACACGCCAGACTGCTAGGTCTGCGCGTGCAACACAGGCGGAAGAGGAGTGGCGGCTGGGTGGAATGCTCTCTCCTTTTCAGCTCTCCTCACTCCCTCTTATATAGGCATCCCTGGTGGGCTTCTACATTAGCAGCCCATTAGCAGCCTAAGCCTGGTCTAATTCGGATCCAATCCTCATTAGGCTTCCAGCCCCTAAAGTGTGTGACCCTATAGGTTCATACACGTATAGACATGACGCGAGTACACTTACTCCGTCAATAGTTGGTAGCGGCCTCTAGCAAGACGTGCCAACTCCTAAACGCATATAAAGATAATTCGGACGAACCATCACAAGGTTGAGTACATGTCTTTCCCTTTGCCTCACGATATTTGGTCTAGCTCTAAGCTGACCTCTCTTTCTCGATACTGTGATTCAGAATCCCTTTACTAGGTTAACTCTTAACCATATGTAGCACGGCCATGCATTTCTGGATCCGATCACTCGAGGGGCCCAGAGATATCTCTCTCAAGTAGAGAGGGGCAAATCCCATCTTGATTGACCGATGCCTTGCAGCATGTATCAGGACAAACCCGAAAGCTACCTTTATAACTACCCAGTTACGGAGTAGTGTTTGATAGCCCCAAAGTAGGTCGATCCACATCTCAAGTACATGCGACAATCTCAGGTCTAAGGACAAAACGTACACGATGTGTAGAGAGAGCTGCAAGTATTATTGCTAGTCTCATGTTGGGTCAGTCCAACCCCATGTTCATAACATGTGTCCACATCATTGGTTTGACATCTCTATGTCAATGACTTGCGAAACATAGTCATTAACCAATCGATGTGCTAGTCTAATATTCACGTGTGTCCTCGCATGAACTCCGACTAGGGACAATTATTAGATAACCATACAAGTAAAGAGTTTCACAAACAATTCACATAATTGCCAATCAATACAAGTTGCCTGGTATATGGATATTCAAGGAACATTATAATAACTCATGGATACACATGAAATACAATCATCTCTATGATTGCCTCTAGGGCATATTTCCTTCAGTCTCCCACTTGCACTAGAGTCAATCTAGATAGTATCTAATACCTATTGCTCTTGTGTGCGCTTCATGCGCAGGCTGCGGGAGTGGCTTAGTCAAGGGATCGGCAACATTTGAGTCCGTATGTATTTTGCATAACATGACACTACCTTCATCAATGAACTCACGAATCAGATGGTAGCGCATGCGAATATGTTTGTTCTTTTGGTGCTGTCTAGGTTCTTTGGCTTGTGCAATAGCACCATTGTTGTCACAATAAACGTCCAAGGGATTGGACGAGCCTTGAACCACACCAAGAGCGATCAGGAAATTCCTAATCCAAACAGCTTCCTTTGCAGCCTCCGAGGCAGCAATATATTCAGCTTCTGGTTAAGAGGAGGCCACTGTATCTTGCTTGGAACTTTTCCAGCTCATAGCACCACCATTCATGACAAACACATAACCTGATTGCGATTTCGAGTCATCTGAGTCATTAAGGTAACTCGCATCTGTGTAACCCTTTACACTGAGTTCAACCTCACCTCCATAAACTAGGAACATATCCTTAGTCCTTCTCAAGTACTTAAGGATATTCTTTACCGCTGTCTAGTGAATCTCACCTCGATCAGCCTGGTATCTGCTCGTAACACTTAGAGCATAGGAAACATCTGGGCGAGTACATGTCATTGCATACATGATGGATCCAATAGCCGAAGCATATGGAACCCTACTCATGCGTTCTCGCTCATCAGTGGTCGAAGGACACTGAGTCTTGCTGAGTTTAATGCCGTGAGACATGGGCAAGAACCCCTTCTTAGCCTCTTCCATGCTGAACCGTTTCAACACTTTGTCAATGTACGTACTCTGGCTTAATCCAATTAGCCTCCTTGATCTATCTCTATAGATCTTGATACCCAGAATATATGCCGCTTCTCCCAAGTCCTTCATAGAAAAACTATTTTTCAATGAGGTCTTAACAGACTCGAGCATAGGAATGTCATTTCCAATCAATAATATGTCATCCACATATAAGATTAGAAACACAAGTGATTTCCCATTTTCTTTCTTATACACACAAGGTTCTTGTTCGTTTTTGGTGAAGCCAAACTCCTTTACAACTTCATCAAATCGAATGTTCCAACTCCGAGATGCTTGCTTCAGCCCATAAATAGACTTTTGAAGTTTGCATACCTTTCCAGCATTGTTTGGATCGACAAAACCTTCGGGCTGCATCATATACACGTCCTCAGAAAGGATTCCATTTAAGAAAGCCGTCTTGACATCCATCTGCCATATCTCATAATCGAAATGTGCAGCAATGGCTAGAATGATCCGTATAGATTTAAGCATCGCTACGGGTGAGAAAGTCTCGTCGTAGTCAACTCCTTGAACTTGTCGAAAACCTTTTGCAACAAGTCGAGCTTTATGGATGTGAACATTTCCATCCATATCAATCTTCTTCTTATAGATCCACTTGCACTCGATGGCTTTAAAACCATCAGGCAGGTCAACCAAGTTCCAAACTTGATTGTCTCCCATGGACTCTATCTCGGATCTCATGGCAATCAGCCATTTCTCAGAGTCTGGGTCCACCATCGCTTCTGCATAGGTCGCAGGCTCATCATTGGCTAACAATAATAACTCTCGCGCTTCGCGGAGCCTCGCCGACCTTCGTGGTTGTGGTGCTTCTATTGCCACGGGTTCCTCAACTTGTTCTGCTACAATAGCATCACTCGTAGAAGCATCCCCGACTGGCTCATCTTGAACTTCTTCAAGTCGCACCGACCTTCCACTCGTTCCCTTTGTGAGAAACTCTTTCTCTAGGAAAACACTGCTACGAGCGACAAACACTTTGCCCTCTTCTCGGTTGTAGAAGTAATACCCTAAGGTTTCCCTTGGGTATCCCACAAAAATGCACTTATCCGATTTGGGTGTTAGCTTGTCCGACTGAAGTTGCTTGACAAATGCATCACAACCCCAAATCTTTAGAAAAGACAAACTGGGATTCTTTCCAGTCCACATCTCATATGGTGTCTTAACTACGGATTTAGATGGTACCCTATTTAGTGTGAAAGCTGCTGTTTCTAGCGCGTAACCCCAAAATGATAATGGTAAGTCCGACTGGCTCATCATCGATCGAACCATGTCCAACAAAGTTCGATTACGCCGTTCAGAGACCCCGTTTCTTTGAGGCGTTCCGGGCGGCGTGAGCTGTGGAACAATTCCGCAACTCTTAAGATGATTGCTAAACTCGTGACTCAAATATTCACCTCCGCGATCAGATTGCAAGGCCTTTATTTTCTTGCCACGTTGATTCTCTACCTCATTTTGAAACTCTTTGAACTTTTCAAAAGTTTCAGACTTATGCTTCATCAAGTAGACATTGCCATATCTACTGAAATCATCAGTGAAAGTAATGAAGTAGTGATATCCTCCTCTGGCTGTCGTGCTCATTGGTCCACATACATCAGTATGTATGAGTTCCAACAAGTCTGTCGCTCTCTCGGGAAACCCCGTAAAAGGCGTCTTGGTCATCTTTCCAAGTAAACAAGCTTGACATGTCTCGTATGATTCAAAATCAAACGAAGTTAGAAGACCATCACCATGGAGCTTCTTCATGCGCTTTTCACTTATATGCCCCAAACGACAATGCCATAGATAGGTAGGACTCAAATCATTTGGCCGAAGCCTTTTAGCACTAACATTGTAAACACATGCATTATCAAGATTTAAAATAAATAACCCATTCACAATGGGAGCATCAGCCACAAACATAGCATTCTTAGAGATTACACAACCATTGTTTGTACTCGCGAATGAATAACCATCCCTCATCAAACATGAAGGTGATAAAATGTTTCGACCCATACTAGGAATGTAATAACAATTATTCAACTCCATGATAAATCCTGACGGAAGGTGAAGTTGCATGACGCCGACGAACAATGCAGCAACCCTTGCTTTATTTCCGACGCGAAAATCCACTTCGCCTTTTTGCACTTCTCTAGTCCTTATTAGCCCCTGCATCGAATTGCAAATATGAGCAACCGATCCGGTATCAAATACCCAAGAGTTAACATAAGAATCTGCGAGAAAAATGTCCACAACATTTACAACAAGTGTACCTGAGTGGGAAGTACTCTTACTTCCACTTTTCTTCAAAGAAGCCTGGTACTTGCTGTAGTTTCTCTTCCAGTGGCCATATTCGTGACAAAAGAAACACTCAGTGTCTCCTGCAGGACCAGCCTTTTGCTTGGGTGCAGGGTTTGGCTTAGGGATCGTATCCTTAGCCTTGCCCTTCTTCTTCTGCCAAGAAGTGCCCTTTTTCTTGAAGCTAGGCTTGTTCTGCACAGCCATCACATGGCTATGCCCTGCACACTTCTTAATGTCACATTCTGCTGTTTTCAGCATCCCACATAATTCATTAAGGCCCCTCTCCACCCCATGCATATGGTAGTTCGAAATGAAATGCCCATAGCTAGATGGAAGAGATGCCAAAATGAAGTTAGTGGCCAACTCTTGGCCTAATGGAAAACCAAGCTTTTCCAAAGTCTGACTGTAACCAACCATTTTGATCACATGGGGGCCTACAGCTGCTCCCTCTGCCAGCTTGCATTCCACAAAGGACTTAGCGACATTGTACCTCTCAGTCCTAGCCTGAGTCTGGAACATGTCCTTAAGCGCAACGATCATATCGTACGCTTCCTGATCCTCAAACTGTTTTTGAAGATCAGGTTCCATGCATGCAAGCATAAGACAACTGACCTCAAGAGATTCATCACATGCTTTCTTGTAGGCATTCTTAAGGGTAGCAGTTGCATTATCAGCAGGTTCATCCGGGATTGGGGTATCCAGAACAGTTTCCTTTTTCTCAGCCCTGAGAACAATTCTCAGGTTACGGACCCAGTCCGAATAGTTTGTTCCATTTAGTTTATCCTTTTCAAGAATCGAACGCAAAGCAAAAGGTGATGAATTGTTCGGTGCCATTGATCTACAACAAAAAAATATGCAAAATACTAAGCCATGTAACCATGAAAGAGTAAAACATATTAAACAATTTAATAGCATATACTCCCACTTAAATCAACATCCCTCTATTGATACTAAGTGATTCAAGATCCCCAATTAACAAGTCAACTAGTGAGCTTTAGCATCACTGCTAGAAGACAAGGTAAATCGGTAAGCAACCTTTGCTAATCATATCACATATGACTCTTGTTGTTGGGTGACATCTCTATGTCAAAACTAGGCGCCCAACCTTTATGCCCCAAGGTCCTTAACTGTTAAGATGACCTTGTTAAGCTCACCAACCCTTATGCGTGCAGGTATCCGATACAAACCCATCCAGCCAAGGAAAACCGTGGCACCCTAATTTCATAGACCCACCAACGATTGTACAGGGCATAGGATGGTGCAAGGTTTGGTTGGGAGGGCATGTTTTAACTTAAACTTTGTGAGGGATCGTTCTACTTCTATCATCTAAGCATGCATAGTAGTAAAACGTATAAGAATAGCATTCACATAGATGTGATACAGTATGGCCCATTTTCTCATGGTGATCTCCATCGCCATAGAACCTGTCCACCATGATGATATCCATCTTCATGCTCTATGCGAGCCATCCTCCAAGTGATGAGTTCTCCAAGAACTAATACAAGCTATTACTCCTAACATCTAGTAATCAAAATTACATGGTATTGGGATCATCACAAGTTGGCACGCCGGCCATTACAATAATTGACAACACATATGGCTCCAGCCGTGTTGCCCAACTCACGACACGCAGGTCATAAAAAAATACATACATGCATCACATACATTTTTGGGCCATACTGATCACATAAATCCTGCAAAAACAAGTTGTGCATAGAATCGCATTCTACCGGATCATGTGAAATCGTACCACCTATGAACCTTAACGAGATACAAAAAGGGGGCTACGACTAAGGGGGGTCTAGGGGGTCTCCCCCTGCGGGGTTCGAAGGGGCAGCGCCCCTCGCGGCCCGGACATTTGTGAAAGATGAGAGATCAAATCTATACAATTTTCTTTAAGGATTTTGATCGGCAAATCAAATTTACCATAAACCGACCATAGTTCCGATTCGACCAAACTCCTTTGATCACGGTACGTCGATTCAGATCTAATTCCTGATTCGATCAATCATATTGATCTTCGCGTGATTCAGAAGGATTTATGTGTCACTGTCTACCCCGATGGCGGAAACCGACCGGTAGGGGTAAGTCGTTCGACGACCTTAGAATCACGATCACGGAAAGTAAGATCATAGATCAATCCAGAAACACCGCCATACAAACGATCATATCATTCATATCAATCTACATATCACCATATGCAAACTTCCCGAACCTATGACTGAATAGCATCGGCTCTGATACCACTGAAGGGTTACGGGTAGGCTACACTAGCGTAAAATCAAAATTTTCTACCGCGTCAACCAGGAATACTATTGTCATAGATTACGGGATTACCGCTAGACGCGCAGGTGCAGAACTCGATGAAGCACGTTGCGGCAGTGTAGATGTTCTACGTCTCCTCCTCGTCCTCGTCCCACGAGCAGCTCCCCTTTGCGCGGCTCGTCCAAGTGCTACAGATGCAGCACCTCCGAGGTATCCACACGTCCGGAGTGGAAGCCGTCACACGCCAGACTGCTAGGTCTGCGCGTGCAACACAGGCGGAAGAGGAGTGGCGGCTGGGTGGAATGCTCTCTCCTTTTCAGCTCACCTCACTCCCTCTTATATAGGCATCCCTGGTGGGCTTCTACATTAGCAGCCCATTAGCAGCCTAAGCCTGGTCTAATTCGGATCCAATCCTCATTAGGCTTCCAGCCCCTAAAGTGTGTGACCCTATAGGTTCATACACGTATAGACATGACGCGAGTACACTTACTCCGTCAATAGTTGGTAGCGGCCTCTAGCAAGACGTGCCAACTCCTAAACGCATATAAAGATAATTCGGACGAACCATCACAAGGTTGAGTACATGTCTTTCCCTTTGCCTCACGATATTTGGTCTAGCTCTAAGCTGACCTCTCTTTCTCGATACTGTGATTCAGAATCCCTTTACTATGTTAACTCTTAACCATATGTAGCATGGCCATGCATTTCTGGATCCGATCACTCGAGGGGCCCAGAGATATCTCTCTCAAGTAGAGATGGGCAAATCCCATCTTGATTGACCGATGCCTTGCAGCATGTATCAGGACAAACCCGAAAGCTACCTTTATAACTACCCAGTTACGGAGTAGTGTTTGATAGCCCCAAAGTAGGTCGATCCACATCTCAAGTACATGCGACAATCTCAGGTCTAAGGACAAAACGTACACGATGTGTAGAGAGAGCTGCAAGTATTATTGCTAGTCTCATGTTGGGTCAGTCCAACCCCATGTTCATAACATGTGTCCACATCATTGGTTTGACATCTCTATGTCAATGACTTGCGAAACATAGTCATTAACCAATCGATGTGCTAGTCTAATATTCACGTGTGTCCTCGCATGAACTCCGACTAGGGACAATTATTAGATAACCATACAAGTAAAGAGTTTCACAAACAATTCACATAATTGCCAATCAATACAAGTTGCCTGGTATATGGATATTCAAGGAACATTATAATAACTCATGGATACACATGAAATACAATCATATCTATGATTGCCTCTAGGGCATATTTCCTTCAATAATTTGGACAAAACACCAAAACATTCAAGAAGGCATACAAGGTGTGACAAAACACATTTGTTGTCCAAACTATATCAGAGAATCAAATCAACACAAGATTTGTTCAACAAAGTTCAACAAATGAACCAAGCAAAAACTATTGAGCATAAAAGATGAGATAAAAACATAAATGCTCAAATATTTATCTCATTCAAGAAAATAACATAGAGAAGAAAGAATGAGATAACAAACTCCCAAAAGAGTAAGGTTTCAAAAAATAAACCAAACTCTTAACACTTTTCACAATGGCACAAGGTTCCAAGAAGAAAAGGGTTGTCTTCCACTAAAAGCACATTTGATAATAATCAAAAACACCACCAAAGAGATGTTCAAAATCCAAGGAAAACAAAGGGAGCTACAACAATTTTTGGAAAGAAAAAAGGCAATAGGAGGTGAACTCCAAGGTGAAGATAATCCACAAATTCTACCACACCCAAGTATATCAATTGTCAAAGACAATGAGTGTATTGGAATTTATTTCTGGTGGTATATTGCACATATATTAAAGATAAATCTTCACAATAAAAAGCATAGGATAGGAAATAAAAATATTAAGCACTATGCAAAGATAGAGATTCTTGATAGCTTCAACTAGTCACACAATCATGCAAAGCAATGATTAGAATAACTTGAAGCAAATGGTCTCCCAAATAAGATATAGAGATATGCATTTGAGGAAGGCCACACCAAGAATTTCTTACTCAAGCAAAGACCAAAAAGATGAGAAATAAAAGCTTCTAACAAAAAATAGGATCTTGTTTGAGCAAACATGCCACCTAGATACAAGATAATCAACAATATCAACTCCAAGTGGCACCACCTCATATGTTCACATTTCCTAGGATTGTGATATGCAAAAGAAGAATATTACTCCCCCATAATGTGGTATTCTATTTTTTTCTTAATAAGAGGGAAAAGAACCTCAACTAGAGATAATTAATGGACATTTAGAATTTGAATTTCTCATGAGTATGACACACCACATAGTGACTAGATAAGCTTGCAATATCAATACTAAGTGGTGGTACTCATGTACACACATTTTAATGTTTGAGGGATGTGCTTTTGCATATCACTCTCCCAAAATGGGATGTTCCATTAATCACTCAAAAAGAGCCAAAAAAGATATCATCAAGTTGCATTAGAGGTTCAAAGCAAAACACACAAGTAAATGATGTGCCAAACACATAGACATACTTGAATACACAAAATAATCAAGCATGCGGCACAACAAATACAAACACATACTTGGTACAAAACCAAAACATGTAAAGGGGCAAGTAACTTACAATATAAAAGATTTGAGTTCGAGTTACCGCAAAGAGGCACATTGGGTATATGGTAGGGAGATGATAATCCTTATAACTTGGATTTATAAAATATAATATATGAAGATCCCTTAATTCTTCATGAGTTAGCCAAGTCTCCAAGACCCTCCAATAACACCTATTGATCAAGTTTGAGCTTGTTGGTCCCCAACCAAGTTGGGTCCTAAGAGGTTACTCACAATAGGCTTGGCAACCCAAATGGTTCGTTTCTTGATACCACTTTGAGTTCCAACAAACTTGGCAAACACATTGCCATCCTTATCCTTCCCAAGAGAATAATAATCATCAAAAATGATAGGGTTAGATAAGGTACCATTTGAACATGAAGAGGCCAAGTGCCCCTTCTCACGACATATGTAGCAACAAGTGCTCCCCTTTCTCTTCTTTATTGATTTATTGTCTTGGGGAGCCTTATCTTGATTCTTCTTGGGAAGTGGCCTAGCTTCAACTTGAGGTTAAGATTGGGCTTGATCTTGACCCTGTGGTCGCTTCCCTTGTTGCTTATCATTCAAGTGTTTTTTCTTCAATGGACAAGATCTTACATGATGTCCTACAACCTTGCACTTGAAGCAAATAATCTTAGACGAATTCTTGACTTGGTCTTGGCTCTTCTTGTTGTTGCTCTTGGACTTGTTCTTGTTATTGGAGTTGAATCCAAGTCCACTTTTATCATTGGGGCATTTTTGCACACTCAAAATATTATCGAGTGTGGATTTACCTTCATGACTCTTTTCCAAGTCTTTCTTCAAAGAAGTGACTTGGGCCTTGAGCTCTTTGATTTCCTCTACATGGTTAGTATAAATAGAGGTACTGGAGGAAGTGGAAGCTTCATTGTTAGAGCAACAAGGCAAAGCAAGTAATCTAACACAAGTTTTATCAATAGTATGACCAGAAGGATCACTAGGACTAGCACATGGCAAAATAGCATTTTGAGTAGAAGTTGTGCTAATGTCTAAATGAGGCTCACAAGATGTTACCTTAGTGATACTTGCCTCACGAGCTAACTTTAGCCCATCATAGGAGATTAGAAGATCATTATGAGAGGCCAAGAGCTTTTCATGACTTTCTTCCAATTTCCCATAATTGCTAGTTAGCAACTCAAGTTGAGCCCTTAGCTCAACATTCTCCTTTAGGGTAGATGCTTCACAAGAAGTAGAGTTAGTAGCACTAGCATCATTAATAGATTTTTTCTTTTCAAGCTCATAAGATTCAATTTTTTGTACGAGGAGACAATTAGTGTGCTTCTCCTCGGAAATCTCTTGCTTAAGGAGATTGAATCTCCGACTCCCATCATCAAGTTGGAACTCCAACTCCTCTATGGTTTCCGTTTGTTTAGTTATGGTGTCCATAACGTGTTTGATACAAGCAACGGCCTTATTATTACCACGAAGAGAGGTACACAAAAAGGTCAGCTCAAGCACAAGAGCTCTAGTATCCTCATCAAGGTCATCATCACTATCATAATTATCATTGCTATTATATAGAGAAGATATCTTGGGATCCAAAGTAGGAGATACCTTTGATCCTCTTGCCATAAGGCACATGTGACCACGGGAGGATGAAGATGAGGATATTCTTGAATCTTCATTCATGATTGTGTCTTGCTCCATAGGGTGTTTGATTTCCTCTGCATTGCTAGATACACAAATAGAGGAAATAGAAGCATTTTGTTTATTGGAACAAGACAAATCAAGCATATCATCTACACTAGTACTCAAATAATTTCTAGACAATATGCAAGGACTAGCAACACAAGGGGATATATAATTATCGTTGCAACAAGTGCTTAAGTCCAAACTCTCTACACCACTAGCATTTATAGAACATGAATCATTGGTGTAAAGAGAACCACTACCATCATTACATATGATTTCTCCACTCACCATGCCATTACCTTATGACTTGTCACATGTAGGTGAAGTGGAGGGAATTGAAATCTCATCGCGGCCGGAGGTGGAAGCCAGTTGGAGCTCTTCATGATGTGAAGGACAAGAGAGCTCTCAGAGATACCATCGACCCTATGAGAAATGGACCCACCAAATATATTTTTAAGCTTGGTCCAAATCTCATGAGATGACTTGCGCTTTACATTTGTCAAGAACAAATTAACTATGGGGCTCAAAGAGAAAATAAGCTCATTGATACTTGAGCTTCGAGATGTAAATTTTTCTCATCCTCTAAAGATAGATTTTGAGGATCCATCGGAGAAGAAAAACCTACATCTAGAAATCGCTCAATATTTGGACACAAGGTCCAAAGATTACAAAGCAAGCAATTTCTCCACAAAATATAATTTGTGCCATCAAAGATAATTGTGTCATTGTGCACTATACTACTAGCCGACATCTTTACACTCTAGGCGGTGAAGCCTAAATAAGGAGAGACCTTGCTCTGATACCAATTGAAAGGATAGAGATGTCGCCTAGTGGGGGGTGAATAGGCAATTTCAAAACTATTACGGTTTTGGTTTGATAGAATGCGGAATTAAACTAACGTTTATTTTACAAGCACAAAACCTAAATACACTAGGCTCAACTAAGTGCACCAACAACAAGATAAGCTAAGCAAGATAGCACAAGATAAATATACCACAAGTGATAAGCAAGATATAAGTACTTCAAGCTCGATGGCTATCACAAGGAAAGTAAGCTCGGCTATAGAGATAACCGAGGCACGCGGAGACAAAGATGTATTCATGTGTTCCCTTACAATTAAGGTACGTCATGTTGGAGAGGTGTGGGATTCCACGAAGGATTTCCCAACGCCACGAAGGCTCACCTTCTTCTCCGAGTCTATCCCATGAAGGAATAGGCCCTTTCCTTATGGCTAGCTTTTCCTCCACTCCGGAGATGGCAAGCTCCACAACCACTTCACAAGCTCCACGAAGGAGAAGCACAGGTCTCTTCACAATCTTCCACGAAGAGGACACCGCGGCACCAACCGCCAAGCCAACTAGGAGGTCACCCTCCAAGAGCAACTAGATCACGGTCTCTCACTCGAACAAATCGTAGTGGAGAGCTCAACACTTATGCAAGAATGCAAAGCAAGAACAGCAAGGGCATTCAAATCCCTCACTCTCAAATCCCACCAAAGCAACAAGTGCTAGGGAGGAATTAGAGAGAAAGAACAATGGTGGAAGTCAACCAATGACTTCAAGATCTAGATCCAAAGGGTTCCCCTCACTTAGAGGAGGAATTGATTGGTGGGGATTGTAGATCTAAATCTCCTCTTCCAAAGCCCTCAAAAAGATGCAAGAATCCTAGGAGGGAAGGGAGAGGAAGCAAGCTCAAGAGGGTCAACAATGGAGGTCAATTTCGGGCTCAAGAACACCCAAAAACGTTGGGGGAAGAACCCCCTTTTGTAGGGAAAAGCAAATATGGCCGTTGGAGAGAAAACAGCGAAAACTCGGTTCCAAAGTCGGTTGGACCGGCCCCAGAACCGGGAAACTCGATCCCCAGGCCGGAGGACCGACCTACAAACCGAAATACCTTTGTTTTCCAACCCGGAATAGACTCGGTCGCGAAAACCAGAAAATCCGGTCTGAGATCCGGTCTACCGGAGCTGGAACCGGACCGTCCGGTGTGGGGCTCGGTTGAACCGGATCCACAACCGGGATGAAACTGACTTCACGAAAAACGCAATAACTTTTGCATCCGGACTCCGATTTCGATGATCTTGGGCTTGTTTTGACGAGGACAACAAACTCTACAATATGGTGCATGAAAAGATCATAGTCCAACAAAGGAAGATAGAACCAAATTAGGAAAGGCATGGAGCCTCCTTAAGAGAAGAACCGGTAAAACCTTCAAAGTCAAAAACGCCATATAAGATGCATACGAATTCCGTTTTCGATGAACTTGAGCTTGTTGAAGAGCTAGCAACAAGCTCAAGAACCTCACATAGAGAAAATACCAAGAAGCAAAAAAATAGGAAGATGCACAGTATGCCAAGGATTGAGCTCCCTACGACGATGTGATCAAGTTACCCAACTGAAAGCCCCTCTTGATAGTGCGGCTATCTATCCTATAACCCGATCTCCCAACAACCACCTTGAGACCGGTAAAAGGAAAACCTAGCAAGGCCATACCTTTTCCTTGCGCATCCCGCTTGATCTTGATGACAACGCTTCAAGCTCCATCCAAGCCGGAATGCACCACTTGATCATTGTTGCTTCGTGAAGACTCATAATTTGCTCCCCCATACACCACTATGGGATAGATTCATTAAGACATGTCTTCACATGTACATTATCACCAATATGGACGGCAAGCTTCAAGCAAATGATCTTCTCGAGATGCTTATCTTGAACTTGTCCTTCTCAACCTTGATGGAGATCACCACTTGATGCCATCCTCTCATGGGCTATTGAGATCTTCACTTTTGAAACATGCCCATGGAAAGATACCTATCCCATATATAAAACACAAAGGAACATATATAATGGGTTAGTTCATGATGCATAAATGACAAGGCTTACCACACCACAAGATCCATGTGGTACATTCTTTATGCTTCATGTGTTGACCAACTTGAAATCACTCTTCACTCTTTGAATTCGTCAACCAGTGTCTTCTCATGCTCCATCTCAATATCTTGAGGTACATAAGGAACTCTTCATTTGATTACA
The DNA here is from genome assembly GCA_910589775.1 of Avena eriantha. Lineage (NCBI taxonomy): Eukaryota > Viridiplantae > Streptophyta > Magnoliopsida > Poales > Poaceae > Avena > Avena eriantha. Next base: position 519,196,054 of record OU342745.1, read on the forward strand.
TTCTCTAAATCTTAGTCAACCATAGCTCAACTAATGAGGCTATTATGACACCGGCTTAGAGCCATATCTTGAATTCTTCTATTGAGATCACACTCTCAAGATCTTGAACATATCATATTCTTCTCTTCAATTTGATGATCCTGATGCCAAAACTCAAGGTATATCTTTATCTTCATGGCATCCATACTTGAATCCAACACATGAACTACAAGCATGACCTATGGAATATTCCTTCATATAAAACTCAATGAAAACATTAGTCCATAGGGATTGTCATTAATCACCAAAACCACACATAGGGGCAATTACCCTTTCAGAGAGTCCCATCAATATCCCCAGCTCTCCCCTCCCTCTTCTCCAGCGCCGCCGCCTTCCCGAGGCGATGGGAGGGGCGAGGCCGGTCCTCTCTACATAGTAGTAGTAGTACTAGTAGTTCTACCGTTTGGTTTGCCTATGTGAAGTATGGCGATATGTCGCGGGGAAGAGAGATGTCGTGGCGGTTGGGTGGCCGTCGGTGGTGGCTGAGGCTGGTGCTGATGGCTATCGTGCTCTAGACTCTAGAGGATGGATGAGATGATGGGCGGCGGTGCTTCTTCCGTTCCCTCCTAAATAAGCCCTGGATGCTGCTGGATGTGGCCACCTCCCTCAGATTCGGTCGTTGTGGTGTCGAGAAGGAGAGGGGGTGACTTGGTCTACCGGTGTCAGAGAAGCTGGCGACGCTTTGAAGGTGGAAGTTCACAAGCGACGGTGAGGTGCACCGTTGCTATCCGTGATCGAGGAGGGTCACTCTGTGCCTCAGAGTCTCTTGTTCTAATGGATTTTCGTCCTCTATTCGCGATGATCTTTGGCTTCAGCGCCTCATTCATCATCGTCTCTACCCCAAGTGGTTCGTTCCCGGTGGTGGGATTTGCGGGCGCAGCTTGGAAGCTCAACAATGGTGACAGTAGAGAAGGATCGGATTGTGTTCCAAGAATTCTAATGAGGACCCTTTTGTAATGTGTGAGGATGAGGTTATAATTCTAGATATATCGGAGGTCTCTTTTGTAATTGTATCAATTGCGCTATGAATGAAGCTCCGAGGTCCTCCGGACCCTCCTCCCATTCAAAGGAAAAAAGATATAGGTTCAATAAAACAAGTACTTAGCTACAAGTGTATAGCCAAACACGTTTCTCAATACATAAGCGTTCCAGTTATTGGGCCAGCCCATTCGGAATTTGCTTGCGGGGCAACACCATAGCCCGCAAAGGAATGGCGGGTGATCCTATACACTGATCTTGTCGGTGTATATCAGCTCGCCGCACACCTATTTCTTTTGGGTTGGGCCCATATCATAGTTTTGTCTAGTTTTTCTATTTTCCCGGATGTATTTTTTGTTTTTGTGGTTTTCTATCTTATTTTTGGTTTTTTAAAAATGTGCGAATATATTATAAATTTAAATAATTTTAAAATATGAACAATTATTAAATCTGACCTTTTAAAATTTTGAACATGAACAGTTTTCAAATTTGAACTTTTTGAATTTGAACTTTTCCAAATATAAACATTTTAAACAATGAACATTTTCCAAAATGAATTTTTTTAATTTGAACAGATATGAAAAATAAAATAACAGAAAAAGAAAGAAACAATAAAAAGTAACAGAAAATAAAAAGAAAAAGAAAAGGAAACGATCTTACTGAACTGGGCCGGTCCATGAGGCACGTGGGAGGGTGTGCGGCGCGTATTGGGCACTAACCTGGTCGGCATATAGGAATTGCTAGGAACGGTCGGAAAAGAAAGAACAGCTGTAGCAGGCTGGCACATCTTGAAATTTTGTACAAAGTGGGCCCTATTACTTGCACATTCTCAGGATCCAACAATTTATTACGACTCAACCTGTCAAAAGAACACGGCTCGATCACAATCCACCTTTTTTTTTTCTCTGACTTAAACGCGAGGTGACACAAAGGTGGCGACCAGTCTTGTGTCATTGCAGCGGTATGGCAGCTTGCAATCCTACTGGAAGTCCTGGCAGAAAAAATGCAGGGGATATGGATGAGCAGAAGATAACCAACGTCAGATGAGCGATACTCAGACCAGAGGAAATGCAGACGGTGATGTTATCTTAGATGTTATCGCTACATTTAATGATTTTGGTGATATGTAGCATGTCATTGGACTAGTCATTCTTTTTTGCTTATGGTTTCGTGCAATCTTATATCTTAGCAAAGACACAACACCACCATCCTCCTCATTAAGTATAGTGCCACATAATCGATTTTCCTATAATACCACGCCAAGAACCTCCCATTGTGAAAAGCCTAATAACCTATTTTCCCCGTTTTGAATTTGGAACCATCCTCCGGTATAGCTCAAACGTGAAACATGCTGCAGGAGGACCCTAACCCAGAATTGCGCATTTACTCTCCTGGTAAAACGAGTTTTATTGATGCAAATGTCTGCAAAGATTATACTCCCTCATTGCCAAAATGTAGTGCATATAAGTTTGTAGGAAAGAATAATAACATCTAAAATACAAAATCAGTGCCATTGGATTGATCATAATGTATATTTTTATATGGTATATATTTGGTAGTGTAGATATAGATAATTTTCTCAATAAATTTAGTCAAAGTTTATGTTGTTGACTTTTTAAAAATCTTATATGGTATATATTTGGTAGTATATTATAGCGAAGGAGTACAACTATAGAGAGTTCATGTAGAGCGTCCACACAGTAAAAGATGCAAACTTCGTTTTGGGAGACGAGCTACCTAGACTTTGTTTTGGGAATAGGATTCAAGGAAAGCGAACAAATCACCTTTTTTCTAATGGTGTAGTATATGTAAGCTAGACATGACGGAGGTCGTACCCTGTTTATAACTTTATGTGGTTTCTCTAAAACGTACTACACGGTTGTTATTTGCGTCGAATACTTTGTTGTAGTATTTGTTTTCTTTATTAGCATAGTTCAGCTATAGTATACAATATTTCTTTTATTGCTTCATTTTGCGATAGTGAAAAATCCTTGTATGGCTTTATTCTCTTTGTAGAATGGGGTTTTCAGTACGATGTACACAAACTCACTCCACCCTCCAACTCTGCATCCGCTGGTCTCTGCGGCCACAATATTTTTAAGTATGAAGCAAGACATTGAGCATATCACCTTCTTTTCTAACGATGCAATATGTAAGCGACAAATGACATAGGTAGGCCGTAGTGTTTCTTTTGTTACTTGTATCGTGTTTTTGCTATAACATACACATTGTTATACGCGTCAAGTAGTTCATTATTGTAGAGTTTTTCTCTTTATGAACATGGTTTAGTTATTATGAAAAAATATAGTGTGGCTTTTTCGTTTGTAGAATTGGGATTCACTACAATGTACACAAATTCACCCAACAAATAGTATACAAATTCTTGTACAGTGGCATGGTTTCTCTTCATATAGATATGGCCATGTTACTCTTCACTACAATATACACAAATTCACCCAACAAATAGTATACAAATTCTTGTACAAATTCACCCGACTGGGATGGATGGCTTCTGAAAGAGATTGGCCAGGAGCGCAAACATCCCAGGCTCGATCTCGTCGCAGCTTCGGTAGATGGCAACGTGACACTGCTCGTTGATTTGCCACAAGCGTTCGATGTCAGAAACACCGGACGCGTTAGGCTGGAAGCAACCGGCGAGCCACCCCGTCTCATGGCGATTGTAGATGATGGTGGAAGAGACAGAGAACCACTCGGGTGGGACCGCAAAGTCCTCCAGCGCCATGCGGGGACTCTTATTGTTTGCCCACCGTGACCCCATATAGGCTACCATGCCAGCGAGGACGATCTGGAATAGCTATTCGTCATTAACTTGTTAGTAAAGTGTGAACACACATTGAAGTGAGTTTTGAGCAAGTGAGACATATACGCTATGTAAGAAAAATAGGGTAGGATTTTTTTTCCATTTACATTCTTCCCAAATAAGCTGAAAAAACATGTTTGGTTACGGCACGCATTTTATGAAATGAAATAATTTCTAGAAAAGTGGCAGGGTTAGCAACATGATTTGACTTAACACATCATACCCATTCGATGGAATTTCCAATTAAAATTATGATTTCAAATCCATGACAGTCAAACACGTTGGTATGGAATCTTGATTGAATTCGACGGTTTGGCACGATGTGATGGCTCCCAAAGAAGCTCTTAAAGATATTCAACACTTTCTTATTTTATGAGCTAAATACAATATAATTTGATGGAATACCTGTCGTTAGTCTCTATGTTGCCATTTTTTTCTAACATCTTTCTGAAGGAATATGAAGCTTAGGTAACTCAACGAAGGAATAGTTAGTATTTTTTTTCAAAAAGGGGAAATCCCTGGCTTAGGAATAGATAGTAGTGGTTTATCGATCCCAACATTCTAGTTTCAACTACTTTGCTTTTGTTTCAGAACGATTTTGCTTTTGTCCCTCAACTGTTGACTGATTCAAAATTTGTTCTTTCGGCTCCAATATCATGCATCTCGACCAAAACTAACTCTCTAACCAAAACACTTCTGGTCCACGGCTTCTGTCAAACCGGTATGACTAACAAGTATTCAGCATTAAGATAGGTAAAAAAACAGAAATATGTGAAAACATGGAAAGTGTTATCCATAAATATATTAACCTTATTTTTAATTCGATAAAACTCACAAGTAATTTATGAACAATAACGTAAAACTTAAAATAATTGTGACCTGTTACGAATGTTCAGGTATTGTTTTTAAATTTACTGAATTCACAAATTTTCTTCGTAATACTTATGAACCTTTTTTAGAATTTAGTACATTTTATTTTAGCTATTCTCGTGTTTTCACTATTTTTGTCTAAAATATCTGTGCTATCTTAGATTTATTTCCATCTTGCCTAGATTTGATTCCCAGTTTTTCAGCTTTTTTCCTTTCTGATGATGTTTGTAGACTTGTAGTGCGCCACTTTTAAACAGAAGGCCACACTCGTAGGACAGTGTGGATTTGTTTTGCGGCCTTGTCTTGGACTTTGTGGAATATTGGAAATGAGATACTATTGAGCTATCCTTTGTTTCTCAGCCCATTGATTGCATGTTCAAAATAATTATCTATCTCTGCTAAGTAAGGCCGGAGAAAAGGGGGGCGCTGGTATTTATTTATTTTCGAAACGGGGGAAGATCATCCTGGTCTCTGCAAGTAATGGAAGATGAGGATGTAATGGTGGTTGCCGATCTGCTGAACCCAAAAAACAACAGGGACGCGAAAGAACACACTCGAGAAAACACAATGGACACATAGGTTTTGCACTGCGTTCAATGGCTCCAACTTTTCTGTTTTATCTTCTTCTTATTAATATTAATTAATAGTCTATTACAAACTCTGGTTAAGATTCAGGCCACGTACAATTTAACGGTCAGCGCCATCCCACTGCCCTCGCTCGTAGCCCTACTGGACCGTCATGATCTCGTTACCTCGTGCCATCCCACAAGACCATGGCGCCAATCAAATCTTGTACTCCCTTCGGCTTATATTATTATTCTTAACTTTATCGAGATTTGGATGTACCTAGTTAATGATTTAGACTAGATTCATTTGAATTTAGACAAAATTGAGAATATTAATATAGACCTTGTGGGAGTACTTAGAAACAGTAATAATGACCAGGTCGTGAACAGGCTCACGCCACGGTTTATATTTTCTAACTAAAATTGAAACCTACAGACAGTGCAACTGACTTACTAACAAAACTGAATTTCTTCTAACAGTAATGGAGTCACTTCGAAGCCTTATGCTAGACTTAGAGATTAGCCGTGGCTTCTATTTGGCTTGTTTGATCACCCGGAGGCCGAGTCTGGGTGGCTTTTTTTTAAGGCAACTACGGCGCGTATAAGCCGACCTAAACCATTTTCATTAAAAGATCGAACCTAGATACAAACGTGACGGTTACCACATGTAGCACACAACATAAATACAAAAACGGTGGAAAAGCAAAGAGGAGAAACGGGACATGAACGAAGCCTACAACACCACCAAGCATTACAACTTAGAACCAACAACTTGGAGCAGACCATGAAGAGCATGGAGGAGTGTTGTTGGGTCAACCGAAGGGATCTCGTAGTCGAGATTACACAGAGAAACGAAACCCACATGTTGAGTGATCACTCTACACCTTGCAGAACTAGGAGATTCGCAGACGCCGTCGAAGGGCATCCCCCTGCCGAGGTCATCACCGAAGGTCAAGGTTCCACCGAGACTACCACTACACCTCCTCTTGGCCTCGACAAGAACCATCACTAGATGAACGAACCTAAGCAAAAAGGTGAGGCCACAAGAACCTCATACGCCATCGAAGGACCACAATCACCGAGATATCACCATTGGCGCGAACATCCCATAGAGTATGTCCACAAAAAATGCATGGAGTTCCACATAACTTAGCTTGGCACGGAGACATAGATCATTGTGCGGAGACCGGAGGTTGTCGAGCACACCTGAGCTGAAAGCACCAAAGCTGATTGGGGGACGGGAACCAAGATGACACTTCCAGGAAATTGAACGACGTCCTCGGGTGCTGTCGTCGCTGGTACTGGCCAAAGCCAGGACAGAGATTTTGCTCCTTTCCGATTTTCCCCCAATAACAGACCACAAGGTGATGGGTTCCTCCATGACGCCTCTAGGGAGAATAGCAACGGCCGCAGACGTCGCTGCCAGGCATTCGCCCAGATACCCATCTCCACCTTGATCCAGGAGACATCAAGAAAACCCAACTGCCCGGATGCACCATGGAGGTCATCCGAAACGAACGACGGTGGTTGGTGAGAGAGGGGTCTCGATCCCATACCGGATAAGTTGTAGAGCGGACGCAGTAGAGTCAAGCAGCGAAGGCCGGTGACACCCAGGATCCGGATCTAGAGAAGGCGTGCAACGCGCAGACTTGGGCAGGGGATGCATAGCAACAGCGAGGATGGCGGGCAATGTCCTGAAGCTGGCTGGGGGGAAGTAGGTGCAACTGCAGCGTGCACCGACGACTAGCAATGCCGGCAACGATGGTAGTGGTGGGAGGGGACGAAGCAGGACAAAAACGTGTCCCAAGGGGAAAAGGACAACGACAAACAAGATAGAGTGGAGGAGCAGGCGGCGCCACCGCGAGGAAGGGGACGGACCCAAGAACCAGTAGGGATGGCCCATGTTCCCCAGCCCGACGATCTCTCTCCTTACCGGAGTGTAGGGACCCGGGAGGCAATAGATCCTCGCCGCCCCTTCACCGGCGTCGCCGGGCTTAGACCACAACCTCGGCGGGCGGTGAGGGGAGAAAGGAGGGTGGGACGTGACTGTGATAGGGCGACTAGGGTTTTGCCCCACGGTCGCCTGAAGGAAGCGAAGCGAGGAGTGTGGAGCGGTAGCTAGTGGCCGACCGTGTTGGATCTGTACTAAACCGTATTTGGATGATGTTTGACTCTCCTTGTTGTCCTAATATATGTAGTGCATTACTCTCTCTGTTAGGGATTTCTAGTCCGGAGAGTGTTTCCAGATATTTTGAGATTATAGGCTGGGTAATTAATTCTCGTTAATTCATGTGTTACTCCCTCCGTCCCGTTTTAAAGACACGTATAGCAAATCTTTGGACCCTAAACTTCCTCTGATTGGACCTAATTTGGCTCTCACTAATCATTTGATTGGCTCTTGCTCTAAAATTAAATGATTATGTGCATAGAAGGTGAGGCTATTTTGGAATTACGATGATTTCTAACATGTGTCCTTTAAACCGTAAACCGGGACGAAGGCAGTAGTTTATCCACTTTTCTCTACTCATTGTCTCTCTAATTAAATCTCTTTAATTATGGATTTTTTTCTCACGATGGATTGCCGCTGTTAATAGGAACTAAAACGTTGTGATTAGGCTAGTCATAGTGCAAAATAACTTAGACTACTAGCATGTAGTACTAGAGTGTAGAGACCGTTGTTAATAGGAACTAAAACGTCCTTTCATAATGGTAGTATCTTAGTGCGGTATCATATGCATTTTATCTACGTGGCACTATAGTTAATGAAGAAAGAGAGTGGTGTTATATCTTAACTAAGATACAACCTTTGCACGGAACCATAGGAAAAAACAATTGCTAGCCCTAATCCCATGTTTACATGTCACCAAATTCATTAAATATAGAAACAACTCTTTAGAGAGGATCCATTGTAGAAGTTGTCTCTTAATTATTTATTACGCCTATGATAACGTGTTAAGATACGGTGCACTGTGAAAGGTCTAACATGCGTATGTTACTAGTCTAGATTACTATCTCCATAAATAACTTATCTGTAATAATATGTAATATCACATTAATTAGGGTATAGACTCACTTTGCCTTGATACTATGTGTAATGTTACAATAACATACTAGCTAGGTACTTGAAAAAACATAGCTAGGTACTCTATCATCTTTTTTAATTAACTCATTACTACATAAAAATGTGTTGAGTTGGACTCTTAGTTAGTACTGGAGTTATCCTCGCTATGACTAACCTTAAGTGTAGAGATTTTATGTGCAGTTAATATGAATCTAAAACGTCTCCTAGGTAAACTCCTCTTTTGCATGCCCACATCTTGATATTGCCAAATTACCTCTCCAGACTATTAATCCCAAATAAAGGGAGTACTTACTTGGAACCAACGCCACACCATTGAAGTAAGCGGAACACTTAGGCTGGTCATAGTGGTAGTATCATACTACTATTATCATGCATATGATACTACCGTATGATACTATCTTCATAGTACATGGTATCATATGATATCATACTAGTACTATATTTAATAATTTATAAAATCTCAATGCAAAATTGTGTACAAGATTTATTTGCATGAACATTTTCTAGTTTTACGTGCTATGATATAGTATCTACCTATGATACTCTAACCATTTCTTTCTTCATTAATTGTTGCGTCACATCAGATTTTTGCCAATATTGCATGCATGATACTAGTTATGATACTCCCACTAGGACCAACCTTAGAGCAAGATTAATAAGAGATTCGCTTGCATGTCACATGTACTCCCTCCATTCACAATTACCTCGCAACCCAAAATAGAAGTCAAACTTTTTAAACTTTGATCATATATTTAGAAAAAAATATTAATATTAACAACATAAAAACTATTGTATTAGAATTGTTATAAACTATATTTTCATATTATATGCATTGGAAATCATGGATGTTGACATTTTTTCTTATATTATTGATCAAACTTTGCAAACCTTGACTTTGACTAAACTCAGAACGCGAGATAATTGTGAAAGGGGGGAGTAGTCGACAAAAAACCCATTCATACAATAGGCTAGCTATAGGTTGGCTATTAGGTGTGCTCTAATAAATATATAATTATTTGTTGTTTGCATGCTATTGGTCCTAGTGTGCAATGGAACTATTTTGCCTGGATTCACTCCCTGTAGCCACGCTGCATGCGGGGAGCCTACTATACTCTTTCTCCTTCTTTCTCTCCGTGCCACACGTGATTTAAATGACTAAGACTCGTTGTATTTGCTGCTCTTAGAGTGAGTCATCCCTCATTTCATTTCATTTGATAGAAATAAAAGGCACCTGATTTCAAATTCCAAGTTAAAATGTTATATTTGGCTGTCACATGGATTTATGAAATGAAACAATTTCTTAAAAAAGGCCGGGCTAGAAACATGAATTGATTTAACACACCGTAGCCATTCGCTGGAATTTTCAACTGAAACGATGATTCAAATTCCATAACAGTGAAACACGTTGGGCAGAGAATCTCGATTGAGTTCCACTATTTCGACACGAAATGATGGCTGTCAAACGAGTTTTTAAAGATATTCAATAATTTATCTTTTTATCCTAAATACAATCCTTCAGCATCAATGGCTTCTTATATTACTACCAATCTGATGTATGTCATAACACGACAAGAGACATACAAACCAATCTGATGTACGTACTCCCTTCATCCACAAATAAATTGATTTGGATTTATATAGATTTAAATATTTTTGTCATCTTTTTTTATAGATACATTCGAATATATTTTAATTTCTTTCGTTTCAGATTTTTTTAATTTTGTCTTGGTTGTAGTGCGCACTCCATTTTTTCAGCTTTTTTTCTATTTCTTGGTTGTCGTGCTCTACTTGGAACGACCGCCACGCCATTGGTGATACTACCTCTACTTGATTGTAAAATATGTGGTGGTATTGGGAGTCACGGACCACGTGCATTTCCACGTGTATTTCTTTTACAAAAAAGGTGCACTGGGTTCACGGAAGCTGGAATTAACAGCCGAATATAAAGTTCCAAATAGAAGAAAAAATGAGGTAATTATTCCAAATTGTCAGAAATGGAGTATGTCTAGAGCAGGAGGAAGACGAGCGCGTACCTTGTGCTCTGCGGCGATTGACGGGAGCCAGTGGTGGCAGAAGTCATTGACGATCCAGTCCGGCCTCCTGCCCCCCGCAACGGCGTCCGCGAGGAACGCGGTGAATGGGGCGGCGAGGCCGTCCATGGCCTTCTTGAGAAGGTCGTCCTTCCCGGGCGGCACGTCGGCGGTGGACTCGGCGCCCTCCGGCAGCTCGTCGACGCGCGGCAGCGGCAGTGACACGAAGCGGATGCGAGCGGAAAGGTGGGGAGGCACGGGCGGGAGCCGGGCGAGGTTCCGCGGCGTGGAGACGAAGGAGACGGTGTGACCACGGGCGGCGACGCGCTTGGAGAGCTCGAGGAATGGGAGCATGTGCCCGAACGCCAGCCACGGGAACACCACTATCTCCATCCCGCCGCCGATGGTGCCGGCTGCTACGGCTTCCATCGCTGCGCCGTGATCGAGTGGAGGGCTGGAGGCGGAGTATGCAGAGATAACCAGCTGGGCTAGGCTCCAGGACAATTTTATTCGGCAGAGGGGGAGCTCGCGCTTCTCGTGTCCGGTTTTTAAAAGAGTAAAATGCACCTAAACTTGCCACGCTTACCCGTCTCGGTCACTTTACACTCAAATACGCGACCCGGCGTGCCAGCCTATCGACGGTCACCATGTGTCATCGTGCAGCGCATGCGCTGATGTGGCTAAGTGTGGTCCCAGTGTCAGTAGTACCTGGGGCGTTCAGCTGGGGATTTAATCAGGGGCTTTCCCGCAAAACGGTCAGCGGCATCTGGTGTTGTGCGCAGTTCTCCTTCGTCCCAAATTAGGAACCCTAAGAGAAGGGAAGAGTTGCAGCTGAGGAAGGAGGAGCTAGAAGCAACATAGCCTAGGCATGAGGACATGATGATGAACAGACTTAGCTCAATGGTCAAACTAATGACAGAAGTAGTGCTTCTTCTCAAGAGATCATATTAGGTGTTTTATTTGTTGAGAAATAGAGCAATTTTACAAGAGATTTAACCAAAATAAAAGGCAGATAAAGCATAGGCAGAATAATAGAAAAATACCAAAATATGATATATATCATGGTGAGGAACCGCTGGTGTTCCCGTTAGCGTTGGCACTGTCGTCAGCCATGTTGTCGAGGAAAAGGTTGTTGATGTCGGGAAAGAAGTCGTCGTTGGGGAAGACGTCGCTGCAGTCGCTATCCGTGAAGGAGTCCGTGATGAAGCCAGTAGTCGCGCTGGTAGCGCTCCCCAAAAACCTTATCGCCCTTCTCCCGTACAGGACTCGAAGCAGCGGGGTCTCGGAGGCCTACTGTCCCAGCTCGCGGTGCACGCCGCAAGACGGGATGGGGAAGATCTAAGCAGCGTAATGCTCTGAAACTGGAGGCGCAGGGTGTGTGCGTTAGTGTGTCTGAGGAGAGGAGCGACCTCTCGCTCTTATAGGCACGTGTAGGCAGGCGAACAGTCGGCGTCGGGAGAGGAATCCAACAGGCATCGACCGAAGCCGAACAGCCTCCACTAAGCTCGAATTAAATCTCCACTGAGTTCGTATTAAAAATACACTCACGTAGACTGTTCAAATTATTATCCATTTATGCGTGGCAAAAATAAAAAGAAGCTCTCGGCTCGAGGCATTCTCGCAACCCGCGCGCGCGTCATGACGAGACAAGGCGTGGCGAGGGCGGAGGAGGAGGAGCGCGCGTGTATATGTCTTTTCTTCTCAAGCTCGTACAAGTGGTGGAATAGCTCTCCTTATAAGCTGGTCCAACTTCCACTCAACTAGCAATGTGGGACTAAACTCTTGTCCCACCTCTTTGCCTTGCATGAATAGGCCAAGTGGGCCTCTAGGATTTCAGGAATTGTATGAATAATATAAACGGGCTGGGCCTTTATTAGGCAAAATTCCAACAATCCCCCACCAGATCCCAGAGGCACACATAAATTTGCCTATGGTTCCAAAACATTGTTTATATACTGGTACAAGTGGAGACTGTTAAGTTGAACTTCCACCTAGAACTCTATGCTACACTAGTTTGCAACTTGTACAGTGGACTATGCCTTGAACTGCAAGTTTGCTGCATTCTAGCTTTACACAAAGCCTTGACCAATACTGGGCTGCCGTGGGACTTCCCCTCGGGTGGAGCTTATGCGTCATACTCCATAGCCTTTCATGAGTTTATTAGAGAGCACCCAACTCTCATAGACTGCAACGTTTAACAATCAGACTCATATAGGTGTGTTCTTCAAAAGATGTTCTGCAGGACAACATCTCTGCTTAAACTAAGCCACTTAGAACACATTAAGATAAATCAACCTGCCATGCAGAATAGGAAAGTATTGCATCTTCACGGAGTGGTGTTTTAAAGTAGGGATACTTTCCTCTCAGTTAACCAACAGCTTGTCTCCCAATTCTAATTCACGGGATCTCCGATCACATAGAATGGTTTACCACTGTGGAAAACTTATATTGTGGGTCTCATACCCATCTCCTTTGATGCATTTTCTATCACGTTACGTGATAGACCCTTTGTGAATGGATCTGCCAGATTCTTACATGTTTGGATATAATCCAATGCAATAACTCCGGAGTTTCTCATTTTCCTGACAGATTTCAATCTCCTCTTCACATGTCTTGAGGACTTCATATTATCCTTAGAACTGTTAACTTTAACAATCACAGTTTGATTATCATAGTTCATTGGGATTGCGGGTATAGGTTTCTCAATCATAGGTAAGTCCATCAAGAGTTCTCGAAGCCACTCTGCTTCGACAGTGGCTGTGTCTAATGCTGGGAGTTCTGCTTCCATAGTTGACCTCGTTAAGATGGTCTGCTTGCAAGACTTCCAAGAAACAGCACCACCACCAAGTGTAAATATATATCCACTTGTGGCCTTTATCTCATCAGCATCAGATATCCAATTTGAATCACTATATCCCTCCAGCACCCTTGGGTACCCAGTATAGTGAATGTCGTAGCTTGCAGTGCCATTTAGATAGCGCTTGACTCTCTCGAGAGCTTGCCAATGATCATCTCCAGGATTTGAAACAAACCGATAGAGTTTGCTTACAGCAAAAGCGATGTCAGGCCTCGTAGCGCTAGCTAAATACATAAGCGACCCAATAATCTGAGAATATGTCAATTGATCTCTAGTAGTGCCTCTATTCTTTCGAAGTAACACACTAGGATCATACGGTGTTGGAGAAGACTTGCAGTTGCTATACCCAAAGCGACTCAAGATCTTTTCCACATAGTGAGACTGAAGCAGTGTGATCCCACCATTATCATCTCTCAATAGCTTGATGTTCAAAATAACATCAGCTACTCCTAGATCCTTCATCTCAAAAGACCGATATAAGAAATCCTTGACTTCCTTAATCACATTAAGATTGGTCCCAAAAATCAGTATGTCATCAACATACAAACAAAGAATTACTCCCTCGCTCCCACCATAGCGATAGTATACACATTTGTCAGCTTCGTTTACAGCAAAACCTGCAGTGGTTAGGGTTCTCTCAAACTTCTCGTGCCACTGCTTAGGTGCTTGTTTAAGGCCATATAAAGACTTCAACAACTTACACACTTTTCCTTCTTGACCACTCACTACAAATCCATCTGGCTGATCCATATAAATTTCCTCGTCCAAATCTCCATTTAGGAAAGCCGTCTTAACGTCCATTTGATGAACGAGAAGACCATGTGAGGCAGCCAAAGATAGTAGTACGCGGATGGTGGTCAATCTGGCTACGGGTGAGTAAGTATCAAAGAAGTCCTCACCTTCTTTTTGGGTATAACCCTTGGCTACAAGTCTTGCCTTGTACTTCTCAATAGTACCATCAGGCCTAAGTTTCTTCCTAAACACCCATTTGCATCCTACGGGTTTGCACCCATAAGGACGATCGGTGATCTCCCATGTTCCATTCGCTAAGATGGAATCCATCTCACTACGAATGGCTTCCTTCTAGTAGTCAGCATCAGGAGATGCATAGGCTTCTGAAATAGAGGTAGGAGTATCATCCACAAGGTACACAATGAAATCATTACCAAAGGATTTTACAGTCCCCTGTCTCTTACTCCTCTTAGGAATTTCATTATCATCCTCCTCAGGTTTTTCCGAGTGTTCAATAGGAATGGTATGTTCAGGAATTGTGGGTATTTCCTGATTCAACGAGTCAGGTATCTCCTGATTTGATGAGCTAGGTATATCCTTCATGGGAAAGATATCCTCAAAGAAAGTCACATCATTTGACTCCATGATTGTACCAACATGCATGTCTGGTACTCCAGATTTTACTATCAAGAATCTATAGCCAATGTTATGAAAAGCATATCCCAGAAAAACACAGTCCATGGTTTTTGGTCCAAGTTTGTGCTTCTTTGGGATTGGAACATGAACCTTTGCCAGACAGCCCCAAGTTCGCAAGTAAGAAAGATTTAATCTTTTCTTTTCCCATTCTTTAAATGGAGTAATCTCTTTGTTCTTAGTGGGAACTCGGTTTAGGACATGACATGCAGTCAGTAATGCCTCCTCCCACCATTCCTTGGAGAGACCCGATGTGTCTAACATGGCGTTAACCAAATCTATTAGAGTACGGTTCTTTCTTTCGGCTACCCCGTTTGACTGGGGCGAGTAGGGAGGCGTCCTCTCATGGATTATACCATGTTACGCACAAAAAGAATCAAACTCGTTGGAAAAGTACTCTCCACCACGATCAGACCTAAGCCTCTTAATCTTTCGATCAAGTTGGTTTTCCGCTTCAGCTTTATAGATTTTGAAGTAACTCAAAGCCTCATCTTTTGATTTCAGAAGATACACATGACAATATCTCGTAGAGTCATCGATCAATGTCATAAAATATTTCTTTCCACCTTTTGTTAACACACCATTCATCTCACAAAGATCTGAATGTATGAGCTCTAGTGGCGCCAAATCTCTCACCTCTGCAGTCGTATGTGACTTGCGAGGTTGCTTTGCTTGCACACAAGTTTGGCATTTAGATCCCTTCACAGTAGTGAATTTTGGGATTATATTCATTTTAGCTAACCGCGTCATGCAACCAAAATTAACATGACAAAGACGTGAATGCCAGACATTTGACATAAGATCAGATGAAACATGATTCACGACTTTATTACACACATCTGACAGTGACAGGCGGAACAAACCTCCACACTCATAGCCTTTACCAATAAATGTTCCAAACTTAGACAGTACAAATTTATTGGACTCAAACACAATCTTGTAGCCATCACGACATAGAAGTGATCCACTAACAAGATTCTTATTTATTGAGGGAACATGATGCATGTTCTTCAGGCGCACGGTCTTTCCCGAAGTGAACTTCAGATCGACCGTACCAACACAATGAACAGAAGCATGCGAGCCGTTCCCCATCAGCACAGACTGAGCTCCTCTGACCTGATATGAAGAAAACATGGAAACATCAGAACAAACATGTACATTAGCGCCCGTGTCAATCGACCAATCAGGAGAATGACATAATGAAAGAACGGTAGGTAATATACCATACCCAACATCTTTCATCTCAACGTCGCCCATGACAATATTAGCAGTCTTGCTACCTTTTCCATGCTGGCGCTTGTCAAAGCGGTTGGGGCAAGCAGGAGCCCAATGATCAGGATCACCGCACACGTGACAAGCACCTTTCTTCTTATCAGTCTTCTTCTTGAAGCTAGTAGACTGTGAGGCTTTGTTCTTTCCATCGAACTTTCCTTTTCCATCAAACTTTCCCTTGTTCTTGGACTTGTGTGACTGGAAGTTCTTTTTCTGTACCAGATTGGCACTTGAACCTCCCTCAACACCTCGAGCACGTGTGTCTTTTGCTCTCGCCTTCTCTTCCACATCTAGAGTACCAGTGAGATCCGAAACGGAAAACTCTTGTCTCTTGTGTTTCAGGGAAGTAGCAAAGTTCCTCCACGAAGGGGGAAGTTTGGCAATAATGCCCCCGGCAATGAACTTGTCCGGTAAAACACAAGGGAAGTGCTCAAGCTCTTTGGCCAGTGACTGTATTTCATGAGCCTGCTCAACCACGGAGCGGTCATCAGTCATCTTGTAGTCATAGAGTTGTTCCATGACATACAGTTCACTGCCAGCGTCCGAGACCCCAAATTTGGCCTCGAGCACAGCCCACATGTCCTTGCCATTATCAAATGACATATAGGGTTCAACAATGTTATCCCCTAGAATAGACAGCAAAGCAGCCTTGAACAGGGTATCAGTTTTCCGAAAAACTTGTTCCTGAGCAGGAGTAAGCTCTCCCTCAGGCTTGCCAAGAGTGGCGCATAGCAGTTCATGTTCTGAAACCAGAGAACTGCTCTCACGCGCCACCTCTTATAATGCGTATCCTCAAAAACAGGTGGCTTCACAGAAGCAACGAAACCACTTGGAGCAAATTGCCTATAATAAGGTTTTTCGATTGTTGAGAAATAGAGCAATTTTCCAAGAGATTTAACCAAAATAAAAGGCAGATAAAGCATAGGCAGAATAATAGAAAAAGACCAAAATATGATATACATCACGGTAGAGGAACCGCCGGTGTTCCCGTTAGCGTTGGCACTGTCGTCAGCCATGTTGTCGAGGAAAAGGTTGTTGATGTCGGGGAAGAAGTCGTCGTTGGGGAAGACGTCGCTGCAGTCGCTATCCGTGAAGGAGTCCGTGATGAAGCCAGTAGTCGCGCTGGTAGCGCTCCCCAAAAACCTTATCGCCCTTCTCCCGTACAGGACTCGAAGCAGCGGGGTCTCGGAGGCCTACTGTCCCAGCTCGCGGTGCACGCCGCAAGACGGGATGGGGAAGATCTAAGCAGCGCAATGCTCTGAAACTGGAGGCGCAGGGTGTGTGCATTGGTGTGTCTGAGGAGAGGAGCGACCTCTCGCTCTTATAGGCACGTGTAGGCAGGCGAACAGTCGGCGTCGGGAGAGGAATCCAACAGGCATCGACCGAAGCCGAACAGCCTCCACTAAGCTCGAATTAAATCTCCACTGAGTTCGTATTAAACATACACTCACGTAGACTGTTCAAATTATTATCCATTTATGCGTGGCAAAAATAAAGAGAAGCTCGAGGCAATTCCGCAACCCGCGCGCGCGCGTCGTGACGAGACGAGGCGTGGCGGGCGGCGGAGGAGGAGGAGCGCGCGTGTATATGTCTTCTCTTCTCAAGCTCATACAAGTGGTGGAAGAGCTCTCCTTATAAGCTGGTCCAACTTCCACTCAACTAGCAATGTGGGACTAAACTCTTGTCCCACCCTTTTTCCTTGCATGAATGGGCCAAGTGGGCCTCTAGGATTTCAGGAATTGTTTGAATAATATAAATGGGCTGGGCCTTTATTAGGCAAAATTCCAACATTATTTGTGGTTTGTTTTATTCTTGATCTAAAGAAATGAACTATGTCTTTCTTTCGAAATGGAGGGTGTGACCCCCGACCATGAACTATGTCTTGGTCTGCTACTTGTGTGTATTAACTAAGATGTACTGTGTGATAGTGTTGTTGTGTGAATTGGTGATGTGTGTGTTGGTGTTGTGTGTGTTGGTGCTATCTTTGTTGGTGTTATGTGTGTTGGTCATGACCAATAAAGAACTTGCCTTAATGTCTGTGTTGTTGCGATGTCATGGATGAGATCCATTTTATTTGTGAAGTTACAAGCTCTTTTTCCTTAGTGTACATGAAAAATCATAATACTGATCAAGATCACACTTGAATGAACAAATGCGACAAAAACGACTGAACAAGATCACAGTTAGGGGGAACAACAATAAAGAAGATGTCAACCTGGATAGTATCTTGGCATTTTAAGATGAGATTTCCATAGGCATTATGTAGGAAGTATCATGGCATTTGGAACCGAGTTTTGCACATGCAGTACATAAAAACTTTCCTGATATTTAGAACTGAGTTTTGCACAAATATTAGGGTGACCAATATGATGATATTACATAGCCTAGAAACTGAGCAAAATGATGACTAACTAGGATTTCTAGACACACAACACCTAAACTCATCAAACATATTTACTCTTTTGTAAATTTTATAACACCTCCATCCTAGGATTGACTTGCAGTCCAACCTTGACCTCCTAGATGAGATTACATCCTAATGTAGAGGTAACAGAGTAACCTCATCAGCTACCTGAATTTCTACAGCATACTTGGCTATTTTAGCAGCTTTTAGCTCATCGGCTAACTTCTTGTCCACTAACCTTTTTATTCAGATTTTTTTCTAGAGCAAGCTCCTTCTTTTTTCCATAATAATCTTTGTTGTCCCAACTTTGGCTTGTTTGTTGATGACAGCTTCATACTTCCTTTTTAGTCTATTAGTAGCCGCTTGAGCTGCATTGGCTTGTGCTTGTTCGACCTTTCTCTTATCCTGCTCAATCTTTTTGATAGTAGCCTCTTCTACCTTCTTCATTTGTTCTTCTTACTTATCTTCAAATTTTGAATCTTTCTGTCCTCAAGAGCCCTATTCCTCTACTGCTGTAGAGCTTGTAACTGCTGAGCTATTTTCCCTTGCCTAAGTTCTGATGCTCTTGCTTGTGGGTTCCCCGTCATTTTTTGGTCATTGGTAAGAAAGGAAGATTCTGGAATTTGAATTCTTTCATTGTCTCTAGGAATAGGCCTCTGTAAATTTCATACAAGTAAAATTCAGACTTAGAACAAGTACAGTTCAGAGAACTAAATTCACACAAGTAAAATTACTACAAGTAGTTACCTGTTGGGACATGGCATCAACAACAAGGTTGTCATAGATATTGGCAATATCATTCTCTTCTTGTGAATGTTGAGGTATGACAGGTTCCTATTGAGTACAATCCAGGAATGCACATTAACTAAGATCATATGTACATTAACTAAGAAAATAACAACTAAGATGATTTTATTACCCAAGGTTCCTCAGGTGTAACATTAGTTTTTGAGGAACTTGGTGGTTCCACTCCAGCTTTAAAATATTTGCAGCCTCCTATGTTGTGATCAGGTTCACCACACTAGTTTCAATGCATTATCACACCAAGTATGGACATTTTTTACCTCCACCCTCTTGCATCTACTTCACAAGGTACCTTTCTTCTATATCTAGTTGTCCTTCCTACTACTCCAAAAAGCAGGTGGCAAGTGGTATATTCTTATTCTCCCATTAAAACTTGTGTTTGGAAGGGTACACTATATTGCCATAGGATTTCTTAAACATCTTCACAAAGTAGCACTTGTCAAGAAAGTTCACATGGTCTAGCTCATCATGCCTAATTTTAGAGATAGCATGTGGGCATGGAATGCCATTCTTCTGGTGGAAATATGCCTTAGAGGTAGTAACAAATTGTATTATTCTATGTTTCTTGTTCATGATTAAGTTTATTATTCCGTGCTGTATTAGTTCTGGATAATGAGTATTTGGAGGAAAACCCTAATACATGTGTGGAATCATAAACACCATTTAGATATCCCTAGTATCCCCTCTAAGACTAGTTCATGTATCATTGATAGTCCCATTTTCCTGACTATGGGAAAACGACAATGTGTTGTGGAGTTGCCGGTGATATATGAGATCGGAGTTGTTGGGAGAACAACAACGATGGATAGACCCAACATGATATACCATGAAACACATCATCAATATTGTTATCGGTAGTTTCTCATAAACAATGTATCACCATTACTAAAGATTGTTTGACCTGAGACACATGTGAACTTGGGTACAATATGGACGTGGAAAGATTCTTCAAATGTTGCTCTTAACGGAGTAATCATTAAGTTGATACTTGCTCTTACCGGATGGTACACCAATTATTCACATGGGGTGCTTGTAGGAATTGCTACTCTTGACAATGGAGAGATACACTCTGGGCCCACTCATGTACTATGGTGTTCGTCATCGTCTGGCCAAACACGTGATCAAGTTGTTGAACACATGAACATCGATAATGCGGTGTGATTAAAGAGTACATGACCGGTAACAAGAATAACCTAGTGTTTCATCTCGAGCAATGTAAAGTATCAACGAATCAATACGATATGTATCGGACATAATATAACAGTTCACATGATAAAGATCTTCATGTTATTTGCGGGGGTTACTACGTGTATAAAGATGCCAATAGTAATCATTGTCGCGGAAAGAGTTCCAGACATGACCACAAATATTCGAACCCATAGGGTCACACACTTAAGAGTTCAATGGAATTCATAATATGAGTGTGAATCAAAATTTAGCAGAGAAGTAATTCCGAACGTGTTCGGAGTGTCTCGAAATATATCGAAGGTGTCTGGAATATTGCCGAGAGTGTTCGAAATAAGTTTTAAGCATTAATGAGATGAGATAAGGGTTGTGAGCGTGTCTCAGATGGTCTCAAAATGGTTCTGAGAGGTCCCGGATAATCCCAGGAGTGTCCGAAATGGTCCCAGGAGTGTCCTAAATGGTTTTAGACATATATGGAAGATTTTGGAAGGAGCGGAAGGTTCTGGAATGTTATGGAAGGTTCTAGAAGGTACCAGGGTGATTGATTCATTGATAGTCTGCAAGTGCATAGGTTCGTTAGAGAATGTTTTCGCGGAAGTATTAATTCCAGTTTTTATATGCGATTTTCTGTCGCACCCAAGGTGTCACAGGTCTTGAGTGAATTGACTCCAAATGTTGAAGGTGGAAGTGGTGAGTAAAAGATAGAGGAACTGGTTTAGGAAATAAGTAAATTGCATAAAAGTAAAGATGCGAAAGGTATGTAAAGATCCTGTAGATGAGAAGTTAGGCGCGGAGAGAATCAGTTCATGGTGATAGTGAAAGTGTCAAATGGAATAAGTGGAATAAGTCATAATGATAATTCTTATTTATAAGTGAGTAGGCAAGCAACCCATATACCGGCTAGGGTTCCCTGTGGCCTATTCTTCTCAATCCCAATGATCCATCTGCATGTTACCACGGTCATGGTCAGCACATTAATTAAGGTCTTTCGACTAGATCAAGGCTTTAAACTTGATGGTTCCTTGTTGTCCTCGAGTAGTGCTAGCTCCTTTTTGATATCGGTTGTGTCACTTGGGGGTCGCCGAATTACCAGCATACAAGTTAATACCTATGAGATCTTTGGATCATGTTACCTGGGCCCTTAAATTAGATAACACACATTAGGCAAACATAGATATTCATTCTCACTGTTTAAATAAACATTGCAACAATCACAAATGGATGGAATTAAAGGAGGCACATCACATCTCACCAATCCCCTACATCTCCCACGCCTATGGGGATTTACTCAGACATGAGAGGGAGACAAACAAAAGGCATAATTGTATTGCAAATAGAAATCATCTCCAAGTTATTGTAGCAAACCACAATAGCGATTAAATATCCAGTCAAATACAAACCGTAGGTATATCTAAGTATCAAACCCTAATCTTACAAGTGCCAATCTATCTATCTCTCTCTAAGTAATGATGGAATGATGGTGGAGTGTGTGGTTTTGAGGTTGAAGTTCGTTGGAGAACGAGGTGAAGTTCTTTTCATCTTTCAGATCTGATCTTCCCTCCTAGATGACTTTCTGCGGCTGTAACTTATGTTCTGTGGTTCTTCTCATCTCTCCCCCTTTACGAAAGTTGCTTGTATTGATATAAGGAAGACGCTGGTGGGTAGTATGGGCTTATGGTACAGGCGCGCCCCGACCATACCAGTGGTCGTTATGCATGCTGACGCCTCCAATGAAAGTGGTTCCAATTGGGCATTTGCTTATTCTGGTATAATTAGCGCATAAATGCTATTAGATCTTCAATAAATGTTCATTGCCTGAAAACCATCACAAGAAACAAAGGATTCGCTAATTGCGACATTAACGTTAGTGAAAAGGGCAATCTTCAGGGAAATCTGGCAATAAACAAAAGGAAAACCAATGGTAAAAATGATGAAATTTGGAGCTATCAACATCCCCAAGCTTAGCGGTTACTCGCCCTCGAGTGAAAAGCTATAATAATTAATAGTGAAGAATTGAATCAAGATAAAGACTTACAAGTTCGAGGTTGTATCATATTCCATTGTCTCAAATCCTGCAATCTTGAACACGAGCATAATATATCTAAACGGTTGCACTTAAGCTTGATCCCTAGACGCAAGTAATTCACTAGCTAATAGTTCTTATAACTCAAATGAGATTGCTAAAGATTTAGCGAGGATTTTCAAATCAATTTCTTTCAGCGCCTCTCTTGTTATGAGAGTGAAAATGTTTTTAAGCTATACTGCTTAACTCAAAATTAAGGGTGCACATGTAGATGTCAAAAGAAGGATAAACTTAGAGATTTTTAATTAATCACCCACTTCGATACCACGGCTATAAAATACCTCTTTTTTCCTTGCTTATGAAAAACTCTAATTGCACATTTTAAGTAGTGAGGTGATGCCAATAATCAAAAAGTACCGAAAGTGTTTCAGCTCATTTTTTGATAATGGATCTTTTCTTTTCCTTCTCAAGGATCAACGAATATTTCTTTTGTAAACTCCTACACAGCCTATTGGGAATACCAATAATTTTTCCCATATAGCGACACGTATGCCACTCATGCCGTTAACTCATAGCCGAAATCCAGGGTTATACCATAGATCGTTCAAAAGCTAGCAGAGTTGTTGGCATCCGAAAGGTGTGTATTTGAAACAAAGTACTTTTGCTTTCTTCTTCTCTTTTTCTTTTCTCTTCCCTTTTTTTATATCAAGTCAATACAAATTTTGGCATCTCCCTCTCCTACTCTAAAAAGTTCGTTCCATAGAGCAATTCTTTTTCAGAATGTATCATCAAGCCAATGATCAGTTTGTGGGGTTGAGCACTACTAAGATTAAGCCCTTAAGACAAAAATATGGCACCAAAGTTGTCGATGGAAACTTTCTCTTGTTCTAAAAAGTTTGGAATAGAATCCCAAGAGTTGTTTTTCAAACTAATTTAATTGTCGAAAGTCTTAGCCAAAGAGGTGACAAAAACCTTTGAGCTCAAATTCTAAAAGATAACGAACTAAGCATGGAGTCGAAATCAAGTGCAACCGAACGGACATAAAATGTTCATGAATAAGCTTACATGAGGAGGGAAAATAGGAATGTGGTACCTCCTCTTGCTCATTTGTTTTCTACTTTAGTCAACTCTTTGCGTTTGTTCCATAGCTCGATCACTAGAAGTGAGAAACCTGCAGAAAGAATCAACAAGAGCCGAGAGAAATTTGCACAAATAAAGATAGAGAATAGTCTAATATTTTTGGGTTTTCTTTTATCGAATGCAAAACTGAAAGTAAACATGCATTGGAACAAAAACAAACAAATAAAAAGAAGAAAGAAAAATATGAATGCAAAAAGGTGGGAGGATTTAAACCTCCCCAAGCTTAGGCTTTTGCCTAACTAGAATCAGATGTCGCTACCGTTAGGTGGCGACTGATAATACGGGAAGTTTGGATAATGGTTTGGAAAGTCGGTCATGAAATATGTGAAATCTTGAGTGAGGTTGACTATGTTGGCGCTCACATCATGCAACATGTTCTCTATGTTGTCAACGCGATGCACCACCTTGTCAAAATCACTCCTTGGGACATAATCGAATCTCAACTATGGTGGAGGCATACCTTGTTGTTGGTGCAGATGTTAAGGTTGTAGGTGGTGGTGTTGATGGCCGTAGTCGTCCCATCCTACGCCATGTCAGCCTCCTCCTTCTTCATCTTGCTGCTGTTGGCCAGCTACTTCGTTTTCCCAGTTGGGATGGCCACTTGGTGGCGCAGTCCTTCCTGAGAGGATCAGTGCCTGCTGGAACTCCTCCTGAGTGAGGACCCAACTCTGTTTACCTGGTAAACCAAAAGCTTGGACAAAAGGAAGCAAGATTTGGTGGAGATCATCGTTAGGTACAAAATAAAACTGGTAAGCACGGAGGGATTGCTCTAGCCTATAGACACCCATGAACTTGGTGCTAGCCATATAAATGTCATCCAGGTCCTTACTGTCAGCGACAACTCTTTCTTGTGGTAGGACAAATTCGTTTGTGTAGGCAATCTGTGTGATCAACCCACCACAACGAATGTACCCCGCGGAAGCTGACCTTTGGCAGCGAAAGTGCTAGATGAGCAAGGCCCCCAAGTTTACCTTGTGCTCCATCTCTGGATGCAAGGCCATATAAATTACACTCATTTCGGGGCCTGCCATTGCCCCAACATCGCCTTTCCCAAATAAAGAATTAATAAGGAAGGTATGAAAATAACGTATAGTAAGATTTCGGGGCCTGCCATTTCCATGCTTGATAAAAAAATTCTCCAACTGTTTGAAGAAAGTTTGTAATGTTACATTTAATCTGTATGATTTTAGTAAACGAGAAATATTTGTGCATAAATTCTCAAATGCAATCTTCATACATTTTTATAGTTTGATTGGGTAATGATTGTAACCAAGTAAAAAACATTATTTTCTAGAGACTAGCGAAAAAATTTAAGGAGCACAAACTCTATTGGTAAACTTGTTAGTTTAAGAGTAGCACAAAGGTCATAGACCTTCTTCAAGTGATCACTAGGATATTTCTCTTCTTTTCCTGTGAAAGCAATTTTTTTATCACATAAATTAGCTCAGGATATATTTCAAATTCATGGCCCTCAAGATCAGGACAAAGAATAGGTATTTTTCTTAAGTGCCTAGATGGATTCCTATATTCTCCCAGTGGTAGCTCAGCCTCTTCGGCCCCCTGGGTGATGGTTAAGTCTGCCATCAAAGGAATCAAACTGTTCACACCTCCAGTACGTGAGTTAGAAAATCTTTCAATAAATTCTAGGCGTCTTTCAGTTAGAATATGGTTAATATATGGAAGTAAATAAGTTTTTCTAGAATTAGTGGTACCTCTATCTTTAACGGAGATCATGGATGGTGTCAATAACCACTTATGTCAAGAAACAACACTTAGAGCTTTACTCCCCGACAACAGTGCCAGAAAATAGCTTGATGGTCTGCAAGTGCACATGTTTGTCAAAGCATGTTTTGGCGGAAGTATTAATTCTAGTTTTTATATCGATCCTAATAAATATTCTAGGTAAGTGTTTTTATGAGGCGTTTCTATCGCACTCAAGGTGCAACCCGTCTTGAGTGAATTAACTACAATTGTTAAAGGTGGAAGGTGGCGAGTGAATAATATAGGAAACTTGCGTAATAAAAAAGAGAGAATTAAATAACATAAAAGTAAAGTTGAGAAAAGTGTTCGAGGTTCCTGCAGATGAGAAGTTAGGCGCGGAGAGAAATGATTCATGGTAATAGTGAAGGTGTCAGGTGAATAAGATGGGATAAGTGATTGTGATATTTCTTATTTGTAAGTGACTAGGCAAGAAACCCGTATACCGACCAGGAGTCCTCATGGCCAATTCTTTCCAGTCCCAATGATCCATATGTTTGTTACCATAACAATGGTCAGCACATTAATTAAGGTATTCCGACCGGATCAAGGCTTTAATCTTGATGGTTTCTTCTTGTCATCGAGTAGTGCTAGCTCCTCATTGATATCGACCGTGTCACTTGGGGGTCGCCGATTCACTAGCATACAAGTTCATACCTATGAGATCTCTAGATCATATTACCCGGGCCCTTAAATTGGATAACAAGCATTAGGCGAACATAGATATTCATTCTCACAATTTAATAAACACTAGACAATCACAAATGGATGGAATTAAAGAAGGCACAACACATCTTACCAATCCCCTACATCTTCCATGTCTATGGGGATTTACTCAGACATGAGAGGAAGATAAATTAAAGGCATAATTGTATTGCAAATGGAAATCATCTCAAAGTTATGGTAGCAAGCCACAATACCGTTTGAAGATCGAATCAAATACAAACCAAGGTAGATCAGAGTATCAAACTATGATCTTACAAGTGCCAATCTTTCTCTCTCTCTAAGTACAAATGGGGATGATGGTGGAGTGAATGGTTTAGAGGCTAGAGATCGTCGGAGAATGAGATGGTGTTCTTCTCCTTCTCCAGATCTGATCTCTCCTCTTCTATATAAGTTTGAAGTGGTTGTGTTATGTTTTTCGTCGTCTTCCCTTCATGAAAGTTGCTTGTATTGATATAATGGAGCTGGCGGCAGGCCATACGAGCGGATGGTACGGGCGCATCCGAACCGTACCAGTGGTCGTCATGCGCTCAGATCGTCCCCAATGAAATGGGCTCCAATTGGGGATTTGTTTCTTGAGGTGTAATTAGCACATAAATGCTATTATATCTTTCAAAAATGTTCATTGCCTGAAAACCATCACAAGAAACCAAGGATTCGCTAGTTGCGATATTAACATTAGTGAAAAGGGTAAACTTGAGTGAAATCCCGCAATAAATAAGAGGAAAAACAATAATAAAAAGTGTTGAAATTTGAAGCTATTAACGGGCAACCTCCTCAAGCCGAAGGGGAGCCACGTTAAGTAGCTCAGAGCATAACAACTCAGCTTTCTCCTCCATAGGCGGATTGCAATGACATATCCGCTGAGGCCAAAGAGCCAACATGAGAGGATACAACTGACTCCCAAGTGAAGGAGATATGCCCTAGAGGCAAATAATAAATAGGTTTTTATTGTCATATCTCAATTAGTTTATAATAGTTTCATATTGTGCTATAACTGTGTCAAGTAGAAACATTGATACAGGTGTGGTATGAAACAACCAAGTCCCTAGTAGCCTCTATTCATACTAGTTCGTTCGTCACGAAGATGATCTAGGTTTCAAGATCATGGGCATTTATGCCGACTGACACCGAGATCATATCATTAGAGAATGATGTGATTGGACATTCCTCGAAGGATTGCAACACGATCAATTCATATAGTTCATTGTTGCAACAGCTATACCTAGACTCCTTCTCCTTATACTGTGAGCTCATATTACTCATTGTTTCCCTAGGCTGCTTAGACTACATCAACCGTCATCTGGTAATACGGTGGCCATAAAGGTGTACGTTGGGTATTCCGAAGGAACAGTAGATGACATGTGACTACAAGACCAGGATTTGTTCACCCACATGACAGGTAAAGATACATACGGCCGGCTTGGTGAGATTACATCTATAAATGTTGCAACATGTGACTAGGTCACGGGGCTGTAATATCACGGTAACAAGAAAACAGAACTTGTTGTGAACGAGATTGAACAAGGTATGGGATACCAATGATCGGATCTTGGACAAGTTGTATCAAGAAACAAAAGGAAGAGGATGCTACATTTAGACGGTTCAAACGACATTGTCATCAGAAATGCATAGGGGTCACATGGACATCCCTGGTCCCTCTGTTGATCATTGATACATATCATGTCTAGAGCATTCCCAAGCCGTGAGAGGATACACTTAAGGGTACGATGAGAGCGATCATTCGTAAGACGGAATCACAGTAGAGAAAGAGAGAAAGCCGGAATCGTTCCACGGAGAGATCCGAAGTTGTTCGGAGAAAGAATAAAGGAAAAGACCAGAAAAGTGTTTTCAGATAAATGAGAATTTAAATATATATTTATTATATGTTAATTATGAATTAATATATTCTAAATAATATTTAAGTTAAGATTTATAAAGGCCACTTTTATATTAGGCCAAATCCCAGAGGGAAAAGGCCTAGAATAAAAGCTGCAGAAAAATAAATGGAAAAATGCAAAACAGCCAGCCCTGTGGGCGGCGGATAATCGCCACCGCACAGGGCAGCGTGTAACTGGGCCGCGCCAGGCACCGGGTCACGCCGAGCTGGGCCGCCGCCATAGCAGCCGGCCCACCCGGGCTCTACCTCGCCAGGCCGCCGCACAGGCGCCAGGGAGCAGGCCGTCGGGGGCGAGCCGGCCCACCCGGGCCACGGGAGCCAGCGGGCCGCCAGGGGGTGGCCAGCCCACCTGGGCTCCCCTTGCCAGGCCGTCGCCGCGGGAGAGCTGGGTGCAGGGTGGGCCGCGCCAAGGCCCACCCGGCCAGCCCCTGTCTGTTGCATCTTTTCTTTTAATTGTTTATTTTCTGTTTGGCTATTGGGCTGAGTTCTTTTGGCCCATCCGGCCAGGACGAAAATACCTGTTATTTTCCTTTATGAATAGTCCCACATGGCTAACCCAATGGGGAGGGCACACCCCCTCCGCCTATATAAAGGAGTGCCCATGGGTGGAATTAAACATACAATTTGGAGAAGTCCTTTGGTTGACTTCCTCCTTCCCTCCCTCTCTCTATACCTTGTGACCATGGTCCCAAGTCTGGGTTGTACGATCCAGGCACACCTGCAGCACGCCATTGCGCTGCAGGGATTCCTAGTCGGATATCAACTTCCGCACTCCCGGCGGGATCGGGGAGCCGGAGGTCTCATCGTGCACCGGACGTGTACGAAGACACGAGGAACAACACATGGGGCGCTTAAATGTTGTGAGCCGAAGTTGTTGCACGATGAAGATGAAGAAGGAGCAAGGGGTGACATGCGAGGAGCTTCCCGACCTTGAGGTCGGCTACGAGTACGATTACTTCAACCACGTTCCCCGTGGAACGTTAACCGTGTACGGTCTACAAGGGTATGTATTCTCTACGCATTGACCGTTATCGCATTACCACATAGATAGATCTTAGGCAGTTCTGGGGTTCCATTGTAGGGAAATTTTTGTTTTCTGCTACGATCCACAATAGTGGTATCTGAGCCGATCTATGCGTAGGAGTGTTGTACGTCCAATACGCACATGTATTGTGCGGGCATTGATCCCTTAGTTATTACCCTCTAACATGTACTTATTTATATCGCGGTATTGTTTGATGAAGCGGCCTGGACCGACCTTGCGCGTATTCGTACGCGAGACTGGTTCCACGCTCAACATACGGCTTGTACCGTATAAGTGGATAGCGGGTGTATGTCTCTCATTCGATAGTTGATATAGCATTTACAATGGAGGGCCGCGAAAGAGGTGTAGTAGAGACAACTATCAGATCCATGTTGTGGTTGGAAAGTTCATAGTTTAGAAACAATTCTAGTGCGAAAGCCCTAACAACCACGTAAAACTTGCAATAGATAAAGTAGAGGCGTCTAACTTTATTTTGCAGGAGGCATGTGATTATGATATGGCATTGGTCGTTACAAAGGTAAAGTAGTTTACTTTTCTGTTACTAAGTAGTATAGTAATAGTCATTGTTTCGATGAACGACCTAGTGGAGGCGTCGTGGACTTGGCGTCAAACCAAGGGCAAGATGGAGATCGTGCCGGAGCGCTCGATGGAGATCAAGGCGCAAGAAGCACCATATCATATCACATTATACATATGATGTTGATACCTGGTGACATGGGTATACCTTACAGGTACTCGAGCTTGGTATATACGGCCTGAATACGTGGAGGCCCACGGTGTCGCCAAGGCCCAAATGAAGAACTCGAGTAACCTACGGACTCTCGATTGCTTGAAGAACAAGAAGAAGCTAAAGATAGAAAGTTCAAAGGGGAAAACCCTAACCTGTAACCGACTCGACCCGCCACCTGAGACCTAGCCTATCTATATAAAGTCTAGGAGGGGCGGCGAGAAGGACACACACAACCCTAGTTTTCACCACCCTCGCCAGATTGCATCTGCGCACCATTGTAATGTTCGATTCCTTTGATAATTCCACGAGCAGACAAGCAGGAGTAGGGACCTCTACGAGGCCTGAACCTGGGTAAATCTTCGAGTTCCCTGAGTGCTTGTTTGTTAGCCGATAGATGTCTCCAGCGCCCCCTCCTTCTCCAAAACCCAAGTCCATAACAATGGGCATTGATGAGTTAAACCCTCGTCAATTGGCGCCGTCTGTGGGAATTGGGAGTGCTGATGTTGCGGCTTCTTTGGCCCCATCAACCACGATCTACAACTCCGCAACAGCGGAGATTCACCAGCTCTTTGGCGCGTTCGACTTCGAGTCCACATGCCAGCCACTCGCTCGGCCTTCGAATCCGTGGGCGACGGAATCAGCCTGGTGATCGGGAGCTTCCGCTTCCAAGTTGGTCAGATGGGCACGCTTCGCATGCCCAATCAGCCGACGGTACCATCAATTGCCCCAGCATCGTGGTTCCCTCCACCGATTGGCACCCTCAGTGAGCTCAATGCCTCGAACACAGTCGAGAACACAGTCAGGGATAGCATTCGCGACTCCGATCTGAGCGATCTGGCAACAGAAGACGGAGCCTACGGTTCCGGATCTAAAAGTTGCGGGAGCAGCAGCTTCCCCAACCACTTCATGTGCACCGTCATCAATGCGGGTGACACCTCCGCCAACCGTGGCAACGAAACCGACCTGCCTAACGGCGGCATACCCAATGGTGGACCGCCGCCCAACGGCGGCAACAGCGCCCCCGTCAACAATGGAGGAGCAGTCGAACCTCCAACCATAATAAACGAGCAAACCGGCGAACGCGTCTTGATCAGGCTCAACGAACAAGAGTGGGCTCGCTGCCGCGAGGCCTTACGAGGCAACCCTCTACCCTTCGGATCTCCACAAGAACTACTAATGGGCTACCATTGGCTCCTGAAGGAAGAATTCAAGTGCCAAGTGCAAACAATTGCGCAACTCGAGGCGCGCAAAAAGGCGGCAGACGAGTCGAGCCTTCGACGCGCTGGGCTCTCCTCCCACGGAGGATCCTCCTCGAAGGGCAACAAGTACATCGCAAACAAGAGGCGATCTCGGTTGGCCCACCTCACCGAGCAAGAACGCATAGAAGCTGCAAAGGTTCTCGACTTCAGCTCTATGACAGTCGATACACGGGGCAACGTGGTCCCCAAAACGCCGCGGGCCGCGGTGACAACAGCCACCATGTACCTCCTCAACAACCAGCCGCCAGCTGGAGATCCCCGAGCCGCCATGCTTAAACTCCCTCGGAGAACCCGAAATTTGACGGCCTACAGGACCCGAAGATCTGGCTGGAGGATCACATCTCCTCCGTCAGGCTCCATGGCGGCAGTCGAAGCACGGCCATGTAATGCTTACAGCTACAGCTGCAAGGCGCCGCCCGAGCGTGGCTCAACAACCTCCCACGTGGATCCATTCGCAGTTGGGATGAGCTGGTTTACAGCTTCGTGCGCAACTTCAAGGGCATGTACAAGCGACCTGCATCAATCGAAGAGCTGAGATGCTGCCAGCAAAGATCGGGCGAATCGCTACGCTCCTACATCCAAAGGTGGTCCATCATCAAGAACTCCGCAGAAAACATCTCGGAAGATCGCGCGATTGACGCATTCAACGGCGGTGTCCGCCGCCTAGAACTCAGGGAGGAGCTGGGCCGCTCAAAGCCCAAGACCATCGACCACCTGATGGAAATTGCGAATCGGTGGGCCGATGGAGAAGATTCGGTGAAGAATCGTGTTCACTCCGACGAGGAGGCGAAACTCAAGCACAGACGCAATCACCGAGGCAAACGCCGCATGCGCATCTACGATGACCACGACGACGTCAACATGGTCGCAGCTGGCTACGACGACAAACGCGATGATAACCGCAACATCGGATACCGTAGCGGCGGATACCGCGACTCCGGGAAAACCACGCAAGTGTGGCAGCGCCGCAATCGCGATGAAGCACCCACGACATCCATTGAGGACAAACTGACCGGGCCATGTACGGTGCACTTCTACATTGACAAGCACGATGGAAAGAAGAAGTCCAGCCACCTCCTCAAGGACTGCCGCGAGTTCCTCAAACTACATGAGGGATTGGTTCGAATGAATCGCAATGCAGTCAAAAGAGGCCATGGAGCCGCTCCAGGCGCCGTAGCACATGGAGCTCCGCCACCACCACCGGGGCAACCTCCAAATGCATCTGCGTCGGACCAGCACCACGGAGGCGAACCATACCCACGGGCTATGGGTACCATGATGATCCAAAAGGGATGCCCCTCGAATCCGGTGCAGAATGCCATCACTCGCCAAGTTAACTTGGCCACACACTCGCCACCATCTACCACTGAGTACCTCAGTGAAAGCGAGTCCTGCATCACCTTCGACAAACACGATCATCCGCCTCAAGTACCCCTTCTAGGCCATTGCCCCCTCGTACTCGAGGCACAAATCAGAGGCTTCGACATGAGTCGTGTCTTCATGGATGGCGGAAGCGGCATCAACCTTATATTCGCGAGTACCTTGTGAGCAATGAGGATCCCCCTAACTTCCCTAGAGGCCTCAGACACAACATTCCACGGCATCGTCCCAGGAAAAGGTGTATATCCCCTAGGCAAAATCAACCTCGACGTCATCTTCGGCACGCCGAAGAACTTCCGGCGCGAGCGCATCGACTTTGAGGTCGTCGACTGGCCCTCACAATACCACTGCATCCTCGGACGTGTCGCGTTCGCTAGGTTCATGGCAGTACCACACTACGCCTACCTGCAGATGAAAATGCCAGGTCCCAATGGCGTCATCACGATCAATGGGAGCTTCGAGAGATCCGACAGTCGTGACAGGGAATTCAACAGAATTTCCCAGTCCTTAGGCATGCAGGAAGAACTCGCGAGACTAAAGGAGTTGACAGACAACAGTCTGCCTCCCCCGAGACGGCCAAGTTCGCCTGATCTATCCTTCGACTCATCGGTGCACACAAAGAAAGTGCAGGTCCACCCATCGGATCCCGCCAAAACGGCCCTCATCGCCAACAACTTGAGTCCTGCATAGGAACTCGCGCTCGTCGAATTCCTCCGTGAGCACTGGGAAATTTTCGCCTGGTGTCCTACGGACATGCCAGGAGTTCCCAGGGAATTCGCCGAGCACGCACTCAACGTAACCCCAGACGCAAGGCCAGTCAAGCAAACAATCCGCCGATTATCTGAGCCAAGAGAAAAGGCAGTCGGAATGGAGATCAACAGACTCCTCGACGCCAAATTCATACGCGAGATCAAGGAAAGCACTTGGCTCGCCAACACGGTGCTAGTACCAAAAAAGGACACGGATATCCTGCGGATGTGCGTGGACTTCACCTCTTTAAATAAGCACTGTCCAAAGGATCATTTCCCGCTACCGCAAATCGACCAGATCATCGACTCCACCGCGGGATGCGAGCGCCTCTGCTTCCTAGACGCCTACTCAGGCTATAATCAGATTCGAATGAAGGAGGAAGACCAAGAAAAAACAGTGTTTACAACGCCCTTCGATGTGTTCTGCTACAACACAATGCCTTTCGGGCTAAAAAACACAGGAGCCACCTACCAGCGGTGCATGCAGGCTTGCCTCAAAGAGCAACTTGGTCGCAACATTCAAGTCTATGTCGATGACATAGTAATCAAGACAAAGGAGGAAGCCTCCTTAATCAACGATTTGCACGAAACGTTCGCCAACCTCGACCGCTACCGGATCAAGCTCAATCCAGACAAATGCGCCTTTGGCATCCCATCCGGGCAACTACTCGGGTACCTCATCTCCGCGAGGGGAATCGAGGCAAACCCGAAGAAAATAAAAGCCATACTGGCCATGGAGAAGCCGAAAAACATAAGGGGCGTCCAGCAGCTGGCTGGACGAATCGCGGCCCTCAGCCGATTCATCAGTCGGATGGGAGAAAAGGCACTGCCCTTCTACCAACTCCTCCACAAAGCTGAAAAGTTCGAGTGGACCAATGAAGCGCAAGAAGCATTCAAAGACCTCAAGCGCCTGCTATCCACTTCACCAGTACTGGTGACGCCACGAGAAAGGGAACCGATGTTGCTGTATATCTCCGCCACCAACCAAGTGGTCAGCATAGTACTTGTGGTCGAATGAGCCGAGGAAAACAAGGTCCACGGGGTACAGCGCCTAGTCTACTACCTCAGCGAGGTCCTCACGCCAACAAAATAGCGGTACCCGCACTACCAGAAGCTAGCGTACAGCGTCTTCATGACCGCTCGACGACTGCGCCACAATTTCCAGGAACACCCAATCATGGTGGTCAACGATGCCCCATTGGGGCATATCCTCAATAACCCCGACGCCATGGGACGAGTCGTGCTTTGGGGAATATAATTGTCTCCACGGGACATCACATACGAAAAGCGTGACGCAATCAAGTCTCCACGGGACATCACATACAGGCCCACATCACATACGAAAAGGCACTTCCTCGTGCACTGGATGGAGAACCAACTCCCCGACAAACCAGATATGTCCTACCTCTGGACAATGCACTTCGATGGATCCAAGTGGAAGGACGGAGCAGGTGCAGGTGTCATACTGACATCACCTCAAGGGGACAAGCTGAAGTACATCCTGCGAATGCAGTTCACCGCCTCCAACAACGAAGCTGAATACGAGGCCCTGCTGCACGGGATGAGGATGGCAAAATCCTGCGGCGCCAAGAGGCTCATTATATACGGCGACTCCAAGTTGGTCGTCAACCAAACAATGCATGAGTGCGACGCACTGAATGACAACATGATCGCATACCGCGCCCTCTACGACACACTCGAAGGAGACTTCGATGGTTGCGAGCTGCGACACGTAGGTCGCGAAAGCAATGAAGAGGCGGATGCACTCGTCAACATAGGCTCTACCTGCGCCCCCATACCACCTGGGGTATTTCTAGAGCGCATCTGCGAACGCTCCATCAAGCCAAAGGCAGCAGAAAATAAAACAAGCGCAGCAACAGACTCGGGGGCTACGCCGCCCAATGAGCCAATGGCACTCGATGACTTGGAGCTAGACACATGACTCGAGGGACCAATGAGCGTCATGATGCTTGTGCAATCCTGGACGCAACCGTACATTATGTACCTCCTCAGCAAGAGGCTACCAGACGATCCGACTGATGCACGGCACATCGCGCGGCAATCCAAGGCATTCGTTGTTATCAACGGCGAACTGTATAAACGCAGCATCACAGGAATACTCCAACGATGCGTCTCCACGGCTGATGGAAGAGTTGTTCTCCTCGACATCCATGAGGGGACCTGCGGGTGCCACGCCGGCAGTCGCACCCTCGTGGCCAAAGCTCTACAAGCTGGATTCTACTGGCGCAGTGGCCAAGGACATCGTCCAAAAATGCAACGCTTGCCAGCGATTCGCGGATAAGCCGCACGCACCTGGCGCAGAGCTCCGGCCAATTCCATTGGCCTGGCCCTTCGCGCAATGGGGACTCGACATGGTCGGCAAGCTCCCGAAGTCCTCACGAGGAGGCTACGTCTACCTCCTGGTGGCAGTCGACAAGTTCACCAAGTGGATAGAGTCCATGCCAGTGACCAATCAGTCAGGGCATAGTGTAGTCAAGTTCTTCGAGTCCATCGTCTTCCGCTTTGGAGTGCCACACAGCATCATCACAGAAAATGGAACAAACTTCACATCCAAGGAGTTCCAAGATTTCTGCGAGAATCTAGGAATCAACATCAGCTACGCCTCGGTAGCACATCCATAGACCAAACGTCAGGTGGAAAAGGCGAACGGGCTCGTCTGCGGTGGCATCAAGAAGCGACTCCTTCGGCCACTCGAACAAGCCGCGGGTTGCTAGCTAGACGAACTGCAATCAGTACTCTGGAGCCTACGCACAACTCCAAACAGTGCTATGATGACCCACAAGTATAGGGGGTGTATCGCAGTATTTTCGATAAGTAAGAGTGTCGAACCCAACGAGGAGCAGAAGGTGCTGGCTAGTGGTATGAATCAGGAATTCTCTGCAAATACTTAGAAAACAGATTTTTAGGGGTTTTCGATAAAGCAAGTAAACAAAGTACGAGTAAATAAAAGACAGTAAGAATGAATGCAGCAAGTGGCCCAATCCTTTATGCAGCAAAGGACAAGCCGGTTGTATTTCTATAGATGACCAAACGTTCTCGAGGACACATGGGAAGACTGTCAAGTGCTTTCGCTTCATATAGTCGATTAATCTTCTCTAGCTTGCTAAGTGTTGTGTGGGTGAACCTGTGCTAATGTACCGTCCATTCCAAGACTTAATACATACTTGTGATTAAACCCCCTTGCAAACATCCGTAAGTACAAGAAAGTAATTAAGGTAGAAACCTAACCACAGCTTTAAACTCTAAGACCCTTACGTCCCTTGTGCAATGGTTTCCTAACGGGGGTTCAGGTTTCTGTCACTCCGGCAACCCCTACGATTAGTAGCCAAATACACAATGCATTCCCCTAGGCCCATATAGGTGAAGTGTCATGTAATCGACGTTCACATGACACCACTAGAAGAAGTACACCACAGCTTAAATAACAATCTATTGAATCTTTCTCAACGCAACTCCACTACTAACAGCAAGACTTCTCCCATGTCCTCAAGAACAAAACGAACTACTCACAAGACATCATATGGATCATGATCAGAGATGGAATAATGATGTATAACAATCTGAACATAAACAATAATGCAATGGTTCACTCAATAGCATCAACTACAAAGAGTAATCAACACCGAGAAAGTTTCTCCTATGAACTATGCAAGATTCAACGCAATTGTTACAGCAATATGGAGATGGTGATGAGTGTGCTGATGATGATGATGGTGGTGATGATGATGATGATGATCCCGATGAAGTCCAGCTTGATGGTGGTGTTGATGGCGACGATCTCCCCTCTCCGGGAAGGAATTCCCCTGGCAGAAATCTGTCTGCCGGAGAGATCTTTCTCTCTCGGTGTTTTCCGCCCCGCAGAGGCGGCGGAATCTTTCTGTGGTCACTCCCCGAGTCTTAGGGTTTCGGGAGGAAGATATACACCAGAGGGGAGAGGCTGGAGTGGGCCAGGGTGGCCACACCACTCCCTGGCGCAGTCTGGGCTTGCACGCGCCATGGGGTGGTGTGGGTGTTGGGCCCGCAGCATAGAAAACAAAATTTTTCCTACGATGAGAACTATACGCCAAGATCTATCTACTAGATACAGAGCAATGGGTGGACATACATCCATGGAGAACTTACCCTCGAAGACAACGAGTTTTGTTAACGAGTAGGAACTCGTGGTTCATGTAGTCGTATGCTTGCCGATCTCAAGATCGTGTGGAAGTCCGAGCGCCGCAAATCAGCAACGCATCCGTCCTCGCACACACGTTCAAGCCACCGGACAACCTCCACCTCCTTGCTCCAGCGAATCAGCGGAAGCAGCAACTCCTTCCAGACGCAAGGCCACCAGGAACATGTATGTCGCTAATCCGAGACCATGGGGGAATATCTAGAGGGGAGAGAGATCCTTCACGAGGAGGTGTGAGGATGAAGGAGGGAATAGGTGGCCTTTAGTAGGAGGAGGGGGGTGCCCCCTCTCTCCATGGCCGGCGCATGGGGGGTGACCCCTCACCTCCCCCATTCATGTGGTGGTAACCCCTCCACATTAAAATGCCCCTTAACATTCTCTTTTAAAGTCTGCACTTTAAATGCATTAAATTTCTCCAAATTTAATGCTCTCTCATTTAATAAAACTCTTTTATTTATTTTATTCAGAATTTTGTTAATTACTTTAATTAACAAACATTCACATAAAACCCCTTGCAACATTTCAATATTACATGCAGAACCACTTTCTGCAATTTCACCCGAAACAATTTTGGTTTCTGTCGAAACAATTCCTGTTTCTATCGAAACATTTCCTGCGCTTTGCAAACCTTTTGTCTGGAACATATGTGCTCCTAAATGGTGTCCGGCAACCCTTAAGTGTGTCACCCTACGGTTCGCGAATAATGCAGACATGATTGAGACTCCTCTCAGATCAATAATCAGAAGCGGGACCTGGAGATCCATACTGACTCCTGCACATTCAACGATGACTTCTGTGATCGGGAGAACCTTTAACGTCAGCAATTTAATCCCTTTGTCTCATGATATAATACATGTCCGAGATTCGATCATCGGTATCCAAATACCTAGTTTGATCTCGTTACCGACATGCACTCTTTTCTCGTTCCCGTGATATAACATTCTAGTGATCACATCACTTGCTTGCAAGCTATCTTAATGTGATATCACCGAGAGGGCCCAGAGTATATCTATCCGTCATCTGGATTGACAAATCCCACTCTTGATCCATGAGCCTCAACATAACACCTTCGTAGTACTGAACCCATCTTTATAGTCACCCTGTTACGGTGTGACGTTTGATGTTATCAAGATACTCTTCCGGTGTTAGCAATTAACATGATCTCATGGTCTAAGGACTAAGACTACTTTGTATGATGTTATAGCAATATAAACATAATGACTTTATCGTAATGCTATACTTCGGATGAATGTTCATCACATCATTTCACAAATGTTGTGACCTTGTTATTAACAACATCCAATGTCCATGATCAGGAAACTTTGATCATCTTGTTAATCAACAAGCTAGTCTATAAGAGAGGCATAACTAGGAACCCTTTTTGTTTATTAAACACACATGTATTGATGTTTCCTATCAATACAATTATAGCATGCAAAATAAACATCTATCATATACAAGAAATATATAATAACAACTTTATTATTGCCTCTCAGGGCATATTCCTTCAGTCTCCCACTTGCACTAGAGACAATAATCTAGTTCACATAGTGATAAATCTAACACCCATGGAGTTCTGGTGTTGATCATGTTTTGCCCTAGGGAGTACTTTAGTCAACGGATCTGCTACATTTAGGTATGTGTGCACTTTACAAATCTTTATATCTCCATCCTTGACATGCTCGCGGATGGAGTGAAACCGGCGCTTAATATGTTTGGAATTCTTGTGAGACCTTGGTTCCTTTGCGTTGGCTATGGCTCCATTGTTGTCACAATAGATCACCATCGGGTCCAATGCACTGGGAACCACACCCAGTTCTGTAATGAACTCTTTCATCCAAACTGCCTCCTGCGCCGCTTCTGAAGCAGCAACATATTACGCCTCCGTTGTTGATCCAGCCACCACAGGTTGTTTGGAACTCCTCCAACTAACTGCTGCTCCGTTCAAGAGAAATACGTATCCAGATTGAGACTTAGAGTCATCCGAATCGGTGTCAAAACTAGCATCGACATAACACTTAGCGACTAGCTCTTCTTCACCTCCGTATATAAGAAACATATCCTTAGTTCTTCTCAAGTACTTGAGGATGTTCTTTACCGCTATCCAGTGTTCCGAACCTGGATCAGATTGGTACCTACTAGTCAAACTAATAGCATGTGCCACATCCGGTCTTGTACATAGCATGGCATACATAATAGAGCCTATGGCCGAGGCATAGGGGATCTTATCCATCATCTCTCTTTCTTTCGCCGTAGCCAGACTTTGAGTCTTACTCAATGTCTTGCCTTGCAACATAGGTAAGAACCCCTTCTTACTTTCGTCCATATTAAACTTCTTTAATATCTTATCAAGGTATGTACTCTGTGATAGCCCAATTAGGAATCTTGATCTATCTCTATAGATTTTAATGCCTAATATATATGAAGCTTCACCAAGGTCATCATCGAAAATTTGCTGTTTAGATAACTTTTAACACTGTTTAAAAGATCTATATCATTTCCAATCAATAATATGTCATCCACATATAATATCAGAAATGCCACATTGCTCCCACTCACTTTCTTGTAAATACAAGCCTCTCCATAAGTTTGGACAAATCCAAACTCTTTGATCACCTCATCAAAGCGGAGATTCCAACTCCAGGATGCTTGCTTCAGTCCATAGATGGATCGATGAAGTTTGCACACCTTATTAGCATCCTTAGGATCGACAAAACCCTTTGGTTGTATCATATACAACTCTTCTTCAATATTACCATTGAGGAACGCAGTTTTGACATCCATCTGCCATATTTCATAATCGAAATATGTAGCAATTGCTAACATAATCCTAACCGACTTAAGCATCGCTACGGGAGAGAATGTCTCATCGTAGTCAACTCCTTGAATTTGTCGAAACCCCTTTGCGACAAGTCGAGCCTTATAGATGGTTACATTACCATCATCATCAGCTTTTCTTTTGAAAATCCATTTATTCTCAACGGCCTTTCGATCGTGAGGTAAGTCCACCAAGGTCCAAACCTGGTTTTCGTACATGGATTCCATCTTGGATTTCATGGCTTCTAGCCATTTGTTGGAATCAGGGCTCATCATCGCTTCTTCATACGTCGCAGGGTCATCTATTTCATCAATCATGAAATTCATAACAGGATTGCCGTACAGTTCAGGAGCTGCACGTGTCCTGCTTGACCTGCGAGGTTCGGTAGTGTCCTCTTTCGGAGTTTCATGATCAATATCATTAGCTCTCTCTTCATTAGGTGAAGTCAACTCCGAAACAACTTCCGGTGCTGCGCTACTCGCCATTTCATGAAGAGAAGGTTCAATAACCTCTTCGAGTTCTACCTTCCCACTACTCACACCTTTCACGAGAAACTCCTTCTCAAGAAAGGATCCATTCTTGGCAACAAAGACCTTACCCTCGAATTTGTGATAGAAGGTATACCCAATCGTTTCCTTAGGGTATCCTATGAAGACGCATTTTTCCGCTTTGGGTTCGAGTTTATCCGGTTGAAGTTTCTTCACATAAACATCACATCCCCAAACTTTAAGAAATGGCAGCTTAGGTTTGTTTCCAAACCATAATTCATACGGTGTCTTTTCAACGGATTTAGGTGGTGCCCTATTTAAAGTGAATGTAGTGGTTTCTAGTGCATAACCCCAAAATGACAGTGGCAAGTCAGTCGGAGACATCATAGATCGAACCATATCGAATAAAGTATGATTACGACGTTCTGACACACCATTACATTGTGGTGTTCCGGCAGGCGTGAGTTGTGAAACTATTCCACAGTCTTTCATATGTGTGCTAAACTCGTAACTTAGATACTCTCCTCCACGGTCAGACCGTAGAAATTTGATCTTTCTATTACGATGATTTTCCACTTCATTCTGAAATTCCTTGAACTTTTCAAAAGTTTCAGACTTGTGTTTCATCAAATAGATATACCCGTATCTACTCAAATCATCCGTGAAAGTAACAAAATAACGATATCCACCTCGCGCTGACACACTCATTAGTCCACACACATCAGTATGTATGATTTCCAATAAATCTGTCGCCCGTTCCATTGAACCGGAAAACGGTGTTCTAGTCATCTTGCCCATAAGGCATGGCTC
The DNA here is from genome assembly GCA_910589775.1 of Avena eriantha. Lineage (NCBI taxonomy): Eukaryota > Viridiplantae > Streptophyta > Magnoliopsida > Poales > Poaceae > Avena > Avena eriantha. The sequence goes on from OU342745.1 coordinate 519,237,402, forward strand.
ACATGTATCAAATGATTCAAAATCAAGTGATTCCAAAAGTCCATCAGAATGGAGTTTCTTCATGCGTTTAACGCCAATATGACCTAGACGGTAGTGCCACATATATGCAGATATATCATTATCAAGTTTAATCCTTTTAGCATCAACATTATGAATATGCGTAATACTACTATCGAGATCCAATAGAAATAAACCATTCAACACAGGTGCATGACCATAAAAGATATTATTCATATAAATCGAACAACCATTGTTTTCAGACTTAAACGAATAACCACTTTGCATCAAACATGATCCGGATACAATGTTCATGCTCAGTGCAGGCACCAACTAACAATCATTCAGGTTTACAACTAATCCCGACGGCATATGGAGAGGCAGCGTTCCGACGGCGATCACATCAACTCTTGATCCATTGTCGACCCGCATCGTGACCTCATCCCTTGCTAGTTGTCGCTTGTTCCGCAGCCCCTGAACCGAGTTACTTATATTAGCAACCGATCCCGTATCAAATACCCAGGTGCTACTGCGAGTACTAGTCAAGTACACATCAATAACATGTATATCACATATACCTTTGTTTGCCTTGCCGGCCTTTTTGTCCGCCAAATACTTGGGGAAGTTGCGCTTCCAATGGCCAGTCCCCTTGCAATAGTAGCACTCGGTGTCAGACTTAGGGCCAGCTCGGGGTTTCTTTTCAGGCGCGGCAACAGATTTGTCGCCCTTCTTTACCTTTTGCTTGCCTTTCTTGTCCTTCTTGAAACCAGTGGTCTTATTGATCATCAACACTTGATGTTCTTTCCTAATCTCCACTTCTGCAGTCTTAAGCATTGACAGAAGCTCGAGAAGAGACTTCTTCATGCCCTGCATATTATAATTCATCATGAAGCTCTTGTAGCTAGGTGGCAGAGATTGGAGAACACGATGTATGCCTAAGTCAATGGGAATCGTTATTCCCAAGGACACAAGCTTATCAGCGTACCCAGACATTTTGAGTGCGTGCTCACTAACGGAGCTGTTCTCTTCCATCATGCAGCTAAAGAACTTTTCAGAAGCATTATAACTCTCTATGGCAGCATGGGTATCGAAAATCATTTTCAATTCTCCCATGGTATCAAAGGTATTGCCATTTTCGAAACGTTTTCGAAGTTCTGGTTCTAGCCCATACAGTATGCCGCAATGAACTAAGTTGTGGTCCTCCTGACGAGTTATATAAACGTTCTTTTCCTCGTCCGGGGCATCAGGAGCTGGTGGGGGGGCCTAGCGGCGCCTCTAGCACATATTGCTTTTGTGCAGCAGTGAGGAGAATCCTCAAATTCATAGCCCAGCTGGTGAAGTTGCTACCATTCGCAGCAAGCTTCTCTTTCTCCATGAACACATTGAAATTAAAAGCAGGTGGTGCCATCTACAATAGAATTTGTAAAATATATTTAGACTAAGTTTATGACAAATTGAGTTCAACTAATCCAAATTACTAATGAACTCCCACTCAAAAACGACATCCCTTGTGTCCTTTTGGTGATTACATGAACCAAATCCACTACACCAAGTCCGATCATCACGTGAGTCGGTGTAGCTTCAAAGGCGAGTATCTATATAGGCATCATATCAACTATATGACTCATGCTTAACCTTTCGGTCCGTGTTCCGAGGCCATGTCTGTACATGCTAGGCTCGTCAAGTAAGAACCTTAGTATTCGTGTGTGTAAAACTGTCTTACACCCGTTGTATGAAAGCGTAGAGTCGAGAACACCCGATCATCACGTGATGCCTCAAAACACGATCCACAAAACGGTGCATACTTAAGGAAGAACACATTTTATCTTGATATCTAAATGAGGGATCATCTTATAATGCTACCAAAAGCGCCAAACTAGCAATATAAGATGCTAACATCTAATGTGTGTAGTGAGGTGATATGGTCCATGCATTTGATCTCTATCATTTGCATCGTGGTATGATCTCTATCATTCCTTTGTGTGTAAGGCCAAGGTCTATGGAACTTACACGTTAAGTGAGTTGTAAGAGTATCTATCATACATCTACTTACAACAATACCATATCAAGACACTAGCCCAGCAACGATCTAAACTAGACGCCTCTAATTTATCAATTGCAAGTTTTACGTGGCTTAGGGCTTTCGGAGATAGAACCGGTATTACCTACGAACATGAACCACAACGAGGATAACCAAGTTATTAGCAACTCGTTGTAAATCAGATATTGACTATAGTAGGAGAGACAGACACCCGCCAGCCACTTATGCAAAACAAGTTGCATGTCAGTCGTGGAACCGGTCTCATGTACGATGACATGTAAGGTTGGTCCGGGCCGCTTCATCCCACTATGCCACCAATATCCAAAGTACATAGAAGATGCAATAACATGATCATCATCGCCCACATATAAACATATGTGTACTACCCGTGCAAAGCACCTACGCATAGATCAGGCTCTGATACCACTGTTGGGTCCGCAGCATAGAAAAAAAAAATTCCTACGATGAGAACTATATGCCAAGATCTATCTACTAGATACAGAGCAACGGGTGGACATACATCCATGGAGAACTTACCCTCGAAGACAACGAGTTTTGTTAATGAGTAGGAACTCGTGGTTGATGTAGTCGTACGCTTGCCGATCTCAAGATCGTGTGGAAGTCCGAGCGCCGCAAATCAGCAGCGCATCCGTCCTCGCACACACGTTCAAGCCACCAGACAACCTCCACCTCCTCGCTCCAGCGAATCAGCGGAAGTAGCAACTCCTTCCAGACGCAAGGCCACCAGGAACATGTATCTCGCTAATCCGAGACCGTGGGGGAATATCTAGAGGGGGAGAGAGATCCTTCACGAGGAGGTGTGAGGATGAAGGAGGGAATGGGTGGCCTTTTATAGGAGGAGGAGGGGGTTCCCCCTCTCTCCATGGCCGGCGCATGGGGGGGTGACCCCTCACCTCCCCTATTCATGTGGTGGTAACCCCTCCACATTAAAATGCCCCTTAACATTCTCTTTTAAAGTCTCCACTTTAAATGCATTAAATTTCTCCAAATTTAATGCTCTCTCATTTAATAAAACTCTTTTATTTATTTTATTCAGAATTTTGTTAATTACTTTAATTAACAAACATTCACATAAAACCCCTTGCAACATTTCAATATTACATGCAGAACCACTTTCTGCAATTTCACCCGAAACAATTCCGGTTTCTATCGAAACAATTCCTGTTTCTATCGAAACATTTCCTGCGCTTTGCAAACCTTTTGTCTGGAACATATGTGCTCCTAAATGGTGTCCAGCAACCCTTAAGTGTGTCACCCTACGTTTCGCGAATAATGCAGACATGATTGAGACTCCTCTCAGATCAATAATCAGAAGCGGGACCTGGAGATCCATACTGACTCCTGCACATTCAACGATGACTTCTGTGATCGTGAGAACCTTTAACGTCAGCAATTTAATCCCTTTGTCTCATGATATAATACATGTCCAAGATTCGATCATCGGTATCCAAATACCTAGTTTGATCTCGTTACCGACATGCACTCTTTTCTCGTTCCCGTGATATAACATTCTAGTGATCACATCACTTGCTTGCAAGCTATCTTAATGTGATATCACCGAGAGGGCCCAGAGTATATCTATCCGTCATCTGGATTGACAAATCCCACTCTTGATCCATGAGCCTCAACATAACACCTTCGTAGTACTGAACCCATCTTTATAGTCACCCTGTTACGGTGTGACGTTTGATGTTATCAAGATACTCTTCCGGTGTTAGCAATTAACATGATCTCATGGTCTAAGGACTAAGACTACTTTGTATGATGTTATAGCAATATAAACATAATGACTTGATCGTAATTCTATACTTCGGATGAATGTTCATCACATCATTTCACAAATGCTGTGACCTTGTTATTAACAACATCCAATGTCCATGATTAGGAAACTTTGATCATCTTGTTAATCAACAAGCTAGTCTATAAGAGAGGCATAACTAGGAACCCTTTTTGTTTATTAAACACACATGTATTGATGTTTCCTATCAATACAATTATAGCATGCAAAATAAACATCTATCATATACAAGAAATATATAATAACAACTTTATTATTGCCTCTCAGGGCATATTTCCTTCAGTGGGCCCCCTATGGCCCACCTCCACTCCATCTTCTGGCATCTTGAGTCTTCTGGAAAAATAGAATTTTCCGTATATTTTCCCGGATTTTCTGATCTTCGCGAATTTTGCCTCCAAACAGCACCTTTTCCATCAGAATCCTGACTGCAGCGGTCCATGCTCCAAAAGTCATCAACCATGCAAAAACAGATGAAATAACATAAGTATCACCTCTCAATACGAAATATATCAATGGATAATAGTGAATTAAGACATAGAATAGTGATGCAAAATGGACGTATCATGCTACGGGCTACACCCTGTTCTTTATGGTGCACGGGGCTGAAGCAGTGCTACCCGCCGAGGTACGGTACAAGGCACCGCGCGTGGTCGCTTACAGCGAACAAGAGTCATCCCTTGCACTCGAAGACTCCGTCGACCTCCTTGACAAGGCAAGGGAAATCGCCGCAGAAAGATCAACGATCTACCAGCAGAACCTGCGAAACTACCACTGTAGAAGGCTATGCCCTAGATCCTTCGTCGAAGGCGACCTGGTCCTACAACTGAAGAAGCAAGGACATATCAAGCTCGAGTCCCCCTGGGAGGGACCATACGTGATTACAGAAGTAATCCCAGGTGGCGCCTATCACCTTCAAGATTTAGAGACAGGAGTCGCATACTCCAACCCCTGGAACGTCACACAGCTGCAGCGCTTCTACCCTTAGTCGTTTTTACTTTTAGATCGCAAATAAGGCACTCAGCCAAGGCTACTTAGCCACACATTATACTTCATACTATCCCACGAATAAATAAAGCTAAGTGCCCCAAAACTCTGTGTTCTCCTTTATTTTTCTACAACTTATCCACTCGGGGGCTACGCCACCCTACGAACTACAACGCGATATCCTGAGTAGGTGGCACATCAATCGAAACCCTTGACACAACATCAACCCAGCTGCAACGCACCTGACAGGTTGACAAGGGACTGAGATAAGAACGTGGTCAGGGTAACGAAAAGGAATCGCATAGTGCAACGCACTTACACGCTAATAAGCTCTTTATACATAATCGATAATCAATTATACACAACGTATATACAAAATTTGCAACATTGGTACTCTTATGTGTAGGACACAAATTAAGCTACTGCTGCAACAAAAGAACGTTGGTCTGCTCCTCGAAGAAATCGACGATCTCCTCTGCTGGGCGATCCACTGCCTGGTAGTGCGACACCATATTCCAAGCAGAACCTGCTGGTGGCACAGGTGGCCCAGCCGCAATTGCTGCAACATCTACGTCAGGCCTATGCAGTCGCACCAGCGATAGAGCGGCCTTGGAACCAGCCACCAACTGTTGCCTTACGCACTCGCGAACCACAGCCAAGTCTTGGAACTTGGCAAGAAGGGCCAGCAGGCTCGAGGGAGCAACATCCAGCGGAAACATCGTCCGATAAATGTTCTTCAAGCATGACTGCGACTTCTTCAGAAAGTGCAGCACTCGCGACGCACGATCCTGCAGGGTCGCCAGCGCAATCACACGATCATGATCCACCCAGAAGTATCCACTCTCCTGAAGTTTCTCTTGGGTCAGATCATGCATGCGAATGGCAATCCTATCCTTCTCATCCTGTGGATGGTGCGCGCTGACAACTATTCGAAGCAACAACGGAAGTATAAGGACAGCACATCACTGCGAGTGACTACAAGGAAAAGATAAGAGTAAGCACACTAACACTTAAATTGATCGCCAAGCTGCGTCATCTCTCCCAGCAGATACTGCTCTCGGGCGGCGGCTTTCTCCGCCTTTGACTTCCATACATTCGCGTTACCGCGGAGCACGGGCAATTCACGCTCTAGCTGCTTCACGCGGTCACGTAGTCGCGAAAGCAGCGACAACTCATCTACCCTAAAAGGATCACTTGATGTACCCTACCACAAGCCAAGATAAAAGCAAATAAGACGATCAAATCGACACACAGACAAAAGATTCGGGTGAATACAAGATTGGCAACAGTATCAGCAGATACACCCGCCAAAAGGCATGTTCTAGGCAAAAGGCATAACCTAATCAACTATTACAAAGCTACTGAGGAGCGATTGGCTTCTTCGACTTTGACGGCTTCGGGGGCTTCATCGAGTCCGTGGCAGTTACAGATGCCACTGACTTTCCGCCAGCCCCTGATGCCACAGCCTTTGCCGCCTTCTTGGCTCGCTGCAGCTCCTTAGAGTACTTCGCAACCGTGTTAATCAGCTGCGGACCATATTTGCCACAGGCAGTCGCGAAGGGAGCAAAGACTACCTGCTGGCTATCCGCGCTAACAGGCATCGCCTTCGAAACTGCTGCAGGATCAACCTCAACTCCGTGGGCCTGCACCATGGCAAGTGACATGGACGCGCCAGCCGCACGGAGTGAGTTCTTGTAGCTTGAAGGAACACCCCTGGCGGGAGACTCCACCAGCTTGTCCATGTTCTCGATTAGCTCAGCCTTGGGCATCAACTCCTCCCGGAGGCGACTGAGCACGCCCTTGGCCTTGGAAAGCATATCCTGAACGGCGGCGCTGTGGTCCTCGACTGCTGAAAGTGCACCCGCCAAAGCGTCGTCGCGGCGGAGGGCCTGAGGGTCGAAGCTTAAACCGCCAGTATCTGTGCATAAACCCACACATGGACACAAACATCAGCGCCAACGACAAAAATCAAATAAGAGAACGATAATGATATCCAAGCAAGGTACCTGAGAGGGCCTTGGCAATCGAGAAAAGTGGTTCTTCGAACAACTTCTCCCTAGACGCGATGGAGGCACGTAGATTCTCTTCACGCCACTGTGCCTCGTCACGCGCCGTGATTGCCTCATCGTGACCCTTCACAGCCACGGCGAGTGTTTTCTCCATGGTGGCAGCGTCGTGCAGGAGGGCATTATGTTCGGCTACAAAACAAAAGGGACTGACTATCAGTCGACTATATAAAAAGGAGGAGGAGAAGAAGAAGTGAAGAACACTTACTTTCGACCACGCAATGACGCACCTCCAGCATTGCATGCTGACGGCCCATCGCAAGAACTTGCTCCGCCAAGTGAGCGACTTCCTTCACAAGGAGCTATCGCACAACAAGGGATTAGCAGAAGCAATAGATAACATCGATTGCAACATTAAAAGAAGAAATCCTACACTTACATGATCCTCCAATGACTCCAAAGTTGTCTGGTCTGTCGTCATCCGGGCAACCATTCGATGCTCCCCTTCATGCGGAGAGCTGGAACAGTTGTGCTCGGAGTGGGCCGCCAACGGAGGGGAAGGAGCATGCTCGACCTCTTTCTTGGCCCTTGAAGTTGCGACTCCTGATTCTTTCAAAAATTGGATGTCGCCAGAAGATGACGCCGCCTCTTGACTACAAGACAAAACTAACATCAAGGACAAGCCAAAGCTAGTGCAAAACTCAAAAAGGACAACTCGAATACTTACCAATCAAACTTATCAAAGTCAAAGGTTGGCTCCCCCGACTCTAACGAGGACTCCTTTGGCAGTCGCATCTTCTTGCGCGAAGATGGCGCCACGACGCTCACAGGAATGGCAGGGATGGGCGACTCTGCACCTACACCTGCGCCCTCCGGAGTCGAAGGAGAAGACGCATCGGAATCCTTGCTGTGCGAACGCTTGCGAGTATCCGGACTACCCGACTCGGAGGCTTCCTCCTCCACATCGGATAGGACGGTCGACTCCGACTCGTCCTCTTCCAAGGCTTCGTGAGGAATAACCCCCTCAGGAAGAGGGGGCATACAGGGTGATACCGCCCAATCCTGCATAGAGATAACAAAATTAGCACATAGATAAGAAACATCAGAGAAGCAATCGACAAACTAAGCTACTATGTAGCACAACTATACCTCAGGAGGAGGGTTAGCAGCATCAAACGGAGGAACAACTAGCTCACTGGGAAGCACATCCTTGACGGTGTACTTGGTGACCAGTCGAACCCTTTTGTCTACCTCACTCGCGGACATGCCATCGGCAGACACGCGAGTGACATCGTCAGCGCCAGTCCACTGAAACATGGGGTGAACTCTGGCCTGCAGGGGCTGGACGCGACGGCGCAACCACGTGCGAATGAGGGCGCAGCCTCCCTCCTCTTTGCCTATGCGACTCTCCAGGTCGCAGACGCGCTTGTACAACACTTCTATCTCCGCGGATTCGCCAGGCATGACCACATTCTTCCAGGAGCGCTTCCTCTGGCACGGCGTCGCGGGGTCGAAGGGGGCGAGTCCAGAGTGTTCTCCGTTAGCTTTCTCGTTGCTGACGTAGAACCACTTGTCCCTCCACCCTTGGACAGACATCATCAGCTTGATGTCGAAATATGTGGCGGATGGATCGACATGGATTCCGCAACCGCCTACATCGTAGACTACGGAGCCAGATGCCGATTGGCGTTTCCACTTGAAAAGGCGTTTGAAGAGGCCGAAATGCAGCTCGATTCCGAGCCAGCATTCGCAGAGAGTAATGTACTAAGCTACGTGGAGGATGGAATTTGGGGACATCTGATGGAGCTGGAGCCCATAAAAACAAAGAAGACCCCTGAACAAAGGATGCAGGGGCAGAGAAAGGCCGCGAATGATGAATGCTAAGAACATCACTCAAAAACCGGCAGGAGGAGAGGGGATTACCTCGCCACCGGGGACGCGCGCATCGGTGACTACGGCGGACAACACTCCGTCTTGGCAAAGAAGACGAAGATCAGAGGACTTGATGATGGAGGGACGCCACGCGCCATTCGTGACGTGGGTGCCCGTGCCCTTCTTCTTCCCGCCGGTGGCGGTGCTAGTGCCCGCAGCGGCGGAGCCGCCCTTCTTCTTCGCCGCAGTAGCGGTAGCCACGGAATCGGCCGCAGCACCTCCTTTCTTCTTCCCCATTGCGCGGCGGAGATGCAACCGAAGGAAGTAGCTAGGAAACGTGCGGAGCTGGTCCAGTGCCGCGGAAGAAAAAGAGCGCAGAGAAAGCAGAGGAGCAGCGGCAATGGCGATGGAGGCAAAGGATGAATGAAAGCAGATGAGAAATTACCATCGCAACGTCACTACTTAACCCTTGGAAGATGCAATCCAACGGCTTAGGAAAACCCTACTGGACGTGTGGCAATCATCGTGCTAGACACGTGGAGGAGAAGAAATGCGAACCGTCCCCCCACTACTCCCATTACGCGCAGAAATCGAGGAGGCACAGTTAAAATAAAGATTACGCACGCCCGGTCAAATCAAAGTCAGGGAGTGGGACCCACTGCTCGTCACGTCCCGTCAAACTCGCTCACGCGGGCAACTGAGGTCATGAAATCGTCAGCACTGACGTCATCAAAGCTACGCAGCAGAAGACTTCGACTACTTTAGTCCTTGCTCGAGTATTCGACTCCACCAAGCACTCGGGGGCTACTCCCATAGGGAGCGCTGGTCGCGCACCCTATGATTTTTCTCTTCTTTTACAGGAACATGGACAATCAAGGCAAACCCAACCACTCGAAACACGGTTCGACTATGGACATGGGTTACACCCATAGGGAGCACCCGAAACAAATTCGACTGAACATAAGCAAACAAAAGACGACAGCTGTCGCAAAAGTTCTTTAGTCCCTGCCTGAGTCTTCGACTCAACCAGGCACTCGGGGGCTACTCCCATAGGGAGCGCTGGTCGCGCACCCTATGATTATTTGTACAAAGTACTGTGTGTTGATAACATCCACATTCGAAGTTTATGGCGACACCGCCTCATAAATTTTCCCTACAAAGAGACCGCGTCTCCTGGGTCACCCCAAATCATCTCCGCGATGATAAAATTCGGACGCCGCGCTTGCAGCGTGAAGGTAAGACCTGAATAAGGCCTGATAACGCATTAAGCTGCGCACTACCAGAACTATATCCGTGCCTCAGGTACGATGAACATGCCTTGACAGACGCGTCGAGTGCTCACACCCATATAACTGGAATTCGACTCCTGTAAGACCTCCGCGGCTTGAGTCGAATTACACCAGCACTTTTCCGGATTCGAGTCCGGGGACTCGAGTTCGAGTAGATTGCGTTGTTTTACCCTAAGGTAGTTAACTGATACTAATACATCGGTTAAATCAGGCACGCACATCAACAATCCCTATGATACAAACAAAGTAGTCGAAAATATACTCATTCATGCACTCGAAAGGCTTCATAAAGTCCCCAGTCGAATCTGCGATTCCACTGGACACTCGGGGGTTACTGACATGGGTATACCTTACAGGTACTCGAGCTTGGTATAGACGACCTGAATACGTGGAGGCCCACGGTGTCGCCAAGGCCCAAATGAAGAACTCGAGTAACCTACGGACTCTCGATTGCTTGAAGAACAAGAAGAAACTAAAGATAGAAAGTTCAAAGGGGAAAACCCTAACTGTAACCGACTTGACCCGCCACCCGAGACCTAGCCTATCTATATAAAGGCTAGGAGGAGGCGGCGAGAAGGATACACACAACCCTAATTTTCACCACCCTCGCCAGATTGCATCTGCGCACTGACGGCTCAATGCACGGCGCCCAGAAAATTGCTTGATGGCGGTGTTGATGTAGAGCTCGTTGGGAACCCCAAGAGGAAGGTATGATGAGCACAACAGCAAGTTTCCCTTAGTTATGAAACCAAGGTTTAATCAAACCAGTAGGAGCAAGGAAACACCTCAAAGGTGTTACTAGCTGAGCTTTGGCAGGGCGCACTACTGGTGCTAGTAGAAACATGGAACCTGCACAACACAACTACAAAACTTTGTCCCCAACTTGCGATGAGGTTGTCAATCTCACCGTGTTTTGCGGAAAACAAAGGATTAAACATATCAAATGGAAAGAAGTAAAAGTTTGCAGAAAGTAAACACAAAGCAGAAACAGTTTATAGATTGTATGTAAAGAAAAAGGACCGGGATCCATAGTTCACTAGAGGTGGCTCTCCTTAAGATAGATAACATGCTGGGTGAACAAATTATAGCGGGGCAATTGACAAACACCGAGAAAGCAGTACATGCATATACTAATCATCTTGACTCCTCTGAGACTTGATTGGGCATTACAACATAATACATAGACCGCCATCCAACTACATCTATGACTAATAATCCACCTTCAGGTTATCATCCGAACCCCCTCCAGTATTAAGTTGCAAGCAACTGATTATTGCTTTATGAACTGTGTGTAAAGTAAACAATACGATTGTTCTATGAACAAAGGATTGTTGTTTTCTCCCTAGTAGCAACATGACATCTAGTACCTTAGATATTTCTGTCACTTCCCCAGATTACCAGAGGCATGAACCCACTATCGAGCATAAATACTAACTCTTGGAGTTGCTAGCATCTACTTGGCCAAGATAGCTACTAACAACGGAAAGCATGCAAGATCTCAGATAACAAAGACATGATAGAATCAATAATCAATCTGAAATAGCATCTCAATATCCATCGGATCCCCGCAAACACAACATGTATGAATTACAAATAGATGATCTTGATCATGAACGGAGCTCACAAGATCTAAACATGAAAGCACAAAGGAGGAGAAACCAGCCATCTAGCTACTACATGGATCCGTTGTCCAAGGATGAACTACTCACGCATCACACTGGAGGCTTGCATGGTGATGAAGAAGTCCTCCAGGGTGAATTCCCCTCTCCGGTAGGGTGCCGGGAAGAGCTTCCGATACCTCCCGATCTAGTGATGGAGATGATGGCGGCTACAGACTCTTTCATGGATTTTTGATCGGGTACTTAGGGTTTTCGTCCCAAGGGCAACTTATAGGCGGAAGGAGAGGCCAAGGGGGTGCCGGGAGCCACCACACCACCCCCTGGCGCGGGCCCAGCCTAGCCGCGCGACCAGGTGGTGTGGTCGGCCCCTAGCCCTTCTCCGTCTCGTATTCTGGCACTTGATCACTTCCGAAAAAATAGGCACTTTGGCTTTTGTCCCGTCCAATTCCGAGAATATTCATTTTTGACTTTCCTGGAACCAAAAATAGCAGAAAACAGGTAGCTGGCACTGTGGCTCTTTGTTAATAGGTTAGTCCAAGAAATCATATGAAAAGTACTCCAAAGTTGGAACAAAACGCAAGAAAGTGGATAAAACCAAGCATGGAACATCAAAAATTATAGATACATTTGCAATGTATCAACATCCCCAAGCTTAACTCCTGCTCGTCCTTGAATAGGTAAGTGATAAAAAGAAAGAATAATTTTTGAGGTGACATGCACCATCGAAGACTTGATCAAAGTATTTGCAAAACATTCAAAGCTGGGATCATAGTACTTCAATCATAACATGAAAGGCAAAGTTCTAGCAATAAGCAAAGAGACTATGATGCAACAAGAAAAGGCACAAACAAAAGATTCATGAATAACAATGCTTTGCAAGGCATTTGTTTGTTTCACATAAAGAAAACATAGCATACTAGTATTCAGCTTGTCCCTCAATAGAGTAGCAAATATAAATGCATAGGACACCTTCAAAGTTCATAAGAGTGACTAGATACAATAGTTTCAAACAAGCAATAACAAGTTATGCATCAATCAACTAGTCTTGGGACAATGCACATAGAACTAAGAATGGCCACTATGCTCTCAAAGTAGGTGCATAAAGATAGAAGGTGGAGACTCAATATAATGGTGGAAGAAAGGCCTTTTGTAAAAGGAAGTAGGGATTCAAGTCTCATAAAGAGCTTCCAAAAGTTATGGTACTTAAAGCTTTCAGCTCCCATTGCCCCTATCATAAGCATCTTGAAGTGATTAAGGTTAAAGTGAACAAACTGTGGTGTACATGCTTGACGAAGTATAAGTCAGAAATCTCATGTCCCTTGTATACAAGGGCCGCTCCTCATGCTACTCAAGTTTAGTCACCGGTAAGTTCTTGTCATCGTAAGTACATGTGTATCATAGAGAACCACCAACGGGGTACCCCTTGCCCGATGATACGGAAGAATCCCCATATCAAAATGACAAGGCAAGCAGACAACGAGCATCTCATAATTCTTCTTATTTACCATGGGAATATGGTGCTTTTTTCTCTCTTTCCTCTTTCATAGTATCTCTTTTTCTCTTTTTTCTCAATATAGGACTCTTTTTTTATAAGAAGAATGCTTCATAGACAGCTCATTATGGTTACGCTGCGGGTTTCCACCATGTCAGCGTGGATTAGACCAGCGGCCCAGACGTTTCTCTAACACATATACATAACTCCATGGACTTACAAGCTCCCCTTTCATTTCACACTGACGACATCCATATACAAAAGAGCATGATATCAACTAGGTACAAGTACCAAGTGCAATGTTGAAAGCGTTCCCCATGAAAGCATGGTTCTGCTAATTCCCGACAAATAAGTGCAAGCATATACAACATAGAAGACACAATGGTTCAAGTTTATTAAGGGCAAGTAAAGTAAAGTGTGCCATCAAGTTCGTGAGAGCTTTAATCACTAGTTTTCTCATAACAAGTGGAAGGTAAACAAAAGCATGAATATACTTGGAATAGCATAAGCTAATAGGTAGGTATGGTGGACTCTTTGGAATAACTTGGTTTAGGGAGTTGGATGCATGAGTGGAACTCATACTTTGTTGTGGAGGCTAGCAAAAGACTGGGAGCGACAAACTAAGAGAGCAATAATGGCCATAATCATGCAGAGCGACAAAACATCATTGATCAAAGCATAAAGTGATATTACAAGTTGAAAACTAAAGGATCATAAAGGCTATGGTGACTTGAGATAGTCATAACATGGTGTGAGCATGTGCCAAGTCAACCCAAATAAAGCATCAAAGGAGAATACCACTATACTATGCTTTAATATGCTAAAACAACGCATGATTCATCCAAGGCACATTAAGAAATCTCAATTGTTTATAACAAGTCATGCTACAACAAAGAATACTAAGCATAAAGCCAAAACAATATCAAGCATGGCATGACAAAGCATAGGCCACAGTCAAAAACAAGCTCTTTTTACCACATAAGCATGAACTTTCCTACTCTTTTCCAAACCAAACCAAACTATTTGCAACCAAATGTATGAAAGAGGGGGTCCAACCAATTTATTCAGCAAACTAAGCAAACCAAGCAAACTAAAAACCAAAGCGAAAATGAAAAAAGAAGACGCTCCAAGAAAAACACAACTGTGCATGAAACAATAAAAATGAGGCGTTTGGAAGAAACCTGGGATTTTTATTGATGAAGAAGGGGATGCCTTGGGCATCCCCAAGCTTTGACGCTTGTACTTCTTGGATATTTCTTGGGGTGACACGCGTGGCATCCCCAAGCTTGAGCTTTAGTCCATCCTTCATCTCATTACTCATTCCTTCCATACACCTGAAAATTTTCCTTCATACAAAACTTCACACAATCCCATTAGCAACATTAGTGCACTTAAGATAAATAAGTCTCAAGGTTCAGTTCTAACACCAAATAAACTTCCATCAGAACACTAGCTACTGCAGCACTTCCCTCAAAAAGCTCAATTCCCTAAAATAACTCAAGAAGGAACTAACAAGAAGCAAATGCAGAAAATGGCAGAAATCTGTCAAAATAGACCAGCAGGTAAAGACGAATTTTTTCGAAGACCTTCTGTTGCTCAAATAAAAAAAGTGTTGAACTAACGAAAGTTAGATAACAACCTAGGGCAGAAGCACAAAAACTTATAGCTCAATCCGACATACAGAGCTCTCTCAGGAATTTTTACGGTGAAGCACAGAAATCTGTTTCGGGACAACAACTTTCCCAATCATTACTTCACTCTCATTAGAGGTTACTCTTGGCACAAAAAGCAAATAAAAAGGATAAGGAGAGGTTATTACAGAGGTAATAACTTCCAAGACTCATCTAAAACTCTTGGGTTATCTCCTAACAAGTACTTTTCTTTAACGCCTTTAAGTTAGGCATAAGAAGCAAAGAAAGAATCAAGTGTTCTCAAATGAAGAAGCATTAAAACCCACTTTCTTGCCCTTACCTCTCTTACTTTTATTCTTAACCTTGGGGAAAATATGATTGTTTGGTAGAAAAGAAAGGTGCATGGTCCCCTTTCCCACATCTATTATTGCTCCAAGGATTTCTAATAGGGACCTTCCAAGTGTAATTTGTCCTTTTCCTGCACATTCAATAACAAGATAATCAATAGAAATCGTTTTCCCAAGGATCTTTGTGAACACTCCTTCAGCTATTCCAAGAGGTAATATGGTAGTATTATTAGTAAGATATGTTTCTTTTCCTCCTTCAGTGAGCCCCCAAGTATTTAGAGATTTATAAATATCTTTGGGCATAAGGCAAAATTCAGACATGATATCACAACGAGCTTGAAAAGTTTCATTGTTCATCTCAATCTTTACGGTAGAAACCACTTTGATGGTTTAGAGTTTTTTGGAACATAATCATGATGCTCCCTAAGCGTATTATAGCAACTCTCTAATCTAGTAATGCTAGCCTCAAGAGTGTCCACCCTAGCAAATATTTTTGCGAAAGAAGTATCAGTTTGGCTAGGCAAGTTGTAAGTGAGGATCAATTTCTTTATAGCATTAATAGCATCATCCTCATTACAATGGAGGAAATATCCTCCCACAACAGCATCCAAAGCATATCTATAGAAAAGAGCAATTCCAAGGTAAAAACTGCTAAGGAACAAGCTTTGAGTCATTTTAGGCTCAGTTTTTTCATGTAGATCAGAGATTCTAGACCAAGCTTCCTCAAAACTTTCCTCAATTCCTTATTTAAAAGTGAAAATCATATCCTCGGGTGACATAGTGATTGGAGCAAGGCTAGACATAGTGACAACTAAAGGAGACTTAATTTTTGTGTGTTTTTGAATAAGAAAGCAAACAAGTAGAACTATTTTTTTGTGTTTTTGAAGAACAAAACAAGCAAACAAAGCAAAAAGGAAACTAAGCAAAACAAAAACAACAAATTAAAGAGATTGGTTATGAGGAACTCCCCTTGTGAAGATGTCCTTGACTGCCCGGCAACGGCGCCAGAAAAATGCTTGATGGCTCAATGCACGGCGCCTAGAAAATTGCTTGATGGCGGTGTTGATGTAGAGCTTGTTGGGAACCCCAAGAGGAAGGTATGATCGAACCAGTAGGAGCAACAAAACACCTCAAAGGTGTTACTAGCTGAGCTTTGGCAGGGCGCACTACCGGTGCTAGTAGCAACATGGAGACCTGCACAACACAACCACAGAACATTGTCCCCAACTTGCGATGAGGTTGTCAATCTCACCGTGTTTTGCGGAAAACAAAGGATTAAACGTATCGAATGGAAAGAAGTAAAAGTTTGCAGAAAGTAAACACAAAGTAGAAACAGTTTATAGATTGTATGTAAAGAAAAGGGACTGGGATTCATAGTTCACTAGAGGTGGCTCTCCTTAAGATAGATAACATGCTGGGTGAACAAATTACAGCGGGGCAATTGACAAACACCGAGAAAGCAATACATGCATATACTAATCATCTTGACTCCTCTAAGACTTGATTGGGCATTACAACATAATACATAGACCGCCATCCAACTGCATCTATGACTGATAATCCACCTTCAGGTTATCATCCGAACCCCCTCTAGTATTAAGTTGTAAGCAACAGAGTATTGCTTTACGAACTGCGTGTAAAGTAAACAATACGATTGTTCTATGAACAAAGGATTGTTGTTTTCTCCCTAGTAGCAACAACACATCTAGTACCTTAGAGATTTCTGTCACTTCCCCAGATTACCAGAGGCATGAACCCACTATCGAGCATAAATACTAACTCTTGGAGTTGCTAGCATCTACTTGGCCAAGATAGCTACTAACAACGGAAAGCATGCAAGATGTCAAATAACAAAGACATGATAGAATCAATAATCAATCTGAAATAGCATCTCAATATCCATCGGATGCCCGCAAACACAACATGTATGAATTACAAATAAATGATCTTGATCATGAACGGAGCTCACAAGATCTAAACATGAAAGCACAAAGGAGGAGAAATCAGCCATCTAGCTACTACATGGATCCGTAGTCCAAGGATGAACTACTCACGCATCACACCGGAGGCTTGCATGGTGATGAACAAGGCCTCTAGGGTGAATTCCCCTCTCTGGCAGGGTGCCAGGAAGAGCTTCAAATACCTCCCGATCTAGGGATGGAGATGACGGCGGCTACAGACTCTTTCTTGGATTTTTGATCGGGTACTTAGGGTTTTCGTCCCAAGGGCATCTTATAGGCGGAAGGAGAGGCCGAGGGGGTGCCGGGAGCCACCACACCACCCCCTGGCGCGGGCCCAGCCTGGCCGCGCGGCCAGGTGGTGTGGCCGGCCCCTGGCCCTTCTCCGTCTTGTATTCCGGCACTTGATCACTTCCGGAAAAATAGGCACTTTGGCTTTTGTCCCATCCAATTCCGAGAATATTCATTTTCTGACTTTCCTGGAACCAAAAATAGCAGAAAATAGGCAGCTGGCACTGTGGCTCTTTGTTAATAGGTTAGACCAAGAAATCATATGAAAAGTACTCCAAAGTTGGAACAAAACACAATAAAGTGGATAAAACCAAGCATGGAACATCAAAAATTATAGATACATTTGCAATGTATCACGCACCATTGTAACCTTCGATTCCTTTGATAATTCCACGAGCAGACAAGCAGGAGTAGGGACCTCTACGAGGCCTGAACCTAGGTAAATCTTCGAGTTCCCTGAGTGCTTGTTTGTTAGCCGATAGATGTCTCCAGCGCTCCCTCCTTCTCCAAAACCCAAGTCCATAACAATGGGAATTTATGAGTTAAACCCTCGTCACCTGGTTTTACATCTTATTGTGTGCTAGTATTTTGATACTCAATGGTAGCAAATAAGATAATCCCTATTGAATTCCAATGTTCCGTGTTCCCCTTGTGTGTGCACCACCAAGAAAGTTCTTCAGTATGAGGCAATCTAGGGTACAGGCCTGGGTGTCAGACATATATACGTTTGCATACAGTGGGTGTAAGCCATGTTGCACAGCGAATACACACAAGTTAGATTTGGCGAGCCTAGCATGTGCAGACATGGCCTCGGAACACAAGATATCGAAAGATTGAGCATGAGTCACATGGATGATGTGATTGGCATTATTGAATGTCTACCTTTGATAATGCACTGATGGCCGTGACGATCGGGGGAGGTGCAGAGGATAGGGATCACATGATCACTAAAATCGTCCAAGGGATGACAATTTTAGTGGAGACCAATTATAAATTGATCTCTTATTATGAACTTAGTCTAGATGTCTGTTTGCAAATATCTTAGTAGACCTTGGCCTATCCCATGGAGGTCCTTTGCGACCATGGGAATATATTGCTTAATTTGAAACTTAGCAAAAGGGTCCAACTTCATAGATTAATACCCACACATGAGGGATATCCTCGTAAAAGGTGATCTTCTCTTCTTGATACAATAACCATTAAGAGATAATTCGATGACTCTGGAATGTTTGGAAAAACACTTAGCGATCTTGCATTAGAGTTAAGAACTCTTAGAAGGGCTTGATTGCAAAAGGAGGTCATGGATGAAAAAAGGTATATGTTAGATATACAAAATTATAAATGTGGTTCTTGCAAAACTCGTTGCAGTTTGCAAAGTATTTGATACTTGTCCCGTTTTGTGAAAACAGGAGGATCTGCTTGAGAATTGCTGATTTTGAGGCAACGTGACTTGATGACGGCAACCAAAATAGTTGATGGCCGACATCACCTCTTTCCTCAAAGTTTGTCATTTGGATTAGTGGACTTGAATATAAATTTCTAATCCCTGTTTGTGTGTCTTGCTTTTGGCGAGACGATTATTCATATGAACAAGTTACAAACCAGTTTGTACTATTCTTATGAACAATACCTTATGGTCACATTATGATTATAAATAGAGTTGTTCTCACCACTATGTTAATGATAATAGTTTAAACATTTATAAAGGATTAGAATGCTAAAAGATATCCAAAGCTTAATAATGAAAAGACACTACAGTTTAAGTCATTTTGGTTATTGCATGCTCTTTATGAAAGATCGGGGTCCTAGATGCTTAATCTAGAGACTTTGCAAAACCATGCCTCTCAGGCAGAATGGCTAAAACTCCGCATTCTGGTAAAACAGTGATATGCAAAGAAATGTTGAAACTTATACATAATGATGTATCGTATTTTCAACAAGTAGTGGAAATCATTTATTGTGGACTTAAGTGAATAAGTGTATTACTTAATGAAACATGAAGTTTGAAATGATTTGAATTGTCCAAATGAGTTCATAACTAAATGGGATATTGAATTAACTGAATTAACAAGTCTCTTTGATTTGATCGACATGACTAAGGTATTCAAGTTAAGTTTGGCATAAAAGGAACTTGTGAAAGATGTTTCACAAATTATGATAATTGGACGAATTCAAACTGTGTTGAAATGTCTGAACATCATAATCATCATGTATTAAGATACATATGGTATTATCTCTTATCTGGGCTATAGTTGTCATTTAGAGTTAGAAATCAAAATAAGCAAACACTCATTTGAAATACAAAGGAACATCTAAATAGATTCGTGGAAACAACACCATAAGTGTTATGGCAAGTTCGAGTTTCTGGAGATTTCGATAAGTCAAAATCGTGGCGAATAAACAAGTCTTTGTAGAGCATTCTTAGGAAACTATGAATGCATCTTCCACAAAGGGGCAAACCAGTTGTTGTCCAAAGATGACATGTCTTAATGAAGATACATGTGGAAGAAAGTAAAAGATCAAAACAAGGTATTTGACCTTGCCTCTGAATGGTTGAGTGGCGCAGCGGAATTTGTTTCGTGAATCCAAACTCTGCAAATAGAGGAGAAACCAATGTTAATGATCATAAAGTTTCAGTGAATACTTTTACTAAAGAAAGTAGGATTCAACTATATATTCTACAAGTTTGTGGAATTATATTATTGATTCACTTGTCATATTTTGAACAAGACATACCTACAAATTACAAAGAAGCGTGATGGACCTAAGTGCGAGAAATGAATGGTCATTGAAATCTTGTTAGTGGAATTCTCGGTTTGATGATGATCAAAGAATTTTGGAATGTCCAAGATTATCGAGAGGACCTGGATTTGAGTGGGAGCAAATCAGCTTGGCTAATTCATAATATGTATCTGACATATTTTGAGTGAGAGCTAAGTGAAATCCCTAGATCTCAAACATGAATGTCATATTTGAGTGGGAGCGTGAAATCATTCTGTGATATGTGGACGACATATGTGAATGATGTGATTGGTGTTGATAGTATTTAAGTTAGGATGAAGTTGAAGTTATTAAACAAAGAGACCTATCGAGATAGATTAGTGAGTTTAATAAACACTGAATGTTGAATGCTTCCTGGACTTGATTCTAAAAGATGTTCAGAATGTCTTAAGACAAGATTCTGAAGAAGTTTAGAATGGAACAAGGTAAGAAAGTAGTTCTTGATATATGAAGCATTGGGTATTGCAACTATGGTTGAAAGAAAGAGATGTGTTGCATCTCCTATGCCCCAGTCATAGGTTCTTCCATATAACCATGTTGTATACTCGACGTAATGTGACCCGAGGATCTGGTTGGTAGGACAAAGTCTTAACTGTAAGAGCATGTCTTTAAGTGATTCTTGAGTTGATCACTGAACCAGAATTAAGTTTGTACATAAATGGCAAGAAGCAATGTAAGTGGCATAGATGCATTTCATGCACTAGGATCTACATAGATATAGAAGTATAAAGGCTACATCTGATGTGATATATAATGTTATGACGGGGCTAGTTCGCTTTTAACATAGAATGATGTGTCCTAAGGCCCAATGTCCATGAGAAAGCCCTCGAGGTTGATCTAACGTCACTGTAAGCTCCTGGAATCCGGCCTCGTTCTGCTGCCATGACTATAGTATATACACAAAGGAAAGCAAAGTGTGTTTCGAAGTTTAGATGACAACGGTGAAAACGACCGTCATCATAAACACTAGAAACAAAAGTCCCCCTTTGTCGCCAAACAAATACTTCGACCCATTATAAGATAATGGAGTGAATGTCAAAATTAGGAAGACATTAACGATTTGCAAAAGACATAATGATCTGGTAAAACAGAACATGGACATGACGTTTCCCATGAGCATGCATGATCTATAAACGCATATGGTATATGGTTTATATGAGTAAAATGCAAGCTAGGTTATTTGTACTCTAGTGCAAGTGGGAGACTGAAGGAGATATGCCCTAGAGGCAAATAATAAATAGGTTTTTATTGTCATATCTCAATTAGTTTATAATAGTTTCATATTGTGCTATAACTGTGCCAAGTAGAAACATTGGTATAGGTGTGGTATGAAACAACCAAGTCCCTAGTAGCCTCTATTCATAGTAGTTCGTTAGTCACGAAGATGATCTGGGTTTCAAGATCATGGGCATTTATGCCGACTGAAAACGAGATCATATCATTGGAGAATGATGTGATTGGACATTCCTCGAAGGATTGCAACATGATCAAGTCATATAGTTCATTGTTGCAACAGCTATACCTAGACTCCTTCTCCTTAGACCGTGAGCTCATATTACTCACTGTTTGCCTAGGCTGCTTAGACTGCATCAACCGTCATCTAGTAATACGGTGGCCATAAAGGTGTACATTGGGTATTCCGAAGGAACAGTAGATGACATGTGACTGCAAAACCGGGATTTCTTCACCCACATGATGGGTAAAGATACATACGACAGGCTTCGTGAGATTACATCTATAAATGTTGCAACATGTGACTAGGTCACGGGGATGTAATATCATGGTAACAAGAAAACAGAACTTGTTGTGAACGAGATTGAACAAGGTATGGGATACCAATGATCGGATCTCGGACAAGTTGTATCAAGAAACAAAAGGAAGAGGATGCTACATTTAGACGGTTCAAACGACATTGTCATTAGGAATGCATAGGGGTCACATGGACATCCATGGTCCCTCTGTTGATCATTGATACAAATCATGTCTACAGCATTCCCGAGCCGTGAGAGGATACACTTAAGGGTACGATGAGAGCGATCATTCATAAGACGGAATCATAGTAGAGAAAGAGAGAAAGCCGGAATCGTTTCGCGGAGAGATCCGAAGTTGTTCGGAGAAAGAATAAAGGAAAAGACCAGAAAAGTGTTTTCGGATAAATGGGAATTTAAATATGTATATTTATTATATGTTAATTATGAATTAATATATTCTAAATAATATTTAAGTTAAGATTTATAAAGGCAACTTTTATATTAGGCCAAATCTCGAAGGAAAAAGGCTTAGAATAAAAGCTGCAGAAAAATAAATGGAAAAAGGCGAAATAGCCAGCCTTGTGGGCGGCGGATAATCGCCACCGCACAAGGTGGCGTGTAACTGGGCCGCGCTAGGCACCGGGTCAGGCCGAGCTGGGCCGCCGCCGCAGCACCCAGCCCACCCAGGCTCTGCCTCGCTAGGCCGCCGCACATGCGCTAGGGAGCAGGTCGTCGGGGGTGAGCCGGCCCACTCGGGCCGCGGGAGCCAGCGGGCCGCGAAGGGGTGGCTGAAGGGTTCCGTAGCAGAAAACAAAAAAATTCTATCTACTCGAACTCAAATACCAGGATCTATACTATGTAGACATAAGTAACGAAGAAAGGATACAGTATTCATACCTTTGCAAACAGAGGCACGCCTTACGCAGGAAGGCGTATATTGATGAAGAGGAGCAGCCCCCCAAGTGTGGTGCCTCCGAAGTTCGTCACATGTCCGGTGTAGGAGACGTCAACCGGACTCCGATCCAGCCGAGCAGCGGAAGAAGTAGATGCCGGATCGCCGATCACACGACGGTAGTGTGAAGGTGGAGAACTCAACTATGAGGTCCTCCCCAATATTACGGGGAAGTCCTCAGCAGATGAGAGAGAGAATGAGAGGAATGGGTGATCTCCAAGGGGAAGGGGGACCCATTTATATAGTGGGAGGGGGGAGGCGCACCACCCAAGGGCCAGGTGGTGTGGGACTAATCCCCACACCCGCCGGCCACTTTGGGACAGCCGCTGGCCCTAGGTGGGCCCCACTGGGGCAGCCCACCAGCCCTAGGCCGTCCGGCCCCCACTCCCTAGGCGCCTTGCCCTCTTGGGCCTCCCTTCGGGTGTGGCCCATTACAATATAGTGCCTTCAAAAATAAAATAAAATACATATTTAATATTAATTCTCCAATTAACATTTAAATACACATATTATATTATTCCTTTACCCCGGTACACTTCCGAACCCCTTCCGATCTCCATCGGATGTTACCTAAACTATTCCCGTTTCTCTCTCTCTTTATTTCTCATACGATACCTCATCTACCCTAAGCGTCTCTACCCTTAAGCGTGACATCCTTCGGTTCAGAAACACTCCGGACATGATAGAGACCACTCTCATATCAATGATCAACAGAGGGACCTGGATGGCCATGTTACCCTCGTGCGTTTCACGAATACAATCGCTCGAACCGTGAGATAGTCGTTCCCCATTCCCTTTGTCATTCGATACCTAATTCATCTGAGTCTTGATCTTTGGTATCTCCATACCTTAGTTCGATCTCGTTACTGATGAACTTGTTTTCTCGTTCTCATGTCGTTGCATTCCGTGACTTAGTCACATGCTTGCAAGCTTCATTAATGCGACGTCACCGAGATGGCCACATGTATCTGTCCGTTACATGGACTAGAAAAATCCTGGTCTTGATATGTACTCCTCTACACATCCCTTCGGAAAACCCGAGTGGCACCTTTTTGATCACCCTATTACGAGATGATTCTTGATAACCATCTAAGCTTCTTCTAGAATGGTGATTTGCATTACCTCACAGTCGAAGGATCAAGGTTACGAGGTTCTCTGTGTTTTATCATCAATGGTGAACTTGTAACTAGATCTCATTAAGATATAACGGTCGGATGTTTGTCTTGATGGGTTCGTAGCATGGAAAACAGAAATTTTCTACCGTAAGAACGAACAAAACCTAGATCTAATCTAGATAAAAGCCAAGATCTAATCTACTAGACATGAGCAACGAGATAGATAGGAACTAACCCTCGTAGATCCGAAAGCGTTAACGAGATTATATCTCGTGGTTGATGTAGTCGATCACTTGCCGATCTCAAGATCGTGTGGATGGTCCTTCCGGCGTCGCGTTCCAGCAACGCTTCCGCAGTCGGTCAAGTGGACGATCCTTCCGGCGCCGCGTTTCGGCAGCGCTTCCGCAGTCGGTCACACGTGCGGAGTCGAAGCAGACCTTCCTCTCCCCGTTCCAGCGAGCAGCGGAGGTAGTAGATCTTCTCCACGGAATCCCAGCAGCACGACTGCGTGGTGGTGGTGGTGGAGTAGAGAATTCTGCAGGGCTTCGCATATGCCTGTGCAGAAGAAAGGTGGAGGAGAGAGGCGGCAGAGATTGGGAGTTATGAGAGCAAGCGAGGAGGGGGCGCCCCTGCCCCTCTATTTAAAGAAGGGAGGGCGCCTGGGGAGGGGGAGTCCTTGTAGGACTCCCCTTCCTTCTAGGCCGGCGGATTAGGGAGTGGGGGGAGGAGTCCTCCTCCCCCATGACTCCTAGTCTTGACCCACCAGGACTCCTTGATCCCTATCTTGATTTTCAAGCAAACTCCAAGATATCTTCTAGAACCTTCCGGAACATTCCGAAACCTTCTAGAATCCTCATACAAACACTCCGGAACATTTCCTAACTCAGAAAATGATCCCCTATATATGAATCTTATTCTCTGGACCATTCCGGATCTCCTCGTGATGTCCCGAATCCAATCCGAGACTCCGAACAACATTCGGTCTCCAACAAATATTCCATATCTACTTAAAACAACTTCGAACCTTAAGTGTGTCACCCTACGATTCGTGAATATGTAGACATGATGGAGACACATCTCCTATCAATAACCATCAGCGGGACCTGGAGATCCATAATGGCTCCCACATACTCAACGATGACTTTGCGATCGATTGAACCACTTACATACGAAACTAATTCCCTTTGTCTCGCGATACTATACTTATTCGAGGTTTGATCGTCGATATCTCCATACCTAGTTCTACCTCGTTACTGACAAGTACTCTTTACTCGTTCCGTGATATGTCATCCCTTGTGACCCAGTCACATGCTTGCAAGCTAACTAGATGACATTCCACTGAGAGGGCCCAGAGAATATCTATCCGTCATATGGATGGACAAATCCCAATCTTGGTTCATGCGCTTCAACACATACTTTCAGAATACCCAATGACACTTTTATAACCACCCAGTTACGAAGCGGCGTTTGATGTCATCAAAGTATCCATCCGGTGATGGTGATTAACATAACCTCATGGTCGAAGGAATAGGTTACTATGTATTTGAAAGCTTACAGCAATACGAACTTAATGACTTGATCTTATGCTACGCTTACTGTGGGTGTGTGTCCATCACATCATTCTCCTAATGATATAACCTTGTTATTAATCACATCCTAATGTCCATGATCAGGAAACCATGATCATCAATTAATCAACAAGCTAGTTCAACAAGAGGCTTACTAGGGACTCTCTTATGTTTACAAAACACACAAGTATTAGTGTTTCCTAATAATACAATTATAGCATGTGATGTAAACATTCATCATAAACACAAAGATATAATAATAACCACTTTTATTATTGCCTCTTGGGCATATCTCCAACAGTCTCCCACTTGTACTAGAGTCAATAATCTAGATTACATTGTAATATACCGAACACCCATGGCGTTCTGGTGTTGGTCATGCTTTGCCCTAGGGAGAGGTTTAGTCAACGGATCTGCCACATTCAGATCAGTGTGTACTTTGCAAATCTTTATGTCATCATCTCGGACATACTCGCGAATAGCGTGGAAACGTAGCTTGATGTGCTTCAGCTTGCTATGTGACCTCGGCTCATGCGCATTAGCTATGGCACCTGTGTTGTCACAGTAGATGGCCGTCGGGTCCAACGCACTGGGAACCACGCCGAGTTCAGTAATGAATTCCTTCATCCAAACGGCTTCTTGTGCAGCCTCCGAAGCAGCTATGTATTCTGATTCAGTTGAAGATTTCGCCACAACGCTTTGCTTCGCACTCCTCCAGCTCACTGCAGCACCATTCAAAATAAATACGTATCCCGACTGTGACTTCGAGTCATCCGGATCGGTGTTCCAACTAGCATAGGTGTAACCGTTTACAACAAGCTGTTCATCACCTCCATAAGAAAGAACCATATCCTTAGTCCTATTTAGGTACTTTAGGATATTTTTGACCGCTGTCCAGTGCTCCATTCCAGGATCACTTTGATATATGCTAGTCAAACTAACAGCATGTTCTATATCCGGTCTTGTACACAGCATGGCATACATGATAGAACCTATGGCTGAGGCATAGGGAATATTATTCTTTTTCTCTCTATCTTCTGTCGTAGCTGGACTTTGAGTCTTACTCAAGGTCTTACCTGACAACATGGGCACGAACCCTTTCTTGCTATCTTCCATTCTAAACTTCTTTAGAACTTTGTCCAAGTATGTACTTTGTGAAAGCCCTATTAGGCGTCTTGATCTATCTCTATAAATCTTGATGCCTAGAATGTATGCCGCTTCGCCAAGATCCTTCATTGAAAAACTATTATTCAAATAGGTTTTGACGCTATTAAGAAGTTCTACATCATTCCCAATCAACAATATGTCATCTACATATAGTACTAGGAATGCTACAGAGCTCCCACTCACTTTCTTGTAAATACAAGCTTCTCCATAAGTTTGTATAAATCCAAAGTTTTTGATTACTTTATCAAAACGTTGATTCCAACTCCGGGATGCTTGCTTCAGTCCATAAATGGAGCGTTGAAGTTTGCATACCTTGTCAGCATCTTTAGGATCGACAAAACCCTTAGGTTGTACCATATACAACTCTTCCTCAATGTCACCATTAAGGAACGTCGTTTTGACATCCATCTGCCAAATCTCATAATCGAAATATGCAGCAATTGCTAACAAAATCCTCACAGACTTTAGCTTCGCTACTGGTGAGAAAGTCTCATCATAGTCAACTCCTTGAATTTGTCGAAACCCTTTCGCGACAAGTCGAGCTTTATAGACGGTAACATTACCATCAGCATCTGTTTTTCTCTTGAAAATCCATTTGTTCTCGACAGCCTTACGGCCATCCGGTAAGTCCACCAAAGTCCATACTTGGTTTTCGTACATGGATCCCATTTCGAATTTCATGGCTTCTAGCCAATTGTCGGAATCTAGGCTCACCATAGCTTCTTCATACGTCACAGGGTCATCAGCGTTGTCCACCAACATGACGTTCAAGGCAGAGTCATACCAATCAGGAGTGGTACGAACCCTCGTTGACCTGCGAGGTTCAGTAGTAACTTCGTTTGAAGTTTCAAGATCATTATCATTAGCTTCCTCTCCAATTGGTGCAGGCGGCACCAAAACATCTTCCAGTGCTGCGCTACTCTCAAATCCGAGAGAAGGTTCAATAACCTCATCGAGTTCTACTTTCCTTCCAGTCACTTCCTTCGAGAGAAACTCCTTCTCAAGAAAGGATCCATTCTTTGCAACGAAAACTTTGCCTTCGGATCTATGATAGAAGGTATACCCAATTGTTTCTTTAGGGTATCCTATGAAGACGCATTTCTCCACTTTGGGTTCTAGCTTATCAGGTTGTAACTTCTTTACATATGCCTCGCAACCCCAAACTTTAAGGAACGACAACTTAGGTTTCTTTCCAAACCACAATTCGTACGGTGTCGTTTCAACGGATTTAGATGGTGCCCTATTTAAAGTGAATGCGGCTGTCTCTAATGCATAGCCCCAAAATGATAACGGTAAATCTGTAAGAGACATCATAGACCGAACCATATCTAAGAGAGTTCGATTACGACGTTCGGACACACCATTATGCTGTGGTGTTCCCGACGGTGTCAACTGCGAAAGTATTCCATATTTCTTTAAATGCATGCCAAACTCATAACTCAGATATTCACCTCCGCGGTCAGAACGCAGAAACTTAATCTTCTTGTTACGATGATTTTCCGCTTCACTTTGAAATTCCTTAAACTTCTCGAAAGTTTCGGACTTATGTTTCATAAAGTAGACATATCCATATCTACTCAAGTCATCCGTGAAAGTGAGAACATAACGATATCCACCACGCGATGCTACACTCATTGGACCGCACACATCGGTATGTATTATTTCCAATAAGTCTGTAGCTCGCTCCATTGTACCAGAGAATGGAGTCTTAGTCATTTTTCCCATTAGACATGCTTCACATCTTTCAAGTGATTCAAAATCAAGCGATTCAAGAAGTCCATCTGAATGGAGTTTCTTCATACGCTTCACTCCAATGTGACCAAGACGACAGTGCCACATGTATGTAGAATTATCATTCAATTTTATTCGTTTAGCATCTATGTTGTGAACATGTGTATCACTACTATCGAGATTCAGTAAGAATAAACCATTCATCTCAGGTGCATTACCATAAAAGATATTACTCATATAAATCGAACAACCTTTATTCTCGGACTTAAAAGAGTAACCGTCTCACAATAAACAGGATCCAGATATAATGTTCATGCTTAACGCAGGCACCAAATAACAATTATTTAAATTTAAAACTAATCCCGAAGGTAGATGTAGAGGGAGCGTGCCGACGGCGATCACATCAACCTTGGAGCCATTTCCAACGCGCATCGTCACCTCGTCTCTTGCCAGTCTTCGTTTATTCCGCAGCTCCTGTTTCGAGTTACAAATATGAGCAACCGAACCAGTATCAAATACCCAGGCACTACTACGATTACTAGTAAGATACACATCTATAACACATATATCAAATATACCTTTCTTCTTGATGTTGCCGTTCTTCAGATCCGCCAGGTACTTGGGGCAGTTACGCTTCCAGTGACCAGCACCCTTGCAGTAGAAGCACTCGGTTTCAGGCTTAGGACCAGCCTTGGGCTTCTTAGCAGGTGCGGCAGCTTTCTTGCCGTCCTTCTTGAAGTTGCCCTTGTTCTGAGGCTTGCCCCGTCTCTTGAAATTGGTGGTCTTATTGACCATCAACACTTGGTGCTCCTTCTTGATCTCCACTTCAGTAGTTTTCAGCATGGACGACAGTTCAGGCAACGTCTTGTTCATGCAGTGCATGTTGTAGTTCATCACAAAGTTCTTGTAACTTGGTGGCAGTGATTGAAGGAGACGGTGAATCCCCAATTCATTAGGAATCGATATTCCCAACTCTTGGAGCTTCTTTGCGTACCCAGACATGGTGAGCACGTGCTCGCTTACGGAGCTTCCTTCTTCCATCTTACAGTTAAAGAACTTTTCGGAGGCCTCATAGCTCTCCATGGCCGCGCGAGTCTCAAAAATTAGCCTGAGCTCCTTAATGATCTCGAACGGGTCGTGGTGCTCAAAACGCTTTTGGAGCTCCGATTCTAAACCGTACAGGATGGCACACTGAACTGTGGAGTAATGATTTTTCCGAGTGGCGAAAACATTCTTTTCGTCATCGGTGGCATTATCTGCAGGTGGGTCACCTAGCGGTGCATCGAGCACATAGGTCAACTGACCAGCCTTGAGGACGATCTTCAGTCCACGAAACCAGTCCGTGAAATTGCTTCCATTGTTTTTAAGCTTTTCTTTCTCTAGGAACGCATTGAAATTGATGGAGGGGGTCGCCATAATCTACAACAATTTGCAAGTAGTTTAGACTAAGTTTATGATAAATTGAGTTCAAATTTAATTCTTAAACTAACTAGGTGCACTCCCACTCAAAACAACATCCCTCACATTGTCTTAGTGATTACACGAACCAAGTCCACTACACCAAGTCCGATCTTCACGAGAGAAGATGTAGTTTCATCGGCGAACAATCTTCATGTTCATCATATCAATTATATGACTCATGCTCTACCTTTCGGTATTCCGTGTTCCGAGACCATGTCTGTACATGCTAGTCTCGTCAAGACAACCTTAGTTTCCGCATGTGCAAATCTAGCTTGCACCCGTTGTATGCACACGTAGAATCTATCACATCCGATCATCACGAGATGCTTCGAAATGACGAGTCTTAGCAACGGTGCCAACTAAGGGTGAACACTTTATTACTTGATATTTAGTGAGAGGGATCATCTTATAATGCTACCGTCGCGATCTAAGCAATACAAGATGCATAAAGGATTAACATCACAGGCAATTCATAATTAGTGTGATATGATATGGCCCTTTCTTCTTGCGCCTTTGATCTCCATCTCCAAAGCACGAACATGATCTCCATCATCACCAGCATTGCGTCAAGGTCAGTGGCGCCGCTTCATGGTTGTCCATCATCACTAGCAACTATTACAACTACTTGGAATAAAGCTATTACAAGATGAATAGACACGCAGGTCTTAACAGAATTAAAGACAACCATTAGGCTCCTGCCGGTTGCCATATTACAACAAGGATCATTGCATACATCAAATACAATCACAATCACATGAAGGCCATATCACATCACAAAACCCCTGCAAAAACAAGTTAGACGCCTCTAATTTTCTTTGCATGTTTTACGTGGTTTGGGGCTTTCGCATAAGACCGATCTTACCTACGAACAAGGACCACAACGTTGATACAAGTGTTGTCAAGATGCTCATTGTAAATTGAATCTTAACTATGGTGGGAGAGACAGACACCCGCAAAGCCACTTGTGCAAAGCAAGTTGCACGTCAAGCGTGGAGCAAGTCTCATGTACGATGACATGTAATGTTAGCCCGAGCCGCTTCATCCCACGATGCCGTAAGATGCAAAGTACACGCTAAGATACCGACAACAAAAGCATCAACGCCCACAAAAACATTGTGTTCTACTCGTGCAACAGATCTACGCATAGATACGGCTCTGATACCACTGATGGGTTCGTAGCATGGAAAACAGAAATTTTCTACTGCAAGAACGAACAAAACCTAGATCTAATCTAGATAAAAGCCAAGATCTAATCTACTAGACATGAGCAACGAGATAGATAGGAACTAACCCTCGTAGATCCGAAAGCGTTAACGAGATTAGATCTCGTGGTTGATGTAGTCGATCACTTGCCGATCTCAAGATTGTGTGGACGATCCTTCCGACGTCGCGTTTCAGCAGCGCTTCCGCAGTTAGTCAAGTGGACGATCCTTCCGGCACCGCGTTTCGGCAGCGCTTCCGTAGTCGGTCACACGTGCGGAGTCGAAGCAGACCTTCCTCTCCCCGTTCCAGCGAGCAGCGGAGGTAGTAGATCTTCTCCACGGAATCCCAGCAGCACGAGGGCATGGTGGTGGTGGTGGAGTAGAGAATTCTGCAGGGCTTCGCCTATGCCTGTGCAGAAGAAAGGTGGAGGAGAGAGGCGGCAGAGATTGGGAGTTATGAGAGCAAGCGAGGAGGGGGCACCCCTGCCCCTCTATTTAAAGAAGGGAGGGCGCCTGGGGAGGGGGAGTCCTTGTAGGACTCCCCTCCCTTCTAGGCAGGCGGATTGGGGAGTGGGGGGAGGAGTCCTCCTCCCCCACGACTCCTAGTCTTGACCCACCAGGACTCCTTGATCCCTATCTTGATTTTCAAGCAAACTCCAAGATATCTTCTAAAACCTTCCAGAACATTCCGAAACCTTCTAGAATCCTCATACAAACACTCCAGAACATTTCCTAACTCAGAAAATGATCCCCTATATATGAATCTTATTCTCCGGACCATTCTGGATCTTCTCGTGATGTCCCGAATCCAATCCGAGACTCCGAACAACATTCGCTCTCCAACAAATATTCCATATCTACTTAAAACAACTTCGAACCTTAAGTGTGTCACCCTACGGTTCGTGAATATGTAGACATGATGGAGACACATCTCCTATCAATAACCATCAGCGGGACCTGGAGATCCATAATGGCTCCCACATACTCAACAATGACTTTGCGATCGATTGAACCACTTACATACGAAACTAATTCCCTTTGTCTCGTGATACTATACTTATTCGAGGTTTGATCGTCGATATCTCCATACCTAGTTCTACCTCGTTACTGACAAGTACTCTTTACTCGTTCCGTGATATGTCATCCCTTGTGACCCAGTCACATGCTTGCAAGCTAACTAGATGACATTCCACCGAGAGGGCCCAGAGAATATCTATCCGTCATATGGATGGACAAATCCCAATCTTGGTTCATGCGCTTCAACACATACTTTCAGAATACCCAATGACACTTTTATAACCACCCAGTTACGGAGCGGCGTTTGATGTCATCAAAGTATCCATCCGGTGATGGTGATTAACATAACCTCATGGTCGAAGGAATAGGTTACTATGTATTTGAAAGCTTACAGCAATACGAACTTAATGACTTGATCTTATGCTACGCTTACTACGGGTGTGTGTCCATCACATCATTCTCCTAATGATATAACCTTGTTATTAATCACATCCTAATGTCCATGATCAGGAAACCATGATCATCAATTAATCAACAAGGTAGTTCAACAAGAGGCTTACTAGGGACTCTCTTATGTTTACAAAACACACAAGTATTAGTGTTTCCTAATAATACAATTATAGCATGTGATGTAAACATTCATCATAAACACAAAGATATAATAATAACCACTTTTATTATTGCCTCTTGGGCATATCTCCAACATGTCTATCATGTTATTCAACTAATAACATGACCTCATTGTCAGTTGGCATAAATGCCCATGATCTTAAGACACAGACCATCCTCATGACCAATGAACTAGTTCACTAGAGGTAACTAGAGACACGGTTTGTTTACATACCACACGTGTATTAACGTTTCGTATTAACACAGTTATAGCACAATATGAAACGTATTATGAACATACAGGAGATATATCAAATAATACACTTTATTATTTGCCTCTAGGGCATAACTCCTTCAGTCTCCCACTTGCACTAGAGTATAAACAAAACTAGTTTACAATAGGAAGAAACCTAACACCAATGGAATCTCAGTGTTGTTCGTGCTTATCCAGTTGGAGAGCTTTAGTCAGAGGATCTGCCACATTCAGTTCCGTGTCTACTTTGCAAATCTTGACTTCACCTTCGTCAAAAATCTGCCGGATGACGTGAAATCTAAGCTTGATGTGTTTGGCTATGGAATGAGTTCTTGGTTCCCTTGCATTTGCAATAGCTCCCGTGTTATCACAATAGATCGTCACGGGGTCTTGCGTATTGGGAAAAACTCCTAGTTCGATGACGAAATTCCTTAGCCAAACAACTTCATTCGCTGCATCATCTACAACAATGTATTCAGACTCCATTGAAGATTGTGCCACCATCGGCTGCTTCTTGCTCTTCCAGCTTACCGCCCCACCATTCACCAAGAAAACAAATCTTGTTTGAGACTTCGAGTCATCATGATCTGAATTCTTGCTCGCATCTACGTAACCTGTTACGTTTAGAGCTTCATCATTTCCTCCATAGATTAGGAACATATCCTTTGTTCTCAGATACTTTAGGATATTTTTTACAGCTGTCTAGTGATCCGGTCCTGGATTACTCTGATATCGGCTCGTCAAATTAAGAGCCAATGTCACATCAGGTCGTGTACTAAGCATTGCATATATGAAAGATCCTATGGCTGAAGCATAGGGGATGTAAGACATGTTCTCTCTATCATCGTCCGTTACAGGACATTGAGTCATACTCATTTTGCAATTTTTCATCATAGGTGTAAAACCCCTCTTGGTGTTTTACATTTTGAACCTCTTCAAAATCTTATCTATGTAAGTACTCTGACTCAATGCTATTAGGTGCCTTGATCTATCTCTATAGATCTTGATTCCTAATATGTATGCAGCTTCACCCAGATCCTTCATGGAAAATTGGTTGCTCAAATATGCTTTCATGCTTTTCATAAGATCCACATCATTTCCCATGAGTAATATGTCATCCACATATACTACTAGGAAAACAACTGAGCTCCCACTCGCTTTCTTGTAAACACAGAACTCTTGTTGGTTTTGGACAAATCCAAAACTTTTGATCACTTGATCAAAACGTTGGTTCCAGCTCTGAGATGCTTGCTTCAACCCATAAATGGACCGTTGGAGCTTGCATACCTTTCCAGCATCCTTAGGATCAACAAAACCTTCTGGTTGCATCATATACAACTCTTCATCAATGTGACCATTGAGGAATGCGGTCTTGACATCCATCTACCAAATTTCATAGTCGAAGTGTGCATCAATTGCTATTAAAATCCTGACAGCCTTAAGCATCACTACGGGAGAGTAAGTCTCATCATAGTCAACTCCTTGAATTTGTCGAAAACTTTTTGCGACAAGTCGAGCTTTGTGAATGGTCACATTACCATTCGCATCTGTCTTTTTCTTAAAGATCCATTTATTTTCCACGGCCTTGTGGCCTTCTGGAAGATCCACCAAGGTCCAAACTTGGTTTTCATGCATGGATCCTATTTCGGATTTCATGGCTTCTAGCCATTTCTCAGAGTCAACACTATCCATAGCTTCTTTGTAGTTAGCAGGTTCTTCCTGTTCA
The DNA here is from genome assembly GCA_910589775.1 of Avena eriantha. Taxonomy (NCBI): domain Eukaryota; kingdom Viridiplantae; phylum Streptophyta; class Magnoliopsida; order Poales; family Poaceae; genus Avena; species Avena eriantha. The sequence continues at coordinate 519,272,081 of OU342745.1, forward strand.
TCTAGGATGACAGACATTACAAGGCTACTATACCAATCAGGAGTGGCACGAACCCTTATAGACCTGCGAACCTCAGGAGTCTTGATGTCATTGTTTTGATCATCATCAATGGGCTCTTCCTCCATTTTGGAGAGCGGTTTCGGAACAGCTTCCGTTGCGCTTCTCGGAATACAGAGAGAAGGGTCAATAATTTCATCTAACTCAATTTTCCTTCCACTCACTCCTTTTGCAAGAAACTCTTTCTCGAGAAAGGTGCCGGTTTTTGCGACAAGCGTTTTACCTTCCGCTTGATTGTAGAAGGTATATCCAATGGTTTCCCTTGGATATCCTACAAAGATGTATTTTTTCGATTTGGGTTCGAGTTTGTCAGGCTATAGTTTCTTAACGTACGCCTCACATCCCCAAACTTTCAGAAAAGACAACTTTGGCTTCTGCCCATACCATATCTCATATGGGGTTGTCTCCACGGATTTAGATGGTGCTCGGTTTAAAATAAAAGTGGCGGTTTCTAACGTATCCCCAAAAAGACACAAACAAATCAGTTAAGGATATCCTGGACCATACACTATCCATTAGGGTTCGGTTACGACATTCCGATACACCATTACGCTGTGGTGTTCTGGCTGGCGTAAGCTGTGGGATAATCCCACAGTCCTTCAAGTGCATGTTAAACTCATAACTCAAATACTCGTCTCCTTGATCCGATCGAAGGTGCTTGATTTTCTTGTGAAGTTGATTCTCTACCTCTTTCTGAAATTCCTTGAACTTTTCAAAGGTTTCAGACTTGTGCTTCATTAAGTAGATATATCTATATCTGCTCAAGTCGTCAGTAAAGGTAACAAAGTAACGATAACCATTGCGTGTTGAGACACTCATTGGTCCACATACATCCGTATGTATGATCCCAAGTAGGTTTACAGCTCTCTCCACTATTCCGGAGAATGGTGTCCTGGTCATGTTGCCCATGAGGCATGGCTCACATGTATCAAGGGATTCAAAATCCAATGATCCAAGAAGTCCTTCTGAATGAAGCTTCTTCATGCGCTTTATGCCAATATGACCAAGACGACAATACCATATGTACATGGAATTATTGTCACTGTGCTTACAACGTTTAGCATCAACACTATGGATGTGTGTATCACAATCAAGATCAAGTAAAAATAAACCATCACATACAAGAGCATGAACATAGAAAACATCATTCATATAAATTGAACAACCGTTTGTTCCTGATTTAAACGAATAATGGTCTTGCAACAAGCAAGACCCACTCACAATATTCATACTCAATGCGGGTACATAATAGCATTTATTCAAAACCAACAATAATCCTGACGGTAGACGGAGATACAGAGTGCCGACGGCCATCACTTCGACTCTCGAACCATTGCCGACGCGCATCGTCACCTCGTCCTTCCTCAGGCGCCTCCTACTCTGCAGATCCTGCTGAGAGTTACAAATGTGAGCAATAGATCCGGTATCAAATACTCAGGTGTTACTCCTGGCGCTCATAAGGAATACATCAATAACATGTATATCATATATACCTTTGTCTGTGATGGCTATCTTGCTAGCTCGCTTGTCTTCAAGGTACTTGGGGCAGTTGCGTTTCCAGTGCCCATCCCCTTTGCAGTAGAAGCACGAAGTGCCGGGCTTAGGGCCAGGCTTGGCAGTCTTTGAGGTGCTAGAGGCGAACCTGCCATCCTTCTTAGACTTCTTACCCTTGCCTTTTCCCTTTTGCCCCGGTTTCTTAAAGTTGGTGGTCTTGTTGACCATCATCACTGTGTGCTCCTTCTTGATTTCAACCTCAGTAGCTTTGAGCATGGCGAACACCTCAGCAAGGGTCTTAGTCATCCCTTGCATGTTGTAGTTCATCACAAAACTCTTATAGCTAGGGGGCAGCGAGTGCATCACCCTATCTATATCGAGCTCCTTCGGGATTTTGCAATCCAGGGCGTTTAAGCGCTTAACGTAGCCAGACATTTTGACCACGTGCTCACTAATACTGATGTGCTCTTCCATTTTAGCAGAGAAGGAGAGCTCGGAAGCATCATACCTCTCTGCACGAGCCTGTGGAGCAAAGACAGCCTTGAGATCCTCAATGATCTCAAAAGCATTCATCTTCTCAAAACGCCTTTCAAGCTCCGGCTCCATGGCATAGAGCATTCCACTTTGGATGAGGGAGAAATCGTCTGCCTTGGACTGCTAGACATTCTTTTCGTCCTGGGAGGCAGAATCTGCAGGCTTAGTCGGAAGCTCAGCCTCGATGACATAAGTCAACTTGTAGGGGACTAGGAGGATCCTAAGATTGCGGAACCATGCAGTGAAGTTGGTTCCATCAGTTTTTAGCTTGTCCTTCTCGAGGAAAGTGCTAAGGTTGAAGGTGGGTGGGCGAGACATCTTCAAAGGATTTGCAAAGTATTTAGACTATGTTCATAATAATGAGTTCAAATTTTAATAAAGGAACTCCCACTTAAACAAACATCCCTCTACTCGTTTAGTGATCACATGATCCCTATCCCCTGCACCTCCCCCGATCATCACGGCCATCAGTGCAGTATCAAAGGTGGACATTCCCTAATGTCGATCACATCAAATATGTGATTCATGCTCAACCTTTCAGTCTCTTGTATTCCGAGGCCATGTCTGTACATGCTAGGCTCGCCAGTTCTAACTTGTGTGTATTCGCAATGCAACATGGCTTGCACCCACTCTATGTGAACGTAGATATGTTTGACCCACGATCATCACGGCCGGCCTCATACCGAAGAACTTTCTTGGTGGTGCACACACAAGGGGAATATGATAATTGGAATACTACGAGGGATTATCTTATTATGCTACCGTCTAGTAAGCATACTAGCACAATAAGTAATACTTCAAAAGTAAAGTGTTATGACACGGCTATAGCTTTATGATCATCATCAACAACTTCAAAGTTTCGCAAAATTGTCATTGCCATGTTATAATACTTGCCCCTATGCAATAATGAAGATAGATGCTTCTATATTAACTATTGCATGTTTTACGCGGCTTTAGGGCTTTCGCAGTAGAACCCCTTCCCACTTACGAACGTCGAGCCACAACATGGATTCAATGATTGCCGTTCTTCTTCCCTTTTCAGGGCCCTCCAGTATCAATGCCATATCAACTACAATAGAGAGACAGGCACCCCCTAAGACACTTTGATTTGTGGACCAGTCTCGTGAATCACCACGTGAGGTCGGTTGGGGGCCGCTTCATCAAACAATGCCGCGATATGAACAACAATATTAAAGAGGGTAGCAAAGGGAATCAATGCCCACATATAACCATGTGTTCTATCCGTACGACATGTCTACCCATAGACCCGCTCTGATACCACTGTAAGGGTTCCGTAGTAGAAAACAAAAAATTTCTATCTACTCGAACTCTAATACCAGGATCTATACTATGTAGACATAAGTAACGGAGAAAGAATATAGAGAGGCACGCCTTACGCATGAAGGCGTATATTGATGAAGATGAGCAGCACCCCAAGTGTGGTGCCTCTGAAGTTCGTCACACGTCCGGTGTAGGAGACATCAACCAGACTCTGATCCAGCCGAGTAGCGAAAGAAGTAGATGCCGGATCGCCGATCACATGACGGTAGTGTAAAGGTGGAGAACTCAACTACGAGGTCCTTCCTAATATTACGGGGAAGTCCTCGACAGATGAGAGAGAGAGAATGAGAGGAATGGGTGATCTCCAAGGGGAAGGGGGACCCCTTTATATAGTGGGAGGGGGGCGCACCACCCAAGGGCCAGGCGGTGTGCGACTAATCCCCACACTCGCCGGCCACCTTGGGGCAGCCGCCGGCCCTAGGCGGGCCCTACTGGGGCGGCCCACCAGCCCTAGGCCGGCCGGCCCCTACTCCCTAGGCGCCTTGCCCTCTTGGGCCTCCCTTCGGGTGAGGCCCATTAGCAATATAGTGCCTTCAAAAATAAAATAAAATACATATTTAATATTAATTCTCCAATTCACATTTAAATACACATATTATATTATTCCTTTACTCCGGAACAACTTCCAGACCCCTTCCGATCTCCATCGGATGTCACCAAAACTATTCTGGTCTCTCTCTCTCTCTTTATTTCTCATGCAATACCTCATCTACCCTAAGCGTCTCTACCCTTAAGCGTGACATCCTTCGGTTCGGAAACACTTCAGACATGATAGAGACCATTCTCATATCAATGATCAACAGAGGGACCTGGATGGCCATGTGACCCCCTGTGCGTTTCATGAATACAATCGCTCGAACAATGAGATAGTCGTTCCCCATTCCCTTTATCATTCAATATCTAATTCATCCGAGACTTGATCTTTAGTATCTCCATACCTTAGTTCGATCTCGTTACTGATGACCTTGTTTTCTCGTTCTCATGTCGTTGCATTCTATGACCTAGTCACATGCTTGCAAGCTTCATTAATGCGACGTCACCGAGATGGCCACATGTATCTGTCCATTACATGGACTAGACAAATCCTGGTCTTGATATGTACTCCTCTACGCATCCCTTCGGAAAACCCGAGTGGCACCTTTTTGATCATCCTGTTATGAGATGATTCTTGATAACCATCTAAGCTTCTTCTAGAATGGTGATTTGCATTACCTCACAGTCGAAGGATCAGGTTGCGAGGTTCTCTGTGTTTTATCATCAATGGTGAACTTTGTAACTAGATCTCATTAAGATATAACGCTCGGATGTTTGTCTATCATGTTATTCAACTAATAACATGACCTTATTGTTAGTTGGCATAAATGCCCATGATCTTGAAACACAGACCATCTTCATGACCAATGAACTAGTTCACTAGAGGTAATTAGAGATATGATTTGTTTACATACCACACGTGTATTAACGTTTCATATTAACACAGTTATAGCACAATATGAAACGTATTATGAACATATAGGAGATATATCAAATAATACACTTTATTATTTGCCTCTAGGGCATAACTCCTTCAGTCTCCCACTTGCACTAGAGTATAAACAAAACTCCCTTTGCCTATATAAAGGGGTGCCCATGGGTGAGATTAAACACACAATTTGGAGAAGTCCTTTGGTTGACGTCCTCCTTCCCTCCCTCTCTCTATACCTTGTGACCACCTGCAGCACGCGGTTGCGCTGCAGGGATTCCTAGCCGGATATCAACTTCCGCACTCCCGGTGGGATCGGGGAGCCGGAGGTCTCATCGTGCACCGGATGTGTACGGAGACACGAGGCGCAACACTTGGGGCGCTTAAATATCGTGAGCCGGAGCTGTTGCATGATGAAGATGAAGAAGGAGCAAGGGGTGACCTGCGAGGAGCTTCGCGACCTTGAGATCGGCTACGAGTACGACTACTTCAACCACGTTCCCCGCGGAACGTTAACCGCGTACGGTCTACAAGGATATGTATTCTCTACGCATTGGCCGTTACCGCATTACCACATATATAGATCCTAGGCAGTTCTAGGGTTCCATTTTAGGGAAATTTTTGTTTTCTGCTACGATCCCCAACACCAAGTCCCACGACGAGGCAAGTCACCCAAGTCCAAGATGTTTTCATCTCCAAATCTTCCTCCATGAGTTGCTCCATTAGATGACTGGACATCTCTTCCTTAGGTCTAGCTGATTCAAACCGTAAACCATAGGGGTTGATTAGGGGCGTGTTTGCTAGGCCGTATTCCCGTTCTCGCATGGCACCGAAAGAAATAAGCTCATTTATTTTCTAGGGCCGCATTGATTTCTTACATCGCACGAGATTTAAAGTAGCCCAAAAGTTGGCCCGCTGGGAATGCCAAAATCGAGAATTTCTACGGGGACAGGCCCTGGGCGTGCAAATTCTTCTCCCTCGATGCAACCACACATGTAAACATTGCTCGACTAATGTGGTTAACTTAATCACTTCTGATCTATATAACCATGCACCGATTTAAAATAAGTTGTACATAAAAAAGATGGAAATCGATATTGCGATTCCATTTCCACAAACAGTTCCTAGTTTCATCGATTTTTAGTGGTCTATTTCGTGTTAATATGTATGTTTTTGAACGAATTTTGCTAAATTCATCGTACGCGGGCAACTCATTTGTAATTTCCTTTGTGGTGTAGCTTCACCGCACCATTTCACACAACTTTCGTGGTGTAATTTTTCATTTTGACATTCATAAACGAGTAGTTTTAAACTGTTCTAATATATGTTGCTCTTGAGTCTACTCGTATAGAAATGTTAAAACAGAAACTTACAACATGAAAGTATTGTGGAATGATGAATCGAAGTTTCTTCCCAAAGAAAATTTTAAATGGTCGACTGTGTGTGACGAATTTGGAAAAAATCGTCCAAAGAAGCTCTAAAAAAGAACATGACGTAGAGGTTTAAACACTCAACGAAATTATAAATCATTTGCGGGAATAAAATCATAACATCGAGGAGCATATTTTTTATGTACACAATATGTCGGATAGAGGCACGACTGAGTATATTAGAGGAGATTAAGAAAAACATATTAGTTAAAACGAAAACATCAATTGCCTCTTTTTGCACCGGACAACCCAGGGGCTTTCTTGTATTAGAAAATGCTAAAATTGGTTCAAACCAAATCTCACCACCATCTAGTGAGCCAAGTGACAAACACAAGAAATATTTGGCCGAGTAGCAAACACGCCCTAGCTGCTTCGGAACCATTGCAAACAAATCGACTTTTCTCGTATAATCAGTCTTTTCTCGTATAATCGTCCAACTATTTTTTACCTGTATTTAGTTTTCTCTTTTAAGGTACTCTCTCCTACCAAAATTAGTTGACTTAGATTGTCTAAATTCGACTGTATCTAAGCATGATTTAATATTAGATACATTCGTATCGACAAATTTGAGTCATCTAATTTGGTCGGATGTACTGTATTTACTCCCGTTGTTATTAGTTGGCAGGGAGAGGTTGAGTAGAGCGCTAAGAGCAACTTCAACAGACGCGCAAAAATTTGGCGTTGTAAAACACATATGCAGTGTGCGCTAACCGGTTTCGCGCGCCGCGCGAATCTCCTCCAGCAGAGGCGCGGAAACAAGCGCTCTAAATTTACAGCCCGAACCCTCCAACATGCGTGCTAAATTACAAACAAGATTTTGCAACCAATATGACAGAATAAAGATCTAGAAAGTAAAGGGAAAATATATTGCATAGAACATTGAAAAAACATACATTGTGCGATAAAATACTAGAAATTACTTCCAATACTAGAATCTAATACTACGAGAAATTACTAGCAACTAGTACGATCTAGTCCGAAGAGGAGATTGGATGCAGTCGTAGCCGGACGAGCCCGATGTCGTGTCGGACACCGGCGTGGACGACAACTCGTCCAACCACCGGGGATCGTCGTCGTCGATGGTCTGCGGGCTGGCCCTGCACTACGATGAACGTCCGCCTCGCCGCCTTGTCCGCCCGGCACTCGAGACGTTCCTCGTGCTTCGCCGCCCTCATCGCCGCCCTGTTCGCCGCATGCTCGGCGTCGTGCTTGCGCTGCGCCTCTACGTCACCCGGGAAGCGGCGGCACCACTCCTGTCGCAGGTGCTCGTCGCGCTCGACGATGAGGAGGCGGCGCTCCGTGTCGCGCTGGCGGCGGCGCTCCTCCTCTGTGACGAGGCGAGGCGGCGGCGCGAGCGCCTCGGCCTGCTCACTCGTCCATACGTCGTGGAAGTTCATGCTGGCGCGCGGACGGCCGAGCCGCCACGCCACGACACCGTAGCGTGCGCCGTCTCGAAAGTCCCATGGCCGATGCACTCGTCATCGAACCGTATCTCGGAGTAGAAAGTCCCGTTCAGGCGTGCGCGGACATCGCGGTAGCAGAGCTTCCGCAACATGGTGGCATACCGCGGCGGTCGAGGTGATGGCTTTGCACGCGGCGCGGGAGAGAGAGGAAGAGAAAGTGGTGCGCTGAAAGCGGTGGCAGTTGCTTTGCACGCGGCGTGCGTTTTTATTCCGTCCATCCTCAGCTGTGTGGGAAAGAAAGGGCGTGGGAAAGGGCGCGCGGGAAATTATTTTAACGCGCACGGGAAAATGAAATGTCCGCTAAAGACTGGCGCGAAGGTTTGACGCTGTAAACGGGTGGTTATTTTAACGCGGGGCGCGTTTACAGCGTTCGCTGGAGTTGTTCTAACGAGTTAGGAAGTCGACAAATCTGGTGCTCCGTCCAAGGTCGCTCCGTGCGTGCATCCCGATGCGTGCAGTCTAGCCTACCGACCATACTCCAGTGGGTGTGGGACACCACGTGCGCGTCACGGGCTTTCCTCTGAAGAGTCCGTACCCAGATCCGACGCCCGGCTGACGCCACGGGCCCGCTAGCAGGACCCCGTTCGTCATGGCCACCAGCCGGGCTCCACTTCCCCACGCCGTGGGGAAACAGATCACCACGAGGTCCACGAGTGCAGTGCGGCAGCCTCTGCCACGGATCAAATACGGGACAGCGCGGCGGACGGCGACAACTCCGCCCCGCCCACGCACGCACGCCAAGCAGCCCGCCTCGGCATCATCGCGTCCGGGCTCTGGTCTCCCACCCCCCCAGCTAAAAGATCGATCCGGCTGCTCTTCCTGCCGCTGCTTGATCGATCGATAGATCGCTGGTCGTCAAGGGGAGGAGTGGAGATTTGACTTGGTTTGGGTTGTTCGGCGATGGGGGCGCTGTCGCGGCCGGAGGAGGTGGTGGCGCTGGTCAAGCTGCGCGTGGCGGCGGGGCAGATCAAGCGCCAGATCCCGCCCGAGGAGCACTGGGCCTTCGCCTACGACATGCTGCAGAAGGTCTCCCGCAGCTTCGCCCTCGTCATCCAGCAGCTCGGACCCGAACTCCGCAATGCCGTAAGCTGCCCCCTCCCCCCTTCACCTCCCAACAAATCCGCTCCGATTCAAGAGTTCCCTAGAGCCTCGTGAGATTTGGGGGGAGTTTCTGAACCACGGCCGCTGATGTTGTTCTGCAGGTGTGCATCTTCTACCTCGTGCTCCGGGCCCTGGACACCGTCGGTGAGCTCCAACCCTCGTGCCGCTCTTCACGTTTAAATCCTTTTTACCGCCGCCTCTGGTAGTAGAATCGGGGCGGTTTTTGATTGGTTTAGCTTTTCTCTCCCGTTGACTCGAACTGCGGTTTCGTTTCGAGTTCATCAGTGCTTTCCTTTTTAAAGAGATACACTCACTCTGACTACTACTGCGAGTGCAGAGGACGACACCAGCATCCCCAACGACGTGAAGCTGCCCATCCTCCGGGATTTCTACCGCCATGTCTACAACCCCGACTGGCGTTATTCATGTATGTACGGAATCTCTCCTAAGAACAAAGGAATCTTGTGCTGGAGTATATTACATTGTTCTTCCTGTTGATCTGATCTGATGGTGTTTGGCCTTCAGGTGGAACAAACCACTACAAGGTGCTGATGGATAAGTTCAGATTAGTCTCCACGGCTTTCCTCGAGCTGGGCGAAGGGTAATTTCTGTCCCGAGTTCCTGGCCGGTTGCTATTTTCTCAACTTCTTCAGTTCCCAATTTGTGTTTGGAAACAACTGGCATCATTTTATCAAAGACTTAGGGAACAGGCCAATCACTGCTCAGTCAGCACTGATGTCACTCAGAAAAATAAGCCTTCTCTAAACGTGGAGCTTTCATTGGGTTGTATTGCTGAAATATGAAATCGTTATGTCATAGTCAGGGTGTACAGGTGGAATAAAAATATATAAAGTGATCATGTTACAATACAAGATAACATTCACCAGGAGCATCTGCTAAAACCATTTTGGCCAGGTTGTCACAAGTGATTTGAGACAAAACAGGGGTCTGAAAAACTTCGAATAGTGGGAAATAGCTGTACGTTGCAATGTTTCTTTTCTCTGCTCAGATATCATAAGCACTAGAGCCATCCCAGTTTTTACATTTTGTGTGGAGTTCTTCCAAGTGGTACAAAATGGCAGAGCCTCTCATATGCTGTTATCTGCATGCCATTTGTGCAGTGGGCATCAAAGTGCCATTTGGAAAACTAAGAGAGTTCATTCAATAGTTTGTAAATGTAAAATGACATTTAGTTTGTGAACCATGCTTTTGGATTCCTTTTAATACTCCCTCCGTCCCGGTTTAAAGGGCTTACGCGTATACCTAGGTCGTTTATTTGACCAATAAAATATAAATTATTTAACACAAATGTTATACCATTAGAAAGTATAAAATCTAAATTTTCTAATGATATAATTTTTGTGTTAAATAATTAATATTTTATTGGTCAAACTAACGACCTAGGTATACGTGTAGGCTCTTTATAAATCGGGACAGAGGGAGTACACTAAATGTGTTTTCCCTTAAGATGACAACACATTAAAGTGGCGGATCCATGTTCCATCTCTTTAACCGGACTATTAAAGTCAGCGTAGTAACTTCACATGCTGCAAATGTAGCTTTCTTTTCCCCTCATTTGTGTTTCCCTAGTTTGTCAATTAAGTTCACTATAAAGTTCATTTGAAGTCTTTGCAGAAAATAATTATACTTCAATTTTTCAGATATCAAAAGGCAATTGAAGAAATCACTAGGCGAATGGGAGCAGGAATGGCAAAATTTATATGCCAGGAGGTTTGTTAGCCTAGATCAATCAAAATATAATGTTATTATATATAATGTATACATATTCATTTTATTTCTAGTGTGAAGCGGAACCTTCTTCAATTGTTAAGCAATATTGGATACCGTTTGTATTCCATCTCTCAGTATAAATTTTTATGGCATATGGCTCATTCGGCTGTATACTTAATGCCATATTTCTGTAGCTTTTAAGATATATAATACTTGTCAGTAACATATCAAATTTCATGAATGAAAAAAAAAGAGAATGTGCTACTCCCTCTGATCCAAATCAATAGACCCAGGTTCTTTTAGATATGGATGTATCTAGCACTAAAATATGTCTAAATATATCCGTATCTAGACAAATCTGAGTCAATTAATTTGGGTAGGAGGCAGTACATAAAAGTGAGTAGCCTGTAACACATTCAAAATTATATGAATACTTGTACCGGTTTTCACCTGATAACTACACTTTATGCACAAAGGCATAGTCATTCAGTTGTGCCACACTTGCTTGTTACTACTATTTAGTTTAAAATTCCTTTTTGGCTGTCATGGCAATGTGTTAATGTTTTGGTCACTTCTATGGTTTGTGGGCGCTGACATTATTGAATAGAAGTACTTTTAGATATTTTGCCTGGACCTAGTAAAAACTTGTGGAGTAAAGGAGATTTCTTTGACAAGGCCGCACGAATAATTAGTTAGCTCTGGGAAAAAGGAAGAATGTACTGTTTGTAGATCAGGGTTTGGTTTATATATTTATTAATATCAATGAAATGCTGATATTGTTATTTGTTTGAACTAATTGGGAACAACTTCCTGTTGTAGGTTGAAACTATTGATGACTATAATGAGTACTGCCACTATGTGGCAGGGCTAGTAGGCTATGGACTTTCCAGGCTCTTTCATGCTGCTGGGACAGAAGATCTGGCTTCAGATCAACTTTCGAATTCAATGGGTTTGTTTCTTCAGGTATTTTTATAAGTATTGTTTAAACATATATCTATACTTCCACTGTCATAATGAATGGAAACCTTTTTTTACATTTACGCTGAAGCTAATAGTTGGGCTTCAATTGCAGAAAACCAATATAATAAGGGATTATTTGGAGGACATAAATGAGATACCAAAGTGCCGTATGTTTTGGCCTCGAGAAATATGGAGTAAATATGCAGATAAACTTGAGGTACATCAACCCATTTGCTTATATTATATCTATTCTTCCTGACTAGCTCCAGGTATCATGTATTCTGAATTGCAAATTACCATACGTCCACAATTTTCAGTCCTGTCAAAACAAGGGAATTATGTTGCAATCCTATCATAAATAAATGCAAAATTCCTCTGTTCCAATTCTTCAGAAAAATAATAAAAGTTGGTACTTGTCTGCATTGAAATATTTAATTAAGCAGTTAATAATGTAATCTGAATACCTAATCCAATGTGTTGACATACTCAACTGTGAAAGTCTACAATCGTCCCACCATTCTCATCCTTTTTTGCACATTTTCTTAAGTACTCTTCTAGTTTTTCATCTATAGTAATGCAATATTTTTGGGTTACTAAATCAGGACCTCAAGTATGAGGAAAATTCAGAAAAAGCAGTGCAGTGCTTGAATGATATGGTGACTAATGCTTTGGTCCACGCCGAAGACTGTCTTCAATACATGTCAGCGTTGAAGGATAATACTAATTTTCGGTTTTGTGCAATACCTCAGGTACACTGAAGTGCTTGTTATTCCTATTACAGACTTCACACTATGGTACCAGTGGTACATGTCGTAGCTCAGAATAGATTTATGGTACTAGACATGGTTTTCTTTGGGTCCTGGATGTAATTGGTGTTGGAAGCCACCAAGATTTAAAGACAGGTTTTCTATATTAGTGTAGTTGACATATTATTACTAACCGAGTCAGTTAGTAATTCTATGTTTTAGCCAAGGGTAGGACGTGCAAGGTTTTTACTTTCAGGATTGATCTGTTATCATCTTTCAGACCAGCCATACTTTCTTTTTTCGTATAGATGCTCAACATTTTTGTAGCCAGTTGAAAAGTTCTCTGCAGTAAAAGTGAATTTCTATTACAAAGAGCTATCTGTTTTAGGATGTTAATATCTTTGGTTGTAATTCATGGCTGAGTGGCCTTCTAAATGTTTCATGGTAACTGTTTCATTTTTTCAGATAATGGCAATTGGGACATGTGCTATTTGCTACAATAATGTGAAAGTCTTTAGAGGAGTTGTTAAGATGAGGCGTGGTAAGACATATTAAGTTACTTCATGTTGACAAGTTGTACTAGCCTTCATTTGACCAGAAAATATTCGTGTGACAACTTTGCCACACTATGTTTCTGAATTTAAGGTGGACAGATTATGCAATGCTCTACTTTTGTATAGCACATTTGGAGTACATGCATTTTATGTGCATATTTTATATGGTTAGGAATTGATCAATGATACAAAAAAGTGCATCATGGACTGTTTTGATGGTCCTTCGCACCAGAAAATACAACTCCTTTCTTTTTCTGTGATTGGTAATTTGCTATCGATTTTATTTGATTCGCTAAGTATCATAACATCCACTTTATGAATTATGATTCAGTAGTTAAATTATGGATGTACTTACTTGAGTTTGGTTAATACGAGAAAGGCATGTTATGCACTTGTTGAGAGCATTTGATCGAGAAATATGTGTATCTGTGCACCTTTTGGGTCAGTTCATGGTTTTCTGTTCTTCTCGGACAGAGGGATCACAGTTGAGTAGAACAACCTAAGATTTCCTAATCAGATTAGAAAAGAAGCTGAGTATAGTTTGTCCTCTAAGCGGTTATTATCCCCTTAACCAACTGTTACTTTTATGCTGCCTATTAAATAATTTACATGTTTCAGTCTTGTAGTTATCTTTATGTCTTTCTGACCTGATTGGTGATTTAACATATACTCCCTACCTCTCAGGGCTCACTGCACGAATAATTGATGAGACAAAATCAATGTCAGATGTCTATTCTGCTTTCTACGAGTTCTCTTCATTGCTAGAGTCAAAGGTATGCTCTGGAATGTGTATCCAAACCAACATCGTGTCTAGACTAGCATACATGTAATAAAAGATTCAGATCTTTCGTCATGTATATGTAAAAGAAATGATATTATGTCATGTCATGTTACACAAAAGTGAAAATAATACCTGAAACAATGTTTCCATTGTTTTTGCTAAGACAGTCATGTACTTTTATTGATCACATAGAATGTTTGTTTTAATCTCAGAAATACATAACTAGGTAGCTTCACTTCAAGATGATGTTGTGTTTAGCTTTTAACTTTATATGCTTATTTTTATATAACTTGCCATCTTTATTTTTGACCGTCTGTGATGGTGTTGCTCCAAATGCTAAAGTTTAGCCGACCTTCTTACTTTTCACTGATCCATGTGCTGTTAGTAATGCCCTATGAAGGCGATATTTGTTGTTTTGTAATTATGACTTTATGCATAATATGTTTGGTCGCCATCTCCTGATTAACGTTAAAACCTAAAATGATAACGACTGTTATTGCGACTTGCAACTTTATGCATAATATGTTGGATGGCCATGTCCAGATTGATGATAAGGACCCAAGTTCTGCGCTAACACGGAAGCGTGTAGAGGCAATAAAGAGGACTTGCAAGTCATCCGGTTTACTAAAGAGAAGGTTTGTTGAATGACTTAGGGTTGTACTTTAATGCTGATATCTTCATCTTCACTTACTGTCTCTGATTCTGTAGGGGATACGACCTGGAAAAGTCAAAGTATAGGCATATGTTGGTGAGTATTATTATCTATAAGCTGAAAAATCCTGCAGGTTCTCTGTTTTATAAATTCCTCAAGCTTCTTATTTCACATCCCCAGATCATGCTTGCACTTCTGTTGGTGGCTATTATCTTTGGTGTACTGTACGCCAAGTGATTCGGTCAACATGGTCTTTTATATTCCTAGCGACACCACCTAGCCTGGTAAGTAATCGGTTTCATGTTACTGATGGCATTTCGTCTGTAACTTTTGATTCAGACAAAGTCCACACTTTCCAATGCTGATTATGTATTTGCATTTGTGTAGGTTTCACACGTGTGCCCGCTGACCGCAGGTGGATGTTGTGCTACACTAGTGCCATGCTAACTCTTTTGTTCTTCATTTTTCTCGTACCCTATGTTGTTTCAACTTGAATAAAGAGTACAGCATCCACTTGTAACATGTATCCTATGAATGGCTTAGTGCCTTGATTGATGATGATGCTAACTGTATTCTGTCAGTTTGTGACTTATCTATGTGATGAAATGTCATTTCCAGTGGTACTTGTGCCTAGGCTCTTACCAAATGCTTACAGATTGCCATGGAAATCGTCACTTGCCATTGCCTCTGGCCTCCCGACACATCATTGCTTTCGTGGGCTATAAGTCGTCAAAATATTTGGTAGCGTTGCATTTGCATACTAGTTTGATTTGTTGCTGCTTCAAAGTGCGTCCAGATGCAAAATTAGGTAGAACTAACGGCAGAAAAGATATACTATTAGTATACTCTAGTCACTTCTATCCTACTTGCTGAGTCAAACGGTTGATCTCTCGTCTGCAGGTCAAAGTTTCAAACTTAAAATCCTCTTTGGACATCTTGTTGGTGCACCATATGCTAGTTACATACTATTAGGAGTTCGATCGAATCTTTTCTGGTCACATATTCAACCTCTCCTATGTACACTGCCAGGGGAATTAGGTAGGCATTTCAAGTGAATTACTTACTGTACTCTTTTTTGATGCCCGACATTTGGACAGAGTTTTAATTATCTTGGACAGAGTAGTTACTCGTTCTTGTTGGCTGTAATTGCTAAGCATATGCCGGGGTAATCTTGGTGTTGGTGAGGCTTGCTACATAGTATTCTCGAGGAAGTCTCTAACCAAACATAGTGCAGGCACCTCGCAGGGAAGCTCCCTGCCAGGCAGGCAGGAAGCACCGTGGACGCAAACCAAATCAAACACAGGACATTATTAGGGAGCTAACAACTTCAGTTATGAGTTTGTAGGTTGGTGATAATTATGCTACATAGACCTACTGCTTGTCTCTCCATTTTTTGGTCAGAAATGAAAGTTCCCTACCTGGTCAAAATGGATTGGTCACCAATGACCTCACATTGTTTCCTTTATTTTTTTATTTTATCTATATCAAGAGAAGTCAAGATGAAGTAGAAGCTTGCCATGTCTGGAAGAATGTACTGTACCGTATAAGGAAAGTTCCACGGATCCTTCCTAGCTGAGGGCATTTTGGGCATATTGATCGGGAGCCAAACATCTCAGCTTAGCTACACTGTCACCGTACCGGTTGAATCCTAGTAATAAATCCCAAGTTAACAGCTGCGATACAATTGGAGGTAATTCCTTGTGCAAATTATCACGGTCTAAAAATTGAATCCAAGTGGGACGTGGTGACTGGTGAGGGTGACCAAGTGTTGTGCATGCGGCCGGTTATGTGCTGCTATCATGCATAATCTGAATAATATACACATGAGCACGGCAAATTGAACTCGTGGCTCAATTCGATATGAAAATTAAGCAATAATTACCGGTGCGTAGCTACTAGTACTTACAATTAGGTATTTAACTAAATGCTAGTAGCTTTTAGTTTTTTTTTTTTGCGGGTAGTAGTAGCTTTTAGTTAACTGCACTAGTGGATCAAGGATGATTGATCCTTCCATTCATGTATAGAATATAAACCTATCTTTTTCTTCCAGCATGCCGTCCGGACTCTGGACCAGATTCAATCACGCTCGTGCGGCAATCGTCGTTTATAATTATCCGAGACACGAAATCTACGAAATGGGGGAATGAAGTGGATAAAGTCAGAGTCTAAAATTAACAAGAGGATATATGGAATGGAATATGTAAAAGGCGACAGCTGCTGCTTCTTCAACCTTGCGTGCGACCCTCGTGCGTGCCATGCCATCACATCAAAACAAAGGCATGTCAGGACTATGGCAAGCCGTAGTCACTAGTCAGCCATACAGAAACTTTGCCACCGGAGAAGTGGAGAACGAAATATTCTCCCTCCGTGGAAATGATCGGTACATTCAGATGAGAAACAAGCATTCATTCACTTTTTTTTTTGGTGTAAAACGGGCGTACATACTAATACTAGTACAGAATTTCCATGTATTATAGGAGTAGGCTATTTGGGAGAAACAAAATCCAGTGTTATGGAACTGGAAATGTAGTTTCCGCTTTTATTTCACAGGTTCATTTGGACCTGAACCCAAATGTCTATTATGTCTATACATTTTCACTGGTTCAACGTGTTCACTGGACCTGAACTCAAATTCACTTCTTTTACTAGGAAGGAGTGAGTAAACTATTTTCATGGTTTGTACTTAGATGTTCTTGCAGAGAAGCTGCGACCTGAACCCAAATGTCTATGATGTCAAATACTGAGATCCTATTGATCATAGACGCCAGGTCTTGGCTCTTGGAGACTTGCGGTGCAACTTGACCAGAAAAGAGCATATCTATTCTGGACCGCACGCTGCCTAACCGTAAATTCCACTTCTTTTCTCCCGGACCAGACGAGGTGACCCCCAACCCCCAATTTACGCACGCACCAAAAATCGCAGATACAACGTATGTGGAACACATACATAAGCATATAGCCTGGTTAACAATATGTGCCAGTGGAGTGTTACATTCCTGGAAGACACGGTGGCAGGCGGGGTGACACATCATCGCTAATAAACACGTGGCATAAATGGCCAGCAATCACGCAAGAGGAAGTAACACACGAAGGGACATTCGTACGTACGAGAGATGGATGGAACCGGTTAAGCAATAGGCGCTGCAGGGCGAGGTGCACCGCATGTCCCGCCTAACGGTACGTAGTATTATGCTTGGAAATTTCAGATAGATATGCATGGTGGCGATCGATCGGTGATAATATATGTGCCACTTGACAAAACTGATGGATGGATGAAAAGGTCGAGGTGCAATGGACCTGCGTATTGACTCACGTGCGGCCTAAAGCTAGCGTACGTGACTATCATAACTAATCTATTATCGCACTCAGCTCAGCTCACACCACCTTGCTGATTGTTACGAGTGGAGAAGTGGATCGTGTAGCAGTGGCTACCACGTACTGGCCGCTGCTTCCACTTGGTCACAAACAAGCTATTGTACTGATGTTACTTCGACCACGAATAGATGGGTTCATGCGATTGACGCAGAGGCTAGTATACAACTTTTCTGGAAATAAAATGATCGTTGAGTGAATGTGATTTTCAAAATTTGAATTTGTCTATCCTAGATAACTGCATTTTTTTAATAACTGATGCCTCCCTGCTTAATGACGATTTCTCACCACTTACCATGTAGCTCGGAGTCGTCAAAGCAACTTTAGGAATTGACTTTCGCCGAGTTTTAACCAGCCCTACACGACTCGAGATGTCGACTCATTATGGTCGAACCTTGGTGAGGATGTCGGTTTCTGATAAAGTTATATTTATTATAAAAAAAACTTAAGCCATGTTTGGATTGCCTTAATAATTTTTTGATATACTCTCTCTATTTTGTTCAAGGTTTAAACTTTGGTCTAACGAGTAAATGTTTGTATGGTACTACATCCGTTCCAAAGTTTAAGCCTTATTTTTTTTGAAAAGTCAAGCTATAAAAAGTTTGACCAATTTTTTTTTAAAATATCAAAAACTATAATATTATATAGATACCATGTGAAAATATATTTCGTGATATGTCAAAGGGTACGAATTTCATAATGTAAATATTAATATATTTTTTCTAAAAACTTGGTTAAACTTTACATAGTTTGACTTTTGGAAAAAAACCTTATGTTTTAGGACGGAGGTAGTATGTCTAAAAGAGGAATGATAGTATATCTTAACAAAAGAGAAAGAGCAGGCAGTGTTGATTTTCGCGTTACATAACCATAAACTTCATGAATTTGCGCATCTCTTTTTTTTGCCCCGAAGAAGCTTTAGTTTGCGTCTCAATTACAACTATGTGAGCCTACAAAATTAGTTTCACATCATGTCACATCTATAGAATACAACGATTTAACACATCATCATAAGATAAGCAGATGAGCACATAACCAGCACATACACAGTCCAAACGAAGAAAGTAGGCAAAGGCTCCAAAAACAGTTAACGAAGCGACAAAGCAGAGTAGTTTTTCTGAGCGGCAACCAAGAAACAGAGTAGTATTCTCTTGATAATTCCAGTTTTGCCCTCCTCTGTCTCCCAACTAACCTCGCTGCTGTCAGCACTATAAGAAGTGGAGATCTTGTAACCGTTTCAAGCTCGTAGAGAAAACGGACGCCATGTCTGATCATCCGAGCAGCACCGCTTCTTCGTCCTCGTCGTCTCCGCGCGTCATCACCACCGGCGTCGTCAACTTCCTGGCGCGTCGTGCTGCCATGAACACGCAGCACCGGGCATTCCCCCTCCAGTCGCCGGGCTCCTCCACCGGCTCCGTGGACTCCGCGCCGTGGCACCGCGCCCCGGCCACTCTGCTCCCGTTCGACACGAACGACGCCGACGAGATGCTCCTGCTCGACATGCTCTCTCACCACTCTGAGGACGCGTCAGCGCATGCCGCCGCGGAGCCCTCCACGGCGGGAGCGCAGCCGGTGGTGAAGCGAGAGGCCGCGGACGCCGAGAGAGACGTGGGCTGCGGCGGGCGCGCGTTCCGCGGCGTGCGTAAGCGGCCGTGGGGCAAGTTCGCTGCGGAGATCCGGGACTCGACGCGGAACGGCGTGCGGGTGTGGCTGGGCACCTTCGACAGCCCCGAGGAGGCGGCGCTGGCGTACGACCAGGCGGCCTTCGCGATGCGTGGCGGCGCCGCGGTGCTCAACTTCCCCGCGGAGCAGGTCCGGCGGTCGCTGGACGGCGCCGGCGACGACGTGCGCGGGCGCGCCGACGGGGTGTCGCCCGTGCTGGCGCTGAAGCGGCACCATTCTATGCGCAGGCGGCCCGGGGCGGCTGCGGGCCGGAAGGCCAAGGCCGCACGGCGGCCGGAGGGCGTGATGGAGCTGGAGGACCTCGGTGCGGAGTACCTCGAGGAGCTGCTGGGCGCCTCCCAGGAAAGCTCTGCTGCTTCGTGGTGTGGGAGCCACCACTCTATCTGATTTGATTCTAAGCCAGCATCCAGGATTCACGACGAGTCGGCGAGGGAGTTGCTGCCGGTGGCTTGAGAATTCCCAATGCACGACCAAGAAGAGGAGAGTTGGCGATGGCTTGAAGATGACGAACCGATCGGCGATCGCCATTTCTGTGTTTTCTTTCTTTCTTTTCCTTGTCGCGGTCCTGTTGCACAATTCAGCTAGGCTAGCTTCTTTAGGATGAAATTGGACAAACCTCAGGTGAAAAGAGCACGGTGTGTACAAGTTTTCGAGCCCAGTTGGGATTTAAGTCTAGTAAAAAATACTTAGTTTTTGTAAATAGTTTGGATTTGCTGGGAAAGACGCATGACATGACATAGGCGCCAAGTTTGAACGGTCGAAGAGAATTTCTTTTAGATGGTACTAGAAGAAATTGTTGTTAGTTCTGGGGAAGTGAATTGACCAGGTCAAGTCTAAAGTGCAAAGATGATGCTGGTGAGTGAGTGGCTCTCTTAGGCACGTGCGCGCGTAATAAAAAAAAGCGATAATTTTTTGTCGCCCTTGATCGAGTCATCGATGAGGTATCTGTATATAGGTTGGCTATATGGCTCGTCTCACCTGACTGATACTACTATAGCCAACCACTGATCAGGAGCGTGTGGCAATTTTTTGAAGCAACAATTTTGGCCCTATCTATTACTAATTATGTACTCTTTTAACAAAAATATAAAAATATAGTGTGTAGGTTTGGAGTGAACTTACGTACTAAAAGTCATCTAGATACATCCGTTTAACAAAAACTAAAACATCTTCCTCGAAACAGGCATGCGCCCAACTATATTAATATAGCAGCCATTTGATATCGCTGCTGGATCAGGCAGCACATCGGCCAAAAGAAAAACAAAGAAACCAAAGAAGAAAAGAAAACAAAACAAAGCCGAAAACAGTGGCTTGACGAAAACGAGGCGGATCCGCAACTGTTGCGCCCTCCAGCTAAGTCCCACCACATGCCTAGCACTTTCGAAGCGTCGCGCGCCAAGCAGCACCTCCAGGAAGGGAAGCGACGATGATGACGTTGCTGTCCAGATAGGTCCTAGGGTTTCCTCCGGTACGCTCCGGGAGGTGGGAAAGAGGTACACCAGACGCCCTTCAAGAAGGACGGTGGCACCCGCAGGCATCACCACGTCGGTGTCTAGGTGACAAGGATTTCTCTCGACCCCTCAAAAAAACCACACCCCCGAACGCTTCACTGAGCTCCACCATGCTCGCCGTCTGCCAATGCACGCCACCATGGTATTGCATCCGTCATCGCAGTTGCACTGTGACACACAAAGTAGGGCCGAGAGAGTAGCAAAGAGGAAGCTTCGGTGGGGGTTGCATGAACCACGGTGCGTGGGAGGGAACTACCTCCACCACCGGAGGGTGGTAGCCGATCGGATACAGCCATAGGGCAAACCAGGCCCTTCTGGCCTGGCCGAGCCCAGCAGGGCTCATGAAGCCTCCCCCCACCGCACTGCAGCAAGGGAACCGTCGTCCAAGCTAACCCCACGCTAGCCCTTATTTCTCTGTCCCCCAGGGGATCAACTGCCACCATCGATCTCCTGCCGCCAAGTAGCACCACTGATGTCTACGCATTTCTATTATTGTAGACAGTTGTTGGGCCTCCAAGTGCAGAGGTTTGTAGAACAGCAGCAAGTTTCCCTTAAGTGGATTACCCAAGGTTTATCAAACTCAGGGAGGAAGTGGTCAAAGGTATCCCTCTCAAGCAACCCTGCAATCAAGATACAAGAAGTCTCTTATGTCCCCAGCACACCCAATACACTTGTCAAGTGTATAGGTGCACTAGTTCGACGAAGAGATAGTGAAATACAAGTGGTATGGATAATTATAAGTGGTAACGGTGCCAGAAAAGAGCTTGATGGTGTGGAAAAGACTAAAGGCAAACTGAAATAAAGATGGAAGCAAGCAAACATGTATCAGATATAGTTGCAAACGGTGTTTCAATGCTTAGAAACAAGGCCTAGGGATCATACTTTCACTAGTGAACACTCTCATATAAATATCTTCCCTTTATGATACTACTCTGAACTACTCTCCGGTTGGACACTCTAATCCATGGTAGGGCTATAATAGCACTCCTCAAAGTTCGCTTTTCCCATCTAGATAACCCCATACTGTCACCTTGAGCACTAGATGGTTCCAAAATCACCATAATTTCGTAGAGACATCCAACTCAAAATATAACTCATAACAAGTAATTATAATCTCTAGCCTAAGTGCCACCATGGTGTGCACGCTTTCACTTTCACACACATGGGGGAGCAGAGATCTATTAAAGCACTTGAGTAGCAAGGTAGATCTACTTGATTACAAAGCTCATGATCACAATATGATCATGCATAGAGAGAGAGATGAACACATAGCTACCGGTAGAACCCTCAGCCTCGAGGAAGATCTACTCCCTCATCATCATGGGAATCAGCAACGACGATGGAGATGGCGGTGGAGTCGGTGGAGATGGCTCCGGGGGCACTTACCCGTCCCGGCAGGTTGCCGAAACAGAGACTTTCTGTCCCCTGAATCTCTCCTTCGATGGCGGTGATGCTGCAGAACTTTTCGTGGCCGGAGGCTCAATTATTTAGCTTTTCTGCATCGGAGGCTTCTTATAGGCGAAAGGGTAAGGCCGGAGGGGCCCACACCACCTGGTGGCGCGGCCAAGGGGACGCGGACCACCCTATGGTGTGGCTAGCCCCTGGCCCCTCTCCGTCTTGTCTTCTGGCTCCGTGAGTCTTCCGGTAAAATATCGACTTTGGCTTTTGTCTGGTCCAATTCCGAGAATATTCATTTTCTGGAACCAAAAACAGAAGAAAACAGACAACTGGCACTGTGGCATCTTGTTAATAGGTTAGTTCCAGAAAATGCATAAAAATATCTCCAAATGTAGACAAAGCATAAGAAAGTAGATATAAAACAAGCATGAAACTTCAAAAATTATAGATACGTTTAGAACATATCAACATCCCCAAGCTTAACTCCTGCTCGTCCTCGAGTAAGTAAGTGATAAAAAAGAAAGAATATTTTTTTAGGTGACATGCACCATCACAATCTTGATCAAGGTATTTATAACATTGATAGCTGGGATCATAATACTCTAAACATGAGCATGAAAGATGAAGTTCTAACAATAAGACAAAGTAACTATGCTGCAACATGAAAGGATACAAACAAAGGTTATTGAATAACAATGCATTGAAAGACATTTGTTTGTTTCATATATACAAAACATAGCATAGTGGCATTCAGCTTGTCCCTCATGAAGTAGCGAAACATAAATGCATAGGACACCTTCAAAGTTCATAAGGGTGACTAGATACAAATAGTTCAAGAACAAGCAATATCAACATTATGAATCAATCAACAAGTTTTGGGACAATGCACATTAAACTAAGAATGGCTACTATGCTCTCTCAATAGGTGCATAAAGATAGAAGATGGAGACTCAACATAAAAGTGGAAGAAAAGCCTTCATAGAAGGAAGCAGGAATTCAAGTCTCATAAAGAGCTTCCAAAAATTATGGTACTTATTAGCTTTCAGCTCTCATTTCCCCTATCATAAGCATCTTGAAGTGATTAAGGTTAAAGTAACACAACTAAGAGGATATGCTTGACAAGTTATAAGTTGAAATCTCATGCCCCTTGCTTACGAGTACCGAACCTCATGCCAAACTTTAGTCACAAGTAAGCTCTTGTCATTGTAAGTACATATGTATCATAGAGAACCGCCAACGGGGTACCCCTTGCACATGATACATGAGCTATCCCATAATCAAAATGACAAGGCAAGCAGACAATGATCATCTCAGCGATCTTTTTATTTGCTATTTGCATAGGTTTTTATTAAGGATGCTTCATAGAGTGCTCATTATGGTTATGCTGCAAGTTTCCACCATGATTATGCATGGCTTAGGCTAGCGGCCCACGCATTTCTCTAACACACATAAAAACTCCATGATTTTACAAGTTCCACTTTTATTTCACACTGCCAGGATCCATAAGCAAAAGAATCATGATATCAACGGAATATAAGTGCAATGTTGAAAGCGTTCCCCATGATACACGGTTCTGCTAACTTCAACTTATAAAGCGCAAGCATATACGCAACAAAGATGGACACAATGGTTCAAGTTTATTAAGTGCAAGAAAAGTAAAGTGTGCCATCAAGTTTGTGAGAGCCTTAATCACTAGTTTTCTCATAACAAGTTTAATTCGGAAGGTAGATAAAAACATGAATATACTTGGAATAGCAAATGCTAATAGGCAGGTACGGTGGACTCTTTGGAATAACTTGGTTTAATGGAGTTGGATGCATGAGTGGGACTCATACTTGGTTATGGAGGCTAGCAAAAGACTGGGAGCGACCAACTAAGAGAGCAGTAATGGCCATAATCATGCAAAGAGACAAAACAACATTGATTAAAGCATAAAGTGATATTACAATTCGAAAACTAAAGGATCATAAAGGCTATGGTGACTCTGGATAGTCATAACATGGTGTGAGCATGCGCCAAGTCGACCCAAATAAAGCATCAAAGGAGAATACCACAATACTATGATTTAATATGCTAAAACAACACATGATTCTTCCAAGGCACATTAAGCAATCTCAATTGTTTGTAACAAGTCATGCTATAACAATAATCACTAAGCATAAGGTCAAAGGAACATCTAGCATGACATGATAAAGTCTAAGCCACAGTCAAAATAAGCTCCCTTTTGTACCACTAAACCATGAGGCTTTCTACTCTCTTCCAACACCAATCAACTTATTTGAAACAACTCACAAAGATAATAATAAATAAAGATCAGTGGGCTTGTCTCACAAATCCACAAAGAAGAACTAAAAATTTCTAAGCTGAAAGCACAAGAAAACTAAGGCTAAACCCAGTGCTAGCAAAAGAGAACACTCAAAGAACAATAAGAGTGAAAACTAGAGTGTTCTAGGCAATGAGTAATAGGGTGTCTCTCTCTCCAAAAGAAGTATGTTGGGATCCACCCAACTTATTTAAGCAAACTAAGAAAACAAAAACTAAGAACGAAAACAAAGACGCTCTAAGAACAACACAACTGTGCATAAAACAATAAACACAAAGTGTCTAGAAAGACCTGAGATTTTTATTGATGAAGAAGGGGATGCCTTGGGCATCCCCAAGCTTTGACGCTTGTACTTCTTGAATGTTTCTTGGGGTGACACGGGTGGCATCCCCAAGCTTGAACTTTATTCCATTCTTCATCTCATTACATCATTCTTTTCCTACACCTGAAAATTTTCTTCATACAAAACTTCACACAATCTTCATTAGCAACATTAGTGCACTCAAGATAATAAGTCTTTTGGTTCAGTTCCAATACCAGTAAAACTTCCATTAAAACACAAGCTACTGTAGCACTTCCTTTAAAAAGTTCAAATGATTAAGGAGAACTCAAAGAGAAAGAGATTAAGAGGCAAATGCAAATAATGACAGAAATCCGTCAAAACAGACCAGCAGGTAAAAACCAATTTTTTCGAAGACCTTCTGTTGCTCAAATTGAAAAGTTTTGAACTAACGAAAGTTGGATAACAACCTGGGTAAGAAGCACAAAAAATTAAAGCTCAAACCGACGTACAGAGCTTTTTCACAAATTTTTACAGCAAAGCACAAAAATCTGTTTTGGGACAGCAACTTTCCCAAGTATTACTTCTCTCTCATTAGAGGTTACTCTTGGCACAAAAACCACATAAAAATGATAAGGAGCGGCTATTACACAGGTAATAACTTCCAAGACTCAACTAAAACTTTTGGGTTATCTCCCAATAAGTACTTTTCTTTAACGCCTTTAAGTTAGGCATGATAGTTTGAGAAGATGCTCACATAGGAAATATGAATTGAAGTAAAAGAGAGCATCAAAAAGCAAATTCAAAACACATTTAAGTCTAACCCACTTCCTATGAAAAATAATCTTGTAAAGAAACAAGTCATGAAAGCAGAAAGCAACAAACATAGGAAAGCAAAACAAGTGCAACTGCAAAACTTTCCATATAAAGAGGGGAAACTTAATATTGTTGAGATACATAAAACCATGTTTCCCTCTCTCATAATAACTTTCAGTAGCGTCATGAATAAAATTAACAATATAACAATCACATGAAACATTCTTATCACGAGCCACATGCATAAAATGATTATTACTCTCCACATAAGCATAGTCATTCTTATTAATTGTGGTGGGAGAAAATTCAACAAAATAGTCATCATTATTATTCTCATCACCATAATCATCAAATATAGGAGGCATATTGTAATCATAATTAATTTTCTCCTCAATAGTAGCTGGACTGAAAATATCATATTCATCATTGTAATCATCATATATTGGAGGTTTGGTGTCATCATAAGCAATAGAATAGCTATCTTCCAAAGCTGGGGAACTAAAAAGATCATTTTCATAAAAACTAGCATCCCCAAGTTTAGACTTTTACATAGCATTAGCAATAATAGTGTCCAAAGAATTCATACTAAGAACATTGCTATTAGCATGCAAATAAAGTTCCATAGGTTTTTAAATTTTCACTTCAAACACTTTATGTCCTAACTCAAGATAAATACAATAAAGCTCTCTAATTTTTTTTGTTTTCCATTAAGCCTAACTAGTGAAAATAAAACAAGAAACAAAAAGATATAATTGTAGAATCTAAAGGAAATAACTTCGAGCACTCACACACCAGCAACCGCACTAGAAGATAGCTTAGTAGCCAGAGGATGTGAGTACCTTTTACCTTACCTCCCCGGCAACGACGCTAGAAAATAGGTTGATGTTTACGTACTTCTATTCTTGTAGACAGTTGTTGGGCCTCCAAGTGCAGAGGTTTGTAGAACAGCAGCAAGTTTTCCTTAAGTGGATTACCCAAGGTTTATCAAACTCAGGGAGGAAGTGGTCAAAGGTATCCCTCTCAAGCAACCCTGTAATCAAGATACAAGAAGTCTCTTGTGTCCCCAACACACCCAATACACTTGTCAGGTGTATATGTGCACTAGTTCGGCAAAGAGATAGTGAAATACAAGTGGTATGGATAATTATAAGTGGTAACGGTGCCAGAAAAGAGCTTGATGGTGTGGAAAAGACTAAAGACAAACTGAAATAAAGATGGAAGCAAGCAAACATGTATCAGATATAGTTGCAAACGGTGTTTCAATGCTTAGAAACAAGGCCTAGGGATCATACTTTCACTAGTGAACACTCTCATATAAATATCTTCCCTTTATGATACTACTCTGAACTACTCTCCGGTTGAACACCCTAATCCATGGTAGGGCTATAACAGCACTCCTCAAAGTTTGCTTTTCCCATCCAGATAACCCCACACTATCACCTTGAGCGCTAGATGGTTCCAACAAACACCACAATTTCATAGAGACACCCAACTCCAAATATAACTCATAACAAGTATTTGTAATCTCTAGTCTAAGTGCCACCATGGTGTGCATGCTGTCACTTTCACACACATGGGGAGAGCAGAGATCTATTAAAGCACTTGAGTAGCAAGGTAGATCTACTTGATTACAAAGCTCATGATCACAATATGATCATGCATAGAGAGAGAGATGAACACATAGCTACCGGTATAACCCTTAGCCTCGAGGAAGATCTACTCCCTCATCATCATGGGAATCCGCAACGGCGATGGAGATGGCGGTGGAGTCGGTGCAGATGGCTCTGGGGGCACTTCCCCGTCCTGGCAGGGTGCCAGAACATATACTTTTTGTCCCCTAAATCTCCCCTTCGGTGGCAGCGGCGCTGCGGAACTTTTCGTGGCCGGAGGCTCGATTATTTAGGGTTTCTGCATCAGAGGCTTCTTATAGGCAAAAGGGCAAGGTCGGTGGAGGCCGGAGGGGCCCACACCACCTGGTGGCGTGGCCAGGGGGACCCGCGCCACCCTATGGTGTGGCCATCCCCTGGCCCCTCTCCGTCTTGTCTTCCGGTAAAATATCGACTTTGGCTTTTGTCCGGTCCAATTCCTAGAATATTCATTTTCTGGCTTTTCTGGAACCAAAAACAGAAGAAAACAGGAAACTGACACTGTGGCATCTTGTTAATAGGTTAGTTCCAGAAAATGCATAAAAGTATCTCCGAATGTAGACAAAACATAAGCAAGTAGATATAAAACAAGCATGGAACATCAAAAATTATAGATACGTTTACAACATATCAACATCCCCAAGCTTAACTCCTGCTCGTCCTCGACTAGGTAAGTGATAAAAAAGAAAGAATAATTTTTGAGGTGACATGCACCATCACAATTTTGATCAAGGTGTTTATAACATTGATAGCTGGGATCATAGTACTCTAAACATGAGCATGAAAGATAAAGTTCTAACAAGAAGACAAAGTAACTATGCTGCAACATGAAAGGATACAAACAAGGGTTATTGAATAACAATGCATTGAAAGACGTTTGTTTGTTTCACATATATAAAACACAGCATAGTGGCATTCAGCTTGTCCCTCATGAAGTAGCAAAACATAAATGCATAGGACCTTCAAAGTTCATAAGGGTGACTAGATACAAATAGTTCAAGAACAAGCAATATCAACATTATGAATCAATCAACAAGTTTTGGGACAATGCACATTAAACTAAGAATGACCACTATGCCCTCTCAATAGGTGCATAAAGATAGAAGATGGAGACTCAACATAAAAGTGAAAGAAAAGCCTTCATAGAAGGAAGCAGGAATTCAAGTCTCATAAAAAGCTTCCAAAAATTATGGTACTTATTAGCTTTCAGCTCTCATTGCCCTATCATAAGCATCTTGAAGTGATTAAGGTTAAAGTGACACAACTAAGAGAATATGCTTGACAAGTTATAAGTTGAAATCTCATGCCCCTTGCTTACGAGTACCGAACCTCATGCTACTCAACTTTAGTCACAAGTAAGCTCTTGTCATTGTAAGTACATATGTATCATAGAGAACCTCCAACGGGGTACCCCTTGCACATGATACAGGAGCTATCCCATAATCAAAATGACAAGGCAAGCAGACAATGGGCATCTCAATGATCTTTTTATTTGCTATTTGCATAGGTTTTTATTGAGGATGCTTCATAGAGTGCTAATTATGGTTATGTTGCAAGTTTCCACCATGATTATGCATGGCTTAGGCTAGCGGCCCAGGCGTTTCTCTAACACACATACAAACTCCATGATCTTACAAGTTCTACTTTTATTTTACACCGCCGGGATCCATAAGCAAAAGAATCATGATATCAACGGAATATAAGTGCAATGTTGAAAGTGTTCCCCATGATACATGGTTCTGCTAACTTCAACTTATAAAGCGCAAGCATATACGCAACAGAGATGGACACAATGGTTCAAGTTTATTAAGTGCAAGAAAAGTAAAGTATGTCATCAAGTTCGTGAGAGCTTTAATCATTAGTTTTCTCATAACAAGTTTAATTCGAAAGGTAGATAAAAACATGAATATATTTGGAATAGCAAATGCTAATAGGTAGGTATGGTGGACTCTTTGGAATAACTTGATTTAATGGAGTTGGATGCATGAGTGGGACTCATACTTGGTTATGGAGGCTAGCAAAAGACACCGTCGTGCAGATGCCACCGTCGGGAGCCCTAGCACCTTCCCGTCGCCTGTCTTGATGGGAAGCCCGCTGCCCCACCGCCGCTGCCGGACCCTGCCCCTTGCCGGAACCTGCGGTGCACCACCGTCGAGAGAGAAGCCACGCGACTCCCCTGCCGCCGTCGGGAGAGAGAGCACCCGCCGTCGTCGACACCACACGGGCTTAGCCTAGCGGCGCGCGCCGACGGCGGCGGGAGGAAGGGGGTTGGGGGAGGGGTTGTGAGGGAGGCGCCGGAGAGCCCGCCGCGTCGCCCGCGGGGGCGAGCGAGACGAGTGCGTATTTTCCGATTTGTTTTTCTGGTAGAGAGATCAAAACTAAAACATCTTATTATTATATTATGAAACGGAGGGAGTATTAAACAATTATCGAACCTGACGAAACCCGTTACAATAAAATCACATGCAGACAATCTTCCAAAGCCGTGTGGCAAGTTACTTCCTCCTTTTCCTGAACATAAGGATTTGCATTTAATCTTGTGTTCATGGCGTGGCTGACGTCTGAGATTACAGCTATGAAGGAGACAACAACCATCACATATGTCTGGGAACTGATAAAATCATCCGAGAAGTTAAAAAGGTCTATCCTGAATCCTAGGAGCAAAGTTTCGCTTGGGAATGTGCTTTGAATTTCAGAAGAGTGCAGACAGGTGTGGCCCGATTTGCCAGTAGCTGCCGCCCGCTTCGCAGCTTAGCTTCGAGAGTACCAGGAAAGCACTGAGGTGAGGAGCACGGGATTGTGATGAGAGTGACATCTCAATTAGAAGTTGGAGTGACCAACACAAGAAGAACATATTTTTTTTTGTATTTTAGCACAAACAGGATAATTCTATAGTCGGATTGCAGAGTAAAAATAGAAACGGTTGACGATCGACAGGTTGCCATGTCAGTTTATAGTAGTACACACGTCAGTTCATGTGTGTGGAGCCAGGTGGCCTAAAAAGATACCCAAGCAACCAAGCAAGTTGCCATGCTAGCCGTCGAATCTACCGGTTGCTCTTGCCTCTTGGTGCGAAATCATCTACCGGTTGCTCTCATCCTGGCACTTGACCCATCCGTCCTATGATGATGGCAATGGCTCAGTCTTCTTCTTTTATGTGGCACAAACAAGTAATCCCTCCGTATCAAAATATAAGATTTTTAGCTTTATGAAAGGAGTGTATCTAAACTCCTTCTAGTGTATAGGTTCACTAAATTTAGATGAACCAACACACTAAAAGTAGTCTAGATATAATTTCCTCACAAAACTAAAACATCTTATATTTTGAAGTAGAGGGAGTAATTCGACATCACCAGGTTTGGTGAATTATCGTAGACAAGGTCAATTAATTTATCGTTGCTTGCTTTTGGTATTACATGGTTGGGTTTCTTAGAAACATCCACGATAACCAACACGTGCGAAAGCCCACGATAACGACCACCGAATGTCAACACGAAGAATTTTCTTGACACCCCTTCATGAATCTACGGGTCGCCAAAAAATGGTATGCTATGTAGTTCATGGATACGGATGGAAAAAATGCCAAAAGGGGGTGTGTTACGACTAGAAACACAAAAATGTACAGTGTAAAAAAGATTGTGGAGTCACAGTAATCTAGAATGTTTCTGCATGTATTCACTAGTGAAAAAGGGGCTTAGTCCCGGTTCATAAGCAACTTTAGTTCCGGTTGCGCAATCGGGATTAAATAATCAGGACTAGAGTCCACCCTTTAATCCCGGTTCGTAAGGATTTTAGTTTCGGTTGCGCAACCGGGACGAGAGCCCACCCTTTAGTCCCGCTTCGTAAGGGACTTGTCCCGGTTGTAATCGGGACTAGAGCCCACCCTTTAGTCCCGGCTAAAGGCAATCCACGTGGCCGTCGCGGAGAGCGGAGGGTGGAGGAGCTCTGTCGCGGCAATAAGACGCCCCAAGACTCTGTCGTGGCAGCAGGTGGCTGTGCGGCAGCAGATTCTGCCGCGACGGAGTTTTGGGCTTTTTTTGCCGCGGCAGAGTTTTAGGTGGTTTTCTACCGTGGTAGGAGGGTGAAGTTTGACTTAAGTGACATGCCGAAAGATGGTATATATACACTACAGAAATGAAGGAACCATTACAGAAAATCGTCATGAATATAGAGATCGAAGTGATCTGTTTCTTCATGCTTGGTCGAACATATTATATACACAGTACACTTTCATGCATACATACAATATGATTTCTCTTACGATTCTTAAGGTATAAATATAAAATTCCGATGGTATTCTTCGGTTGGATCTATGACCTCGTTAAGAAATAATCCCGCCAATTCTTCTTGAAGTGCGCGTACGCGATCCTTTGGTAGGAGATCCTCCCGCATTCGTTCGATCTAATTTAAAGAGGAAAAATACTTCTTACTCCTGGGTGTAACTACACCCACGTCTCATATACTGTCTTACGGAAGTATTTGTAATACTTTATCTATTTAAGTATGTTCATATACTATATCTAAGATACTTCCAAACAAGTTAGGTAAAAAAATTGCAAATACACCCATAGTTTGCACTATATATGTAAAATACCGTCATATTTGTACGTACAAAAGGAGTATGTGAATAAAAATTACATACTACCAAAAAGTAGTATATATACTGCCCAAATATTCTTATATACTTCATACTACGCGTACATACCTTCCGGTATATTAGATACTGTCTATATAGTGTGAAAACACGTGTGGGTGTAACTACACCCGGGTGTAGTATGAATATGTCCTATATTTTATTACCATCAAGACACCCTCGACAACTCATATGTCCGGTATATTAGATTACTTGCTATGAATAAAACTCAACACAGTTGATGGTAATAAAATAAGATTGTGAATATTGTTTATGTACTACAAGTTGTTGTGAAATTTTGCCAAGCTCACAGCTCGTCTGGCGAATGTACTAGCAAACGTGGTATTCACATAAATTATTCCCGGCTTCATGCCTTAAACACTTTACGAGAATAGAGTTTAACCAAAATAATAATCAAGCATGGTAATAGTATTGAAACAAGAATCAAAGAGATGCGAGGACTTAGCTATAGTACTACTTACACTGAGTTGTCGAAATCGCAGCTCCTCTTTCCATTCACCCCTAACTTCCTTGATAAATCGTTTCCAAACACTGCTCAGCAAATAAAATGAGTAAACAAGTTATTAATTACTTGATATCAGGAAATAAACGAAAGATGCTGATATAGTGTGATAATGATTGAAATTATCTCTGGAGAATTTCAACCATGTCCGCCCATCTCTCTTTTACGTTTCGAGTCCATCACAAGTACTTTTCTTTGGTCAACTTGAATAATTAGCAGAATAAAGTGGAACATGTGCATGCATCACTCATCAATTGCACTTAACATCGAGTAAACGAAATTAAATGTATACAAGACAGTAACACTCACTCGAAGTAGTAAGGAAATAGTCTTTCGGTTTTTTTGTTGTTTTACTAAAAACTTTAGCAAGTAATCCTCTATTTCCTTGGCTTACTTTTTTACCGTATATTCATGAATGTTATTTGGATCAATGAAACCAAGGTAATAGATTCGTCCTCTTTTGCATTCGAGCATCTTCATTCTGCATAATATCGTATAAAAGAATATAGTGAGTATAATTATACATACAATGAACAAGCTAAGCTAGATACTTAATTAAAGAAATAAATCACTTATAGACAATAGCTACTAATGATAGATTTGTCGAGGGTGTCTTGATTGAATAACTGAAATAATTTCGTGAACTCAATGTGTACCTCGTCCTTTCCACGGAAGTAACGCTCCTCTCTAATTGCCACTATTTGCATGATCTTCCCTTTCACTGAGGCTCGCATATACCACGCATGCAAGTTTCGCATTTATGTTTGTAGAAGCAGGACCTCTTCAGGTATGACGAGAGGCTTCCCGTACTCTATTTGTATGCTAATTCAGTCATGGATGCGGCTTCCGTGCTTAAGTATTGACCAACAGTCATACCAAGATCCCTAGCCGTTTGTGCGACTAGTTCTGCATCGGAAAACACCTTCAGCGGGGCACGATTGGTTTTTCTATTCTCCGAGCTAGGGAATTGTGTTCCCGCTTCTACTAGTACTTCTCTACCGGTCCACCTTCGCCTTATGTGACATCATAGTCTGATACTGCTTCTAATGGACATGGTCGCTCAAGAAATTCCACAAAGTATTTCACTGTTTTGGGTGATATATACAGCTTTGGCAGGGGCTATTTCGGTGCAAGCTAGCATTTCACATCTTCATCCATGGCCCTTCTGAGTTTCTCATCAGTCATGTCGCAAGGTAACTTGGCAGGAGTCTACTTGTCTTTCTTCCTTATACCTGTTGAGGGTTTCGCCGCAGCTGTAGTACTAGCCATCGAAGCAACGGTGCTCTTCCGCTTTTGCAACCGGTGCTGAGGTTGCGGAGTCTGCTGATGTGGCAGAGGCGGTGGACTCTGCTGACACGACGGAGGCGGCGGACTCCGCTGACGCGGCAAAGTCTGCAGACACGTCGGAGATGGTTGAGGCGGCTGAGTCTATAGACGCGACGGAGTCTACAAACACGCCGGAGATGGCTGAGCCGGTGGAGATTGAGCTAGATTGCAACTAGGAGAAGTCGGTGGCCTTGACGTGAAATTTGGAAGCACAATGTTTTCCTTTCACCACAGAACAGTGCCTTTCCTGACTTCTCCTAGTTCAGTAAGATCCCTTTCGCCTACAGGGAAGTCAAGCTTCAGGTTCTCATATCCCTTCATAACTTCATCCACCCCAACAACAGTGTAACCATCTGGAACTAGAGAGCAATGGTAAGTTGGTCTAGGTCTAGAAGGTAAGGTAAATCAAAACGCCACCTTTATGGATATGTTCACAAGTATCACATGCAACTCGCAATTTTCTGGACCCATGATATCATCCACGGGGTAGCGACGAGCCATCGTTAGTGTATCATCATCAACTGGGAGCTCTGTGGAAGCCACGCTGCTTTTCCACCGAAATGGTGGACCGGTAGCATTGAATGCAGGATCTTCGTCCTACCGCTGAGATGGGTCGGTAGCTTGCTGGCTAAGTGCGTTTATTTGTTGTTGTTGCATCCTTAATGTATCTTCTATATGTTGCATCTGGTCTGCCTTCCTATCCTTTCTCCTCTGATGGATTTTATCAGGATATTTCTTCCTGTCATCGGGAAACTCGAGCTTCAATGGAACAGAGCCTTCAGAGCCTTCGAGCTTCCAAGGGCGCGCGTCAGCCCGTCGTTCTCTCTGTCAGGATAGAACTTCCCCTCCTGCATATCCTTCGCTACTGGTTTAAGGGCTTCGCAAGGTGTTGCAAGATGTTCTTTTATATAAATACACTTCCCTGTTCCTGAGTTTAACTTTCCCACATGCCCGTAGAACCAAGATTTTGCCCGATTGGTCCACTCCGATGTCTCTGGTTCGATACGTTTATCAATCACGTCGTTCTCAGCTTTCACCCACTTAGGCCTGGCAGCCTTGTAGCACATGTCCCCATAACATGGTGATATTTCTTTAGCGCAACATTTTTCTTGTTTATTTCTGACCTTTTCATAGATTCAACCGATTTCTTATACTCCACAAATTCGTCCCAGTATTCTCTTAGCTTCTCATTCGCTTTGGTGAACTCCAGAGTCTTTTTTTTCAGGACATATTTCATGTACAATCTTTTCTTGTGATCTTTGAATTGTGTGGCCATCTTCTTAAGAGCCCACTCTTTGACTATTGGATCTATAACTTTGTGTTCTGGATCCACCTCTGGCGGTAGGGTGAAATTTTTCATGAGCATATTCCAAAGCATATCTTTGCATCTATCCTAGATATAACTAACTCCATCTACATTTGGCTTATTCCATTCTCGAATGGTGATCGGAATAGTGTCCCTAACAATAAGTCCACATTGACTTATAAATAATCTTACGTTATGACGGGAACAATTGGGGCGCCATTTGTAGCGACTCCTTTGATCGTGAACCTAGCACCGGGGACAACATTTTTGTCGGGCATCGTTTGCTTCTAGTAGATTGCTTTGATCCGGAGGGCTAAAAGAAGAAAGAAATATTAATATATATACAAATCAATTAATGCATCTAGTCAGCAACGGCTTAATTTATATACCTCGTCAGACTTCGTAGTCAAGGTTCCCTCACCGGAGCCGTCTCTTCACTCACTGGAGTTGTATATTCCCTCACCGGAGTCATCTCTTCGCTCGAGATACTCCTCCACTCCCTCACCAGAGTCATCCAGATACTGCGAGGTGATATCATCACTAGCTATCATACCCTGCAATATCTCTTCTTGATGTTCATCGCGCTCCATAGTTTCTGCAAAGACTTAGTTATTTCAATGCTATAAACACAACAAAGCGCTAATAAATTAAGGAAATCGCGTGAAATGGTTATCGCGCCCGTCCATCTTTCAAATATGGCGTGCGTTCCCGTGCCTGTCCATCGTACCTATATGGCGTGCGTTACCGCACCCGTCCATCAAACCTATATGGAACACGTTGTCGCGCATCCCTGTCCTCAAACGCCGGCGGGATCGTGTAACTCCAATGCTCATAAGGAATAACGACCATGTACAAAGTTATTTGAATACATAAAACATTTCTTGAAATATTCAAAGTAACATGATTTTTTAAGACTAATAATAATGCAACATAAGCTTCTTCCCGTCCTAGAGCCAACCGACACTAGGAAGAAGCACTATACTATTACTACTAATACTACTAATAATACTCTACCACTACCACTATACTATTACCACTACTAATTAGTACTACTATGAATACTATACAAACACTACTAATACTATATACTAGTAGTACTACTACAGATACTACTAATACTACTACAAATACTAGTAGTACTACAAATACTACTACAAATACAAAGGCTACTAAAAACATAATAATGAAGACATAATAAAGAATCATGAGCAGGAGGCGGGTAGAGCGCCACTGCTCTGCACTGCCGCCGGGAAGCCATGGTGGTCGCCCCTGCTCGCGCCGCCCATGCTCGCGCTGTCGGCTACTCACCCCGCCACCACCTAACCCTAATTCGGACGAGGTATAGAGAGGGAGGGAGAGGGGCACAGCTGGAGACGACGGCGGCGGCAGTCGGTGGTGGTGGCGGCGCGCCGAGGCTCGCGTAGATGATGGTGCGCGGGAGTCGGTGGTGCGGTCGTAGTCTATATATACAGACTTCTACGGGAGTCCATCCAATGAATGACGAACAAGTATTTTAAAAAGTACACTCTCTATTGTTTGGATTATACTACACGTACATCCAACCTGTAGCACATGTTGCATATAATGCAATTCCATTGGTCACAATTTTCTTGAGTCCAAAGTTTGCTCGGTCAACAGACTTTGTGTGCATGTCATGCGCCACATGGAAGCTAATTTTGAGATTCTTGCATCTTAAAATACAAGTTAAACCACTTCAGTTCTTTGAACACATTCAGCGAGATATTTGTGGTCTTCTCCAACCACCGTGTGGACTTTTTGGTATTTTCATGGTTATCATTTAGGGATTTCTATTTTTGTTCCCCTGGTTCGTTAGTTGTATCCAATTTTCTCCGTCCGCTTAGTTTCTTCTCACTTTTGCCCTCCCTCCATTTCAAAACCCTCACATATGCTCGGACGAGGGATGCCGTCAGGTCAAAGGCTTGACCGTTACATGCTGACCGGTGGGACCGTGTTGGAGCGGGTCATGTGTTGAGCGTTACGTTACGTCGCCTCGACCGTTATATGTGATAGGTGGGGCCAGGATACACAGCGGACCAGCAATCCATCTCTCACTGATTATGAGAGACGTGGTGTGGGACCATGTGGGGCGCATTTGGTGGTTACGTGCGCCCTATCGCCTAAATTGGAAGTTTTTTTATTTTTATGGTTGGTCTTTTTAAGAGCGTCTTTTCCCCTCTCTCTTGCTAACAATTATGTTTTTTTTGCCAAAAAGGTAGCGAATCTAGAGCAGCTTCTCTCTTCATTCATTGTTCATTTTGCCCTCGTTTTCTCCCCAATCTGGTTGCAAATCTAGAGCAGCAAAACTAACCTGTACCATAAATAAATTCAGTAAACAGAGCAGATGTAGATAAAACAGCTAATATAGGTTATATAGTACGGTACTTACCGAGGTTCAACAATAAGGTTGCTCAGCAGCAGCAGCTGACAAGTTTAACACAGACAAGACAAAAGAAGCTGTTTTACAGCAGTAGTAGTAGATCAGTGGCCCCTCATGGCCTCTCCCAGGAGGGCCTCCGCCTCTTCCCTCTAGCGCCTCATCCACTTCTCGATGCCTAGTCCCTTGACCTTGGGTGCCTTGGGCTTGATCGGGGGCATGCGACCCTCCTCGATAGCCATCTTCTAGAGGTTGCGGAGGTGAAGACCGAGTGCTTGGTACTTGGCTATGAAGCCGTGGACGTTCACGGACTCGCCGCAGGTCCTCACGTCCTCGGCATGCTTCACGAGGGAGTTGAAGTCCGTGGTGCGGAGCCTCCTTGTGGGGCAGAAGGGGCACCTGTACACGTCACCGGCGAAGAAGTTGTTGTACTGGCCAGACTTCATCCTCCTCAGCACATGACGAGTCTTGGTGTCCTTGGACTCGTTGTCGCTGCGGACGTCGTTGTTATCCTCCTCTTGGAAAAAAAACAGTAGAGTGCAATAAAGACATGATTGAGATACTTTGATTATCGGGATTGATTATTTGCATAAATTAACCGACTGAGATCTCTTGATTATTCCCCAAATGTCAAACCAAATCCAATATTGATCCCAACTACGAACAGGGGGTTCAAATATGAACAGGGGGATTCATCGAAATACGAGATCTAACACAAGAGGATTAGCTACTATAAAAATATGAACAGTCGAGCCCTAATAACATACGATCTAGCATCCAACGATGGGAATGGGGGAAGAACAAGGGAAGGGGAGAAAACCCTGGTTACCTCCGACCATGGGTGGGCGATGCTGGTGTCATAGGCCTTATATAGACAACCTCCTCGTAGGGGTCCTAGCCGAGCGGGATTTGTCCGAGACCAGCAGGGGCCTCCTCGCCGGTTGGCGGATGTGGGGACGGGGACGGGGGCCTCCTCGCCGGCTAGGCGTCGATGGCCACCACGCCGTTCTTCTCCATCGCCGGCGTGGTTGTAGTTTTCTTGGGAGTTTGGGACAGTGGAGACGGTTAAGTGAGCGAGTGAGTGATGAGTGAGAGTGGGGAGGCCTCTATTAAAGGAGAAGGGAAGCGAAGTTTCGTTGCACTATTGTGCACCGCGTACGCTACTGCACCGTGACGGCCATATGTGTCCGCTACCGCCCCGTGCACCGCACACGCATATCGTGAGTCACGTTTTCCCTCGTGTCTAACCCTGGCGATTCGGTTGTACTCAGTTTTGCCCTCGAGTGTAACACTGGCAGTTTGGTTGTACTCAGTTTTGCCCTCCAGTACTGACACTGCCGTGTGCAATATACTCAGTTTTACCCTCTGGTGGCTAGTCAACAGAAAGTCAACGAATAAGTTTTAGCTAGCTAATTGAGTTATTTTATGCACAACAAATTCAAAAAGAGCAAAACACAGTGGCATCTACCCAGGGAGTCTTATTATGTGACCTGCCACCATAAGAAATGTATATAAACCAAGTTTTAACATAAATCACCACTTCTCAAATCACCTGCTATCTATAAAGGTTCATGGCTTTCTACTCAAGCCTCTTCCCAAAACATCCCTCCCTAAAAAATAATTTGTCTGAATGAGGCAATAATTGCCAAACTGATGTATATTAGAATTGCAAATAGTTTGATGTATGCCAAGATGTATTTTATTGTATAAAAGACGCATTTTCCATTTTTTTAATCGTTTTATATTTTCTATTTGAATCCCTTTGTGCAACCAACTCTCGGAATTAGTCTGAAGATCTCGGCAAGCGAGATTCGAAAACAAGAGAGTGATGCAGACTCTGCATAGGATCTGGTGTAGAGGATGTCGTCGCGTTAGAAAACACCGGAAGACACAAAATAGGAACAAAGAATGGTACCACAGATAAATTCCTGGACTTGTGGGGAACAAAGAATGGTACCATAGGATCTGGTGTAGAGGATCACTCAGATAGCATGAAGTCCGGAGGTAGAAACACCGTTACCAAAAGGGGAAGTGAAACCCTGAAGGTATGACGGAAACCCAACCATGAGAATTCCTGGACTAGAAGAAGGTAAGAGAGCAGATTTGAAACACGCAGAGGTAAGATGAGAACATCAGAGGGATAAGGAGTAAAAGCAGTCCTAATCAGATCTATCCAACCGTTTTTGCAAAAATAGTTTTGACACTCTACTTCGGCCGTTAGCTAGGTTATCCTACAGGCTGGACTTGTGGGGTATCGCAACTGCTGAGCTCTGATACCACTCTGTAACACCCTCCAATCGGCCCTATGCAAGTTTTAGCCCTTTCCGCCAAACCCGCATAGAAACGATTCAAGGACGCCCACCAGGCACTTTCGTGCGGGTGGATAACGAAGTAATACCATTACACAACAGTCCTCGATGGGACCCACAGAACATATATATATACTACACGACTCCAAGAGTCAAGAATACAGATATACAGTACAAAGATCCAAATCACCTTGAAAACGATACAGCGTCCGAGTACGGACAAGATGCAAATTGGGCTAAGAGCCCTGAAGAATAACCAATGGCGTCCATAACCCTGCCCAGGCCAAGCCAGAAGGGTAACCCTGCTAACGACGTCGATCTCAAACCTGCTAGAACAAAAGGGGTGCCGCTAAAGGGCAAATGAAAAGGAGGAGCGTCAGTACTGAGGCCAGTACACGGCGAGGCTAGAATTCGGCGGCTCTCGCCTACATAGGTATGGTGGACTGAAGCGGCAGCGCAGCATGCACTAAACAACCTATAGAGACTCGACTAACTATCGACTATTAGAGAGAGATAAGAAAGACCTATTCGGAACCAACCTTATACTAACACCAATCATACCCATCCTGGTATTCCCCCTCGAGACCAAACGAGGAAGTCAAACCGAGGAACTCACACCGTAGGCAGTTTTATTCATTCCATTATAGTTGAAGCACTTACTAGTTAGATATAGATAGTATGAGTCTTCCTGATAGCATAAGTAGTGGGCAGTTTTAGTTAACATTCCGTTGTAGTTGGAATATTTACTAGTCAGATATAATTGTCCCGAGGAATCCCAAAACCCAGCAGTTGTTGGCACTTTTATTTCATTCCATTGGAGTTGCAATACTTACTAGGCAGGTACAGCATGTCACGAAACAACCCAGATCCACCAGTTGTTGTCATTTTAATATCCATTCCCGTGATAGTTGAATCTAATTACTAGTCATATATTCAGTCAAGTTTATAGCACTACTTTAGTTATGCTTGTCTATGATCGAGATACCGTGCTCCAAGTCGTCCATAACCGCGGACACGGCTTTCAGAAAGTTTTACCCTGCAGGGGTGCACAAATAACAACACACACTCGATCAACCTCGGAAAAACCAACTCAAAACCCAACGAGGCATTCACGACAAAGCGATCACAGGATTCATAAAATATTTCAGGGGGGCACCCCACTAAGCTACTCGCGACGAAGTTGGCCGGCTCCGAGACGGACCCAGGGTTTGTGTGGACGGCTGTAAACGATTGGGAACCCGAAAGTGTGACTGGGCTTGTCGATACCGCGAAAACGTGTCACGGTCCTAAACAGTACAGGTGCTCCACGCACAATCTTAAATAAAGCAGTAAAGCATGGCATAAGTACAGGATAGTAATAAAACCCCAAACTAGTTTGTGGCCCCAAGAAATAGAAATGAATCAAGCTCTGGCTCAGGGGGATCCACGGCCTCCCGGATGTGGATAGTGCGAAAAATCAAGGAACAGGTATCAAGTACTCGGGGTCCTACGGGACACAAGTGAGCGTGGAAGAACCAAATAACATATATTGCCCACCGATGCCTCTGCATTAGTTATCTCTAGCATTTTAATAGTGGTATTTAAAGTCATGAACATCTCCACCACAAACATCTTCCAGCATTCCAACAACTGTGGTACTTGACAACACGAGATCACACCTGAGCAAGCGACTACGACTCGCAAGTCCAGCTATCTACCAAACACAGGTAATACGAGGTGTCCAAGGCAATATAGAGGCTGCACGGGGTATAACTGGTGTACGGAAACTAAAGCATCGCGATACGGATAGCAATAGATCAACAGGAGGAAATAAATACTATAAATGCAAAATAGGTAGAAGGGGGAGAGATGCTCGCCTAGGAAAACACTGCCGACGGATCATATCCGGAGAGCTTGCCGTTACTCGCATCAACTCATCAGCCTAATCCGCGAAGAAGCAAACACTAGCAGAAACACCGGATGCAATGTTTAATACTACGGCATAAGATCCGGCATGATTATGATATGATGCAGATGCGGTGCAATTAGGCAATATTAAGCAGAACCATGGTCCCGACAATTAATTAATAGGTTCAAGTTATTTAGAAACCCCGCAATTTAAATGTTGTATTAACAGGGTAAAACATGGCATCGGTTCGCTACACCAATTTAAATGGAGTCCGGAATAAGACTAGAATAGCCCGCATATAGACTCCATATTTAATTTAGGTGAATCGACTATTTAACCCAACCCACCAGATGACATGTATGCAACATGATGATTTAATGATGCGATAGGTATATGTCATATTATAAAAATAGAGGCTTAGGGTCACACATCTATGTTCGGAAGATCTTGGTTTCGGGGGTTTGGGTTTGACAGGGTTCCACGAAGATCGGTTCGACGGGATCGGTCTCGGACAACAGAAGGAGAGCTTGGCGTTCCGGGAAGAAGCACTTGGCGTTCCGGTGGCGATCTTGGCGTCCGGGTTCTCGGCATCGCATCCGGGAAGGAGGTCTTGTCGCATCCGATGGATCGGTCCTCGGTCGAAGAACTTGGCGCACCAGGGTGCGGACTTCGGATCTTGGTCGGGCCGTCGGTAGATCTTGGCTTGTTGTGGTTGTTCAAGGAAGTTCTTGTCGTTGGAACACTTGGCATCGGTGATCATCGGAAGGTCTTGTGCCTGATTGTACGGGCGATGGCATAGATGATCTTGTGTTAGGAGAAGAGCACGGACACCGGGAAAAGATATACAAGCACAGATAAGAACAAACATAGGAGCATCACAGCTTGGTCAAAGATAAAAACAAGCAGAAGGCCACTAATATGCGTTGTGCTGTAGAGGACAGAACGCGACCAAGGATAGGCGGTGGCGTGCGCGGCCAGACGAGGTCGAGCAGGGACGGTAGAGGCACGTCTCGGAAAAGACGCTGGAGCGGGCCGACGAAGTACGGCCTTGCAGACGTGCGGGCGCGAGGCCACGGGGTCGAGCGGCCACGGGGAGCACGGACGGGCGGCCGGGACTCCGGACGGCGGCGGGGTCCGGGCTTGGCGGTGAGGATCCAGGCCGGCATGGAAGCAGGGCGACGGCGCTCGCGGAAGGACGATGGCAGGATGACCTGGGGAAGGCGGTGTGCTACGACGAGACCGCGTGGAAGACCTTGCAGCGGTCGAAGCTTGGGAGGAGGAGGTCGGCCACAGGGTGGAGAAGGGACAGGGCCTGCAGAGGACAGCAGAGGGAGGCCGAGGCGCCGCGGGAGGCGGCCTGCGGCGGGGGTGCGGCAGCGATTGGGGACAGAGAGCCCGGAACGGCGGCGGCTCGCAGGGTCCTAACAGTGGACGGAGAGATGCGGCTGACGGCGGGGGAAGACAGAGGGGATCGAGGTGGGGAAGAGGGCTGCGCCCTCGGTGTCCGGCGAGGCGGCCTGGCGACGGTTGATGGTGACGGGAACCGCCGGGCCAAAGGGGATCTTGGGGCGGCGGTGATGAGGGCTCGGGCGACCGCGCGAGGAGAGGGAGGCGCGGGCGGCAGGACGCGCGCGGTGGAGGGGGAGGGCGCCTGGCGGCGGCGCTGCAGGGCAGGGCCAGGGCACGGCGGCGCGTCGGTGGATTGAGACAGGGAGGAAGGAGGCGTGCGGGAGCACGGGACCACGTGTGTGCAGTGTGTTGGCGGGGTGGGGCCAGAGGGCGGTGGGTCCCAGGTGGCAGACGCGTGGGGATGGGAAGTGGAAGGAGGGGGTGCGTGCAGGGTGGTGGCATCAAGGCCAGGGGAGGTGGCGATGGGATTTGAGGATCAGGTGGGAGGTGGGGAGATGGTGAGGTGGCCAGGCGGGGTGAGGTGGCGATCCATGATTCGCTCGGGTGAGGTGGCGAGCAGGCAGGTAGGGTGAGGTCGGCTGAGGGTTAGGATGTTGGTCTGGTTTGCTTATTGGGGGTGGCCGGCTGGGCCGGTTTGGCCTGGTTCGGCTGCCCCCTAAAAATAATATAAAAAATTTATTATTTAAAACAGAGCTTTTGAAATCCGATTGTAGACGAAACAAAATATTCCGGACAAGCCCGGGGTTTTAATTTGAAATAAAGACGGGGCGTTTAGAAAACAAAACCAGTCTTTTTCGAAAATAGTTTTTAAACAAACCATGCAAGATGATGACAATGCTCAAATGCAATGTGGCATGATGACATGAGCATGCGGTCATGATGATGCAATGCACAAAACACAGTGATTTTCTAGTAGTGGTTTTAGCGGGGTGCCACAATTCGACACTAGTAACAAGGGATCTCGCCCTCGAGATCC
This sequence comes from Avena eriantha, assembly GCA_910589775.1. Lineage (NCBI taxonomy): Eukaryota > Viridiplantae > Streptophyta > Magnoliopsida > Poales > Poaceae > Avena > Avena eriantha. The sequence goes on from OU342745.1 coordinate 519,316,182, forward strand.
GCCTCATGGTATCGGGAAGAAGGTCGGCGATCTGAACCTTCTCGCTTCATGTAGATCCTCGCGACACCACTAACAAGAGGTCGTTGTCTGTGATCGTCGAGAGAACACTCCGGGAAACAAAGGGCGAAGGTAGAGGTATCAACAAACAAAGCCACCTCTAGCTTCCGTGGACGGAGTAAAATTGCTGGATCCACCAATTCACTGTACAAAAGCGAATGATAAGAGTAGTCAGATGGTGATCAGTCCATCGCGCACCCAAACCATTACTCTGCACACAAATCGGAAAATTATGCAACCATCTCTCGGAATTAGTCTGAAGATCTCGGCAAGCGAGATTCGGAAACAAGAGAGTGATGCAGACTCTGCATCAGATCTGGTGTAGAGGATGTCGTCACGTCGGAAAACACCGGAAGGCACAAACAAGGAACAAAGAATGGTACCACAGATAAAGGATCACTCAGATAGCATGAAGTCCAGAGGTAGAAACACTATTACCAAAAGGGGAAGCGAAACCCAGAAGGTACGACGGAAACCCAACCACGAGAATTCCTAGACTAGAAGAAGGTAAGAGAGCAGATTTAAAACACGCAGAGGTAAGAGGAGAACAGCAGAGGGATAAGGAGTAAAAGCAGACCTAATCAGATCTATCCAACCGTTTTTGCAAAAATAGTTTTGACACTCTACTTCGGTCGTTAGCTAGGTTATCCTACAGGGTGGACTTGTGGGGTATCGCAACTACTAAGCTCTGATACCACTCTGTAACACCCTCTAATCGGCCCTATGCAAGTTTTAGCCCTTTCCGCCAAACCCACATAGAAACGATTCAAGGACGCCCACCAGGCACTTTCGTGCGGGTGGATAACGAAGTAATACCATTACACAATAGTCCTCGATGGGACCCACAGAACATATATATATATACAACACGACTCCAAGATACAAGAATACAGATATACAGTACAAAGATCCAAATCACCTTGAAAACGATACAGCGTCCGAGTACGGAAAAGATGCAAATTGGGCTAAGAGCCCTGAAGAATAACCAATGGCGTCCATAACCCTGCCCAGGCCAAGCCGGAAGGGTAACCCTGCTAACGACGTTGATCTCAAACCTGCTAGAACAAAAGGGGTGCCGACAAAGGGCAAAGGAAAAAGAGGAGCGTCAGTACTGAGGCCAGTACACGGCGAGGCTAGAATTCGGCGGCTCTCGCCTACATAGGTATGGTGGACTGAAGCGGCAGCGCAGCATGCACTAAACAACCTATAGAGACTCGACTAAATGTCGGCTATTAAAGAGAGATAAGAAAGACCTATTCGGAACCAACCTTATACTAACACCAATCATACCCATCCTGGTATTCCCCCTCGAGACCAAACGAGGAAGTCAAACTAAGGAACTCACACCGTAGGCAGTTTTATTCATTCCATTATAGTTGAAGCACTTACTAGTTAGATATAGATAGTATGAGTCTTCCTGATAGCATAAGTAGTGGGCAGTTTTAGTTAACATTCCGTTGTAGTTGGAACATTTACTAGTCAGATATAATTGTCCCGAGGAATCCCAAAACCCAGCAGTTGTTGGCACTTTTATTTCATTCCATTGGAGTTGAATTACTTACTAGGCAGGTACAGCATGTCATGAAACAACCCAGATCCACCAGTTGTTGTCCTTTTAATATCCATTCCCGTGATAGTTGAATCTAATTACTAGTCATATATTAGTCAAGTTTATAGCACTACTTTAGTTATGCTTGTCTATGATCGAGATACCATGCTCCAAGTCGTCCATAACCGCGGACACGGCTTTCAGAAAGTTTTACCCTGCAGGGGTGCACAAATAACAACACACACTCGATCAACCTCGGAAAAACCAACTCAAAACCCAACGAGGCATTCATGACAAAGCGATCACAGGATTCATAAAATATTTCAGGGGGGCACCCCCACTAAGCTACCCGCGACGAAGTTGGCCGGCTCCGAGACGGACCCAGGGTTTGTGTGGACGGCTGTAAACGATTGGGAACCCGAAAGTGTGACTGGGCTTGTCGATACCGCGAAAACGTGTCACGGTCCTAAACAGTATAGGTGCTCCACGCACAATCTTAAATAAGCAGTAAAGCATGGCATAAGTACAGGATAGTAATAAAACCTCAAACTAGTTTGTGGCCCCAAGAAATAGAAATGAATCAAGCTCTGGCTCAGGGGGGTCCACGGCCTCCCGGATGTGGATAGTGCGAAAAATCAAGGAACAGGTATCAAGTACTCGGGGTCCTACGGGACACAAGTGAGCGTGGAAGAACCAAATAACATATATTGCCCACCGATGCCTCTGCATTAGTTATCTCTAGCATTTTAATAGTGGTATTTAAAGTCATGAACATCTCCACCACAAACATCTTCCAGCATTCCAACAACTGTGGTACTTGACAACACGAGATCACACCTGAGCAAGCGACTACGACTCGCAAGTCCAGCTATCTACCAAACACAGGTAATACGAGGTGTCCAAAGCAATATAGAGGCTGCACGGGGTATAACTGGTGTACGGAAACTAAAGCATCGCGACACGGATAGCAATAGATCAACAGGAGGAAATAAAGACTATAAATGCAAAATAGGTAGAAGGGGGAGAGATGCTCGCCTGGGAAAACACTGTCGACGGATCATATCCGGAGAGCTTGTCGATACTCGCATCAACTCATCAGCCTAGTCCGCGAAGAAGCAAACACTAGCAGAAACACCGGATGCAATGTTTAATACTACGGCATAAGATCCGGCATGATTATGATATGATGCAGATGCGGTGCAATTAGGCAATATTAAGCGGAACCAGGTTCCCGACATTTAATTAATAGGTTCAAGTTATTTAGAAACCCCGCAATTTAAATGTTGTATTAACAGGGTAAAACATGGCATCGGTTCGCTACACCAATTTAAATGGAGTCCGGAATAAGACTAGAATAGCCCGCATATAGACTCCATATTTAATTTAGGTGAATCGACTATTTAACCCAACCCACCAGATGACATGTATGCAACATGATGATTTAATGATGCGACAGGTATATATCATATTATAAAAAATAGAGTCTTAGGGTCACACATCTGGGTTCAGAAGATCTTGGTTCCGGGGGTTCGGGTTCGACAGAGATCGGTTCGACGGGATCGGTCTCGGACAACGGAAGGAGAGCTTGGTGTTCCGGGGAGAAGGACTTGGCGTTCCGGTGGTGATCTTGGCGTCCTGGTTCTCGGCATCGCATCCGGGAAGGAGGTCTTGTCGCATCCGATGGATCGGTCCTCGGTCGAAGAACTTGGCGCGCCAGGGTGCGGTCTTCGAATCTTGGTCGGGCCGTCGATAGATCTTGGCTTGTTGGGGTTGTTCGAGGAAGTTTTTGTCATTGGAACACTTGGCATCTGTGATCATCGGAAGGTCTTGTGCCTGATTGTACGGGCGATGGCACAGATGATCTTGTGTTAGGAGAAGAGCATGGACACCGGGAAAAAGATATACAAGCACAGATAAGAACAAACATAGGAGCATCACAGCTTGGTCAAAGATAAAAACAAGCAGAAGGCCACTAATATGCGTTGTGCTGCAGAGGACAGAACGCGACCAAGGATAGGCGGTGGCGTGCGCGGCCAGACGAGGTCGAGCAGGGACGGTAGAGGAACGTCTCGGAAAAGACGCTGTAGCGGGCCGACGAAGTACGGCCTTGCAGGCGTGCGGGCGCGAGGCCACGGGGTCGAGCGGCCACGGGGAGCACGGACGGGCGGCCGGGACTCCGGGCTTGGCGGTGAGGAGCCGGGCCGGCACGAAAGCAGGGCGACGACGCTCGCGGGAGGACGATGGCAGGACGGCCTGGGGAAGGCGGCATGCTGCGAGGAGGCTGTGTGGAAGACCTTGCAGCGGTCGAAGCTTGGGAGGAGGAGGACGGCCGCAGGGTGGAGAAGGGACAGGGCCTGCAGAGGACAGCAGAGGGAGGCCGGGGCGCCGCGGGAGGCGGCCTGCGGCGGTGGCGCTGCAGCGATTGGGGACGGAGAGCCCGGAACGGTGGCGGCTCGCAGGGCTCCTGACGGTGGACGGAGAGATGCGGCTGGCGGCGGGAGAAGACAAAGAGGATCGAGGTGGGGAAGAGGGGTGCGCCCTCGGTGTCCGGCAAGGCGGCCTGGCGGCGGTTGACGGTGACGGGAACCGCTGGGCCGAAGGGGATCTTGGGGCAGCGGTGATGCGAGCTCGGGCGACCGCGCGAGGAGAGGGAGGCGCGGGCGGTAGGACGCGCGCGGCGGGGGGGAGGGCGCTGCAGGGCGGGGCCGGGGCACGGCGGCACGTCGGTGGATTGAGACAGGGAGGAAGGAGGCGTGCGAGAGCACGGGACCGCGTGCGTGCAGTGTGTTGGCGGGGTGGGGCCAGAGGGCGATGGGTCCCGGGTGGCAGGCGCGTGGGGATGGGGAGTGGAAGGAGGGGGTGCGTGCAGGGCGGTGGCATCGAGGCCAGGGGAGGTGGCGATGGGATTTGGGGATCAGGTGGGAGGTGGGGAGATGGTGAGGTGGCCAGGCGGGGTGAGGTGGTGATCCGTGATTGGCTCGGGTGAGGTGGCGAGCAGGCAGGTAGGGTGAGGTCGGCTGAGGGTTAGGATGTTGGTCTGGTTTGCTTATTGGGGGTGGCCGGCTGGGCCGATTTGGCCTGGTTTGGCTGCCCCCTAAAAATAATATAAAAATTTTATTATTTAAAATGGCGCTTTTGAAATCCGATTGTAGACGAAACAAAATATTCCGAACAAGCCCGGGGTTTTAATTTGAAATAAAGACGGGGCGTTTAGAAAACAAAACCAGGCTTTTTCGAAAATAGTTTTTAAACAAACCATGCAAGATGATGACGATGATCAAATGCAATGTGGCATGATGACGTGAGCATGCGGTCATGATGATGCAATGCACAAAAACACAGCGATTTTCTAGTAGTGATTTTAGCGGGGTGCCACAAGTACCATATAGAATGTCAGAAAATTAATTGGAACTTCAAGTTCCACCTCAAATCCACGTAATCAAGAATCTGGACTCTGAAAACATCTACAAGATCCATTTACTAATATCAAAGGTGTTACAAAAATCCTTTAATCTGGCTAAAACTGCGCCCAAAGGAGTAGACGTACCAATAAAAACCACTCAGCTCCATGTTTCTCAAATGAGGGGGAGTAGTACGGCCTCTAACCAGGAACAAGATTCCATGCAAGCAACAAAGGAAATTGAGGAGAAATCCTCTAAGTCGGTAAATGCAAGTTAACCTAGTGTTGACAAATACCAGAGGGTAGTATACACTCAGTGGAAGGGAAACCTCCACAACACAGCTTCATCTTTCACACACTGGCTGGGTCATCAGAACACCTAGACTCACGCATATTGGAAAATCATAAAGAGTCACCAAGGGTGCATGCGATTTCCTCCAAGTATATCAATTGTGGAGAATCATATGACAAAAGTCTACAACTATCGACAAACATTTCTCTTGTATGATTGCCACCAACCTTCACAATAGTTCAGATCCATAGACCATGGCCATGGCAGAGTGTAAACTACTCACTCGGACTAAAACAATCAAAGTATGCAATCCAAGCAGAATTAGCCTCGCTCTTCCAAATAAATTCCCTATATGGGATTAAATATGTTTTTCTCTTCAAACAGAATGAGAACAACAAGGTGGTGAGAAATTAAGGCTTGTAGTATAAGGTCGGTTTTCCTTAGAGATCTGAGACCTAACTCTCCAAGCATGTGAAATCCTCTTTTCGATACCGATATCATTGACAGTACAAATCATCTATCTATGCAGATGATAGATGTAGTGACTACATATTCATATGGTCATTATATTTGGACAAGCATGGTTCCTGAAGGAATCTCAATCCGAATAGAAATACAAACGCAACATGCATTGTGTAAAATTCAATAAGTCATTCCATGGCTTATTGTTGTCGGTATTTTTTGGTACAACCGACGTAGTGAGTTCCTTATACACAAACATTACTCCTACAATGATGATTACCAATGTGTGTTCGTCGTACACAAGGAATACTCCTACAACGACGAAGCACGTGATCATATATAAGACGGAGTTTGAGATGGAGGATTTTGATAAACTCAAATAATGCTTGAGACCTCAGCTCGAGCTCCTTCACTCAAGTATTATCGTACACCAAGTTTCCTATGTCAAGAAAATATTGGATAAATTTAATATGGATAAGTCATATCCATCTCCCATGTCGATTGTTCGGTCTCTAGATGTAGAGAAAGATTCACTCAACCACGGGGAGATGTAGAAGAGAAGTTGGGACCTAAAGTTTGATATCTCAATTGCCATTGGACCCACCAACACAATTGGTTGGGAGTAAGGAACATATTTCAACATCTCCAAGGCACGCACTGAATACTTGACCTATTGTTTTAGTTTCATAGAAATCTGAACTCTAATATCATCAGACTTTGACATTGGCTACATTTCTGATCCCACAATATGTAGCTACATGGTAGAACTATCTCTCCATTGACGTCTTCTAAACAGACTCTGGAGACTAAACCTACCGATCATTCTGAAATACAAGCCTTCATGTTTACATGTGTGGCTTCGGAATGATAAACCACATACATCATTCATGTGGTATTTGTTCTCTTGAACCACCAAGCATTATCTACACAGATAATGTTGCTTGTGTTGCAAGGATGCAAACATGATACATCAAGAGCAATATCACTAAGTGTATTCCCCCTCAATTGTTTTATCCCTATGAACTCTAAAATAGTCATTGAATAAACATTATGCAAATCCAAACCATGTGAAAACATTGCTGGTGAAGTCCCTACCAACTTTAATATTCCTTAGATTGGTATGTGACGACTTTGAGATATGCAAGAGCCAATGGAGAGTATCGTCATGAACTATTCATATTCAAGGCATCATATTTACACTCTTTTTTCTCATTATGAGTTTACTACCCAGGTTCTCATTAAGGTTTTTAATGAGGTAATCTCAACATAAGATCATATGTCATACTATTCCTTTTCCCCACCGTTTTTAGTAAAGTATACACGACAAATACCCGACATATATATATATATATATATATATATATATATATATATATATATATATTGTTCTCTAAAATTCTATGGGTTTTCCCCTTTTTACAAGGTTTTCTCATATCGAGTTAAGAGGCAATAACAATAATATGTTGTATCATTTTTTCCTTGTTTTTCCATTGGGTTTGAAGGAGTTTTAACAACATAGTAAACCATTATATGTTGTATCGTTTTCTCCTTTCCCTCAGGGGTTAAAGGAGTTTTAGTAGCATATCAAACACACTACTCTCCTCATATTTTCCACTCAGGGTTTTTGAAGAAGTTACTATACACTTGTGATCAAGACCAAAAGATTCTCAAGAACTAAGATTCTCTTAATTATACAAGGAATACAAGACTTATAGGATGCAACTTTGTGCAAGGGGGGTGTTAAGAATAGTTTGCAACTGCTCTAGGCAGTTGCCAATAGGCCCAAACCATCATGTCCGCACGGACGCATCTCTTGCCTCCCCTTGTAACCGACGTCTGGAACAAACGCGTCTCCTTGTAACGGTGCCTCCAACAGGCACCAACCCATGTATAACGGATTTGCTAGGGCTCGGCTGACCGAGATCAACTTTATTGCTCGGTCACATTTCTATTGGAGGGGAGGTCACGCATGTAAGGTGGAGTACATTTTATCCAAATTTATGCCAAATTGTTGCGGCCTCGCGTACGTGTCGTTTCTTGCCGGGCATTTTTTTGTTGGGCTGTTGTTTACGCTTTTCTTGTGGGCCTTTGCTTGGTGCTTTGTCTTTTGTATGCGCCGTGGATTGAAACTGGTTTTCATTGGTTGCAACTCATTTTTTCAGTTGTAAACGTGCCGCCACTCGGTTTTGACACAGTTCAAGTGGGTTGTAACTGGAAATTTTCAATTTTAAGTATATTGCAACTGATTTTTTTTGTAGTTGAGAGTATTTAGGTAGTTGAGAGTATTTTTTTTTGTAGTTCAAATTGTTTTCTTAGTTCTCGATCGACGGAGCACTAGACGGTCCCCATGTATAAATACCTAGTTCTGGGAATCAACGGAACACAAGTTTCAGATCATTGTTCTCTCGTTTTCTCTCAATTCCTTCTAACAGTAAGCTGAAAAAATATCAGATTAGATATATTTTATGTGGATGTTCAAAATTATCAGATTGGTCACGTAATGATGCGAGCTATCAGGTTGAAGTCGAAAAAGGCTTTCTCTCCACCGATCGTATCTACTCTCAATTGAGTGTGTCCTGCGAGTTAAGCGAGTGCAGTTACTAGTGTTCAGTGACAAACTCAGCTTTCAATTCCAGCTTTATGCCCGTAACAAACTCAGAAATATTAAGCTACTCCCTCTGACCCATATTAGTTGACTCAAATTTGTCTAAATATGGATGTATCTAGTACCAAAACTTGTCTACCTAACCAAATCTAAGTCAACTAATATGGAGTAATAAAATTATCACAATACCGCAGAAGAGCTACATGTTATATTACGATTTGAGAGAAGATGCCGACAGGGAAAACAATTGAAAGCAGAAAAACATCCAAATTTCCATCACTATTGCTAACATAGAAACATCTAGAAGCACAACAATGACATCCAACCACCCAACATCATCCAGAGCTACAGCAAGAACCAGCAACACAACAAAGAAAATTAGCCCACCAGGGCTTCATGCCAGTAACAAGATAACCAGGTACACGGGAAAAACAAGTGCGGTGACAACCAGCCACAAATAAGGTAAATGGGGGCATTTTCCAGCACCATACCCACAACGGTGACTACAAACCCCAATATCTGTTTTCAGCTAAGTCAATCGAATACGGATCATCTCATTTCAATTCAATGGTGAACAGGAGAATCTATCAGTCCCAGGAACTAGATGCACCACCACCGTAGCCTCCACCTCCACCACCACCACCATAACCACCACCACCATAACCACCACCACCGCCGCCGCCGCCGCCGCCGCCACCCCTGGTGTCCCGACGGAAGTCACGCCCACCAAATCGAGCACCGCCGCCGCCACCTGATCTGCGGTTTCTGCCCCCACCACCTCCAAATGATGCACGGGCACCATAACGCTCAAGCCATTGGGGAACCTCCTGATTGGCCTCTTGCATCAGTTCACATAATGACCTGGCAATTGACATGTTGCCCTCATTGAAAAATGCTGTTGCCACACCGGACTTCCCAGCTCGTCCAGTTCTCCCAATGCGGTGAACATAGTCATCTATGTCATTTGGTAGGTCAAAATTGATGACATGGGCAACATCTGGTATGTCAAGTCCACGAGCAGCTACATCAGTTGCAACAAGGATAGGAGTTGCTCCACTCTTGAAGGATCTCAGCGCATATTCTCTTTCCTGAATAAGACCAAACAAGCACAGAGAAAATTGTGATATCCAATTATATGTTAATATGTGGCACAAAGACAATAAATCTTCACTTGGAGGTCAAAATAAAATCAGAAAAAATGCAGAGCGCATGTTTTTATCATGTAAATACTTCCCTTTCGAAATACAATTATGATATAGATGCATAGTTCAGACAATAATTCAATGTAGCATGTATTCTCAGAAAATAACAAAATGATTATATTACACAAACTGACTTCCCCTATAAGGTAAGGATGTAGGTAGGGGAAAGCGATGAAAGTACCTGCTGTGTGCGATCTCCATGAATACTTGTAGCAGGGAACCCGTTTGTATACAGCCAGTTCTCCAGAGCATCAGCTCCCCTCTTTGTCTCCACAAAAACCAAGGTAAGAGAATGCTGCAAACAAGGAAGAAACAAGGTTAACAGAGCAATATTTGGATGAATTACGACACCAGGTTCAGAATTAATTGAGATTTTGAACTAAACAATATAGCTTCATAATATATGACATGCTCAGCTTACAGTTGCAGTACAACTTTCTCTGTTTTTTAAGCTGGAGTCAAGAGATTTGCAAGAATTATATATCTGTTTGGCAAAACAAATTAGGCAAATGCTGTTATCTGATGATGACCCTCTCACACTAATTACTATGTCTTCGAGTGCAATAATAAAATACTTCCTCCGTTCACTAATATAAGATGTATTAGCAAACTAAACAGAGGGAGTACTTCACATTTTGTTGCTTCCAAAAGAAGTAACTATAGTAATCCATTGCAATATAAAACAAAGCCTTAGTCTAGCTAAAGAGAGTGCACGAACTAATAGCATAAAAATAATGTAGGTCACCTTCCCAGGAACAGCATTGGCTTTCTGTGCATGAATAAGGTCCATGAGGTAACTTCTTTTATCCGCTTCAAGGACAAACTCTACCCTTTGAGCAATCAAATCAGTACTGGAACCAACTCTTCCAACAGCAAGGAAGATGTAGTCCGCAAGGAAATCTGAAGCCAGTCGCTGCAGAAATGGAACATGACTAAGAAAACAGTAGGTACGACATGCTAGAATAAAAAATCTAACAGATAACGTTTTCCCTGTCATCTGAGATAAGTAGAAAGCCAACCAGATTACTGTGAAATATTTTCTTATCATACGCGAAAATAGAATTGACAGAGCTAAGCAAAATTATTTACTCCCTCCGTCCTAAAAAGGATGTCGCAAATTTGTCTAAATTTAAATGTATCTATACACTAAAACATGTATATTTAGAGAAATCTGCGACATCCTTTTCAGGACGGAGGGAGTATATTATTACTATTCACCTTTCGATGCAATCTGATGGGCAAAAATGTTAATGACTGCAATTTGACTGACAGATTCAAACAGTACAATAGAAGTGTATAGTTTCTCAAACATTCGAGTACATGACTCTTATTGCTATTCACCTTTAAATGCAAATTGATAAAAACAAACTTTTCATGTCTGCCATTTTCCTGACAATTCGAACAGTATAATGGAAGTATAACTTGAAAAACGACGTTATGAGAAATGACAACTAAAGTGTAGAAGTCACAAGCATCGGACATTACATATGAACTTCCACAGTCCAACTACCTCCGCTAGATTGCTAGACTGGTAACATAACAATAATGGCACAAATGCTGATGATATTTGAACATACATTTCATTATTACAGTAGGGAGCTAAAGAGAAGGCAAACCTGTATCTCTTTTGGAAAAGTAGCACTAAACAGCATTGTCTGTCTCACACCACGAGGGGGCATGTCCATTTGCTCAACGATTTTACGTATCTGTGGCTCAAAACCCATATCGAGCATTCGGTCAGCTTCATCAAGAGCCAAGTAATTCACCATTTGCAGTGATACTCTAGCCCTCTCCAGCAGATCCATCAACCGACCAGGAGTTGCCACAAGTATGTCAACACCTCTTTCCAATTCCCTCAACTATAATAACAAAAACAAATGCTCAAAAACAGCAGCAAATTTCATTTTGCAAGGATTTATGTGAAATATAAATAAGATATGGCCAACAACCATCCGTTAAATAGTGAAGACATAAAACAGGCAACTGCATTACACATAAGTTTTAGGCTGGTTAAATTATTCAGAGTTTTTCCCATCGCAATTCATGTTATGAGAGAGTTTACCTAAGCTTGGAACCTGTCAACACGGTTAAAAAACAAAATGAAATGCAAGAAACTTCCTTCCTAAAAAAGTTAAACACTAATTTACTACTTGATAGCCTGCTCGGTAAATAAGCATGTTCATGACGAACATACCAAAAATGTCAACATCATGTTATAACTATTTTTTCAACAAAAAATCAAGCAGTCATGTGGCGAATTCCATTCCATAGAGAAGTCTTCATAGAATCAATAATGAATAAGTTCCCTCTGCAGCCCGCTCATTGCTTGCGCGCACACATTGAAGTACCACAAATGTAACTTGTTAACTTTTTTATTCGTCATCCTAACAATCGATAACCACCCAAATGTACAACTTATGTGTTGATATGAATTCCTAGTACCCAAGCACAACAATGTATTTATAATCATAAAATAGTATGACAGGACTCAGGTACTGCAATTAAGCACACACAGTACATCAAACACCATGAGGTAGACCAGAAATAAAAGAAAGTCATTGATGTGATAAGTAAATCATAGCAAAACTGCAATTGAAAAGAAAATTGTAACACCAAAAGGTACCTGTTGATGTATTGGTGCTCCACCATATGCAACAACAGCCTTAACACCAGTCTGGTATGCAAATTTCTTTGCTTCTTCATGAATCTGATGCACAAGGGGTATAACGTAAGAGACCAAGACAAAATAAAGGAGAGCACCTCAAATAAAATCAGAGTGGTGACCTACTTGGACGGATAGCTCGCGAGTAGGAGATAATATCAGTGCAAGAGGGTATGCGGTCCTGGAGCCTCTTGGCCTCTGTTGTTGTCTTAAATTCATGATCCCACTAATGATTGGGAAACAAAAGGCAGCTGTTTTTCCAGACCCAGTCTGGGCGCAGGCCATAAGATCCCTCCCTCCAATGACAATGGGAATAGCATGACGCTGTACTGGTGTAGGCCTCACATACTTGCACCTCCGTATGTTCTCATTCAGCGCATCACCCAAATCAATCTCTGCAAAGGTGTTAACCGGTGGAGGCACATCATGGCCACTTGTCTCCACAGGAATGTCCTCATAGGCATCAAAGTTGATGCCGGTGTTTGCACTTTCGAAATCAACCTCTGCGGCTGTAGCAGCGACAGGCTCACTGTCACCAAAAGGGTTTGGTTCACGGTCCCTGCGGTCCCCCCAAGCAGGGCGAGAGTTCCAACCACCGCCGCTACCACCACCACGTCCACCACCAGCACTCTGGCGGGTAACGCCTACACCACTGCTAACGCCGCCAGGAGGGGCAGCCCACCGTGAGCCACCAACAGCGGCTGCGTAACCACCAGAAGGCTGCACAGCTCCTGAGGGCTGTATGCCAGCTGGTGCTGGAGCCGGTGCTTGGCTATCTGGCGAGCGTCCACGGAGGTGTGGAGGGACGTAAGAGCTGCGAGTTGGGCGCGAGTTCTGATGGTTAGCAACAGAAGCGGGAGCAGCAACAGTCGCGGGCGCCGATTCCTCGGCGTTCGCAACTGAATCAGCCCATGAAGATCGCATAATTTTGCACAAAACCTTTGATGAAGATGCTACGGCTGATCGCTAAAACCTATGAAATTCATAAATACAATCAAAATCAGTACAGATAATTGTAGAACAGAATACATATACAGCAGTTAAAACATATAGAATCAAAATTTGTGCTTTTTCTCAGTGCAACAATTTACAAATGCTTAACAAGTATCGAAATTGCTAATAGAATAAAGAGAATTTGAGTTCGAACTTACAAATTCCAACCACCATTAACTTGCAAAACCAACGTAAGTAAAATAGCCTAACCACCCTTGGATACGAACAATGGAATAAACCAAGTGACTAAATTGTTTTATCCTGTTATTTTAACAGCACATACAGTGCAGGTAAAACCCTAAATATAAACATCACATACAGACTGGAGCAAAATTTAAGATTCAAAACCCAGAACAGTAGTTACATAAAACAGGCACTGAAACGTCTGCGGTTCAGTTACGTTTGGTCCTTCGTTTGACAACTACCCAAACAAATTTCCTTAAGAGCACCAGAGACTACAAAAACCCTGGCAGAGAGCAGAACCGGATAAAGTTTATAAGTTAGTCGTGGTACTAGGCAGCAAAACCCGACATGTCCCTTAATCAAAACTATAAGCCAGTAAGTACAAGCTGTACTGTCGCACATTAGATCTACTACTTACGGAGATGAAGCAGAGTTCTCACAGTAATAAGCATAGCAGTAGATCTCATCTAAATGTAGAACGGAGTCTCGGAAAACAGCCGATTAACATGGCCAGAGCACATCAACCGCACCAAATTAACACTAGAAACTTGTATTCGACGAAGGAATGCAGCATGCATGCAAGGGGGGCGAGATCCGGCTGAGGTTCTAGATCGAGCATCAAAAGGAGGAAACCAGCCGGCTCACAGTAAACCCTCGTGCGGGAAAACGTTAACCGTAATAATCGAGTAAAATCCTTCCTCAGCTGAGCCCTCGCATAAAACCCTAGGAATCTAGCGCGCCTGAAACTTCCGATAGCTAAAAAAGTCGAAACATAACAAGCAGCACTAGCGCCACGGGTCGGCTCAACATGCTCGCAAAACAGCGGGGGGAATAATAACTAGAACAGCACGAAACGGCGGATTGGATCGAGCAAATCAGGGACGGAAGCGCGCCAGATCGGCACGGGGGGAGGTGGGATCGGGGAGCGGTGCTCACCTGCCGCGAGCGAGGGGGAGGAAGCTGGGATGGACCGGGTTCGAATCGGCCTAGTGGGGAAGGTGGGTGGGTGTCGCGAGAAACCCTAGAGAAGCGGGGAAGTGGAGGAGATCGGAGGAGAGGGAGAAGCCGAAGGAGCAACGGAAAAGCAACAAAAGCTGCGGATGCCGGAAGGAGGAAGGTAAGGGGGGTGCACGCACCTAGGGTAGGAGGAGGGCATCCAAAATATCTGCTTACCCTTTTCTGACTTGGCCGGCCCGCAACGCGTACACGGCACGGGCCCCTTCGTGTGTCTGTGACGGTGGTGGCCGTGTCGGCTCCGGGCTGGATTCTTCTGCTGCGATACGGGGCCTCCAGTGACATGTACCACCCGTTTTGTGGATTGAAAAAATCTTATTTTTTAGGAAAGCAAACGCTTCTTTTATAGACTGTAAAAGGAAATTCGTTGAGGATCTAAAAAGAAATGCCACTAATAAAATATTTCCGAAACTTGAGATGGTCACAAATATAAAATATGTTTAGCATTTGGTGGGGTCTATACATCCACCTCTCTTCTATTATGTAGGCTTTTTTTGGTATCTATTATATAGACTCGGCAGGTTACAATATACATGACGTGTCCGGACCGATTCTTAACACACACCCTCAATCTAAACTACTACTATACAAAAAAACTATTACTACATACGAAGTTTAGATTGGGCTGAAATCAGTCTAACATCTACCGTGTCGTTGTCTTAGTAAAGACATCAGTCAATTGATCATTCGAAGAGATGAACCACACTACCAAAGTGCCAGCAAGCTAATCTCGCATAAAATGGAAGTCAATCTCAATGCGTTTGGTTTGAGCGTCACACCATAAAACTAGAACTTGTTATCGGGAAACACCTAGTTCTGTAAGTAAAGAACAGATTCACATAGTTTCGGCTGCTCCGTTCGCTAGTGCCTTATACTCTGCCTCGATGCTCTCGAGATAGGGGGTTGCTTCTTCGAACTCCAAGATGCAAGGTTCGGACCCACAGAGATTGCAAAACCAAGGTTCTGTTGTAGTGACTTACGAATACGTAGAGCTGTGGCCAGCATCCCTTTATGTAACATAATGTACGATACGTTTGACTACTTTCAATGCACCACAGTAGGCTAAGAAAGAAACTAACACACCTTATTCACCGCAAAAGAAGTATCTGGACGTGTGAGCGTCAAATACTGCAGGCTGTCGATCACACTGCGATACCTGAAAGAATCCTCTCTACCCAAAAATGCACCGGTATCACGAGCAAGCCGCTCGATGGGACCACAAAGTGGAAGTGGGGTTGCAGTTCTCCAGATTCACGAGTCAAGTGCATACTTGTGTTGCATAAGTGTTATGCCCTCGAAATTGTACGACACTTCCAATCCGAGGAAATAATCCAGAGTGTCCAAACCCTTGGTAGGAAAAGCATCCGAGAGAGAACTAACAAGATCCTCAACCGTTGATGGAGTGGAGCCGACGATGACAATATCAACCACGTAGACCAACATGAACACTTGGACACCATCCCGATTGAAGATGAACAGGGACGTACCAGCCTTGGGAGGAATAAAACCAAGCTTAAGAAGATGATCACTCAAGCGAGCATATCAAGCCCAGGAGACTGTTTCGGTCCATAAATAGCATGTTGCAACTTGCAGACATGAGACGGATACCGAGAATTCTCAAAGCCAGGAGGCTATTACATATAAACATCTTCAGACAAGAACTCATGAAGAAAGCATTGCTGACATCAACCTGCCGGCGAGTCCATCCTCGAGAAATGGTAAGGGAAAGCACCAAGCAAATAGTGGCAGGCTTCACCACCGGGTTGACGTATCACCATAATGAATACCCTGTTGTTGAGTGAAACCAGGAGTGACAAGACGCGCTTTGTGCTTCTCAACAAATCCATCAGGACGGTGCTTAGTCTTGAACACCCACTCGCTGCCGACGACGTTAGTGCCAAGCGGTCAAGGAACTAGGGCCCATGTATTGGTCTAAGAGAGAGCGGAGACCTCATCATACATAGCAACGCGCCAATCCGGTTCTTGAAGTGCATCATGACGAGAGACCAGTGTAGCGAACAAGGCACACTGGCGTCGGTCGTACCGCATTGCGCCATCGGTGTAGCGCTTCTTGCAATGCGTGTCGTCGCGGAGTCGAGTGACCATGTTGTGGTCAGGCACGGGAGTCGTCGAGGAGGTCGACGAGGCAGCAATATCAACTATAGGTAGGGGTGAGCAAAAAGACCGATAACCGAAAACCAAACCCGAAAAGACCGAGACCGAAACCGAATAAACCGAGACCAAAAAGACCGATTAGAAAATTGGGTAGCAAATTTTGAAGACCGGATTTAGTTTGGTCATTAGTTCCGTGTACCCAAATGGACCAAACTGACCGAAAGTTACGTGAGAGTGGCTTAGTCCTAAAGTCTAAGTTGTCCATTTCTATATATTTATCTTTCTCGACTGAGCCAAATATGGTATTGTTGACTATTAATTCCCGCCAATTGATATGAATGTACAAAGTGTATTATATTTTCAAATTACAACTAGAATTGTACTAATTTTTCGAAATATTATCCAACATTTATATCAGATAATATCTACCACACAATTCGGTCATGACCGAACCCGAACCTGAATTATCCGGTACCCGAATTTGTCGGGTAAAATAATAAGTAAATTCTGGTTTTCAATTTTTTAAAGACCGATTCTGAAATAGACCGAAATATAAAGAACAAATTTTCGGTCATGACTGAACGCCCAACCCCTAACTAGAGGAAGTCGAGTGCCCACATCGACCAACGAGGTTGGGCAGGGCGACGACGCCACGGACATGGGCTGAGTTGGCCCAGCGAGCATGGACGAAGACGGGCCACGCGGGGTGTCAGGCGAAATGGGTGGAGTCAGCGCAGACGCAGTGGCGTCCGTCGCGCCAGGCATATGGGAACGCGCGCCCGAAGCATGTGTGGGTGCATGCACAGCCAACGCAGGGCTAGCTACGCAGATCATGGCGGCCTCTTACACATGAGAAACATCACCTCACAGAGGTGGATTAGTGGACAAGTAGGACAAGTCATATGGATGCACATGATCATTTGTAGCCGATTCAGAAACTGGCAAAGTGATAGACTGATGCAGAGTAGGAACATCTATGGTGACACCTGGAGCGGCATCTGGTAAAAGATACTTATCAAAAATAACGTCGCGAGAAATATAGATGCGTCTAGTGGAGCGATCTAGGCATGTATAGCCTTTATGCACTGGACTATAGCCGATAAAGACACACATTTTGGATTCAAACTCTAGCTTGTGTGCATTATATTTGTGAAGACTAGGCCAATATGCGCACCAAAAGTAAGGAAAAACTCGTTGTTTGGTTGACCATTAAACTAGCGATGAACATGAGTGTCTTTGGCAAGAATCGGAGTAGGCATACAGTTAATTAAGTAGCACATCGTCAAGAAAGCCTCATCCCAAAAATGTAAGGGGAGAAAAGAATGAGCAAGCAAAGCTAGACCTGTCTCAACCAAATGACGGTGTTTGTGCTCAGCGGCGTTGTTTTACTAAGATGTATGAGGATACGACACATGGTGAGAGATGTCCATGCGCTGAAAATACCGATGTAGTCTATGATACTCACCACCCCAATCAGACCAGATGGCTTTAATTTTGGTGTTCAAAAGGAGCTCAACATGAGCCTGAAAAGCATAGAAAACTTGCTCAACATCGGACTACATTGTACTTGTGTTTAAGAAGATAAATCCAACAAAAACGTGAGTAGTCATCAATGAAACTAACATAGTATATGTAACCACCACAAGACGCAACAGCAGGACCCCAAACATCGGAGTGAACAAGCTTAAAAGGCATGGTGGGAACACGGTGAGATAAATTGCAATGTAATTGATGACTCTTAGCACATTGACATGCATCACAAACCAATAAAGTGTCTACAGGAGCACACGACAAATCATTATTCTTAACAATAGTTTGCACTACTTTATTCGTAGGATGACCAAGACACTGATGCTAATGGGACAATGTGGCGATGACACCGGACAAAAAAGCATGACAAGATGACAACATTGATGACGCTCCGCTAAACGAAATAGGGTAGAGTCCTCCATGACTTCTACCATGGGTCGAGATAACCCTCTGACCAGGAGACATAGGCAAACATGGTAGTAATGGCACTGGCCGACAGCTGATGTGGTCAGAGGCCGAAGGTTTCTAGGAGTTTCTTAGTTAAGTCGCTAATAGGGAGACCGAACCTGCACTCGAAGTGCGACACGAACGCTACAAACTCACCGGGGTTGACCTCTGGCACGAGCTCGGCGCCAGGAAACCGACACTCCACCTCTGGCGGAGCCACTCGAGTTCAATGGAGGTCACAACCGAGCCTTCCCACGAAGCTCGCTCCGGTCCAGCCTCCATCTCCTCGTCGCCGTGCTCAACAACGATAACCTCATGGGGCACCAGATCTACGGCGACGCTTGGCCTGGAGTGGCAGCGTCGCGTGGCGGCGGAGGCAACAGCAATGCGTGTGCGAACTAAACCGGTAGCAAGGAAGAGGACAACTTGGTGGCGGCGTGAGAGGAGGGTGCGCAGCATAGCGGCGATGAGTGGTGACTGGCGGCGACGCTATGGAGAAGAAGGGCGGTGGGGAAAGTAAAATAAAGGTTTCCCCCTACCCCTCTATTTATAGGTTAAGCGGGGTCATGGGTCGTGGGATCCGTTGCGTCCACGATCGCCATAACTCGTATTTATTTTGCTAACCGTCCCCCCAAATCGTGCCACACGAATGGAAACTTCCCACTGAGCCGTAAGGGATCCCGTGGTAAAAGCGGTAAACAAGGCGCCGCGTTGATGAATTTGACTATTCTCTGGAAGGATTGGCCCCTCGTGGGACCCTGAAGACGTGTCAATAGTGCGATATGTCACATCTTCGTATCAAAAAACTAGGTAGCATACAATGAGTGCATAACACGTAGGATAGAGAAATATAAAATAGGAGAAGCCCAAGGTAGCATCGTAGGGCACAGTGAAGCCGATATAAAGAGTGGTGATGATTTGGCTGTCGTGATAAAGTTCAGCTCTAGCTAAACAAAGTCGTATTTGGCTAATAATTGACAAATTAAATGCCGAGATAAGGAATCGTGTTCAGAAAACTTAAGATATGATGGTTGGCAAGATGTGTTCCATGTTAATTAAGGGAAATTGTTGTGGCCCTTCAGCGAGCGTTGTTGGACCACGACAGCTTCACGGACTAATATCGGGGATGACCCCCGGTAGGATCAAGACTTAGTATAAAGAGATATCAAGAGGTTGACCAGAACTAAGGTTGACCGACATAGGGCGGCCAACATAGGCTAACATACCCCAGCCAACATATAAAAGATACGTCAGCATAACTGTTTCTTTTATGCAGGTTTAGTCAGGCTGACTTATCTCGACTAGAGCCATTGATTCGGCATAAGGGACTGACATAAGATTAATGTTCTAGTCTCTTCCCAGGAATCCCGGAGGGGATCCTCATCGTCAAGTAGGCGTGCGACTGGATTACAGTGAGGAGTCACGTTGAGGATAACCCGGAGGCGACCGTTGTTAGTGTGGTAACAGTTGTCAGGGATGGGCACGTCTAGTCCCATCGAGGATTGTCAGGAGGTGACCTAGCAACAAGATAGGCATCTGGCGGGCCTAAGGCAAAGACTTTGGTACATTAGAAGAGGATATTTCCTGCCACCTGTGCCCTAACCTTTGTAACCTGGGACAGTATATAAGGTACCCCAAGGCCTCCAGAGAGCGAGATCGACCCATGTTTCCACATTTCCCCCAGCACTCTTAGATAAGAGTGAGAGGAGAGAGAGTTCCTTCTTCCTCCTCTCGCATACAGCTCAAGGAGCATCATTTGGACAATTCTGCCGTTAATCCATCCGAAGATCATTTGGACCATATTATCTTATACACTATGATTATGATGTATTAGACATATCAATACTATTTGATTAGTTCAATCACCATAATTCGTGAAACTGTTTTTCACAAGTCCCTTATATGCCAATTTGTTATTAACTTGAATTCAAAGTCACTTTGATCAAATCACAGAGACATTAGAATTCTTGTTTATATCCACTTCATTCTAAAATCATTTGAACAATTCAAACTTGTGTTTTATTAAGTAAATATAGATATTTACTTAAACTCACCATGAAGTTTTTATAAAATAATGATCTCCACTATCTGTGCATATCACCGTTTTACCAGAATGCGGAGTTTTAGTCATTCTGCCCAACGAGCCATGGTTTTGCAAAGTTTCTAGATCAAATATCTAAGACCATGATTTTTATAAACATGAAAACATGCAATAACCACAATGACTTAAACAATAGTGCTATTCAATATTTAAACTTGAATATCTTTTGGCATTTTTCATAAATGTCCTTTTTATCATACAGATAAAGACTAGAATAACTTGTTTATAATCCCAATGTGAATCATAAAAGAAATTATTTATAAAAATAGAACAACTAAATTGTTTTTCATTAATATGAATAACTATCTCGCAATAAGCAAGACACACTAATAAGTTTCACAAACTTGATTGCAAAGCTTTTATTTAAATATACTAATCCTAATGATAAACTTTGAGGGAAGGAGTGTCGTCGGCCATTAACTAGCTTGTTTGTCATCATCACGCCATCAATGACTCGTTCCATTCTCTAACTCCCACGCAGAGGGTCATATTTTCAATAAAACAAGATTAAGTATCCCATACTTGAAAACTGCATAAGCGTTTCATGAAAACATTTATTACTTTATATCACATATACCCTTTCCGTTGACGACGATCCCAGCTTTTGGTTCGACCTTGGTGAAGGTATCACGGCGGTCACGAAGAGTCGCATCTTCTCTAGCGTTAGATTCATCAGCGAAAACTTCCAAGGGTTCACAAAGGACACAGAGGATATGGTTTTCCATGAGGATCCTTTTAGGCGTTGGTACTAGTTTCTCCCCGTTAATTAATGGACCAAAGATGTCCTGAACCGACGAGATGGCCATAATCTACAAGATAATTGCAAAAGGACTTAGACTAAGTTCATAATTGGAGCTTAAATTTGTAATCATATGAACAAATGAGCTCCCACTTAATCATTCCTAAAGACAGTTTAGTGATTACACGACCCCTTTACACCACATCATCCCCGATCGTCACGGCCTTTGATGCGGCTGTCAGGGTGGACTATATTCGTCGATCACATCATCCATGTGACTCGTGCTTGATCTTTCGATCATCGTGTTTCCATGCCATGTTTGTACATGCTAGGCTCGTAACCCAACCATAGTATATTTTTTGTGTATACATGGCTTGCACCCAGCATATGTGAACATAGATATGTCTGACACCTGATCGTCATGGAGAACACTAATGGGAGAACACTATGCTGGTATTAATTAGGATCATCCTTTTTTTTGACAAAAACAATAGGGAAGTCCCCTACTGTGTCATTTTATAAATTTTATAATGTACAAATGGTTGAGCCAGGATCATCTTTTTAAATGGTACTATTGTGTATCTAACACTTGCACTCAAATAGGATGCACACAAACATTAAATCATATCTAATCTAAATGTGACTGACATGGTTGTCTTCGCGCTCCATGATCTCCATGAGGTGCTCTGGTTTGATGCCAAGTCCACGACGCAACCGGTCTTGTCATTCATCATCGTGATGACTACTACTATACTACTTAGTAATAGAAAAGGTAAAGTACTTACCTTTTTCATGACTGCAACCATATCATATCACAAAGCCTTTCCTGCAACATAAAGTTAGACGCCTCTACTTTATCTATTGCAGATTTTACGTGGTTGTTTAGACTTTCGCAATAGAACTATTTCTACCTACGAACTTCCAACCACAACATGGATACAATAGTTGTCTCTACTACACCCCTTTCAGGGTCTTCCGTCGTAGATGCTATATCAACTAATATGAGAGAGATACATATACCCGCTAGCCACTTATATCGTACAAGCCGTATGTCGAGCGTGGAACCAGTCTCGTGTAAGATTACGCGTAAGGTCGGTCCGGACCGCTTCATCTCACACTACCGCGATATAAACAAATACATGTGGGAAGGTAATAACTAGGGTATCAATGTCCACACTCTGCATGTGTCTATCCGTACTAGCATATTACCCATAGATCAGGCTCTGATACCACTAAAGGGTTTCTACAACAGATAACAAAAAAATTCCTACGTTGGAACATCCTAACGCACAGGATCTATCTAGTAAGTAATGCAGTAATGTAGGAAGATAGTGGTAACATACCCTTGAAGACTAAGAGAGTATTACGCTCATGCATGAGCATGGATGGTGTAGTCGTACCCGTCCAACCTCAAGGTCGCGAAGCTACTCGCACGTCACCCTTGTCCAGATCCTTGCATGACGGTCTGGTTGCTACTAACAATAGCTCCCCCCGAGTTATCACACACATACGATGCAATACAACGACTGAAAGTACAAGGATGTCACCTAGAGGGGGTGAATAGACGGTTTAAAACTTCTACGAGAGGGGATCTGATACATTGCGAATGTATCTATAATTTTTGATGTTCCATGCTTAGTTTTATCCACTTTCTTGTGTTTTGTTCCAACTTTGGAGTACTTTTATTATGATTTCTTGGACTATCCTATTAACAAGAGCCACAGTGCCAGCTGCCTGTTTTCTGCTGTTTTTGGTTCTAGGAAAGTCAGAAAATGAATATTCTCAGAATTGGACGGGACAAAAGCCAAAGTGCCTATTTTTCCGGAAGGGATCACGTGCCAGATTACGAGACGGAGAGGGGCCAGGGGCCGGCCACACCACCTGGCCGCGCGACCAGGCTTGGCCCGCGCCAGGGGGTGGTCTGGCCGACCCCAGCACCCCCTCGGCCTCTCCTTCCGCCTATAAGTTGCCCTCGGGACGAAAACCCTAAGTACCCAATCAAAAATCCACGAAAGAGTCTGTAGCCGCCGTCATCTCCATCCCTAGATCGGGAGGGATCTGAAGCTCTTCCCGGCACCCTGCCGGAGAGGGGAATTCACCCTGGAGGCCTTCTTCATCACCATGCAAGCCTCCGGTGTGATGCGTGAGTAGTTCATCCTTGGACTACGGATCCATGTAGTAGCTAGATGGCTGGTTTCTCCTCCTTTGTGCTTTCATGTTTAGATCTTGTGAGCTCCGTTCATGATCAAGATCATCTATTTGTAATCCATACATGTTGTGTTTGCGGGGATCCGATGGATATTGAGATGCTATTTCAGATTGATTATTGATTCTATCATGTCTTTGTTATTTGAGATCTTGCATGCTTTCCGTTGTTAGTAGCTATCTTGGCCAAGTAGATGCTAGCAACTCCAAGAGTTAGTATTTATGCTCGATAGTGGGTTCATGCCTCTGGTAATCTGGGGAAGTGATAGAAATCTCTAAGGTACTAGATGTGCTGTTGCTACTAGGGAGAAAACAACGATCCTTTGTTCATAGAACAATTGTATTGTTTACCTTACACGCAGTTCGTAAAGCAATAATCTGTTGCTTGCAACTTAATACTGGAGGGGGTTCGGATGATAACCTGAAGGTGGATTATTAGTCATAGATGCAGTTGGATGGCGGTCTATGTATTATGTTGTAATGCCCAATCAAGTCTGAGAGGAGTCAAGATGATTAGTATATGCATGTATTGCTTTCTCGGTGTTTGTCAATTGCCCCGCTGTAATTTGTTCACCCAGCATGTTATCTATCTAAGGAGAGCCACCTCTAGTGAACTATGGATCCCGGTCCTTTTCTTTACATACAATCTGCAACTGTTTACTGCTTTGTGTTTACTTTCTACAAACTTTTACTTATTTCCATTCGATACGTTTAATCCTTTGTTTTCCGCAAAACACGGTGAGATTGACAACCTCATCGCAAGTTGAGGACAAAGTTCTGTGGTTGTGTTGTGCGGGTCTCCATGTTGCTACTAGCACCGGTAGTGCGCCCTGCCAAAACTCAGCTAGTAACACCTTTGGGGTGTTTCCTTGCTCCTACTGGTTTGATTAAACCTTGGTTTCATAACTAAGGGAAGACTTGCTACTATATTCATCGTACCTTCCTCTTGGGGTTCCCAACGATCTCTACGTCGAAAGTCAAGCGCATCAGGCTCAACAAAGGCGGAATTAAACTAGCGTTTACTTTGTCAAGTACAAAACCTAGAACAACTAGGGTTCACCTATGTGCACCAACAACTTATGCTAAGCAAGACAAGAAACTATGTGATAGCAAGATATAGACTTCAAGCACGAAGGCTATCACAAAGTAAGTTGCATAAGTAAGAGCTCGGGTATAGAGATAACCGAGGCACGCGGAGACGATGATGTTTTACCAAGTTCCTCCCAACAATGGAGTACATCTTGTTTGGAGAGGGGGCGGTTTCAAACCACCAACGCCACAAAAGGCCTCCCTTGTTCTCCGGTGAATCTCACCCCAACGGGATCGATCCACACTTCCACTATCGGTGCACTTGTCGGTGGCAATCCAGAACCTCTCACAAGATTAGGGCACTTCTCCACACTCAATTGGAGGCTCCCAACAAACAAGCTTGGCGAAATATCCACAACTTAATTGGAGGCCCTAAGAAATCCACAAACGTGCAATACAAGTAAACCATTTAGGGTTCCAAGAACCCAAGAGTAAAAAGCTTCTCACCTTTCGCCCAATCGAATCCTTACCGACAACTCAAACTGATGCACCAAATGCAATGGCAAGAACATAAGAAGTACTCAAGTCCTTCTCTCCCAAATTCCACCAAAACTATAAAAGCTTATGGGGGAATAAGAGAGGAAGAAAAATTGAGAAATCTACAAAAGACTCCAAGATCTAGATCCCAAGATATTCCCCTCACTTAGAGGAGAGATTGATTGGTGGGGTTGTGGATCTAGATCTCCTCTTTCAAATCTCTCAAGAATAGGCAAGAATATTAGGAGGGATTGAGGGATAGCAAGCTCAAAAAGGTCAACAATGGAGGGGAAAACTTGCAAGAAAGGTTGGGGAACCATTGGGGAAGAAGGGCCCCTAAAATAGGTCCCTAAAATCCAACCGTTAGGCCCAGGAATCGCCCAGTGCGGAGTCTCCGGACTAGGACCCGAGTCTTTGGTGTACCCAGGAAAAACAGGGACAAACTGGGCAACATTCAGTACATGGTCCGGATATAAGCTATAGATTTAGTCCAGAATCTCCGGTCTTACAAAAACTGGCAGAAAGACCAATACAAAAACAACCATAACTTTTGCATCCGGACTCCGATTTTGACGATCTTGGGCTCGTTTTAAAGAGGACAATAAGCTCTACAAGATCATACATAAAAACATTATAGTAAATAAAGGGAGGATAGAACAAAATGACGAAAGGTTTGACCTCTCTCAAAAAGACGAACCGGTAAAACCTGCAACATCGAAAACGCAATAGAGAATGCATATGGAATCCGTTTTCGGTGAACTAGAGCTTGTTGTGAATATTAACACAATATCTAAATCCTCACATGAGTAAGATCTAGTTCGTAAAGCAATAATCTGTTGCTTGCAACTTAATACTGGAGGGGGTTCGGATGATAACCTAAAGGTGGATTATTAGTCATAGATGCAGTTGGATGGCGGTCTATGTATTATGTTGTAATGACCAATCAAGTCTCAGAGGAGTCAAGATGATTAGTATATGCATGTATTGCTTTCTCGGTGTTTGTCAATTGCCCCGCTGTAATTTGTTCACCCAACATGTTATCTATCTAAGGAGAGCCACCTCTAGTGAACTATGGATTCCGGTCCTCTTTCTTTACATACAATCTACAACTGTTTACTATTTTGTGTTTACTTTCTACAAACTTTTAGTTCTTTCCATTCGATACGTTTAATCCTTTGTTTTCCGCAAAACACAGTGAGATTGACAACCTCATCGCAAGTTGGGGACAAAGTTCTGTGGTTGTGTTGTGCAGGTCTCCATGTTGCTACTAGCACCGGTAGTGCGCCCTGCCAAAGCTCAGCTAGTAACACCTTTGAGGTGTTTCCTTGCTCCTACTAGTTCGATTAAACCATGTTTTCATAACTGAGGGAAACTTGCTGCTGTGCTCATCATACCTTCCTCTTGGGGTTTCCAACGAGCTCTACATCAACACCACGCACCAAGCACTTTTCTGGGCGCCGTGTATTGAGCCATCAGGGGTGTCTGTCTCTCTACAGTAGTTGATAGGACATTGCCATTGGAGGGTGATACGTCCATTTTGCATCACTATTCTATGTCATAATTCACTGTTATTCATTGATATATTTCGTATTGAGAGGTGATACTTATGTTATTTCATCTGTTTTTGTATGGTTGATGACTTCTGGAGCATGGACCGTTGCAGTCAGGATTCTGATGGAAAAGGTGTTGTTTGGAGGCAAAATTCGCGAAGATCAGAAAATCCGAGAAAATATACAGAAAATCCTATTTTTCCAGAAGACGAAGGAAGCCAGAAGGGGGCTGGAGATGGGACATAGGGGCCCACACCACCCCCTGGCGCTTGCCAGCCTAGGCCGCGCCACCAGGTGGTGTGGCCACCCTGGTCCACCCGTGGCACTCCCCTTTGGCGTATATATTCGTCCCGAAACCCTAAGACTCGGGGAGCGACCACAGAAAGATTTCGCCACCTCTGCGGGGCGGAAAACACCGAGAGAGAAAGATCTCTCCGACAGACAAATTTCTGCCGGGGGAATTCCTTCCCGGAGAGGGGAGATCGTTGCCATCAACACCATCATCAAGCTAGACTTCATCGGGATCATAATCATCACCATCACCATCATCATGACCATCATCACCCTCATCACCATCTCCATATTGCTGTAACAATTGGGTTGAATCTTGCATAGTTCATAGGGGGAACTTTCCCGGTGTTGATTACTCTCTGTAATTGATGCTATTGAGTGAACCATTGAGTTATTGTTTATGTTCAGATTGTTATACATCATTATTCCATCTTTGATCATGATCCATATGATGTCTTGTGAGTAGTTCGTTTTGTTCTTGAGGACATGGGAGAAGTCATGTTGTTAGTAGTGGAATTGTGTTGAGAAAGATTCAATAGTTTGATATTTAAGTTGTGGTGTACTTCTTCTAGTGGTTTCATGTGAACGTCGACTACATGACACTTCACCTATATGGGCCTAGGGGAGTGCATTGTGTATTTGGCTACTAATCGTAGGGGTTGCCGGAGTGACAGAAACCTGAACCCCCGTTAGGAAACCATTGCACAAGGGACGTAAGGGTCTTAGAGTTTCAAGCTGTGGTTAGGTTTCTACCTTAATTACTTTCTTGTACTTACGGATGTTTGCAAGGGGTATAATCACAAGTATGTATTAGTCCTAGGAAGGTCGGTACATTAGCACAGGTTCACCCACACAACACTTAGCAAGCTAAAGAAGATTAATCAAGTATATGAAGCGAAAGCACTTGACAGTCTTCCCATGTGTCCTCGAGAACGTTTGGTCATCTTAAGTAATACAACCGGCTTGTCCTTTGCTGCATAAAGGATTGGGCCACTTGCTGCATTTATTCCTATTGTCTTTTATTTACTCGTACTTTGTTTACTTGCTTTATCAAAAAACCCTAAAAATCCATTTGCTAAGTATTTGCAGAGAATTCCTGATCCATACCACTAGCCAGCACCTTCTGCTCCTCGTTGGGTTCGACACTCTTACTTATCGAAAATAGTGAGATACACCCCCTATACTTGTGGGTCATCAAGACTATTTTCTGGCGCCGTTGTCGGGGAGTGAAGCGCTATTGGAGAGTGGAACTGGTAAAGGAAACTTCTACTATGAGTATTGTTTATTTCTGCTAGTTGCTTTATTTTTGTTATGGATAATTCGCCGAGTTTCTTATTTGGTAATGCTACTACCACTGCTAAGGTAGTAGATGAGCCACCACCTGCTGAGAATGATGCTTTTTAAAATACCTACAAGAATTATTGATCGTGTTATGGATAACTATTATGTTGGGGATGGAACTATCCATCCCGGTGATCACTTGCTCTTTAGACACGAATTATGCGGGTTGTTCAAGTGTGCAGGTATTACTACAGATCAAGTTAAGAAGAAGTTATTCTCATTGTCGCTGAAAGGAAGAGCCGAGGAATGGTATAAGCTGCTAAAGAATGGTCAAGCTCTGGAATTGGAGGAAATAGTGCCTCTCTTTTATTCAAAGTTTTATCCTCCTAGTGAGATTCATAAAGATCGGAATCAAATATACAACTTTTGGCCTCTTGATAGAGAGAGTACAACTCAAGCTTGGGGGAGATTTAAGTTACTTATGCTCAAATGTCCCATTCATGAGCTCCCCAACAATATTATTATCAATAACTTTTATGCAAGGCTCCCTCTACATGACAAGGATTTATTGGATGCTTCTTGTGTTGGATCATTCACTCGCATGGAAGAAGAAGCTAAATGGGATCTTCTGGACCGTATTCAAGACAATGCTGAAGCTTGGGAGAATGACAAAGGTAGAAAGTCAGGTATAAATTATGATTATGAATGCACTGAATCTTTTATGGGAACTGATGACTTTCAAAATATTAAAAATGCTTATGGTCTTGATTTACAAGTTATTACGAATTGCTTTAGGGCTTTTGCTTCTTATAGTGAAATTCCAAAAAGGGAATGGAAAAAGTACCATGAACCTTATAAAGATAGTGTTGACTGTGTTCCTATTGGGAGTGCTGAGTATTGCACTATTGATCCCATCTTACCTGAACCTTATATTGAGAAGATTCCCTTCCCAGATAAGGTAAAGTATCATCCTATGATAACTAATGTAATCACCAAAAGTGAAAAGAGAACTATAAAACCTGATGAACAAATAAACGTTGAACCTGTGGTAGCAATTGTGAAAGACCTTGTCACTAAAAGCATAGAAGATGGACACATAGTCTTTTGTGAGGATTGTTCTAACATTATTTCACATCCTAATAGAATTAAAAAAGCTAGTGTCCCTATGCTTTCTATTAGAATTGGTTATCATTGCTATTATGGTTGATGTGATATTGGTGCAAGTTCCAGTGCTATTCCTTATGAGCTTTACAGAGAAATTATGCATGAAATCAGCCCCTGCGAATTGGAAGAGATTGATGTGGTTATTCACCTTGCTAATAGAGAGACCATCTCTGTAATTGGTATTGTATGAGATGTGGAAGTTCTTTGTGGTAAGATTAAGTACCCTACTGATTTTCTAGTACTCGGTTCAGCTGCTAGTAAAACTTATCCTATTATTTTTGGTAGACCTTTCTTGAGTACTTGTGAAGCTATTATAGATTGCAAAAGGGAGAAAATCTTGACTAAGTTTGATGGGGAATCTTATGAGTTTAATTTCTCGAAATTCGCTAAAGAACCTTGTGAAGACGAAACCCATAATGAGGATTTTAGAGTTGAACAACTTGCTTCTATTTCTCTTGCTCCTAACAATGCTCTGCAGCAATTTATGGAAGATCATGAAAGTGAAATATTCATGGAAGAAATGAATGAGATTGACGAGATTCTCTGAGATCAGCCTAAGATGCTTAAGCATAACTTGCCTGTAGAAGACTTGGGTACCACGTTGCCACCTAAAAAGGATCCGGTTTTCGATCTAAAACCTCTCCCTGATGATCATAAATATGCTTATATTGATGATAAAAAGATATATCCTAATATTATTATCTCTAAACTTTCAGGAAAGGAAGAAGAAAGGTTATTGGAGGTTTTGAAGAAACACCGAGGAGCTATGGGCTATACTCTGGGTGATTTAAAAGGGATTTCACCTACTATATGTCAGCATTCTATCAACATAGACCCAGATGCAAAGCCAGTAGTAGAGCACCAACGGCGTTTAAATCCTAAGATGAAGGAAGTGGTAAGGAATGAGGTATTGAAACTTCTTGATGCTGGTATTATTTACCCTATTGTTGATAGTGAATGGGTTAGTCATGTTCATTGTGTTCCTAAAAAAGGAGGTATTACCGTTGTTCCTAATGATAATGATGAGCTTATTCCTCAAAGAATAGTAGTAGGTGATACATTGCAAATGTATCTATAATTTTTGATGTTCCATGCTTGGTTTTATCCACTTTCTTGTGTTTTGTCCACACTTTGGAGTACTTTTCATATGATTTCTTGGACTAACCTATTAATAAGAGCCACAGTGCTAACTGCCCGTTTTCTGCTGTTTTTGGTTCTAGGAAGTCAGAAAATGAATATTCTCGAAATTGGATGATACATTGCAAATGTATCTGTAATTTTTGATGTTCCATGCTTGGTTTTATCCACTTTCTTGTGTTTTGTTCCAACTTTGAAGTACTTTTCATATGATTTCTTGGACTAACCTATTAACAAGAGCCACAGTGCCAACTGCCTGTTTTCTGCTATTTTTGGTTCCTAGAAAGTCAGAAAATGAATATTCTCGGAATTGGAAAGGACAAAAGCCAAAGTGCCTATTTTTCCGGAAGGGATCAAGTGCCAGAATACGAGACGGAGAAGGGCCAGGGAGCCACCACACCACCTGGCCGCGCGGCCAGGCCTGGCCCGTGCCAGGGGGTGGTGTGGCCGCTCCCGGCACCCCCTCGGCCTCTCCTTCCGCCTATAAGTTGCCCTCGGGACGAAAACCCTAAGTAGCCGATCAAAAATCCACGAAAGAGTCTATAGCCGCCGTCATCTCCATCCCTAGATCAGGAGGGATCTAAAGCTCTTCCCGGCACCCTGCTAGAGAGGGGAATTCACCCTGGAGACCTTCTTCATCACCATGCCAGCCTCCGGTGTGATGCGTGTGTAGTTCATCCTTGGACTACGTATCCATGTAGTAGCTAGATGCCTATTTTTCCGGAAGTCATCAGATGCCAGAATACGAGACAGAGAAGGGCTGGGGGCTGGCCACACCACCTGGCCGCGTGGCCAGGCCTGGCCCACGCCAGGGGGTGGTCTGACCGACCCTAGCACCCCCTCGGCCTCTCCTTCCGCCTATAAGATGCCCTCGGGACGAAAACCCTAAGTACCCGATCAAAAATCCATGAAAGAGTCTGTAGCCGCTGTCATCTCCATCCCTAGATCAGGAGGGATCTGAAGCTCTTCCCGGCACCCTGCCGGAGAGGGGAATTCACCCTAGAGGCCTTCTTCATCACCATGCAAGCCTCCGGTGTGATGCGTGAGTAGTTCATCCTTGGACTACGTATCCATGTAGTAGCTAGATGGCTGGTTTCTCCTCCTTTGTGCTTTCATGTTTAGATCTTGTGAGCTTCGTTCATGATCAAGATCATCTATTTGTAATTCATACATGTTGTGTTTGCGGGGATCCGATGGATATTGAGATGCTATTTCAGATTGATTATTGATTCTATCATGTCTTTGTTATTTGAGATCTTGCATGCTTTCCGTTGTTAGTAGCTATCTTGGCCAAGTAGATGCTAGCAACTCCAAGAGTTAGTATTTATGCTCGATAGTGGGTTCATGCCTCTGGTAATCTGGGGAAGTGACAGAAATCTCTAAGGTACTAGATGTGCTATTGCTACTAGGGAGAAAACAACAATCCTTTGTTGATAGAACAATTGTATTGTTTACCTTACACGCAGTTCGTAAAGCAATAATCTGTTGCTTGCAACTTAATACTGGAGGGGGGTCGGATGATAACCTGAAGGTGGATTATTAGTCATAGATGCAGTTGGATGGTGGTCTATGTATTATGTTGTAATTCCCAATCAAGTCTGAGAGGAGTCAAGATAATTAGTATATGCATGTATTGCTTTCTCGGTGTTTGTCAATTGCCCCGCTGTAATTTGTTCACCCAGCATGTTATCTATCTAAGGAGAGCCACCTCTAGTGAACTATGGATCCCGATCCTTTTTCTTTACATACAATCTGCAACTGTTTACTGCTCTGTGTTTACTTTCTGCAAACTTTTACTTCTTTCCATTCGATACTTTTAATCCTTTGTTTTCCGCAAAACACGGTGAGATTGACAACCTCATCGCAAGTTGGGACAAAGTTCTGTGGTTGTGTTGTGCAGGTCTCCACGTTGCTACTAGCACCGGTAGTGCGCCCTGCCAAAGCTCAGCTAGTAACACCTTTGGGGTGTTTCCTTGCTCCTACTGGTTTGATTAAACCTTGGTTTCATAACTGAGGGAAAACTTACTATTGTGCTCATCATACCTTCCTCTTGGGGTTCCCAACGAGCTCTACATCAACTACGAGTCAACATTGGACGGGACAAAAGCCAAAGTGCCTATTTTTCCGGAAGTCATCAGATGCCAGAATACGAGACAGAGAAGGGCTGGGGGCCGGCCACACCACCTGGCCGCGCGGCCAGGCCTAGCCCACGCCAGGGGGTGGTCTGACCGACCGTAGCACCCCCTCGGCCTCTCCTTCCGCCTATAAGATGCCCTCGGGACGAAAACCCTAAGTACCCGATCAAAAATCCATGAAAGAGTTTGTAGCCGCTGTCATCTCCATCCCTAGATCAGGAGGGATCTGAAGCTCTTCCCGGCACCCTGCCGGAGAGGGAATTCACCCTAGAGGCCTTCTTCATCACCATGCAAGCCTCCGGTGTGATGCGTGAGTAGTTCATCCTTGGATTATGGATCCATGTAGTAGCTAGATGGCTGGTTCTCCTCCTTTGTGCTTTCATGTCTAGATCTTGTGAGCTCCGTTCATGATCAAGATCATCTATTTGTAATTCTGCATGTTGTGTTTGCGGTGATCCGATGGATATTGAGATGCTATTTCAGATTGATTATTGATTATACCATGTCTTTGTTATTTGTGATCTTGCATGCTTTCCGTTGTTAGTAGCTATCTTGGCCAAGTAGATGCTAGCAACTCCAAGAGTTAGTATTTATGCTCGATAGTGGGTTCATGCCTCTGGTAATCTGGGGAAGTGATAGAAATCTCTAAGGTACTAGATGTGCTGTTCCTACTAGGGAGAAAACAACAATCCTTTGTTCATAGAACAATCGTATTGTTTACATTACACGCAATTCGTAAAGCAATAATCTGTTGCTTGCACCTTAATACTGGAGGGGGTGCGGATGATAACCTGAAGGTGGATTATTAGTTATAGATTCAGTTGGATGGCGGTCTATGTATAATGTTGTAATGCTAATCGAATCTCAAAGGAGTCAAGATGATTAGTATATGCATGTATTGCTTTCTCGGTGTTTGTCAATTGCCCCGCTGTAATTTGTTCACCC
Organism: Avena eriantha; assembly: GCA_910589775.1. Classification (NCBI taxonomy): domain Eukaryota; kingdom Viridiplantae; phylum Streptophyta; class Magnoliopsida; order Poales; family Poaceae; genus Avena; species Avena eriantha. Next base: position 519,349,807 of record OU342745.1, read on the forward strand.
AGCATGTTATCTATCTTAAGGAGAGCCACCTCTAGTGAACTATGGATCCCGGTCCTTTTCTTTTACATACAATCTATAAACTATTTATTGCTTTGTGTTTACTTTCTGCAAACTATTACTTCCTTCCATTCGATACATTTAATCCTTTGTTTTCAGCAAAACCGGTGAGATTGACAACCTCATCGCAAGTTGGGGACAGAGTTCTGTTGTTGTGTTGTGCAGGTCTCCATGTTGCTGCTGGCACCGGTAGTGCGCCCTTCCATCGTTCAGCTAGCTACACCTTTGGGGTGTTTCCTTGCTCCTACTGGATTGATAACCTTGGTTTCGTACTGAGGGAAAACTTGTTGATGTGCTCATCATACCTTCCTCTTGGGGTTCCATAACGAGCTCGATATATTTTGGGCCATCAGTAGGCTATAGGATGTGCATTGATTTTAGAAAAGTCAATAAAGTTACTAAGAAAGATCACTACCCGCTTCCTTTTATTGATCAAATGTTGGAAAGGTTGTCTAAAAAGACCCATTTTTGTTTTCTTGATGGTTATTCTAGTTTCTCTCAAATTGCTGTTAAACAACAAGATCAAGAAAAAACTACTTTTACTTGCCCTTACGGAACTTATGCTTACAGATGTATGCCTTTTGGTTTATGTAACGCTCCTGCTACTTTTCAAAGGTGCATGTCTGCTATCTTTCATGGTTTTTGTGAGGAAATTGTAGAAGTGTTCATGGATGAATTTTCTGTCTATGGAACTTCTTTTGATAATTGTCTGCACAACCTTGATAAAGTTATGCAGAGATGTGAAGAAACTAATCTTGTTCTTAATTGGGAGAAATGTCACTTCAAGGTTAATGAAGGGATTGTCCTTGGGCATAAAGTTTCTGAAAGAGGCATAGAAGTTGATAGAGCTAAGGTTGAGGCCATTGAGAAGATGCCATGCCCAAGAGACATCAAAGGTATTCGTAGTATCCTTGGTCATGTTGGTTTCTATAGAAGGTTTATTAAAGACTTTTCTAGGATTTCAAAACCCCTCACTAATCTTCTTCAAAAAGATGTACCCTTCGTTTTTGATGATGATTGTAAGGGAGCTTTTGAAACTCTTAAGAAGGCTTTAACTATAACCCCTATTGTTCAACCACCTGATTGGAGTTTACCCTTTGAAATAATGTGTGATGCTAGTGATTTTCCTGTAGGTGCTGTCCTTGGGCAACGAATTGATAAAAAATTAAACGTTATTCATTATGTTAGTAAGACTTTAGACGCTTCTCAAATGAATTATGCTACTACTGAAAAGGAATTTGTAGCTGTCGTTTTTGCTTGTGATAAGTTTAGACCCTATATTGTAGACTCAAAAGTCACCATTCATACTGATCATGCTGCTATTAAATACCTTATGATGAAAAAGGACGCTAAGCCTAGGCTTATTAGATGGGTGTTGCTTTTACAAGAGTTTGATCTACATATAGTAGATAGGAAAGGTGCTGAAAACCCTGTAGATGATAATTTATCTCGATTGGAAAACATCTCTTTTGACCCTATGCATGTTAATGATAGTTTCCTAAATGAGCAATTAGCCACAGTAGGGGTAAGCTCGCGAGGGAGCCCTTGGTACGCTGATTATGCTAACTTTATTGTCTCCAAGTATTTGCCTCCAACTTTTACAGCTCAGCAAAGAAGGAAGTTCTTCTATGATTTGAGGCATTATTTTTGGGATGACCCACACTTATACAAAGAAGGAGTGGATGGTATTATGCGAAGATGTGTTCCAGAATATGAACAAAAGGAGATATTGCGTAAATGTCATGGTAGTGCTTACGGAGGACATTATGCAGGAGATAGAACTGCACAAAAGGTGCTACAATCAGGTTTCTACTGGCCTACCCTTTTTAATGATGCAAGATAATTTGTTTTATCCTGTGATGAATGTCAGCGTGTTGGTAATATTTCTAGACGCAATGAAATGCCTATGAACTACTCTCTAGTTATTGAACCCTTTGATTGCTGGGGATTTGACTTTATGGGTCCTTTCCCTCCCTCGAAAGGTTATACTCATATTCTTGTTGTCGTTGATTATGTTACTAAGTGGGTAGAAGCCATTCCTACGAAGAGTGTTGATGGGGAAACCTCTCTAAAAATGCTTAAAGATGTTATCTTTCCTAGGTTTGGAGTGCCTAGGTATCTCATGACTGATGGGGGTTCTCATTTCATTCATGGTGGTTTTAGAAAGACCCTTGCTAAATATGATGTTAATCATAGAATTGCTTCAGCCTATCACCCCCAAACTAGCGGGCAAGTAGAGTTATCAAATAGAGAAATTAAATCCATCTTGCAAAAGACTGTTAATAGATCTAGAAAAAACTGGGATAAAAAGTTGAATGATGCTTTATGGGCTTATAGAACTGCCTACAAAAATCCTATGGGGATGTCCCCTTATAAAATGGTTTATGGGAAAGCTTGTCACCTACCTTTAGAATTAGAACATAAAGCTTACTAGGCAGTTAAAGAACTAAATAGAGATTGTAAGCTCGCTGGTGAGAAAAGATTATTTGACTTAAGTTCTTTAGATGAATGAAGGAGTGAAGCCTATGAAAATGCTAGGCTCTTTAAGGAAAAAGTTAAAAGATGGCATGACAAGCGAATACTTAAGAGGGAATTTCATGTTGGTGAGAAAGTTCTATTGTATAGGTCTCATCTCAGATTTTTTGCAGGAAAGCTACTGTCAAAATGGGAAGGACCTTTCATTATTGAAGAAGTATATCGTTCAGGAGCAATAAAAATTTCTTCTTTAAAAGATAATACTACACAAGTAGTGAATGGGCAGCGACTCAAACACTATATTGCTGGGGATTCTTATAATGAAGATGTTGATGCCTTTCAAGTTATAACTCCGGAAAAATTTATCAAGGACCAAATTCAGAAACCTGCAGAGCCCGCTTTCAAATAGGTAACAGTTCCGGTAAGAAAAGTTCCGCGAAAATACTATCCAACTATATTTTTTGCAGTTTTCAGTCAATAAGGAAAGCTACGAAGCGAAAAAGGGACAGAAACGGAGCCAGGGTGGCTCACACCACCCTGTGGCGCGGGCCCACCCCTGGCCGCGCCACCAGGTGGTGAGTCCACCCCGGACTCCGCCTCCGACTCGTTTTCTCCCAGTACCTTCCTTTCATCATGAAACTTCGTAATATATAATCCCCCGGATCTCCCGAGGTTCATATATTGTGTTTTCGTCGTGTTTTCGTTTTGATCTGTTTCTGACAGGTAGAGTCCCAGATTTGGAGCTACAATGTCTTCCTCTGGACCAGCCAAGGAAGATTCCTTAGAGGATATCATCAACCCATACATGAGAGAATTGATGATTCATCCCAAGGAGTTATTGCTGGAAGATGGGGAACTCCGTATAAAAGAGGTTCGAGGCCCTAAAGGTGAAGGAAGTCTAGAGGACAAGATGGAAGCACTTGAGCAAGAAGTCTTTAGGTACAAGAAGATGGCGGAGCGCGAAGTGGATATCATCCATAACATTTGTTCTGAACTCATCGTCAAGCACCAAAAGGAGACTGCTGAACTCAAGGATGAAGTCCTCTCACTCTGCCAAACAACCAAAGAACTGCAAGCACAGTTCTATGACGTTCAAAATCAAAACTGTGAGTATGAGGTTAGGTTTAAACGCATAAGTGCTGCTGCAAGTTTCAGGAAGCTGGAAACCACGATGTCCTTTGTTGATGGGAAGTAGTCGGACGAAGATGAGAGGATACCACCACCGAAGAGTAATTCGTCATCAGGTTTGGCATCCCCTTGGTTTGTTCCAAGCCTGGGGGAGCGCCGCGGTATCACATCACTATCTTCTATCTTTTTACCTTACTAGTAGAGTCATATCATGAATAGAGAAGTTTTAATGTAGGATGGTTTGCATTATGGAAGTGTCCCCTCTCTCGTTAGATATGTATCCCTTGGTGTGAGTTGCTGTTATGGAATATTAATGAGAAGTTCTATCATTTACTCTTTTGCATAGCTTATATTAGTTTTCAATTCGTGGTTATATGATTGATCTTGTTGTTAGTATCGGTATCACTTTGGGATCATTGAGTTAATTTAGTTGGTTTTGGCAAACCTGGCTTGGTTAGTAGCACACTATTTTTGAGAGTTGAAAGAAAAGATAAAAGTACTCTAAAGAAATATAGTTTCATCATCTTTCTTTCTTGATTTGCTCATAAGTCTAGTATTCTCTAGTTAAGATCTTTTGTGCTTCCAAGGAAGATTGCATGTTTGTCTTTATCATTGTATGTTTGTTTGTTTCCTTCAACTCTTGTACTTGCTACCCAGCCTTGCTAGCCAAAAACCTGTACTGAGAGGGAATTCTTCTCGTGCATCCACTCCTTTAAACCAAAACCCACGCCATTTGTGTCCACCATACCTACATATTAGCATTATTGCTATTCCAAGTAAATTCTTGTTTTGTCTACCTCCCAAATTAAACTTGTTATGTGAAAATTAGTGATTAAAGCTCTCACGAACTTGATGGCACACTTTAATTTTCTTGAATTTAATAAACTTGAACCATTGGGTCCTTCTTTGTTGCGTATATGCTTGCGCTTTATGAGTTGAAGTTAGCAGAACAATGTATCATGGGGGACGCTTTCAACACTGCCATGGTACTTTGTGCCTAGTTGATATCATGATTCTTTTGCCTATGGATCCCGGCGGTGTGAAATAAAAGGGGAACTTGTAAGATCATGGAGTTTATATGTGTGTTAGAGAAACGCCTGGTCCGCTAGCCTAAGCCATGCCTAATCATGGTGGAAACTTGCAGCATAACTATAGTGGGCATTCTATGAAGCATCCTCAATAAAAACCTATGCAAATAGCAAATAAAAAGATCGCTGAGATGCTCACGGTCTGCTTGCCTTGTCATTTTGATTATGTGATAGCTCCTGTGATGTGAAAGGGGTACCCCGTTGGCGGTTCTCAATGATACACATGTATTTACAATGACAAGAGCTTACTCGTGACTGAAGTTGAGTAGCATGAGGTTCGGTACTCATAAGTAAGGGGCATGAGATTTCAACTTATAACTTGTCAATCATATCCTCTTAGTTGTGTCACTTTAACCTTAATCACCAAAATATGCCTATGATAGGGGCAATGAGAGCTGAAACCTAGTAAGTATCGTAATTTTTGGGAGCTCTTTATGAGACTTGCAATCCCTCCTTCCCTCTGCGAAGGGCCTTTCTTTTACTTTGTAGTTGAGTCAGTAAACATATTCCCTTCTATCTCAGCAAGTATTTTGAGTTGTTGTGTTTCATTCATTCATATGATGATTTATTCAATCATGTTTCTTATGTTCCTTGTTTTGCACATTGCTCTTATCTTGATGTTTAGTACTTTGAAAGCTATCTTTGAAAACCAGTTATTTGTGAACTCCAGCAAATTATCAACTATTCTTCGACCAAGAGCTAAGTTTGCCATTACCAATTATGATTCACTTTATGTATCTTTATTATGTTTCCTTTACTCATTGCAAGTTGAGTTATATAATAATGAGTTGTCTTCTATTATGATCTATGTATTGATGAATGTGATGCTTCTTGTCCATATTCTTTTATCGACTCTTCACTCCATAAACCTAAGGTCATGTTTATTGAGCTCAGTTTTGCTTGGGGACAAGCAAAGTCTAAGCTTGGGGGGAGTTGATACGTCCATTTTGCATCATTATTCTATGCCATAATTCATTGTTATTCATTGATATATTTCGTATTGAGAGGTGATACTTATGTTATTTCATCTGTTTTTGCATGGTTGATGACTTTTGGAGCATGGACCGCTGCAGTCAGGATTCTGATGGAAAAGGTGTTGTTTGGAGGCAAAATTCGCGAAGATCAGAAAATCCTATTTTTCCAGAAGACGAAGGAAGCCAGAAGAGGGGCTGAAGATGGGCCACAGGGGGCCCACACCACCCCCTGGCGCGGGTCAGCCTAGGCTGCGCCACCAGGTGGTGTGGCCGCCCTGGTCCACCCCTGGCACTCCCCTCTGGCATATATATTCCTCCTGAAACCCTAAGACTCGGGGAGCGACCACAAAAAGATTCCGCCGCCTCTACGGGGCGGAAAACACCGAGAGAGAAAGATCTCTCTAGCAGACATATTTCTGCTGGGGGAATTCCTTCCTGGAGAGGGGAGATCATCGCCATCAACACCATCACCAAGCTCGACTTCATCGGGATCATCATCATCATCATCACCATCAGCACCCTCATCACCATCTCCATATTGCTGTAACAATTGGGTTGAATCTTGCATAGTTCATAGGGGAAACTTTCCCGGTGTTGATTACTCTTTGTAGTTGATGCTATTGAGTGAACCATTGAATTATTGTTTATGTTCAGATTGTTATACATCATTATTCCATCTCTGATCATGATCCATATGATGTCTTGTGAGTAGTTCGTTTTGTTCTTGAGGACATGGGAGAAGTCATGTTGTTAGTAGTGGAATTGTGTTGAGAAAGATTCAATAGTTTGATATTTAAGTTGTGGTGTACTTCTTCTAGTGGTGTCATGTGAACGTCGACTACATGACACTTCACCTATATGGGCCTAGGGGAATGCATTGTGTATTTGGCTACTAATCGTAGGGGTTGCCGGAGTGACAGAAACCTGAACCCCTGTTAGGAAACCATTGCACAAGGGACGTAAGGGTCTTAGAGTTTAAAGTTGTGGTTAGGTTTCTACCTTAATTGCTTTCTTGTACTTACGAATGTTTGCAAGGGGTATAATCACAAGTATGCATTAGTCCTAGGAAGGTCGGTACATTAGCACAGGTTCACCCACACAACACTTAGCAAGCTAAAGAAGATTAATCAACTATATGAAGCGAAAGCACTTGACAGTCTTCCCATGTGTCCTCGAGAACGTTTGGTCATCTTAAGTAATACAACCGGCTTGTCCTTTCCTGCATAAAGGATTGTGCCACTTGTTGCATTTATTCTTATTGTCTTTTATTTACTCGTACTTTGTTTACTTGCTTTATCAAAAAACCCTAAAAATCCGTTTGCTAAGTATTTGCAGAGAATTCCTGATCCATACCACTAGCCAGCACCTTCTGCTCCTCGTTGGGTTCAACACTCTTACTTATTGAAAATATTGCGATACACCCCATATACTTGTGGGTCATCAGAGGGCCCTGAAAAGGGAAGAAGAACGGCAATCATTGAATCCATGTTGTGGCTCCACGTTCGTAGGTGGGAAAGGGTTCTACTGCGAAAGCCCTAAATCCACGTAAAATTTGCAATAGATAGTATAGAAGCGTATTTTTTTATTATTGCATAGGGGAAAGTATTATAATGTGGCAATGACAAGCTTATGAAACTTTCATTGAAGCTATTGATGATGATCAATATGTTATAACCACGTCATAACACTTTACTTTTTAAGTGTTACTTATTATGCTAGTATTTTATATATATTCGACGGTAGCATAATAAGATAATCCCTCACAGTATTCCTGTTATTGTATTCCCCTTGTGTGTGCACCACCAAGAAAGTTCTTCGTTATGAGGCCGGCCGTGATGATCGGGGGTCACACATATCTACGTTCGCATACAGTGGGTGCAAGCCATGTTGCACTGCGAATACACATGAGTTAGAACTAGCGAGCCTAGCATGTACAGACATGGCCTCGGAATACAGGAGATCGAAAGGTCGAGCATGAATCACATAGTTGATGTGATCGACATTAGGGAATTTCCACCTTTGATACTGCACTGATGGCCGTGATGATCGGGGGAGGTGCGGGGGATATGGATCATGTGATCACTAAACGGGTAGAGGGATGTTCGTTTAAGTGGGAGTTCTTTTGTTTTAAATTCAAAAACATGATTAAAACTTGAGCTCATTATTATGAACATGGTCTAAACACTTTGCAAATCCATTGTAGATGTCTCGCCCACCCACCTTTAACCTTAGCACTTTCCTCGAGAAGGACAAGCTGAAAATTGATGGAACCAACTTCATCGCATGGTTCCGCAATCTTAGGATCCTCCTAGTCCCCTACAAATTGACTTATGTCATTGAGTCTGAGCTTCCGGCTAAGCCCGCAGATTCCGCCTCCTAGGACGAAAAGGATGTCTGGCAGTCCAAGGCAGACGATTTCTCCGTCATCTAGAGTGGAATGCTCTATGCCATGGAGCCGGAGCTTCAAAAGCATTTTGAGAAGATGAATGCTTTTGAGATCATTGAGGATCTCAAGGCCGTATTTGCTCCATAGGCCCGTGCAGAGAGGTATGATGCTTCCGAGCTCTTCTTCTCTGCTAAAATGGAAGAGCACAGCAGTATTAGTGAGCACGTGGTCAAAATGTCTAGCTACGTTAAGCGCTTGAACGCCCTGGATTGCAAATCCCGGAGGATCTCGCGATTGATAGGGTGCTGCACTCGCTACCCCTAGCTATAAGAGCTTTGTGATGAACTACAACATGCAAGGGGTGACTAAGACCCTTGCTGAGGTGTTCGCCATGCTCAAAACTGCTGAGGTTGAAATCAAAAAGGAACACATGGTGTTTATGGTCAATAAGACCACCAATTTTAAGAAGCCGGGGCAAAAGGGAAAGGGCAAGGGCAAGAAGTCCAAGAGGGATGGCAAGATCGTTGCCAGTACCCCAAAGACTGTCAAACCTGGCCCTAAGCCCGGCACAACATGCTACTACTGCAAAGGGGATGGGCACTGGAAACGCAACTGCCCCAAGTACCTTGAAAACAAGCGAGCCAGCAAGATAGCCGCCAAGGACAAAGGTATATATGATATACATGTTATTGATGTATTCCTTACAGGCGCTAGGAGTAACACCTGGGTATTTGATACCGGATCTGTTGCTCACATTTGTAACTCTCAGCAGGATCTGTAGAGTAGAAGGCGCCTGAGGAAAGACGAGGTGACGATGCGTGTCGACAATGGTTCGAGAGTTGAAGTGATGGACGTCAGCACCCTACATCTCCGTCTACCGTCAGGATTATTGTTGGTTTTGAATAAATTCTACTATGTACCCGCATTGAGTATGAATATTGTGAGTGGGTCTTGCTTGTGGCAAGACCGTTATTCATTTAAATCAGGAACAAATGGTTGTTCAATTTATATGAATGATGTTTTCTATGCTCATGCTCCTATGTGTGATGGTTTATTCTTACTTGATCTTGATTGTAATACACACATCCATAGTGTTGATGCTAAACATTGTAAGCATAGTGATGATAATTCCATGTTTATGTGGCATTGTCGTCTTGGTCACATTGGCATGAAATGCATGAAGAAGCTTCATTCAGAAGGGCTTCTTGGATCATTGGATTTCGAATCCCTTGATACATGTGAGCCGTGCCTCATGGGCAAGATGACTAGGACACCATTCTTCGGGATAGTGGAGAGAGCTGTAGACCTACTAGGAATCATACATATGGATATATGTGGACCAATGAGCGTCTCAACGCGCAATGGTTATCGTTACTTTGTTACCTTTACTGACGACTTAAGCAGATATGGATATATCTACTTAATGAAGCACAAGTATGAAACCTTTGAAAAGTTCAAGGAATTTCAGAAAGAAGCAGAGAATCAACTTAACAATAGAATCAAGCATCTTCGATCGGATCGAGGGGCGAGTATTTGAGTTATGAGTTTAACATGCACTTGAAGGACTGTGGGATTATCCCACAACTTACGCCAGTCGGAACACCATAGCATAATGATGTGACGGAACGTCGTAACCGAACCCTATTAGATAGTGTGCGGTCCATGATGTCTTTAACTGATCTGTCTATGTCTTTTTGGGGATACGCGTTAGAAACCGCCGCTTTTATTTTGAACCGAGCACCATCCAAATCCATGGAGACAACCCCATATGAGATATGGTACGGGTAGAAGCCGAAGTTGTCATTTCTCAAAGTTTGGGGTTGTGAGGCGTACGTTAAGAAACTACATCCTGACAAACTCGAACCCAAATCAAAAAATGTATCTTTGAGGGATATCCAAGGGAAACCATTGGGTACACTTTCTACAATCAAGTTGAAGGCAAGACGCTTGTCGCAAAAACCGGCACCTTTCTCGAGAAAGAGTTTGTTGCAAAAGGAGTGACTCGAAGGAAAATTGAGTTAGATGAAATTGTTGACCCTTCTCTCCAAATTCCAAGTAGCGCAACGGAAGCAGTTCCAAAACCGCTCCCCAACATGGAGGAAGAGCCAATTGATGATGATCAAAACAATGACATCGAGACTCCTGAGGTTCGCATGTCTACAAGAGTTCGTTCCACTCCTGATTGGTACAGTCGGCTTGTAATGTTTGTCATCCTAGATGAACAGGAAGAACCTGCAAACTACAAAGAAGCTATGGATAGTGCTGACTCCGTGAAATGGCCGGAAGCCATGAAGTCCGAAATAGGATCCATGCATGAGAACCAAGTTTGGACCTTGGTGGATCTTCCAGAAGGCCGTAAGGCCGTGGAAAATAAATGGATCTTTAAGAAAAAGATAGATGCGAATGGTAATGTGACCATTCACAAAGCTCGACTTGTCGCAAAGGGTTTTCGACAAATTCAGGGAGTGGACTATGACGAGACTTACTCTCCCGTAGTGATGCTGAAGGCTGTCCGGATTTTAATAGCAATTGCTGCACATTTTGACTATGAAATTTGGCAGATGGATGTCAAGACCGCATTCCTCAATGGTCACATTGATGAAGAGTTGTATATGATGCAACCGGAAGGTTTTGTTGATCCTAAGGATGCTGGAAAGGTATGCAAGCTTCAACGGTCCATTTATGGATTAAAGCAAGCATCTCGGAGCTGGAACCAACGTTTTGATCAAGTGATAAAGAGTTTTGGATTTGTCCAAAATCAACAAGAGTTCTGTGTTTACAAGAAAGTGAGTGGGAGCTCAGTTGTTTTCGTAGTAGTATATGTGGATGACATATTACTCATGGGAAACGATGTGGATCTTATGAAAAGCGTGAAAGCATATTTGAGTAACCAATTTTCGATGAAGGATCTAGGTGAAGCTGCATACATATTAGGAATCAAGATCTATAGAGATAGATCAAGGCACCTAATTGCATTAAGTCAGAGTACTTACATCGAAAAGATTTTGAAGAGGTTCAAAATGGAAAACACCAAAAGGGGTTTTACACCCATGATGAAGAATTGCAAAATGAGTATGACTCAGTGTCCTGTAACGGATGATGATAGAGAAAAGATGTCTTACATCCCCTATGCCTCAACCATAGGATCTATCATGTATGCAATGCTAAGTATACGACCTGATGTGGCATTGGCTCTTAGTTTGAGAAGCCGATACCAAAGTAATCCAGGACCAGATCACTGGACAACTGTAAAGAATATCCTAAAGTATCTGAGAAGAACAAAGGATATGTTCCTAATCAATGTAGGAAGTGATGAAGCTCTAAACATAACAGGTTACGTGGATGTGAGCTGGAACTCAGATCATGATGACTCGAAGTCTCAAACAAGATTTGTGTTCCTAGTGAATGGTGGGGCGGTAAGCTTGAAGAGTAAGAAGCAGCTAATGGTGGCGCAATCTTCAATGGAGTCTAAATACATTGTTGCGGCCGATGCAGCAAACGAAGCTGTTTGGCTAAGGAATTCCATCATCGAACTGGGAGTTTTTCCAAATGCGCAAGACCTCGTGACAATCTATTGTGATAACACGGGAGTTATTGCAAACGCAAGGGAACTAAGAACTCATTCCATAGCCAAACACATCAAGCTTAGATTTCACATCATCCGACAGAACGTTGACGAAGGTGAAGTCAAGATTTGCAAGGTAGATACGGAACTGAATATGGCAGATCCTTTGACCAAATCTCTCTATCAGGAAAAGCACGAACAACATCGAGATTCCATTGGTGTTAGGTTCCTGCCTATTGTAAACTAGTTTTGTTTATACTCTAGTGCAAGTGGGAGCCTAAAGGAGTTATGCCCTAGAGGCAAATAATAAAGTGTATTATTTGATATATCTCCTATATGTTTCATGCTATGCTATAACTGTGTTAATGCGAAACGTTAATACACGTGTGTTATGTAAACAAACCGTGTCTCTAGTTACCTCTAGCGAACTAGTTCATTGGTCATGAGGATGGTCTAGGTTTCAATATCATGGGCATTTATGCCAATTGACAATGAGGTTATGTTATTAGTCGAATAACATGATAGACAAACATCCGACTATTATCTTGAATGAGATCTAGTTACAAAGTTCACCATTGATGATAAAACATAGAGAACCTCGCAACCTGATCCTTTGACTGTGAGGTAATGCAAATCACCATTCTGGAAGAAGATTAGATGGTTATCAAGAATCATCTCGTAATAGGGTGATCAAAAAGATGCCACTCAGGTTTTCGAAAGGGATGCATAGAGGAGTACATATCAAGACCAGGAGTTTGTCTAGTCCATGTAACGGACAGATACATGTGGCCATCTCGGTGACGTTGAATTAATGAAGCTTGCAAGCATGTGACTTGGTCACGGAATGCAATGACATGAGAACGAGTAAACAAGTTCATTGGTAACGAGACCGAACTAAGGTATGGGGATATCGAAGATCAAGTCTCGAATGAATTAGGTATCGTATGACAAAGGGAACGGGAAATAACTATCTCACGGTTCGAGCGATTGTATTCGTGAAATGCACGGGGGTCACATGGCCATCCAGGTCCCTCTGTTGATCATTGATGTGAGAGTAGTCTCAATCATGTCTAGAGTGTTTTTGAACCGAAGGATGTCACGCTTAAGGGTAGGGACGCTTAGGGTAGATGAGGTATCATAGGAGAAGTAGAGAAAGAGAAACGAGAATAGTTCCAAGTAACATCCGATGGAGATCGGAAGGGGTCCGGAAGATGTTCCGGAGTGAAGGAATAATATAATATGTGTATTTGAATATTAATTGGAGAATTAATATTAAATATATGTTTTATTTTATTATTAAAGGCATCATAATGCTAATGGGCCTCGCCCAAAGAGAGGCCCAATAGGGCATGACGCCTAGGGAAAGGGGGCCAGCCGGCCTAGGCTTAGTGGGCCGCCCCAATGGGGCCCACCTAGGGCTGGCGGCTGGCCCTAGGTGGTCAGCGGGTGTGGGGGTTAGTCCCACACCACCTGGCCCTAGGGTGGTACGCCCCCCTCCCACTATATATAGGGGTCTCCCCTCCCCCTTTGGAATCATCCCATTCTCTCTCTCTCATCCATTGAGGACTTCTCCGTAATATTGGGGAGGACCTCGTGGGTGAGTTATCCACCTTCACACCACCGTCGTGTGATCTACGATCCAGCATCTACTTCTTCTGATGCTTGGCTGGATCGGAGTCTAGTTGACGTCTCCTACACTAGACGTGTGACGAACTTCGGAGGCACCACACTTGGGGTGCTGCTCGTCTTCATCGATAATCGCCTTCCTGTGTAAGGCGTGCCTCGGTCTACAAAGGTATGAATACCGTATCCCTTCTCCGTTACTTATGTCTACATAGTATAGATCCTGGTATTAGTGTTCGAGTAGATAGATTTTTTTTGTTTTCTGCTACGGAACCCTACATTTAAGTCCAAAGATGAAGCATTGCAATGAGATAGAGATCAAGGATCATCAAGAGTAAGCTTACTATCAACATTGCAATATTCATCACCACTCACCATATCATTACCTTGTGTCTTGCCACACTTTGGTGAAGTGGAATAAGATGAGAACTCATCACAGCCGGAAGTGGAAGCAATACAAACATCCTTAATAATGTTGGACACATCATATTTATCTTGAAGTTTTGTCCATAACTCATGAGCGCTCCAAAAGGTATGATTGAAGAAGTAACGACATAACTGATGACTGCAAGTGCACAAATCGTTTGTAGCTAGTTTCAAAATAAAGATATCAATCCCACAGGGAGCAGTAGGCGAAAGATTAAAATTCTTTTAACTAAAACTAAACGAAGTACTTAAGGAATAACTTTAAGATGCAAGAAAAATAGAGTTGTTTTGGGGTTTTGGTTGATCAAAGCAATTTAAAGTAAAGTAAAACTTAATGCAGAAAGTAAGAATCACGTGTGTAAAAGAACTTGGAACTACAATAGGGAAAAGGCGTTCTCAGGGAGTGGTGGATACACCGCTAGCAATTTAGACTAAGCAATCAAGATTATTATAACAAATATTCTCATGATATGTATGCATGTGGGAGGAGCTCCATATATGGACACATAGGCAGCAACCACTGCTCACATCATCCTTCATAACCACAACTGACAGATAAACAACATCAATCGTATTATCCCACTGTTAAGGGATTTCTCCCGCAGCATGGACATGGCTTTATGAGTTCTCCTTGATTCCCCAAGTTAGTACATAAAGAATGACAATAGCCTTATAGTCACAATAAGCGCTATCATCCCTCCATCTACCAACAAGTAATCCCCTTCATCAAGTCCCCATAAGAGGTAAATATTAAGGAGGTGCACAACTCCCAACATCAAGATGAAGACAATTAACACATACACATAATGATGTATAAGATAATAATATCTATCTCATCTCAATCATATGCTAGGGTTTCTCCATCTCCCCAATAACTAGAGATCTACTCAGACATGGAGGCAATCAACATCATGGCAATGGTAATGGAAACAATTGTAAATGAATAGTTCTTGTATAAATCCACAATGAGTACTGAAATTACAACAAGATCTAGATGGGGTGAAGATGGGATGGATGGAGATGGTGGTGGTGCAGCGGTTCATGAAGATGGAGATCAATGCCTTGGCCTCCCAGATTTGCGTAGGGCGAAGATGGACCCCTTGGGCAAATTCTCCCTTTAGATGCCTTCTAGAGGTGAGGTTTTCACGATTTCTGGGTGTTTTGTATGTCGTCTCTTCGATCCAGTTGCACGGGGTGAAAATATTTGAGGAGGCGGTGGCGGCGCCAACTATACGACCGGAAAAAATATTCCCGTCATATAGTTGGTCGTTGAACTGTCTGTATGCCTTGATTGCTTCGGGTTTTCTTCTGGTGTTATTGATATTTCCCAAATAAGCATTTTACGTTGTTTTTGACTCCTTTCTCCCCAATACAACTGCTCCAAGAACTGTGTCCATTGTATCCATCATTTGTCCTGATCCTGGTGAAAACAGACATAAAATGTGTGCGTGAGCACCGTAAATACCATGATCCTACATCTACAATGCAAAAATAATAATGTAAAACATGATGCAAATATGCACTCATTGATACATTGCAAATGTATCTATAATTTTTGATGTTCCATGCTTGGTTTTATCCACTTTCTTGTGTTTTGTTCCAACTTTGGAGTACTTTTCATATGATTTCTTGGACTAACCTATTAACAAGAGCCACAGTGCCAGCTGCCTATTTTCTGCTGTTTTTGGTTCCAAGAAAGTCAGAAAATGAATATTCTCGGAATTGGACGGGACAAAAGCCAAAATGCCTATTTTTCCGGAAGGGATCAAGTGCCAGAATACGAGACGAAGAAGGGCCAGGGAGCCACCACACCACCTGGCCGCGCGGCCAGGCCTGGCCCACGCCAGGGGGTGGTGTGGCCGCTCCCGGCACCCCCTCGGCCTCCCCTTCTGGCTATAAGTTGCCCTCGGGACGAAAACCCTAAGTGCCTGATCAAAAATCCACGAAAGAGTCTGTAGCCGCCGTCATATCCATCCCTAGATCGGGAGGGATCTGAAGCTCTTCCCGGCACCCTGCCGGAGAGGGGAATTCACCCTAGAGGCCTTCTTCATCACCATGCAAGCCTCCGGTGTGATGCGTGAGTAGTTCATCCTTGGACTACGGATCCATGTAGTAGCTAGATGGCTGGTTTCTCTTCCTTTGTGCTTTCATGTTTAGATCTTGTGAGCTCCATTCATGATCAAGATCATCTATTTGTAATTCATACATGTTGTGTTTGCGGGGATCCGATGGATATTGAGATGCTATTTCAGATTGATTATTGATTCTATCATGTCTTTGTTATTGGTGATCTTGCATGCTTTCCGTTGTTAGTACCTATCTTGGCCAAGTAGATGCTAGCAACTCCAAGAGTTAGTATTTATGCTCGATAGTGGTTTCATGCCTCTGGTAATCTGGGGAAGTGACAGAAATCTCTAAGGTACTAGATGTGTTGTTGCTACTAGGGAGAAAACAACAATCCTTTGTTCATAGAACAATCGTATTGTTTACTTTACACGCAGTTCATAAAGCAATAATTTGTTGCTTGCAACTTAATACTGGAGGGGGTTCAGATGATAACCTGAAGGTGGATTATTAGTCATAGATGCAGTTGGATGGCGGTCTATGTATTATGTTGTAATGCCCAATCAAGTCTCAGAGGAGTCAAGATGATTAGTATATGCATGTAGTGCTTTCTCGGTGTTTGTCAATTGCCCCACCGTAATTTGTTCACCCAGCATGTTATCTATCTAAGGAGAGCCACCTCTAGTGAACTATGGATCCCGGTCCTTTTACTTTACATACAATCTACAATCTTTTACTGCTTTGTGTTTACTTTCTGCAAACTTTTACTTCTTTCCATTCGATACGTTTAATCCTTTGTTTTCTGCAAAACACGGCGAGATTGACAACCTCATCGCAAGTTGGGGACAAAGTTCTGTGGTTGTGTTGTGCAGGTCTCCACGTTGCTACTAGCACCGGTAGTGTGCCCTGCCAAAGCTCAGCTAGTAACACCTTTGGGGTTATTCCTTGCTCCTACTGGTTCGATTAAACCTTGGTCTCATAACTGAGGGAAAACTTGCTGCTGTGCTCATCATACCTTCCTCTTGGGGTTCCCAACGAGCTCTACATTAATCACGAGCCAACAAAGATTTTTCTGGCGCCGTTGCCGGGGAGTCAAGGACATCTTCACAAGGGGAGTGCCTCATAACCAATCTCTTTACTTTGTTGTTTTTGTTTTGCTTAGTTTTCTTTTTCCTTTGTTTGCTTGTTTTGTTCTTCAAAAACACAAAAAAATAGTTTTGCAAGTTTGCTTTCTTATTTGAAAAACACAATTTTTTTAGTTCCTATCTTAAGTTGCCTTTATGACTAGCTCTGCTCCAATCACTATTTCATTATGGATAGCTCAGTTTCCTATTTGGGAACAGTTTTATGACTGCTAAGGTAATTGATGAACCACCGCCTGCTAGAACCTCCATGGAAGAAGAAATTACTGAACCTAAAAGCTCATTAGATGAAAAATAGGAGGAGAGTGATGGACAAAAGGAGGAAGAATGGATCTACCCATGCCTACCTTCTAACGAGAGTAACTCTTTATCCCTTACATTATTTGATTGTCCCCCATGCTTATCAAAGGAGGGTGAATGTTATGTTCCCGAGGATTTTTTTGAAAATATTTATAATAAAGCTCTAGTGCTTGTAGATCATGAAAAGCATGCCTTTTGTGATAGTTATATCGTTGAGTTTATTCATGAGGGTACTGAAAATTATTATGAGATAGAAAAATATGGTTGTAGAAGTTTTTATGGTAATGAAACACCTCTTTATGTGCTGAAAGTTTTGAAGTTACTTTTGTTTTATCTTCCTATGCCTATCACTTTGTTCTTTGTGCATTTATTTGCATACAATATTCCTATGCATAGGAAGTGGGTTAGACTTAAATGTGTTTTGAATTTGCTTCTTGATGCTCTCTTTTACTTCAATTCATATTTCCTATGAGACCATCTTCTCAATTTTTTATGCCTAACTTAAAGGCGTTAAAGAAAAGTACTTGTTGGGAGATAACCCAAGAGTTTTAGTTGAGTCTTGGAAGTTATTACCTCTGTAATAACCTCTCCTTATCCTTTTTATTTGATTTTTGTGCCAAGAGTAACCTAATGATTTGGAAAGTTTCTGTCCCGAAACAAATTTCTGTGCTTCACCGTAAATATTCCTGAGAGAGCTCTATACGTTGGTGTGAGCTGTAATTTTTTATGCTTCTGCCCCAGGTTGTTATTTAACTTTCGTTAGATAAACACTTTTTGATTTGAGCAACAGAAGGTCTTCGAAAAAATTCGTCTTTACCTGCTGGTCTGTTTTGACAGATTTCTGCCATTTTCTGCATTTGCTTCTTGTTAGTTCCTTCTTGAGTTCTTTTGGGGAATTGAGCTTTTTGAGGGAAGTGCTACAGTAGCTAGTGTTCTAATGGAAGTTTATTTGGTGTTAGAACTGAACCTTGAGACTTATTTATCTTAAGTGCACTAATGTTGCTAATGAGATTGTGTGAAGTTTTGTATGAAGGAAAATTTTCAGGTGTATGGAAAGAATGAGTAATGAGATGAAGGATGGAGTAAAGCTCAAGCTTGGGGATGACACGCGTGTCACCCCAAGAAATATCCAAGAAGTACAAGCGTCAAAGCTTGGGGATGCCCAAGGCATCCCCTTCTTCATCAATAAAAATCCCAGGTTTCTTCCAAACACTTCTTTTTTATTGTTTCATGCACAATTGTGTTTTTCTTGGAGCGTCTTCTTTTTTGTTTTTTTTTGTTTTTAGTTTGCTTGGTTTTCTTAGTGTTCTCAATAAATTAGTTGGACCCCCTCTTTCATACTTTGGTTTCCAAATAGTTTGGTTTGGTTTGGAAAAGAGTAGGAAAGTTCATGCTTATGTGGTAAAAAGAGCTCGTTTTTGACTGTGGCATATGTTTTGTCATGCCATGCTTGATATTGTTTTTGATTTATGCTTAGTATTCTTTGTTGTAGCATGACTTGTTATAAACAATTGAGATTGCTTAATGTGCCTTGGATGAATCATGCGTTGTTTTAGCATATTAAAGTATAGTATAGTGGTATTCTCCTTTGATGCTTTATTTGGGTTGACTTGGCACATGCTCACACCATGTTATGACTATCTCAAGTCACAGTAGCCTTTATGATCCTTTAGTTTTCAAGTTGTAGTATCACTTTATGCTTTGATCAATGATGTTTTGTCGCTCTGCATGATTATGGCCATTATTGCTCTCTTAGTTTGTCGCTCCCAGTCTTTTGCTAGCCTCCACCACTAAGTATGAGTTCCACTCATGCATCCAACTCCCTAAACCAAGTTATTCCAAAGATTCCACCATACCTACCTACTAGCTTATGCTATTCCAAGTATATTCATGCTTTTTTGTACCTTTCACTTGTTATGATAAAACTAGTGATTAAAGCTCTCACGAACTTGATGGCACACTTTACTTTTTGCCTCTAATAAACTTGAACCATTGGGTCCTTCTTTGTTGTGTATATGCTTGCGCTTTATAAGTTGAAATTAGCAGAACCATGTTTCATGGGGAACGCTTTCAACATTGCACTTGTACTTTGTGCCCCGTTGATATCATGTTCTTTTGCTTACGGATCCCGGCGGTGTGAAATAAATGTGGAACTTGTAAGATCATGGAGTTTCTATGTGTGTTAGAGAAACTCCTGGGCCGCTAGCCTAAGCCATGCCTAATCATGGTGGAAACTTGCAGCATCACCATAATGAGCACTCTATGAAGCATCCTCAATAAAAACCTATGCAAATAGCAAATAAAAAGATCGCTGAGATGCTCCCGTATCATGTGCAAGGGGTACCCCGTTGGCGGTTCTTAATGATACACATATACTTACAATGACAAGAGCTTACTCGTGACTAAAGTTTAGTAGCATGAGGATCGGTCTTCGTAAGTAAGGGGCATGAGATTTCGGTTTATAACTTGTCAAGCATATCCTCTTAGTTGTGTCACTTTAACCTAATCATTTTCAAGATGCTTATGATAGGGGCAGTGAGAGCTGAAAGCTATAAGTACCATAATTTTTGAAGCTCTTTATGAGACTTGAATCCCTACTTCCTTTTACAAAAGGCCTTTCTTCCACCATTATATTGAGTCTCCACCTTCTATCTTTATGCACCTACTTTGAGAGCATAGTGGCCATTCTTAGTTCTATGTGCATTGTCCCAAGACTAGTTGATTGATGCAGAACTTGTTATTGCTTGTTTGAAACTATTGTATCTAGTCACTCTTATGAACTATGAAGGTGTCCTATGCATTTATATTTGCTACTCTATTGAGGGACAAGTTGAATACTATTATGCTATGTTTTCTTTATGTGAAACAAACAAACGTCTTGCAAAGCATTGCTATTCATGAATCTTTTATTTCTACCTTTTCATGTTGCATCATAGTTTCTTTGCTTATTGCTAGAGCTTTGTCTTTCATGTTATGATTGAAGTACTATGATCCCAGCTTTGAGTTTTGCAAATACTTAGATCAAGTATTTGATGGTGCATGTCACCCCAAAAATTATTTCTTTTTATCACTTACCTACTCGAGGACGAGAAGGAGTTAAGCTTGGGGATGTTGATACATTGGAAATGTATCTATAATTTTTGATGTTCCATGCTTGGTTTTATCCACTTTCTTGTGTTTTGTTCCAACTTTGGAGTACTTTTCATATGATTTCTTGGACTAACCTATTAACAAGAGCCACAGTGCCAGCTGCCTGTTTTCTTCTGTTTTTGGTTCCAGGAAAGTCAAAAAATGAATATTCTCGGAATTAGACGGGACAAAAGCGAAAGTGCCTATTTTTCCGGAAGGGATCAAGTACCAGAATACGAGACGGAGAAGGGCCAGGGAGCCACCACACCACCTGGCCGCGCGGCCAGGCCTGGCCCGCGCCAGGGGGTGGTGTGGCCGCTCCCGGCACCCCCTCGGCCTCCCCTTCCGACTATAAGTTGCCCTCGGGACGAAAACCCTAAGTACCCGATCAAAAATCCACGAAAGAGTCTGTAGCCATCGTCATATCCATCCCTAGATCGGGAGGGATCTGAAGCTCTTCCCGGCACCCTGCCAGAGAGGGGAATTCACCCTGGAGGCCTTCTTCATCACCATGCAAGCCTCCGGTGTGATGCGTGAGTAGTTCATCCTTGGACTACGGATCCATTTAGTAGCTAGATGGCTGGTTTCTCTTCGTTTGTCTTTCATGTTTAGATCTTGTGAGCTCCGTTCATGATCAAGATCATCTATTTGTAATTCATACATGTTGTGTTTGCGGGGATCCGAGGGATATTGATATGCTATTTCAGATTGATTATTGATTTTATCATGTCTTTGTTATTTGTGATCTTGCATACTTTCTGTTGTTAGTAGCTATCTTGGCCAAGTAGATGCTAGCAACTCCAAGAGTTAGTATTTATGCTCGATAGTGGGTTCATGCCTCTGGTAATCTGGGGAAGTGACAGAAATCTCTAAGGTACTAGATGTGTTGTTGCTACTAGGGAGAAAACAACAATCCTTTGTTCATAGAACAATCGTATTGTTTACTTTACACGCACTTCGTAAAGCAATAATTGGTTGCTTGCAACTTAATACTGGAGGGGGTTTGGATGATAACCTGAAGGTGGATTATTAGTCATAGATGCAGTTGGATGGCGGTCTATGTATTATGTTGTAATTCCCAATCAAGTCTCAGAGGAGTCAAGATGATTAGTATATGCATGTATTGCTTTCTCGGTGTTTGTCAATTGCCCCGCTGTAATTTGTTCACCCAGCATGTGATCTACCTAAGGAGAGCCACCTCTAGTGAACTATGGATCCCGGTCCTTTTACTTTACATACAATCTACAATCTTTTACTGCTTTGTGTTTACTTTCTGCAAACTTTTACTTCTTTCCATTCGATACGTTTAATCCTTTGTTTTCTGCAAAACACGGTGAGATTGACAACCTCATCGCAAGTTGGGGACAAAGTTATGTGGTTGTGTTGTGCAGGTCTCCACGTTGCTACTAGCGCCGGTAGTGTGCCCTGCCAAAGCTCAGCTAGTAACACCTTTGGAGTGTTTCCTTGCTCCTACTGGTTCGATTAAACCTTGGTCTCATAACTGAGGGAAAACTTGCTGCTGTGCTCATCATACCTTCCTCTTGGGGTTCCCAACGAGCTCTACATTAATCACGAGCCAGCACTCATCAACTTCCCAAGCTTAGACTCTTGCTCGTCCCGAGCAAGTTTACCTTAATAGATGTGATCCTCATATTCATGAAGCTGAGTCGATAAAATAAATGAGGCAGTTGCAGCATGTGTTTATCATATATGATAGATAGGAACAAGTTCATGAATAGTACCTTACTCGAACCATCCGAATAATATTAGAAGGCTTCCACACCTTAGTGATTAATGGTTCACAAAAGATAAATCTCGACATGATGTAAAAGTATTTGGTTCGACCGAATGAGTTAGCAAGGTAGTCCGAAGTGTTTTAGGATTAACATATTCACTTGGGATTCAAAATCTCAAAGTGTCTCTTTGTCATACTACAATATAGTGGTGTATGCCTATTTGCTCTTTGCACATTCGCTCTTTTTCTTCTTTCTTTTCTTCTCTTTTGTGTATATGCTCACACTTTTGTTTAAGTGTTGTCGAAAGGAGCTAGCCATACATTCCACTTCATGTAGGAATTCAAAGTTTAACGATCTCAATTACCAAATTCCAATTGTATATGAAGCAACCTTTGTAGCTTGAATGTTCTACCTCGTCTTGTTCTCACTCTAATTTGATAGCACTTTTTCCTTTGTTCAAGGTTTCTTTTCAACTTAACTGATTAGATAATTTTTACTTTTGTAAATCAAACCATGAACTTACAACATATCAATTAAATTATCTTTATATGTTCCATTAATACTAGTGGTGTGGAAGACTCCTACTATTATCATCAAGTGCAAGTAAAATTATACTCAAGCCATTCATATATCCAATAAGACAAGCAAAAAATCAATAATGCTCCATATATGATAATAAACTCGGAATTTCACAATCGGGTCAACTATTCCTTAAGGGAATTTAAATGATGCAAACTTTATTTCTAAACTCGAACTAATGCAAAACTAAAATAGTAATATAAAACTTATAAGATAGATTATAAGGTCTTAAAGATCTCCCCAAACTTGGAATCAAGCCAGGCGGGATCAAATAACTCCTTGTTGGTACCTATTCCTCCTCCTGGGTAGGAAGAGTATTGCCTTCTTCCTCTGTGTTGCAAACCTTATCCATGCTTGCGAGGCGAATGCTGAGCTCGGCCATGTTGTATTGAAGCTTCAAAATTTTCTTCTGGAGGAATTTCTTCTCATCTATCAACTCAAAAACATTTTTAATCAAGAAACCAACTTTGCCATCGGTGTCATTAACCTTTTCTCAAGGCCTTTGCTCATCATCCAGTAGGAGTCAATCCCTTCTCCAATTGTTTCGACACATGCCTTCGAAGCTTTTTCCAACTCATAGATCTTATCATGAATCTCATCTTGCCGCACCTTCTTAGGTTTAAGAGGCGATAGACCGATAGGAGGTTTATAATAGGATCCTATGTTGTGACGATAGGGATTAGGGAGATACTCATCCTTGCTCTTTCCCCACTCGGCTTGCCTCATCATCTCCATCCTTTGCGGGGAGAGGCTTGATCTCCGGGCTAGACGATGATCATGATCCTTTGTGTTCTACGCCTTCGATCCTCTTCACAGGCTTCTCTTCTTTCTTCCTCCAAATCTTGTTGACATGGAAGGGTAGCATGGCTTCGCTGCACGGATGTTGTTAGAGGGGCTTGATAGGGATGTCAAGGATTTTTCGAGGCTGGAGGCTGTAGCTCTACGAAACTTAATGAAAAAGGTTAGATGCGACCAACTTTAAAAGGGGAGGTCAAAAACCCTAGCCGCCGTCCGTAACGAGGAACTATATGGGGGCAGCCCGTATAGGTCCCGCTGTATAGTTATGAACCGACTATAGATTTTATTCAACGGTAGAATCAACTATACGGCCGGAACTATACAAGCGAGAATTTCTATTCATGTCGTATATTTGGTTGTTAAACCTTCTCTGTACTCCAAATATTTTTTTGGAGATCGGTCGATATCTATATGACCACAGCTATACGGGTGAATTTTTTATTCCCGTCGTATAGTTGGTCGTTAAACTATCAGTACCTTTCATGGACGGAAGGGGTGATGCCGAAACAACTATACGACCGCAATTATACAACCGGAACTTTTATTGCCACCGTATAGCTGGTCGTTAAACCCTCTGGATCCACCAAAAATTTCCTTCTTCACCGAGGATTCTTTATTAATCTGAAACTTAACGAAATATCAAGTTTTGACAAAAAATGATAGCTTAAATTTTCGACCAATTTTGGCATTATCAATCTTCCTTTTTCTTCACTAGAGCATCAAATGTTCCTTATTTAACACAACGCTCAATTAAAATTTTAATTAAAAATTTAAAAACTTACTCAAACCTTTACTTCGCATGGGTTGCCTCCCATGAAGCGCTCTTTTATGGCCAATAGCTTGACCGTAGTGTTGCTCATTCCGTCTCGAGTCCATTCTTATTGCAGTTGCCATTTCTTGTATATCTTTGCTTAATCACTTCTTCTAGGGTGATCACTTGTATGGTGACTGCACTTATATCTTATTTTACTCGATAATGCTTCAAGCGATGTCCATTTACCACCCATGAAAGAGAGGGTGTTTTTCCCTAGAGCTTTACTGCTCCCGACGAGAATAAGCTTCTTTAACTATATATGTGCCTTCCCACTTTGATCTGAGCTTCCCTGGAAACAACTTAAGACGAGAATTATAGAGCTACAGTTTGTCTCCTCTTTTAAAGGTCTTATTCTCTATTTTCTATCATGCCATCTTTTTACTTTTTCTTTAAACAATCTAGCACTCTCATAGGCCTCACTTCTAAACTCATCTAAAGCATGAATATCTAATAAACGTTTTTCTCCTGCTACTTTAAGATCATAGTTTAGGTTCTTGATTGCCCAAAAAGCTTTGTGTTCCAATTCTAAAGGTAAATGGCATGCCTTACCGTATACCATCTTATAAGGTGTCATACCCATTGGATTTTTTAAACGTAGTACGGTATGCCTATAGAGTGTCATTTAACTTGTATGACCAATCTTTTCTTGATTTGTCCACCGTCTTCTCGAGTATGGTCTTTAATTCTCTATTAGAGAGTTCCACTTGACTGCTCATTTGAGGATGATATGGTGAAGCAACACGGTGAGTTACTCCGTATTTGTTGAGGATTTTCCTAAAAGTTCCTTTCATAAAATGAGAACCACCATCAGTGATTAAGAATCTAGGAACTCCAAACCTGGGGAATATAACATCCTTGATCATCTTCACTAAGGCGGTTGCATCTGCATGGCTTGTTGGAATAGCTTCAACCCATCTAGTAACATAATCAACAGCAACAAGAATATGAGTATAACCATTTGATTCTATAAAAGGTCCCATGTAATCCATTCCCCATACATCAAAGGGTTCGATTATAAGACTATAATTCATTGCCATTTCTTGTCTCCTACCTATATTACCTCTTCTTTGGTAAGCATCGCAGTGTTCCACATACCTGTGTGTGTCCTTGAGCAAGGTGGGCCAATAGAATCCGGATTTAAGTACTTTTGCTACAGTTTGCTTACCTGCATGATGTCCTCCATACAGGCTGTCATGACAAGCTTGCAAAATTGCATTCATTTCATGATTAGGAACACACTTCCAAATCAATTCCATCAGGTCCATGCCGATATAGATACAGATCATCCCAAAAGTAATATTTAAGATCATTAAAGAATTTCATCCTTTGATTTCTTGTCATACCAGGAGGTATAAATTTTGCTGCGAGATAGTTAGCATAATCCGCATACCAAGGATCAGCAATTTCAACATTTGCTAAATATTCTCCCAGAAATGACTCATTTATAGGTACGGGTTAATAATTATTCTCTCCTTCCTAGAGAGATGATCTGCTACTAGATTATCCTTTTACCCCATATCTACTAGCTGCAAATCATATTCTTGTAGTAATAAAACCCACCTAATCACTAGGCTTTGCATCCTTTTTCACAAGGAGGTGACGCAAAGCTTGGTGATTCGTATGAACTATTTCCTTAGAATTAATGATGTAATATCTAAATTTGTTGCAAGCAAAATATATAGCTAGGAACTCTTTTTATGTAGTAGCGTAATTTTTCCGAATCTTGTTAAGAGGTCTACTAACA
Organism: Avena eriantha; assembly: GCA_910589775.1. NCBI lineage: Eukaryota > Viridiplantae > Streptophyta > Magnoliopsida > Poales > Poaceae > Avena > Avena eriantha. The sequence goes on from OU342745.1 coordinate 519,375,835, forward strand.
TAATAAATACCATTTAAGTTCTTTCCGTCTCGCTATCCTAACACAACCCCTAAAGCATAGTCGCTAGCATCACACATGATTTCGAAAGGTTCATCCCATTTTGGAGATTGCATGATAGGTGCTGAAACTAATTTGTTTTTAAGGTTATCAAAAGCTGCAATGCAGTTATGATCTAAGTAGAATGGAGTTTATTTCGCAAGAAGGTTGGTGAGATGCATAGCTATTTTAACAAAATCTTATATAAAACGCTTATAAAAACCTGCATGTCCCGGGGATATTTTTTAAAGTTTTTTATGTCCTGAGGAATTGGAAGATTTTCTATAGCATTTATATTAGTTTTGTCTATTTCTATTCCCTTCTCTGAAACCTTATGGCCAAAAACTTTACCTTCTCTTTCCATGAAACGACATTGTTCCCAATTCAAAACCAAATTTGATTATCTGCATCTCTGCAAGACTTTGGTTAGATTGTAGAGGCAATTATCAAAGGTTGTTCCACAAACAACAAAATCATATGTGTTAGAACTTCCATAGTCTTCTCAACAAAATCTTCAAATATTTTTAATCTATAAGCCAAACGGAATTAATCTATAAGCACATGTGCCATAAGGGCAAGTGAAATTTGTTTTGTCTTGATCTTCCGGTTGTATGGCAATTTGAGAATATCTAGAATAACCATCAAGAAAACAGAAATAAGAATTATTACTAAGTCTTTCTAAAATTTTATCCATGAATGGTATAGGTTTATGATTTTTCTTTGTCTCACGGTTTAACTTCCTAAAATCAATGCACATACGATATCCAACAATAGGACTTGCAGGAACTAGCTCACCATCCTCATTCATAGCAGCATCAAGACCCCCTTGTCTTGGTATGCAATGAGCTAGGCTAACCCACTTACCATCAGAAATAGGATATATTATACCAGCATCTAATAAGCGTATAACCTATTTTCTTACTACTTCCTTCATTTTCAGATTAAGCCTTCTTTGTGTATCCACTACAGGTTCAGCATCATCAAGCATGGTAATCTTATGTGTTACAATAGATGGCTATATTCCTTTAATAACACTTAGAGTATATCCAAAGGCTTCATGATACTTAACCAAGACCGAAATGAGTTTATTTGTTTCATTTTCTGATAGATTTTTTCTAACAATAACAGGACATTTATTTTCATTATCTAAAAATTCATACCTCATATCGTCTGGGAGTCGTTTCAATTCAATTGGTGGAGGTTCTTCATCTCCTTTTCTTACCAGCTCTTCATAGTCATGTGGATTTCGTGCTTCCGGAACTGAATCAAGGTAATCATCCATGTCTTCTCTGTCCTCATCATCCGGTGCTTCCTCCCAATTAATTAGGCTCATCTCTAATTCATCTTGTGGAGTACCGAAATGAATTGTTGTCAGCTCGGCAATCATGTTCTCTTCCTTGATATCTTCCACTTCATATGGCCTCTTCTTTAGTTTGGCAAAGTGGAATGTCATTTCCTCTTCTCCAAACATTAGTGAAATATTCTCCATCTTATTATCAACTCGAGCTTTGGTTATGGAAACAAAAGGCCTGCCTAAAATAATAGGACAACAAGAATCTCGAGGCATGTCAACAATATGAAAATCAAGGGGGTACATGAGTAATCCAATAAAGACATATATATCTATGATAACCCCTTCTGGTTTTATATTAGTTTTATTAGACAATTTAATAGTAGTGTCTACCGGTTCCACATCTGGATTATTTAAATTATAGCAAAGTTCCTCATAAAGTGATGAAGGCATAATATTTATAGTGGAAATCGGATCACAAATTCCGTATAAGAAAGTTTCTCCATAATATATAGGAGTCATGGGTTTAGAAGTTTCGTTACCTCATACTTTACCTTCGATGAATTATGAGGTATCAACGTCTAGCATAACCACTTCATTATCCACTATTTGTGATTCCATAAGATCCTTCAATATAACGTTATTTATATTGGTAGCTCAGGGGTTCCTTTCTGGTTTCTTTAATCTTCTCTTTATTTGTTCTTCCTCCTTTTGCCTTTTATTGATATTCTCTTGAATAGGTGATGAGGAGAACTCTTCCACTAGTGCTCATGTACGCTTCTTTTCTTCGAGGGGTTTATGGGGTTCCCATTCTGTAGGTACATGTAAATGCCCTGCATAATTCTCAATAATTTTCTTTACTGAGTAAGAATCAATACCGAGGGTTTTAATCATTCCACAAGTCCTTTCATCTACAAGGAAATCATTAACCCAAGCATATTCAGGAAAATTATTTGTAATGTTCTCTTCATTTTTAAGATTTTCTGTTGCCTCCCTCATTTTTATTATTAATTTCCAAACTTCATCATAGGTATAAGATAGAAAACTACCATCAGAAGCAATGTCTAGATTCATTCTATTTTCATTATTAAGCCCTCCATGAAAAGTGTGAGTGCTTAACCAATCAGGCAAACGATGATGGGGGAATTATCTAGATAACTCTTGTACCTTAGATATCCTTCATACAAACCCTCATCAGGATTATTTTTGAAACTGATAATAATACCTCTCATCCTGTGAGCTTTTCTTTCTAAGTAATATTTTGATAGGAAATTGGTTGTCAATTCCGTCCAGGTCCTTGGTGCTTCTGCACAAAAAGACCTATACCAATCGCAAACATTATTAGAGAGAGTTTGTCTAAACAACTAGGTTTTAACCATATCACGATTACAGTCGTTGAATATAAAGGAACTAAGAACATCCTCAAAGAATTGTAAGTGTCCATATGGACTCTCTTCATTGGTTCCTACAGATTTCTTAGAGTGCAGTAGTTCAAATAATAAAGGATGGATCTCAATTCCATCCGAATTTATGCTTTTATTGACAGTTATAAAAGCGTCCATGGGCGAACCCATTTTCCTTACTGCCTCAAGCTAGATTAAATGTTGAGTGTTGTCCATTATTGCAGTCCCTGCAACTTAAATTAAAAATTAGCACAATGAAAGTAAATAACTAAAAGTAAAGTGACTTATAACGTTAAGCTCCCTGGCAACGGTGCCAGAAAATAGCTTGATGACTACAAATGCACAGATCGTTTGTAGCTAGTTTCGAAATAAAGATTGAAGGAAATATGCCCTAAGAGGCAATAATAAAGTTGTTATTATGTATTCCTTGTATATGATAGATGTTTATTTTGCATGCTATAATTGTATTGATAGGAAACGTCAATACATGTGTGTTTAATAAACAAAAAGGGTTCCTAGTTATGCCTCTCTTATAGACTAGCTCATTGATTAACAAGATGATCAAGGTTTCCTGATCATGGACATTGGATGTTGTTAATAACGAGGTCACAACATTTGTGAAATGATGTGATGAACATTCATCCAAAGTATAGAATTACGATCAAAGTCATTATGTTTTTACATTGCTATAACATCATACGAAGTAATCTTAGTCCTTAGACTATGAGATCATGTTAATTGCTAACACCGGAAGAGTATCTTGATAACATCAAATGTCACATCGTAATAGGGTGACTATAAAGGTGGGTTCAGTGCTACAAAGGTGTTATGTTGAGGCTCATGGATCAAGAGTGGAATTTGTCAATCCCAATGACGGATAGATATACACTGGGCCCTCTAGGTGATATCACATTAAGATAGCTTGCAAGCAAGTGGTGTGATCACTAGAATGTTTATATCACGGGAACGAGAAAAGAGTGCATGTCGGTAACGAGATCAAACTAGGTATTTGAATACCGATGATTGAATCTCGGACATGTATTATATCATGAGACAAAGGGATTAAGTTACTAGCATTAAAGGTTCTCACGATCACAGAAGTCATCGTTGAATGTGCATGAGTCAGTATGGATCTCTAGGTCCCGCTTCTGATTATTGATCTGAGAGGAGTCTCAATCATGTCTACATTATTTGCGAATCGTAGAGTGACACACTTAAGGGTTGTAGGACACCATTTTGGAGCACATATGTTTTAGACGAAAGGATTGCAAATCGCAGGAATTGTTTCGATAGAAACCGGAATTGTTTCAGGTGGAATTGCAGAAAGTGGTTCTACATGTGATATTGAAATGTTGCAAGGGGTTTTATGTGAATGTTTGTTAATTAAAGTAATTAACAAAATTCTGAATAAAATAAATAAAAGAGTTTTATCAATTGAGAGTTGCATTAAATTTGGTGGAAACTTAATGCATGTGAGTGGAATTTTGGGTGGAGCTTGAATTGATGTGAGTGGAGCTTCCACCACATGAATGAGGAAGAGGTGGGGGCACCCCCCTTGGCCGCTGGCCATGGGAGGGGAGGAGCCCCCCCTCTCCTATTAAAATCCCCCCTCTCCTCCCTCACAAAGCACACCTCCTCGTGAAGGATCTCTCTCCCCCTCTAGATATTCCCCCATGGTCTCGGATTAGCGAGATACATGTTCCCGGTGGCCTTACGTCCGGAAGGAGTTGTTGCTTCCGCTGATTCGCTGGAGCGAGAAGGTGGAGGTTTTCCAGTGGCTTGAACGTGTGTGCGAGGACGGATGCGCTGCTGATTTGCGGCGCTAGGACTTCCACACGATCTTGAGATCGGCAAGCGTACGACTACATCATCCACGAGTTCCAGCTCGTTAACAAAACTCTGTTGTCTTCGAGGGTAAGTTCTCCATGGATGTATATCCACCTGTTGCTCTGTATCTAGTAGATATACCTTGGCGTATAGTTCCCATCGTAGGAATTTTTTGTTTTGTATGCTGTGAACCCAACAAAGATATCGATCAGATAGGGAGCAGTAGGCGAAAGACTAAAATGCTTTTAACTAAAACTGAATGAAGTACTTAAGGAATAGTTTTAAGATGCAAGAAAACTAGAGTTTTTTTGGCTTTTGGTGTATCGAAGCAATTTAAAGTAAAGTAAAACTTAATGCAGAAAGTAAGAATCGCATGTGTAAAAGAACTTGGAACTACAATAGGGAAAAAGACGTTCTCAGGGAGTGGTGGATACACCGCTAGCAATTTAGACTAAGCAATCAAGATTATTATAACAAATATTCTCATGATATGTATGCATGTGGGAGGAGCTCCATATATGGACACATAGGCAACAACCACTGCTCACATCATCCTTCATAACCACAACTGACAGATAAACAACATCAATCGTATTATCCCACTGTTAAGGGATTTCTCCCGCAGCATGGACATGGCTTTATGAGTTCTCCTTGATTCCCCAAGTTAGTACATAAAGAATGACAATAGCCTTATAGTCACAATAAGCGCTATCATCCCTCCATCTACCAACAAGTAATCCCCTTCATCAAGTCCCCATAAGAGGTAAATATTAAGGAGGTGCACAACTCCCAACATCAAGATGAAGACAATTAACACATACACATAATGATGTATAACATAATTATATCTATCTCATCTCAATCATATGCTAGGGTTTCTCCATCTCCCCAAGAACTAAAGATCTACTCAGACATGGAGGCAATCAACATCATGGCAATGGTAATGGAAACAATTGTAAATGAATAGTTCTTGTATAAATCCACAACGAGTACGGAGATTACAACAAGATCTAGATGGGGTGAAGATGGGATGGATGGAGATGGTGGTGGTGCAGTGGTTGATGAAGATGGAGATCAATGCCTTGGCCTCCCAGATCTACGTAGGGCGAAGATGGATCCCTTGGGAAAATTCTCCCTCAAGATGACTTCCGGAGGTGATGTTTTGGTGATTTCTGGGTGTTCTATATGTCGTCTCCCTGATCCAGTTGCACGGGGTGAAACTATTTGAGGAGCCGGTGGCGGCGCCAACTATATGACCGTAAAAAGTATTCCAGTCGTATAGTTGGTCGTTGAACCATTTGTATGCCTTGATTGCTTCAGGTTTTCTTCTGGTGTGATTGATATTTCCCAAATAACCGTTTTATGTTGTTGTTGACTCCTTTTCTCCCCAATACAACTTCTCCAAGAATTGTGTCCATTGTATCCATCATATGTCCTGATACTGGTGAAAACAGACATAAAATGTGCGCGCGAGCAACGTAAAATACCAAGATCCTACATCTACAATGCAAAATAATAATGTAAAACATGATGAAAATATACACTCATCAATAGCTCAAAGCATTAACAAGCACATTAGAATCTTGAGCATCGAGATATAAGTTTTTCTCATCCTCATAAGATAGGTTCCAGAAATCCATTGGAGGAGAAAAACCTATATCTACAATCATGTCCAAATTTGGGTCCATGGCCCGAAAATGAATAAGCATACAAGACTTACAAACATCATAATTTGTGCCATTGAATATGAAAATGTCATCGTGCACTAATCCCCTATCTGACATATTTACTCTCAAGGCGGTGAAGCCTAAAATGAGAGATCGGGCTCTAATACCAATTGAAAGTATAAGGATGTCGCGTAGAGGTAGGGGGTGAATAGGCGGTTTAAAACTTTTACGAGAGGGGCTCAACGAAGGCGGAATTAAACTAGTGTTTACCTTGTCAAACACAAAACCTAGAATAACTAGGGTTTATCAATGTGCACCAACAACTTATGCTAAGCAAGGCAAGCAACTATGTGATAGCAAGATATAGACTTCAAGCACAAAGGCTATCACAAAGTAAGTTGCGTAAGTAAGAGGTCGGGTATAGAGATAACCGAGGCACGCAAAGACGACGATGTTTTACCGAGTTCCTGCCAACAATGGAGTACGTATCGTTTGGAGAGGGGCTGGTTTCAAACCACCAACACCACAAAAGGCCTCTCTTGTTATCCGGTGAATCTCACCCCAACGGGATCGATCCACACTTCCACTATCGGTGCACTTGTTGGTGGCAATCCAGAACCTCTCACAAGATTAGGGCACTTCTCCACAACTCAATTGGAGGCTCCCAACAAACAAGCTTGGGGAAATATCCACAACTTAATTGGAGGCCCAAGAAATCCACAAACCTGCAATACAAGTAAACCGTTTAGGGTTCCAAGAACCCAAGAGTAAAAAGCCTTTCACCCAATCGAATACTTACCGAGAACTCAAACTGATGCACCAAATGTAATGGCAACAACATAAGAAGTACTCAAGTAATTCTCTCCCAAATTCCACCAAAGCTACAAAAGCTTATGGGGGAATAAGAGAGAAGAACAATGGAGGATATCCACAAAAGACTCCAAGATCTAGATCCCAAGATGTTCCCCTCACTTAGAGGACAGATTGATTTGGTGGGGTTGTAGATCTAGATCTCCTCTTTCAAATCTCTCAAGAATAGGTAAGAATCTTAGGAGGGATTGAGGGATAGCAAGCTCAAGAAGGTCAACAGTGGAGGGGAAAACTTGCATGAAATATTGGGGGAACCATTGGGGAAGAAGGGCCCCTTAAATAGGTCCCTAAAAATCCAACCATTAGGCCTAGGAATCGCCCGGTCCGGAGTCTCTGGAATGGGACCTAAGTCTCCGGTGTACCTAGGACAAACGAGGAAAAACTGGGGGACATTCAGTACGTGGTCCGGAGATATGCCAGAGATTTAGTATGGAATCTCCGGGCTTACAAAAACTGGCTGAAAGACCAATACGAAAACAACCATAACTTTTGCATCCGGACTTCGATTTTGATGATCTTGGGCTCATTTTAAAGAGGACAATAAGCTCTACAAGATCATACAGAAAAACATCATAGTCCAGTAAGGGAGGATATAACCAAATGACGAAAGTTTGACCTCTCTCAAAAAGACGTAATAGAGAATGCATATGAAATCCGTTATCGATGAACTAGAGCTTGTTATGAATATTAGCACAAGCTATAAATCCTCACATGAGTAAGAACCAAAAAATGGAAGGTTTTACCTATCTCTAAAAGACAAACCGGTAAAACCTCCAATATTGAAAACATAATAGAGAATGCATATGAAATCCGTTTTCAATGAACTAGAGCTCGTTATGAATATTACCACAAGCTCTAGAACCTCACATGGATAAGATCCAAATAACAATAAAGAAAGATGATGCTAATAATGCAAAGGTTTGAGCTCTCTCCAAAGGATATGATCAAGTTACTCACAAGAGCCCCTCTTGATAGTACGGCTATCTATCCTATAAACCGGCCTCTCCAACTAACACCACGAGACTGGTAAGAAGGAAACCCTATCAAGAACATACTTTTGTCTTGCGCATATTCCACTTGAGCTTGCTGACGACGATCTTGTCTATCTCAAGATGGAACACCTTTCTTGATTGCGCTAGCTTGGTGAAGACTTGCAAACTGTTCCCTCATATTCCACTATGGTAGAGTTTCTCTTTTGGGCATATCTTCACATATCCATGAACACCATAGGATGGCAAGCTTCAATCAAATGATATCTTCAAGATGGATCATCTTGAACTTGTACTTCATTTCTTATTTATTCATCATGTTGGTGTCTTGAAGGTACACAAGAGATATCACACCATCTTATTCTTCAATACACACTTGCCATAGGCTCAACTCTCACATGACCAATCTTTGGATCACTCCTTGAACACCTTGGTCATCACTTGATCTTCTTCACTTTCTTCTTCTCCCAACCTTGAAGCAAACATATGGTTCAAGAATTGCCTATGGACAAATCCTACAAGTAAAACTTAATGCAAACATAAGTCCATAAAGATTGTCATTAATTACCAAAACTACACATGGGGGCACACATGCAATTTCAACGGCTCCTGGGATCTGATCCCTGCCGAGGTTGTGAAAGTAGACCTCCTGGCTAGAATCCTTGCAACACAACAACATGTCGCTGAGGTGTTGACTTTATGTGCACAGTCCTTCTCCGAGACCGTACCGCCGCAAAGGCAACTAAGAGAGAGGGGATATTTTTCTAAGCAAAAGTGCCTTAGAGAATATTTGTTGGTGTTTTCTAATCCCACCCATGGGCAGCCCTTTATATAGACGGAGGGAGGTGTACCCTATCCTTTGGGTGTCTCATGTGAGACTAAAGATTAAAGGAAATGGGGGAAAAGAGAGGCATAGCTGGCTAGGCCACAAGTGCCCATCCTAACAGTAGCAACAATAGCCAGGCTGTCATCCAGGTGGGCTGGCGTGCCCAATGTGGCATAGCTCGCAAGCAGCAGTAGGCGCCAGCGGTGAGGTGTCTCGGGTGGGCCGGTGTGCCCTCCCATGGCCCAATTGGGTGGTGGCCAACACCAACGCTCGAGTAGCCCAGGTGGGCCCAAACCCACGAGCGCCCCAGTAGGAGGCCAACTCTCCGTGACGCTCTAGGGCAGCGGCAAGCCAGCGGTCGGGTGGGCCTTTGCACGGCCCACCGCGCGCCCACAGCCGGGATGGGATGGGAGGCCGCGGTCTGTTAGCGGCGGTTGGCTGTCTATCGCCCCATGCAACGCCTTCTGCCGCTCGCTCGCCCTATGTGGGTCGTTTGGCCCACAAGCAGAGGTTGTGTTGTTTTGCCGTCCTTTTTCCTGCGATTTCCACTCAGGTCAATTCCCTCCAGGGTTTTGGCATAATGAGATAGTTTCTTTATAAATTTCAACTTAAATATTTATTTAGTATATATTAATTAACATATAACAAATGCATATTGTAAATTTCCATTTATCCGAAACTCCTTTTGGTCTTTTCCTTTCCTTCTTTCTCCGAACAACTTCGGATCTCTCTGGAACGATTATGATTTTTCTCTCTTTTGTGATTCCATATTACAGAAGATCTCTATGCATGGTAGTGCCCTTAAGCGTATTTTCCTATATGGTTCGAGAATATCATAGACATGATCTCGATTACTAATCAACAGCGGGACCGAGATGCCCATATTGACCCCTATGCACTCCACGAATCACCAGCGTGTTGAACCTTAAACGATATGTCCAATTCCCTTTGTTACGCGATACAATACTTGTCTGAGATATGATCATTGGTATCATGATACCTTGTTCAATCTCGTTTCCAACAAATATAGTTTTACTCGTTCACGTTAAATTCCATCCCCATGACCTAGTCATGCGCTGTGTAGCTTATAGATGTAATTCATCGAGTGGGCCCAGTGTATCTTACCTTCACACGGGAGAACATATTCCGATCTTGATGCATAGGCCTCAACCTGCTCCTTCGGACTACCCAACATGCACCTTTATGATCACCTAGTCACGGACATGACGGTTGATGCAGTCAAAGAATCTTCTGGTAATAGTGATTAATATGATCTCACGGTCTAAGGATTAGGACACAACTTTTCTGACAATTGCAACGTGAACTAAGTGACATGATCGTATTGCAACAATCACCGGTGAGAAATGTCCATCACATTATTCCAAATGATATGACTTCATTGTCAGTTGGCTCTAATAGCACCATCATCAGGAAACCTTGATCATTAACTTCCTAATGAACTAGTGGAATAGAGGCTACTAGGGACCCGTGTTTGTTTATATACCACACCTGTATCAATATTTTCGCTTGATTCAATTGTAGGATGATATAAAACTATTATAAATTAATGAGATATGACAATAAAGTCTTTTATTATTTGCATTTAGGGCATATCTCCTTCAGTCGATGCATACTACAGGAGGTGCACTCGGTACGGGTGCACGGTACGTTCACACGCCCCCGTACTATTGATTGTTAAGTGTGCAATATATTTTCTTAATTCTTAATGTTTTGCTCTAGAGTACGGTACGTGCACGCGGTATGGGCGGCTCCGATCGTACAATAGGTCGCTAAAACATCTATCTCGTGGAAACAAAAATCTTAGAATTCATCCTTTGGTCTCGAGATGTGGTATGGCCACATGGTACGACCAACTCCGGTCATACTGCTGGTCGTTAAAGCCTGTGAAAACATCAAAACTCAAAGATTTTCAATACAAATTCATACGCCTTTGTACATCTATTTAGCCAGAAGAATGACATAAAAATACATCACTAAAACTCAGTACCTTCTTTGGCCAAGTCTTAGGAAAAATTAAAGAGTGGGGGTTACCTTGATTTCTTCTCCTCTTTTCAAAGGATCTTCTTGAACACTCCTTTATGAAAAACAAAAACTAAACTAACATAAGTAAAAAACTTTATTTCACATGGGTTGCCTCCCATGAAGCGCTTCTAGTTAAGGTCAATTAGCTTGACCCAGACGGTGATCATTTGGGTTTTGGAAGTGAAACACCCACTCCAAAATAGTTGGCTTTCAAAGTAATGACACCATCATCATTAGGCTTGGCCTTTTCTTCCTACAAAAGTGGACTACAAAAGGTTCTCTAGATGGTAGTCCTATTATCACATTCCCTTCATGTAAATTAATTAGAGCTTTAATAGTTATTAGGAATAGCCTACCTAAAATTATAGGTGCTATGGAATCTTTAGACATGTCCACTATAACAAGATCAATAAGAGCAATACATCCTTTGATTTCAACTACTATATTTTCTTTGATCCCAATAGCTTGTTTATAAGTTGAATTGGCAAGATGGAGTCTCATTTCAATAGTTTCCAATGGCCCTAGATTTAGTTTATCAAATAATTTTTTAGGAATTGTTGAAACACCTGCACCAAGCTCACAAAGTGCAGCTAATTCATTAACTCCTATTTTAATTTTAATAGTGGCTCACATATATAATCAAGCTTAGCCAAAAGTTTATCGGCTAGTATTTTATACTCCATCTCTAACTCACGTACCTTTGATACTACTTCTTTTATAAATTGTTGGTACATGACATCGTTACCTTGTTCAATACCGGGATTTTTCACGGTGATCATCTTCAGAAGATCTTCCACGGTATAGTCCGGTGATGGCGATTGCTATAATCTACATCTTTAGGCTTCTCATATTTTTCTTCTACCCTCATCATCTTAATGCCTTCCACCAGGGTTGGCTCGAGCTTTCCCGCAAATCTTGTAAGTATGCGAGTTTGACTCTCAGCTATCTTGCCCAATTGTGCTTCCACAGTCTTGGTTCTTTTCTGTAGAGCCTGCACATCATTTATAATAGAAACAACCTGGTTAGATAATTTACTAATAATATTGTCATGATTCTCCATTATTTTAATAAGCACATTGTGTTGGGGATATACTTTCCGGGTATCCTCACAGTTCCTCACTGACCAGGGTGGCCCACTTCGGGTTAGAGATTTGCTTCACGGGCGACCCAGTCAAGGAGAAAGACAGAGTCCAATCCGGCTACGGGAAGGCCTAGAAGACTTACCGACTTAGGCCCATAATGTTACTTGTAGTTCAATATGTACTCTGTAACCAACTCTTAGTCGTAGCCGGATAGATCTTTCCTGTAAACCCTAGGACAGATATCTATATAAGCCGTCCTAGGGAGAGCCTTTAGGGCAACACCTCAATAGTCTACAACCTTAGCTCGCACAGGCGAAACCATTGTAACCCATATTCCGGCTCTGCCGTATTACTAGATTGCTAGCAGGAGTAGGATCCGTCCAAAGCCGGCGGATTCGAACCTGGGTAAACTTGTGTGCTCACCGTCCCGGAACACCGAACGTCTCACACCCCTCTCTTCTGCACGCCTCGAGGACCCCCTCATGTCGTACTTGTCATCAATCCGACGACAGTTGGCGCCCACCGTGGGGCAAGTGAGCTTCGGATCTGTGTTCCGAGCGGAATCTACAAGAATCGGAATCGGCGAGACTATCGTCGTCGGTCGCATCCTCTACGCCAGCGACGTGCCTCTCATCGTTCTCGACGAGACTTGGATTCCGGCAAGGGAGGCTATGACTGCCTACACAATCATGTCTTTTGGCGAGATCGATGTTTACATCGGTTTCACTGAACCTGCCCAACCCACCCCAGCGGTGATGATAGAGGCAGAAGAATTTTCTGGGTCCCCTTTGTCCGCGGAGGCGGCAGAGTTCCGGATCTCAGAAAACCCTAATCCCACCCAGCCCGCACCAATTGCGGAGATAGTGGAGAAATCCGAGCCTGAAGAAGACCTAGCGGCCCAAGTCGAATCTGGAGTGGATATCTCTGGATAAGCCGGATCCCAGATCGACCCACCCATGGAAGTCGAAATTCAGGAGGAACATATCAATGACACTGATTCCGGCTCGAATGACGCCGGGACAGACAGGCCTTTTCTGAGGTACACATTAAGACGTATGATACTGCAAGGCGAAAGCGCGGATGCAATCCTCGAGACCATCAAAAGTTTCGACATGGCTAATCGCGAAGGCCGCAGGTACCTCAGGAAGCACGCGTCGCACTTTGTCGGATACATGGGATCCGGATCTGGCTCTGCCGATGCTAGAGAAAACACCGACTCTGTGCTGGAGGCAATTGGAACAAATGTCGATGTTCCCGCATCCTCGGATGAATCTATGACGTCAGCAGATTTCCGAAAGTTCTCCACAGAATATGAAGAGGAGTACAGCTCCAAAGCTGCAGAAGAAGGAGAAGCCATGGATGAAGGATCCGGGGAACACTCTCCCAAAGCGCAGGATGACATGGACGTCGGAGATAATCCCGAAGTCTAGATGTCCGAAAGTACCGATCAGAGCTTGACTCCGAGAAACGGACCCAAAGCCGTCTTTGCTACCGGCGCTGCCAAGAAGGCAAAGAAGAGGAACAAGAAGAACAAAACCCCGGCAAAAGACCCTCTGATAGAGGAGGTGATTGCCAAGGAATACGAGGAAGACTCGGATGGAGCACTTATCCCAGAAGAGCCGAAAAAAGAAGCATCGGTGGATGGACACGTGATCACCGAAGGTGCGCGTAAACTCATCGATGCTGCATTAACCACACCTATCCCTACAGCCGCAGAACTTACTGCGGATGAGCTGGATGAAAGGGCGCAAGCCCTAGAAGCGTGTCGTCAACAACTCCTCGATGAAGCCAAAAACATCGAGGTGGAGAAGAAACGCATGTCAACTAAGGACTACATGTCTCGGTTGCACCAGAAGACACGGAAGCGTCACACCAATGATGACCAATTCCCACGTGTCCGTGCAGTCCTTTTTGGAGATGAGATGGGGAAGCCACGGAAAGACAAGCAATTGAGATTGGGTTTACCCAACCCCAGTACAGAATACCGTGGCGGCCCCGAGAAATTCTATTGGCTAATCCAGGACCGGAGGAGATCCGTTTGGGTATCAATCTACTCAACAAGGTACTGGAGCAACAAAAGGTCGCATGTCCGAAAGTCAAAAACTGGTCTCGGATTCTGACCAATGTCGCACAGATCCGGCATGGGCTGGCGTAAGATCCCATTACGTTCGGGCGCAGTATCATAACCCCGAACGACGGGAAGACAATTATTCAAGAACTGGATCGTCGGGACATCAACACAGAACTGCGCGTAACTAGAGCAATGTCGCTCCAGATGCCGAGAAAGATGCCATTGCTGCACTGAATCCGAAGAACCCTCCCCGACGAGAGTCTAATGATCGAAGGGGAGAAGATAAAGAGAAACTTTGGGAGGAGGATCGCCAGAAAATGCCACCGCCTAGACATGCAAGCCGTCCGGCTGAGCCTCACCGTGGTGGGAACGACGGACGAAGGAACGATGGAAACCATGCTCGTACAAGCCGACAGTGTTGGGGATATACTTTCCGAGTATCCTCACAGTTCCTCACTGACCAGGGTGGCCCACTTCGGGTTAGAGCTTTGCTTCACGGGCGGCCCAGTCAGGGAGAGAAGACGGAGTCCAATCCGGCTACGGGAAGGCCCAGAAGACTTACCGAATTAGGCCCATAATGTTACTTGTAGTTCAAGATGTACTCTGTAACCAACTCTTGGTCGTAGCCGGATTGATCTCTCCTGTAAACCCTAGGTCGGATATCTATATAAGCCGTCCTAGGGAAAGCCTTTAGGGCACTACCCAATACTTTAGACCCTCAACTCATACAGGCGATACCCTTGTAACCCATATTCCGGCTCTGCCGTATTACTGGATTGCTAGCAGGAGTAGGATTCGTCCAAAGCCGGTGGATTCGAACCTGGGTAAACTTGTGTGCTCACCATCCTGGAATACCGTACGTCTCACACCCCTCTTTTCCGCACGCCTCGAGGACCCCCTCATGGCGTACTTGTCCTCAATCTGACGACAGTTGGCGCCCACCGTGGGGCAAGTGATCTACGGATCTGCGCTCCGAGCGGAATCTGCGAAAATCGGAATCAGCGAGACTATCACCGTCGGTCGCATCCTCTATGCCAGCGTCGTCCCTCTCATCGTTCTCGATGAGACTTGGATTCCGGCTAAGGAGCCCGTGACTGCCTACACAACCATGTCTTTTGGTGAGATCGATGTTTACATCGGTTTCACTAAACCTGCCCAACCCACCCCATCGGTGATGATAGAGGCAGAAGAATTTTCTGGGTCCCCTTGGTCCGCGGAGGCGACAGAGTTCCGGATCTCAGAAAACCCTAATCCCACCCAGCCCGCACCAATTGTGGAGATAGTGGAGAAATCCGAGCCTGAAGAAGACCTAGCGGTCCAAGTCGAATCTGGAGTGGATCTCCCTGGAGAAGCCGGATCCCAGATTGACCCACCCGCGGAAGTCGAAATCCAGGAGGAGCATATCAACGACACTGATTCCGGCTCTGACGACGCCGGGACAGACATGCCTTTCCTGAGGTACACACTAAGACGTATGATATTGCAAGGCGAAAGCACAGATGCAATCCTCGAAACCATCAAAAGTTTTGACATGGCTGAACGCGAAAGCCGCAGGTACATCAGGAAGCACACGTCGCACTTCGTCGGATACGTAGGATCCGGATCCGGCTCTGCCGATGCTGGAGAAAACACCGACTCTGTGCTGGAGGCAATTGGAACAAACGCCGACGTTCCTGCATCCTCGGATGAGTCTATGACGTCGGCAGATTTCTGAAAGTTCTCCGCGGAATATGAAGAGGAGTACAACTCCAAAGCTGCAGAAGAGGGAGAAGACATGGATGAAGGATCCGGGGAACACTCTCCCAAAGCGCAGGATGACATGGACGTCGGAGATAATCCCGAAGTCCAGATGTCTGAAAGTACCGATCAAAGCTTGACTCTGGGAAATGGACCCACAACCGTCTTTGCTACTGGCGCTGCCAAGAAGGCAAAGAAGAAGAACAAGACCCCGGCAAAAGACCCTCTCACAAAGGAGGTGATCGCCGAGGAATACGAGGAAGACTCGGATGGAGCACTCATCCCAGAAGAGCTGAAAAAAGAAGCATCGGTGGATGGACACGTGATCACTGAAGGTGCGCGTAAACTCATCGATGCCGCATTAACCACACCTATCCCTACAGTTGCAGAGCTTACTGGAGATGAGCTGGATGAAAGGGCCCAAGCCCTAGAAGCGCATCGTCAACAACTCCTCGATGAAGCCAAAAACATCGAGGTGGAGAAGAAATGCATGTCAACTAAGGACTACATGTCTCGGTTGCATCAAAAGAGACAGAAGCGTCACACCAATGATGACCAATTCCCACGTGTCTGTGCTGTCCTTTTTGGGGATGAGATGGGGAAGCCACGGAAAGATAGCAACGGAGACTGGGTATACCCAACCCTAGTACAGAATACCGTGGCAGCCCGAGAAATTTGATCGGCTAATCCAGGACCAGAGGAAATCCGTTTGGGTATTAAGCTACTCAACAAGGGACTAGAGCAGCAAAAGGTCGCCTTGTCCGGAAGTCAAAAAATGGTCTCGGATTCTGACCAATGTCGCATAGATCCGGCATGGGCTGACGTAAGATCCCATTACGTTCGGGCGCAGTATCATCACCCCGAACGCAAGGAAGACAATTATTCAAGAATCGGATCATCAGGACAGCATCACAGAACTACTCATAACTAGAGCAATGTCGCTCCAGTGGCCGAGAAAGACGCCATCGCTACATTGAATCCGAGGAATCCTCCTCGACGAGAGTTTAACGATCGAAGGGGAGAAGATAAAGAGAAACGTCGGGAGGAGGATCGTCAGAGAATGCCACCTCCTAGACATGAAAACCGTCCGACTGAGCCTCACCATGGTGGGAACGACGGACGAAGGAACGACAGAAACCATGCTGGGACAAGCCGGCAGGGGGCGCGTCGTAGTCAAGAACCTCCCCAGGACCGGAATAATGATGCTCCGGACGGAGGCCGACAATCAGCCAGAAACAATTCAGCTACCCCACCCCCTCCACCAGGCAGTTATCACAACGGCCCCCAAGGAGGGCAAGGACGACATGGCGGAGGAGGTGGTGGTAGAAGCCGAAGTCCGGCTCCAAGGCACCGCAGCCACAACCGACATTCGGGACGATCTCTATCCCCGAACGACGCAAGGCACAGGATCAACTCCAATATAGAGGCGCGGCGCTATGAAAACGAAGATTTCTACGTGGGCCCAAAGTGTTTTGGACCACGCGTCAGAGCTACAAAATTTCTGGAAGGATTTGCTATCTCAAGGCACATCCAAGCCTACGACAGCATTGCTCGGCTAGATACTTCGCTACAGGATTTTTTCCAAGCTTGCTGCATCGCCAAAGGCGGAAACAGTCTGGTCGTAACCCGATATCTCCCACTTATGTTGCGAAAGACGGCGCGATCATGGCTCAATAACTTCTGGAGAACACCATCCACAACTGGTATGACATGCAAAGTGCGTTCTTTCAGAATTTCGAAGGCACATATCGGAGGCCCTATACGGTTGGAAACCTACAGCTTGCACCTAGAAAGCCGGAGAAACTTGCCGAGATTACCTCGAAGGATGGATCAACACCAAGAACTCATGTGAAGGAGTAAACGATCAAACCGCGATTGAAGCTTTCATCGCAGGACTCCCAATTGGTCTACTACGTCACCGCTTGAAGTGTGATAAGGTCACTGATCTGGGAGAGATGATAGAAACAGCGAGCAAGTATGCAGATGCTGACGACGACACAGAGGGATTACTCAACGTCCTGGCTGTGCCTCAGTCGGCAAAACAATCAAAGCAACAAGCTCAGAAGCGCAAAAATACCTCGGAAGAAAAACCCAACGTGGAGACAACGGTGGTCACTACTGTTTCCGGGTCTGGAGGACGAGGAGGACGTGGCGGAGGCCGCGGGCGTGGCCGTGGGACATCAAGGGTCCAAGGTAGAGGAGAGCAACAACCAGGCAAAACCTACACTTGGGCCGACATTGCCAATAACCCATGTGTGCATCACCTAGACGCAAATGGGGGCTCGTCCCACACCAACGCTGAGTGTCGTTTTAATGACGACATCAAGAGAGATGATACCGCGGTCTACAAAGCTAAGCGGAAGAAGGGAAAGAAAAATCCCGAAAAGGACAAGGAGACCAAGGAAGATTCCGACATGGAGGAAGCCGATGCTTCAAATCCCAAGTCGGAAGGGAAGAAAACTTTTCCCACCAAGAAGGACACTTACGTCACCTTCCTCGGATCTCAACCAGCAAAGGTCAAGAAAGCAGTTCTCCATGAGCTCAATGCAACAGTTTCGGCTGTGCCTCAGTATCTATACTGGTCGGAAGTGGCAATCACATTTGACCGCGTTGATCATCCGCCTAAGCTACACAGGCGAGGAAAATACGCCTTAATCGTTAACCCACTTATTGAAGGTTATGGTTTCTCCCAGACCCTCATGGACGGTGGTAGCAGTATCAATATTCTCTATGTCGAAACGCTACGCTGGATGAAGATCTCAGAAACACAGCTGAACCATAGCTCTGTGATCTTTCACGGAGTTGTCCTAGGAAGACAAGCTAATTCCCTGGGAGAGATTACTTTGGATGTTACCTTTGGAACACCAAAGAATTATCGGACGGAGGCACTTTCCTTCGAAGTGGTCCCATTCAAGAGCGCATACCACGCTATATTCGGATGTCCGGCTTATTGGGCTTTTATGGCTCGTCCGTGTTACATTTACAATATGATGAAAATTCTAGGTCCCAACAGCGTGATCACCATTAGGGGAGACCCGAAGAAAGCACGAGAGTGCGAGGATGGAAATGCCACCTTTGCCGAAGCCGTGCTGCACGCCCAGGAGTACCAGGAGATCAAGAAGAGCATAGATCCGTCCGAGATGCCCGCAACGAAGAAGGAGGTGACAAAGCCAAATCCGGAGTTCAAGGCATCAGAAGAGACGAAGACGACACCGTTGAAGGATGATGACCCCTCCAACGTGACCCAGATAGGCGTAGGCCTAAGTAGCGCATAGGAAAGCGCGCTCGTCAAGTTCCTCCAAGCAAATCAAGATATGTTCACATGGCAGCCATCTGACATGACCGAAGTACCTAGGGAACTTGCCGAGCACTCTCTAAATGTAAACCCAAATGCTAAACCCGTCAAACAGTCCTTACGACGGTTTGGCAATGAAAAGCGTAAGGCAATAGCTAAGGAACTAGCACGGCTCGAGTTAGCCGGATTCATAGAAGAGGTCATCCACACTGAGTGGTCGGCCAATCTTGTAATGGTCCCTAAAAAGGACACCACTGATTTAAGGATGTGTGTTGATTATACTGCCTTGAACAAGGCTTGTCCAAAATATCCGTTCGCTCTGCCTAGAATTGATCAAGTCATCGATTCTATGGCAGGCTCGGAACTCCTCTGTTTTCTCGACGCATATTCTGGTTATCACCAAATCCGAATGAAGGAATCTGAAAAAGTCAAAACTTCATTCATAACCCCCTTCGGAACCTTCTGTTTTGTTATGATGCCCTTTGGGCTAAAGAAGGCTGGAGCTACATACCAGCGCACGATGCAGCGTTGCCTCCTTGACCAACTCGGACATAATGTACATGCATACGTGGATGATATCGCGGTGATGTCTAAAAAGAAGGAAACACTGATTTCCGACTTGGAGGAGACGTTCGCCAATCTACGAAAATACCACATCATGCTTAACCCGAAGAAATGCTTCTTTGGAATACCAGCCGGAAAATTGTTAGGTTTCATCATGTGTCAAAGAGGCATAGAGGTGAACCGAGACAAAATTAAGGCTATACTTAACATTTCCAGGCCAACTCGCCTGAAGGACGTACAAAGAATAACTAGTTGCATTGCTGCGGTCAGTCGATTTGTAAGCCGGCTTGGTGAAAGAGCCGCACCATTATATAAACTCCTGAAAAAGACCAAGGATTTTGTCTAGACGGACGAAGCTGAAGCTGCACTACAAGATCTGAAAAGAGTACTCTCATCTGCTCCTATCCTTGCAGCGCTGGAACCTCAGGAACCGATGTTGCTTTACATTGCTGCGACAAATAAGGTTGCCGGTATCGTCATGGTGGTGGAGAGACCAGAGGAAAATCAGGAACACCTGGTGCAGCATCCGACGTACTTTGTCAGCGAGGTCTTGACAAAGTCCAAACAGCGGTATCCGCATTATCAAAAGTTGGCTTACCGTGTTTTTCTAGCATCTCGTAAGATACGACATTATTTTCAGGAGCATCCAATTACCATGGTAAGCAAAGCTCCCATGAGAGATATAATCAACAATAGTGACGCCACAGGACGCGTCGCCAAATGGGGAATAGAGCTTTCAGCTTTCGATATTGAGTATAAACCCCAAACAACAATCAAATCCTAGATCCTTGCTGACTTTGTCGCTGATTGGACAGAGACGAACAAGAACATGATCCTCCCTGAGTCGGAATATTGGACCCTCTTTTTCGATGGGTCTAAGGCTCGAGGGGGCTCGGGGGCTGGCGTGGTGCTCAAATCACCCTAAGGAGATAAACTTTTATACGTGTTGCAGATCCACTTCACAGCAACAAACAACATTGCCAAGTATGAAGCACTGCTACATGGAATCCGGATTGCTAAGGATATTGGCATCCGACGTTTGATGTGTTACGGAGATTCGGATCTTGTTGCTCAGCAAGTCTCGGATATTTGTAATGCAAATAAACACATGGCAGCATATAAAGCTGTCGTGGATGATCTATCTAAATCGTTCGAAGGGTTTGAAGTTCAACACATCCCTCGAGCAGAAAATGAGGAAGCAGATGCACTATCTCGGATAGGCTCTGCGTGGAAAGAGGTCCCGGATGGCGCTTTTTTAGAGCACCTCAAAGTCCCCTCGATAAAGGGAGTAGATGAGGAATATCCGACCAAATCCGACTCACCTTTGATAGCAGTTCTGGCTGTAATTCCCAGCTGGACTCAACCCTACCTCGATTATTTGGTAGATGGAAAATTACCCGAAGATGAGGTGCTGAGCCGGCAGATTATCCGACGAGCAAAAGCCTATACTATTGTTAAAGGTGAGCTCCATAAACGGAGTGTTTCTGGGGGTTTTCAGCGTTGTGTATCTCCGGAAGAAGGAGTGGAAATCTTAAGGGAAATCCACGAAGGCGAGTGTGGTCACCATGCTGCAGCCAAATCTTTAGTGGCAAAAGCTTTTAGAGACGGATTTTTCTGGCTTACAGTTTAGGCAGATGCCGAACGATTAGTCAAGACATGCAAAGGCTGCCAAAAGTACGCCAAGCAAGCTCATGTTCCGGCTGATCAGCTACGAACAATACCTATAACATGGCCCTTTGCAGTCTGGGGGCTTGATATGGTAGGACCATTTAAACGAGCTCCAAGTGGATTTACTCACCTCTTAGTGATGGTGGATAAATTCACCAAATGGATTGAGGCTAAACCTGTCACTAGTTGTGATGGAGCAACAGCAAAAAGATTTGTCGAGGATGTTATAATCTGGTATGGTTATCCGCATAGCATTATCACGGACAACGGGAGTAACTTCTCTATGGGAGAATTGGCTGACTTCTGCGACGAGCAAAATATCCGGTTAGACATTGCGTCAGTCGCACATCCACAGGCTAACGGACAAGTCGAAAGAGCTAATGGTTTAATATTACAAGGCCTGAAACCAAGACTCGAAGCACCACTACGACGTGCTGCGGGGGCTTAGGCAGAAGAATTACCCTCTGTAATTTGGAGTTTACAAACAACTCCGAATAGGTCAACATGATACAAACCTTTCTTCTTGGTCTATGGCGCAGAAGCAGTTCTTCCTAGTGATTTAATTCATACTTCTCCTAGAGTGGCCGCGTATATCGAAGAGGATGCCGAGATTTCTCGAGAAAATGATCTCGACTTAGTCGAAGAAGTTCGCATCGTTGCTGAAATGAGATCTACAGCCTATCAGTAGAAGTTACGCAAGTATCATAGCCAGAGAGTCCGAAATAGATCTTTCAATAAAGGTGATTTGGTTCTCCGGCTTGTGCAACAAAGAAAGCACAAACTTTCCCCGGTATGGGAAGGGCCCTTTTTAGTTAGTCGAGTATTGCACAATGGATCGTACTACTTAACTGACATGAGGCCAGTCAAAGAAAGACCTGCTACTAAGAAGAGAAAGAGAGCTGGAGGCAGTACAAATCTGGATGAGTTAGACAGACTATGGAATATTGCTCAGCTACGTCCCTTTTATTCTTAGTTTATCCTTCTTTGTAATCATATATATATGTACATGTTCTTTGAGAAACAAAAGTTTTGGTTGCCTCAAGTTTTTCTAAGAAGTTTTTACCATCTTATTTCCAAATGATCATGTTATAGTCGAAAATCCGAGAATACTTGAAAGTACTTATGCTCATGTTCGTTCTGGTCTAGATTTCCGATTCTAAAACTGCTACCTTCGGGTATAACTCTAAAATTTCTAATCTTTACTTTGGTTATTTGTCTGATTGCTGGATGCGGGTATTTTCCGAGTAGTGAATTGTTGGTACTGGAATCCGGCTTTGTTTTCGAGTTTAAACTGGTTTAGCAAGTGAGCTCCGTTGCTCGGCAAAGTTTCCGGTTGAAGGTTTAGCTGGCTCACGAAAGGGACGAGGCGGAAAGCCAGATAAACGAAAAGTAGAGACGAAAAATTCAAGTGCTTATGAAAAATATTTTAGACACACAAAAAAAGCCAAAAGTGCTGAATAGATCACAAGCTTAGCACTAGCAAAATCAATAGTACTTAATATTTATAAACGCGTCATGTTCTTTCCAGAATAATACATAATTTTCTGGTCTATGACGCAGGAGGAGATGAAGGAGCTGCCGGCTCGCTGGTTACTCCGCCTTGATATCGTTCCGAGATGTTCGGATCTGAGGTGGTCCATTCATCGTCAGAAACTTGTTCGGTTTCTTCTGGAGGAGGAGGCGGAGTAGCTACGCGGGTGAAGAAGGGGATCTCGTAGCTGGTCAGAGCAGCCACGTGACACCCGTATCCGGCGCAGGAGTGCATGATAGCTTGAAGGTCCTGCTCCTGGCCGTCTTCGTCTACTTTGTAGTACCCTCTGGTCACTTCCCATATCTCCATGTTTCCATGGTGGCTCATGACCATGGTGAGAGCGTTCTGCACAGCAGTCTGCGTGTAGGACATATTCCAGTCCCGAACAAGCTGCGGCATCTCCTTGGCCTTGTCCCGCACCTGAAAATCCGACATGCTTGGCATATCCGGAATCCTGAGAGACTCGCCAATGTCCTCAAGGGACTGGCGGAAGTCATGAAGAAGATCACCGACTTGGGTAAGCCGGTGGGTGCGGGGCTCGAAGGAGGAAGAGTCCGTCAAGTTCAGAGGACCTATACACAAAACAAGTCAAGAAAAAATCCGACATTGATAAAAGTCGAAGAAAAGATAAGTCAGACAGATGGAACGTACCGAGAATGACGTCGTCAATCTTGGTCTTCTCCTCCCAGAGACTCTGGAGTTCAGCCCGGAGTGCCTGGGAGATGTCCTTCTCTGTGCCAAGCTCATTCGTGAGGTCCGAGATTATTTTATCTTGAGCAGCAATCTTGCGATCATGCTCGTCGGTGGCCATGGAGGAGGATTCAAGGACTTGAGCTATGCTCCTTTCATGATCCGCCTTGAGCTTATCCAGCTCTTGGCGAAGTCCCTTGTTCTCCACCACCAGGGTCTTGAGGTTCTCGGCCTATTCAATCATAGCGATGGATTGTTTCACCAGCGCTGTAAGTCAAAAAGAACAATAGTTCAGTAAAATTCGACATTGAAAAAGCAAAAGACAGGGTTTGAATCTCGGAATGTTTACCTTCGGCTTCATCCTTGGCTACTTTAAGTTCAGCATTTTTAAGCAGGAGAGCTTTGATCTCTCTCCGCTTATCGTAGACATTGGTCAGTAATTCCTGGTTATAGGAACATACTTTCTGTAAGTCAGAATACCCAAAGTCAGAAAGCTACTTAAGACTCGGGCTAATACTTTTTGCTAAATATCAGCACGAGCCTTGGGGGCTACACTAGTTCGTTCGTTGGCATCCTAATGAAGCATAAACCTAGATTATATATCCTACTTCATGCTTGGGGCTAGAGGATATGGTATAACATAATGGAAAAACAAGAGTTGGAATTCCGACTTACATATTTCTCGCGGGTGAGTTTATCCAAACCCGCGTTAACTTCAGCAGCCACCTTCTCGGCAAGAGTAAGAGGGGTCACTAGGGCTGTTGGAAGCTCGCCAGTCCTAATCCTCTCGTCGTGAAGGCGGACTTGAGCGAGAAGGTCAGAGAACTTGACGTCCTCTGCTTCTTGCACTTCTTCTTCGGGTGATAAGTGGCTTTTCTCCAGGACTTGCCTGGCTAGCCGCTGGATCACTTCTGCAGATTTCCGGGACATGCCAAACTTGGCAAGTCCCGGATTGCTGATGAGGTTGTCGGCGAAGACTTCAGCCGAGGGATCATTACCCAAAGAGGGTTCACCGTTATCTTGATCTGACGCACCCATGGTGATGTCAGTTTGCGACCCAAGGATCGCTGGCTCCGTTGCAGGAGCCGGATCTTCTGCAACCACCGGAGAAGGAATGATCGCTGGAGTTGCAGAAGGTTGAGGGGCAGGAGTCGGAGGAGCTACGGCAGGCGAAGCTATGGTGAGCTTCGTCTATCGCAGGGGCTTCAAAGGAATCCCTTTCCCCTTGCCCTTGATGAGAGGCTTTGCTCTGAGAATGTAGTAAAGTCGGAAAAATTACGTCTCAGAAAGAAATTTGAGAAAGGTATAAAGGCGGAAATTGTGAATGAAAGTTACCTCTTCACAACAGGCACCTCCTTTGTGCCAACAACCACTGTCGGAGCTTTGCGCTTCTTGAGCGCAAGATCCGGCAATGGGACCACTTCTGTCTCCTGAGAAAACTCAGGAGGATATCCTTCGAGCGGAGCAAGTTCCGACTCGGGGAGGTCAGCAAGCTGAAAACAAGAAAGCATATCAGTATTGTAGTATAACTTGAAGATTGAAACACATAAAAGGTGTATTGATGGAAGCTTACTGGCACCACGGGGTTTTCCATCGTATGCATATCTAGAGAAATCTCTGGAATTCTCCTCTCAATCCGCTCCTTGATCAGCCACTTGATCTGGCTGGTGTAGCCTTGAGTGGTGTAGGCTTTGGGGCTGATGCGGAGGGAGTCTTTTTTGGATGACATGATGGAGTGCATCAGTCTGTCCCCGTGATACTGAAGTGGCTGGATCCGACGTGAGACCCAGCACTGGACCAAGTCGGATCCCTTCAGATCCTTGTGTTTGATCAAATATTTGATCCGCCTCTTCGCGAGGATCAGATAATCGGTGAGAGCCGGAGCAGCCTCGTCCCAGGAAGTCTGGGCCGTGGCGGCTCCGTCGACAAAAGCCGGCAAAGCAGTAGCTTTGCCGGGAGCCGGAATATCCCTATGATAGAAAAAAGTGGCTAACCATTGTTTGACCGAGTCACTGGCTGAAATTTTGGGATATGCCCGGTCACGTCTAAGTGAAAAACTAATAGTGCTAGTGATGTAAGGAACACCGGCAGTGATGGAATTTATCCGGACATGAAAGTAGTACCGGAAGAGAAGCAAACTCGGCCTAATGTCGAGAAAGCCCTCGCAAAGCGAAGCATACGCACTCATCTCTAAGAGAGAGTTAGGAGGAAGATTGTGGAGTTGAACTCCATAATGATCTATCACCTCGGAGAAGAACTCCGAGGGAGGAAAAGACAGACCTCGGCCGAGATGAGTACCGAAGTGGACCCGCTCGTTGTCGTGTGGGTTGGGGACGGTTTCACCGGAGCCGCTCCGCCAGTCGCCGGCGACGAGAAGCCCCTCCTTGAGGCCCTCCTCGGTGAGGGCGCAGGGGATCCAGATTCCCCGGAAGCTCTCCTTTTCCACTACAGCTTCCGCCGTCGCCGCCGCCGCTGCTGCCGCCAAACTAGAGGAAGAGGATGAAGCCATTTCTCCGGTGAGAAGATGACCTGAAAGTGGCGGCGCTGGGAGTTCTATGGGGGAAGGGCGAGGAGGCTCTATGCGCGCAGGAGGATTCAGAGGAAAGGAAACGGCAAAGGATTGGTGGAAAGCAGAAGGAGAAATCCAAACCCCTTATATCCACCTAACTGCGCCAAGATTCGTACAAATGCTACAGTGTAACCGCCACGGGTCGTGGAAAGAACTGGGAAGGACCCACGCGATGATTGCGTCTCCTCGATCTCCACGCACGCATTGAAACGACGCCTCGGTTCCGCGAACCGTGGACCCACCAACGGTCGTGCTGACGACACACTTGTCAGATGACGTGACTTGACCATGCTTGTGTCAGGTGGCGTTAGAGACCAAGTTCCGGCTTAGTTTTAAAATCAAGCTGGAAAATCCGAGTAACCTGTTGATAGGTCCGACTTGTTTTTAAGACCCGGATCGTATTTTTTGTTGTAATGTTTCAACAACCCTTCAAGATTCCGCAAGCCGAAGATCAAGCTAGACGATGATAACATTCGACTTTGGATCTTGGAGGCCTCTGGGGGCTACTGTTGGGGATATACTTTCCGGGTATCCTCATAGTTCCTCACTGACCAGGGTGTCCCACTTCGGGTTAGAGCTTTGCTTCACGGGCGGCCCAGTCAGGGAGAGAAGACGGAGTCCAATCCGGCAACGGGAAGGCCCAGAAGACTTACCGACTTAGGCCCATAATGTTACTTGTAGTTCAAGATGTACTCTGTAACCAACTCTTAGTCGTAGCCGGATTGATCTCTCATGTAAACCCTAGGCCAGATATCTATATAAGCCGTCCTAGGGAGAGCCTTTAGGGCACTACCCAATACTTTAGACCCTCAACTCACACAGGCGATACCCTTGTAACCCATATTCCGGCTCTACCGTATTACTGGATTGCTAGCAGGAGTAGGATTCGTCCAAAGCCGGCGGATTCGAACCTGGGTAAACTTGTGTGCTCACCATCCCGGAATACCGTACGTCTCACACCCCTCTCTTCCGCAGGCCTCGAGGACCCCCTCATGGCGTACTTGTCCTTAATCCGACGACACGCAGGGGGCTCGTCATAGTCAAGATCCTCCCCAGAACCGGAATAATGACGCTCCGGATGGAGGCCGACGATCAGCCAGAAACAATTCAGCTGCCCCACCCTCTCCACCAAGCAGCCATCACAACGGCTCCCAAGGGGGACAAGGAGGACGATGTGGCGGAGGAGGTGGTGGCAGAAGCCGAAGTCCGGCTCCAAGGCACCGCAGCCATAGCCGACATTTGGGACGATCTCTATCCCTGAGCAACGCAAGGCACAGGATCAATTCCAACATAGAGGCGCGGCGCTATGAAAACGATGACATGTACGTGGGCCCAAAGTGCTTTGGACCATGCATCAGAGCTACAAGATTCACGGAAGGATTTGTTATCTCAAGGCACATCCAAGCCTACGACGGCATTGCTCGGCCAGATACTTGGCTACAGGATTTTTTCCAAGCTTGTTGCATCGCCAAAGGCAGAAACAGCCTGGTCGCAACCCGATATCTCATGCTTATGTTGCGGAAGACGGCGCGATCATGGCTCAATGAACTTTCGGAGAACACCATCCATAACTGGTATGACATGCAAAGTGCGTTCTTTCGGAATTTCGAAGGCACATATCAGAGGCCCTGTTCGGTCGGAGACCTACAGCGTTGCACCCAGAAAGCCGGAGAAACTTGCCGAGATTACCTCGGACAATGGATCGACACCAAGAACTCATGTGAAGGAGTAAACGATCAAACCGCGATTGAAGCTTTCATCGCAGGACTCCCAATTGGTCTGCTACGTCACCGATTGAAGTGCGACAAAGTTACTAATTTGGGAGAGATGATAGAAACAGCAAGCAAGTATGCAAATGCTGACGACGATGCAGAGGGATTACTCAATGTCCTAGCTGTGCCTCAGTCAGCAAGACAACCAAAGCAACAAGCTCAGAAGCACAAAAATACCTCGGAAGAAAAACCCAACGTGCAAACAGCGGTGGTTACTACTGTTTTCGGGTCTGGAGGACGCAGAGGACGCGGCGGAGGCCACGGGCGTGGCCGTGGGACTTCAGGGGTCCAAGGTAGAGGAGAACAGCAACCAGGCAAAACCTACTCCTGGGCCGACATTGCCAATAACCCATGTGTGCATCACTTAGACGCCAATGGGGGCTCGTCCCACACCAACGCCGAATGTCGTTTCAATGACGACATCAAAAGAGATGACACCGCGGGCTACAAAGCTAAGCGGAAGAAGGGAAAGAAGAATCCCAAAAAAGACAAAGAGACCAAGGAAGATCCCGACATGGAGGAAGCTGATACTTCAAATCCCAAGCCGAAAGGGAAGAAAACTTCTCCCACCAAAAAGGACACTTACGTCACCTTCCTCGGATCTCAACCAGCAAAGGTCAAAAAAGCAGTGCTCCACAAGCTCAACGCAACAGTTCCGGATGTCCCTCAATATCTGGACTGGTCGGAAGTGGCAATCACATTTGACCGCGCTGATCATCCGCCTAAGTTGCACGGGTGAGGAAAATACGCCTTAATCGTCAACCCACTTATTGACGGTTATGGTTTCTCCAAGACCCTCATAGACGGTGGTAGCAGCATCAATATTCTCTATGTTGAAATGCTACGCCAGATGAAGATCTCGGAAACCTAGCTGAACCATAGCTCTGTGATCTTTCACGGAGTTGTCCCAAGAAGACAAGCTAATTCCCTGGGAGAGATTACTTTGGATGTCACCTTTGGAACTCCAAAGAATTATCGGACAGATGCACTTTCCTTCGAAGTGGTCCCATTCAAGAGCGCATACCATGCTATATTCGGACATCCGGCTTACTGGGCTTTTATGGCTCGTCCGTGTTACATTTAAAATATGATGACAATTCTAGGTCCCAACGGCGTGATCACCATCAGGGGAGACCCGAAGAAAGCACGAGAGTGCGAGGATGGAAATGCCGCCTTTGCCGAAGCCATGCTGCACGCCCAGGAGTACCAGGAGATCAAGAAGAGCATAGATCCGTCCGAGATGCCCGCAACAAAGAAGGAGGTGACAAAGCCAAATCCGGAGTTCAAGGCATCAGAACAGACGAAGACGACGCAGGATGATGACCCCTCCAAGGTGACCCAGATAGGCGTAGGCCTAAGTAGCGCATAGGAAAGCGCGCTTGTCAAGTTCCTCCAAGCAAATCAAGATATCTTTGCATGGCAGCCATCTGACATGACCGGAGTACCTAGGGAACTTGCCGAGCACTCTCTAAATGTAAACCCAAACGCTAAACCCGTCAAACAGTCCTTACGACGGTTTGACGATGAAAAGCGTAAGGCAATAGCTAAGGAACTAGCATGGCTCGAGTTAGCCGGATTCATAGAAGAGGTCATCCACACTGAGTGGTCGGCCAATCCTGTAATGGGCCCTAAAAAGGACACCACTGATTTAAGGATGTGTGTTGATTATACTGCCTTGAACAAGGCTTGTCCAAAAGATCCATTCGCTCTACCTAGAATTGATCAAGTTATCGATTCTACGGCAGGCTCGGAACTCCTTTGTTTTCTCAATGCATATTCCGGTTATCACCAAATCCGAATGAAGGAATCTGACAAAGTCAAAACTTCATTCATAACCCCCTTCGGAACCTTCTGTTTTGTTACGATGCCCTTCGGGCTGAAGAACGTAGGAGCTACGTACTAGCGCACGATGCAGCGTTGGTGATGTCCAAAAAGAAGGAAACACTAATTTCTGACTTGGAGGAGACATTTGCCAATCTACGAAAATACAACATCATGCTAAACCCGAAGAAATGCTTCTTTGGAATACCAGCCAGAAAATTGTTAGGTTTCATCGTGTCTCAAAGAGGCATAGAGGTGAACCGAGACAAAATCAAGGCTATACTCAATATTTCCAGGCCAACTCGCCTGAAGGACGTACGAAGATTAACTGGTTGCATTGCTGCGGTCAGTCGATTTGTAAGCCGGCTTGGTGAAAGAGCCGCACCATTATACAAACTCCTGAAAAAGACCAAGGATTTTGTTTGGACTGACGAAGCTGAAGCTGCACTACAAGATCTGAAGAGAGTACTCTCATCTGCTCCTAGCCTTGTAGCGCCGGAACCTAAGGAACCGATGTTGCTCTACCTTTCTGCGACAAATAAGGTCGTTAGTATCGTCATGGTAGTGGAGAGACCAGAGGAAAATCAGGAACACCTGGTGTAGCGTCCGACTTACTTTGTTAGCGAGGTCCTGACGGAATCAAAACAATGGTATCCGCACTATCAAAAGTTGGCTTACGGTGTTTTTCTAGCATCTCGTAAGCTACGACACTACTTTCAGGAGCATCTAATAACCGTGGTGAGCACAGCTCCCATGAGAGATATAATCAACAATAGTGATGCCACCGGACGCGTTGCCAAATGGGGCATAGAGCTTTCAGCTTTTGATATTGAGTATAAACCTCAGACAGTAATTAAATCCTAGATCCTTGCTGACTTTGTCGCTGATTGGACATAGACGAAGGAGAACATGACTCTCCCTGAGTCGGAATATTGGACCCTCTTTTTCGATGGGTCTAAGGCTCGAGGGGGCTCGGGGGCTGGCGTGGTACTCAAATCACCCCAAGGAGACAAACTTTTATACGTGTTGCAAATCCACTTCACAGTGACAAACAATATTGCCGAGTATGAAGCACTGCTGCATGGAATCTGGATTGCTAAGGATATTGGCATCTGACGTTTGATGTGTTACGGAGATTCGGATCTTGTTTCTCAACAAGTGTCAAATATTTGTAATGCAAATAAACACATGGCAGCATATAAAGCTGTCATGGATGATCTATCTAAATTGTTCGAAGGGTTTGAAGTTCAACACATCCCTCGAGCAGAAAATGAGGAAGCAGACGCACTATCTCGGATAGGTTTTGTGCGGAAAGAGGTCCCGGATGGCGCTTTTTTAGAGCACCTCAAAGTTCCCTCAATAAAGGGAGTAGATGAGGAATATCCGACCAAATCCAACTCACCTTTGATAGCAGTTCTGGTTGTATTTCCCAGCTGGACTCAACCCTACCTCGATTATTTGGTAGATTGCAAATTATCCGAAGACGAGGTGCTGAGCCGACAGATTATCTGACGAGCAAAATCCTATACTATTGTTAAAGGTGAGCTCCATAAACGGAGTGTTTTTGGGGTTTTTCAGCGCTGCGTATCTCCGGAAGAAGGAGTGGAAATCTTAAGAGAAATCCACGAAGGCGAGTGTGGTCACCACGCTGCAGCCAAATCTTTAGTGGCAAAAGCTTTTAGACACGGATTTTTCTGGCTTACAACTTAGGCAGATGCCGAACGATTAGTCAAGACGTGCAAAGGCTGCCAAAAGTACGCCAAGCAAGCTCATGTTCCAGCTGATCAGCTGCGAATAATACCTATAACATGGCCCTTTGCGGTCTGGGGGCTTGATATGGTAGGACCATTTAAACGAGCTCCAAGTGGATTTACTCACCTCTTAGTGATGGTGGATAAATTCACCAAATGGATTGAGGCTAAACCTGTCACTAGTTATGATGGAGCAACAGCCAAAAGATTTGTCGAGAATGTTATAATCCGGTATGGTTATCCACATAGCATTATCACGGACAACGGGAGTAACTTCTCTATGGGAGAATTGGCTGAATTCTGCAACGAGCAAAATATCCGTCTTGACATTGCGTCAGTCGCACATCCACAAGCTAACGGACAAGTCAAAAGAGCGAATGGTTTAATCCTACAAGGCCTAAAACCGAGACTCGAAGCACCACTACGATGTGCTGCGGGGGCTTGGGCAGAGGAATTTCCCTCTATAATTTGGAGTTTATGAACAACTCCAAATAGGTCAACAGGATATACACCTTTCTTCTTGGTCTATGGCACAGAAGCAGTTCTTCCTAGTGATTTGATTCATACTTCTCCTAGAGTGGCCGCGTATATTGAAGAGGATGCCGAGATTTCTCGACAAAATGATCTCAACTTAGTCGAAGAAGTTCACGTCGTTGCTGAAATGAGATCTACAACCTATCAGCAGAAGTTATGCAAGTATCATAGCCAGAGAGTCCGAGATAGATCTTTCAATAAAGGTGATTTGGTTCTCCGGCTTGTGCAATAAAGAAATCACAAACTTTCCCTAGTATGGGAAGGGCCCTTTTTAGTTAGTCGAGTATTGCACAATGGATCGTACTACTTAACTAACATGAGGCCAGTCAAAGAAAGACCTGCTACTAAGAAGAGAAAGAGAGCTGGAGGCAGTACAAATCCGGATGAGTTAGACAGACCATGGAACATTGCTCAGCTACGTCCCGTTTATTCTTAGTTTATCCTTCTTTGTAATCATACATATGTACATGTTCTGTGAGTAATAAAAGTTTTGGTTGCCTCAAGTTTTTCTGAGAAGTTTTTACCATCTTATTTCCAAATGATCATGTCATAGTCCAAAAATCCTAGAATGCTTGAAAGCACTTTATTCTCATGTTCGTTCTGGTTTAGATTTCCGATTCTAAAATTGCTACCTTCGGGTATAACTCTAAAATTTCTAGTCTTTACTTTGGTTATTTGTCTGATTGCTGGATGCGGGCATTTTTTGAGTAGTGAATTGTTGGTACTGGAAGCCGGCTTTGTTTCCGAGTTTAAACTAGTTTAGCAATTGAGCTCCGTTGCTCGGCAAAGTTTCCAGCGGAAGGTTTAGCCAGCTCACGAAAGGGACGAGGCGGAAAGCCAGATAAACGATAAGTAGAGACGAAAAAATACATGTGCTTATGTAAACATTTCAGGCACACAAAAAAATTTAAAAGCCAAAAAGTGCTGAATAGATCAAAAGCTTAGCACTAGCAAAGTTAAGTATTGCATATTTACA
This sequence comes from Avena eriantha, assembly GCA_910589775.1. Taxonomy (NCBI): domain Eukaryota; kingdom Viridiplantae; phylum Streptophyta; class Magnoliopsida; order Poales; family Poaceae; genus Avena; species Avena eriantha. Next base: position 519,408,848 of record OU342745.1, read on the forward strand.
GACGCATCATGTTTTTCCGGAATAATACAAAAAATTCTGATCTATGATGCAGGAGAAGATGCAGGAGCTGCCGGCTCGCTGGATACGTCGCCTAGATATCTTTCCGAGATGTCCACATCCGAGGTGGTGCGTTCATCGTCGGAAAATTCTGCTGTTTCTTCTGGAGGCGGAGGCGGAGTGTGCACGCGGTTGAAGAATGGAGTATCGTAGCTGGTCAAATCAGCTACATGACACCCATATCTGGCACTGGAGTCCATAATGGCCTTGATGTCCTGCTCCTGGCCATCTTCATCCACTGTAGAATACCCTCTGGTCACTTGCCATATCTCCATGTTTCCATGGTGGCTCATGACCTTGGTGAGAGCGTTATGCGCTGCTGATCGCGCCTAGGACATGTTCCAATCCTGGACGAGCTGCGGCATTTCCTTTGCCTTGTCCCGCACTTGAAAATCCTACATGCGGTGCATGTCCGGAATCTTGAGGGCTTCGCCAATATCCTCAAGGGATTGGCGGAAGTCATGAAGCAGGTCACCGACTTGGGTAACCCGGTGGGTGCGGGGCTCAGCAGAGGTGGAGTCCGTCAAGTTCAGAGGACCTATATACAAAACAAGTTAGGAAATATCCGACATTGAAGAAAGTCGAAGAAAAGATAAGTCAGACAGATGGAGTGTACCGAAAATGACGTCGTCAATTTTGGTCTTCTCCTCCCGGAGACTTTGGAGTTCATCCCGAAGCGCCTGGGAAAGGTCCCTCTCTCTATTTAGCTCATTCTTGAGGTCCGAGATTATTTTATCTTGAGCAGCGATCTTGCGATCACGCTCTTCCGTAGCCATGGAGGAGGATTCAAGGACTTGAGCTATGCTCTTTTCGTGATCCACCTTGAGCTTATCCAGCTCTTGGCGAAGCTCCTTTGTTCTCCACCACCAAGGTCTTGAGGTTCTCGGCCTCTTCGATCATGGCGCAGGATTGTTTCACCAGCGCTGTAAGCCAAAAAGAACAACAGTTCAGAAAAATTCGACATTGAAATACAAAGACAAGATTTGAGTCTCGGAATGTTTACCTTCGGCCTCATTCTTGGCAACTTTTAGCTCAGCATTTTTAAGCCGGAGAGCTTTGATCTCTCTTTGCTTATCGCAAACATTCTTCAATAAATCCTGGTTATAGGAACATACTTTCTGTAAGTCAGAATACCCAAAGTCAAAAAGCTACTTAAGACTCGGGCTAATATTTTTGCTAATATCAGCACGAGCCTTGGGGGCTACACTAGTTCGTTCTTTGGCATCCTAATGAAGCATAAACCTGGATTATATATCCTACTTCATGATTGGGGGCTAGAGGATATGATATAAAATACTGGAAAAAACAGGAGTTGGAATTCCAACTTACATGTTGTTCGCGGGTGAGTTTATCCAAACCCGCGTTCACTTCAGCAGCCACCTTTTCGGCGAGAATCAGAGGAATCACTGGGGCTGTTGGAAGCTCTCCAGTCCTAATCCTCTTGTCGCGAAGGCGCACTTGGTCGAGAAGGTCAGAGAACTTGATGTCCTCTGCTTCTTGCGCTTCTTCTTCAGCAAACAAATTTCTTTTCTCCAGGCATTGCCTGGCTAGCCGCTGGATTTCTTCTGCAGATTTCCAGGATAGGCCAAGCTTGGCAAGTCCCGGATTGTTGAGGAGGTTTTTGGCAAAGGTTTCTGCCGAGGGATCATTACCCAAAGAGGGTTCACCCTTATCTAAATCTGACTCACCCATGGTGACGTCAGTTTGTGAATCAAGGTTCGCAGGCTCCGATGAAGGCTCCGGATCTTCTGCGGCGACCGGGGAGATCACCGGCGTTGTGGAAGGTTGAGGGGCAGGAGTCGGAGGAGCCACGGCAGGAGAAGCTATGGTAAGCTTCGTTTGCCGCATCGGCTTCGAAGGAATCCCTTTCCCTTTGCCCTTGACGAGCGGCTTTGCTCTGAGAATGTAATAAAGTCGGAAACATTACATCTCGGAAAGAAATTCGAGTAAAGTACAAAGGCAGAAATTGTGATTGAAAGTTACCTCTTCACAACAGGCACCTCCTTTGTGCCAATAGCCACTGTCGGAGCTTTGCGCTTCTTGAGCGCAAGGTCCGGCAATGGGACTACTTCTGTCTCCTGCGAGAACTCAGGGGGATATCCTTCGAGCGGAGCAAATTCTGACTCGGGGAGGTCAGCGAGCTAAAAATAAGAAAACATATCAGCATTGCAATGTAATTCAAAGATTGAAACACATAAAAGGTGTACTGTAGAAACTTACCGGCACCACGGGGTTTTCTGTCGTGTCCATATCTAGAGAAACCTCTGGGATTCTCCTCTCGATCCGCTCCTTGATCAGCCACTTGATCTGGCTAATATAGCCCTGTGTGGTGTAGGCTTTGGGGCTGATGCGGAGGGAATCTCTTTTGGATGACGTGATGGAATGCATCAGTCGATCCCCGTGGTACTGAAGGGGCTGGATCCGACGTGAGACCCAGCATTGGACCAAGTCGGATCCCTTCAGACCCTTATGTTTGATCAAATATTCGATCCGCCTTTTAGCGAGGATCAGATCGTCGGAAAGAGCCGGAGCAGCCTCGTCCCAAGAAGGTTGGGCCGTGGCAGCTCTGTCAACAAAAGTCGTCAAAGCAGTGGCTTTGCCAGGAGCCGGAATATCCTTATGATAGAAAAATGTGGCTGGCCATTGTTTGACCGAGTCACTAGCTAAAATTTTGGGATATGCGCGCTCGCGTCTAACCAAAAAACTAATAGTGTCGGTGATGTAAGGAACACCGGTAGTAATGGAGTTTCTCCGGACATGAAAGTAGTACCAGAAAAGAGTCAAACTCGGCATAATGCCGAGAAAGCCCTCACACAACGAAGCATATGCGCTCATCTCTAAGATGGAGTTGGGAGGAAGGTTATGGAGTTGAACTCCGTAATGATCAATCACCTCGGAGAAGAACTCCAAGGGAGGAAACGACAAACCTCTGTCGAGGTGGGTGCCGAAGTGGACCCGTTCGCCGTCGCGCGGATTGGGGACGGTTTCCTCGAAGCCGCTCCGCCAGTTGCCGGCGGCGAGAAGTCCTTCCTTCTCCACGTTCTTGAGGCCCTCCTCGTTGAGAGCGCAGGGGATCCAGATCCCACGGAAGCTCTCTTTCTCCGCTACCGCTTCCGCCGTCGCCGCCGCCGCTGCCAAGCCGGAGGAAGAAGATGAAGCCATTTCTCCGGTGAGAAGATGACCTAAAAGGGGCGGCGCTGGGAGTTCTGTGGGACAGGAACGGGGAGCTATGTGCGCGCAGGGAGATGGGAAGGAGAGGAAAAGGCAAAGGACTGGTGGAAGGAGAAGAAGAAAATCCTAACCTCTTATATCCACCTAACTGCGCCAAGATTCGTGCAAATGCTACAGTGTAACCGCCACGCGTCGTGGAAGGAACTAGGAAGGACCCACGCGATGATTGCGTCGCCTCGATCTCCACGCACGCATTAAAACGGCGCCTCGGTTCCGCGAACAGCGGACCCACCAACGGTCGTGCTGACGGCATGCCTGTCAGATGACGTGACTTGACCATGACTTGTGTCAGGTGGCGTTAGAAACCAAGTTCCGGCTTAGTTTGAAATCAAGCTGGAAAATCCGAGTAACCTGTTGATAGGTCCAACTTATTTTTAAGACCCGGATCGTATTTTTTGTTATGAAGTTCCAGGAACCCTTTAAGATTGTGCAAGCCGAAGATCAAGCTAGACGATGATAAATTCGACTTTGGATCTTGGAGGCCTCTGGGGGCTGCTGTTGGGGATATACTTTCCGGGTATCCTCATAGTTCCTCACTGACCAGGGGGGCCCACTTCGGGTTAAAGCTTTCCTTCACGGGCGGCCCAGTCAGGGAGAAATACGGAGTCCAGTCCGGCTACGGGAAGGCCCAGAAGACTTACCGACTTAGGCCCCTAATGTTACTTGTAGTTCAAGATGTACTCTGTAACCAACTCTTAGTCGTAGCCGGATAGATCTCTCCTATAAACCCTAGGCCGGTATCTATATAAGCCATCCTAGGGAGAGACTTTAGGGCAACACCTCAATAGTCTACAATCTCAACTCGCACAGGTGAAATCATTGTAACCCATATTCCGGCTCTGCCGTATTACTGGATTGCTAGTAGGAGTAGGATCCGTCCAAAGCCGGCGGATTTGAACCTGGGTAAACTTGTGTGCTCACCGTCCCGTAACACCGTACGTCTCACACCCCTCTCTTCCGCACGCCTCGAGGACCCCCTCATGGCGTACTTGTCATCAATCCGACGACACATTGTTTTGATTAGTTTGTGCTTGCATAAAGGTTTTAAAAGAATTCTCCGAAGGGAGAGTACCATGATTTGCTCCATTATTATTATAGTTATTATTTGGAGCACCTGGAGGATTAGGATATTGCTTTTGAAAGTTCGAGCCATAATTTTGACTCTTCCATGCAGGGTTATAAAGATTACAAGTTATAAAATTGACTTCATTAGCATCAGTAGTGGTAGCATTAACTTGGGTATCTTCCCTACCCTTTACAATATTTAAAAGCTCATATACCTTTGAAGTAAGCTCTTCATGTGCTTCTCGCACCCTTTTTGAGGAGGTTATTTCTACATTCTACTGGGCATGGTTGCTTTGCATATCATCAAGAAGTTGCTTTGCAACATTCACTTTCTCCCCCATTAAGGTTCTCTTGTTGCGATATCTAGCATAGACTTGGATATTGGGTTAAGAGCATTATAAAATAAATGTAAAGTAAGCCATTCTTCCATCCCATGACTAGGACAGTTTATGACCGCTTCCTTCATTCTCTTCCAACCAAGCGCTAGTGGATCGCGATCTTATTGTCTAAAGCTTGTTATGTTGGATCTTAGCTGCATAGTCTTAGTTGGAGGAAAAAATTTAGTCATACAAATATTAGTGCATTCCTCCTAAGATTTAATAGTGCCTTTACGCAAAGCTATCAACCAATCCTTAGCCTTTCCTTTAAAGAGAAAGGGAATAAGCGTATTTTTACCGCATTGGGGTCAACATCTTTTATGCGCATCATGTCGCATATCTTAGTGAATGTGTTTAGGTGAAAATATGAATCCTCGGTAGTTGAGCCTCCAAATTGATTCCGTCGAACCAGACTCAACAAGTTAGGCTTAATTTCATAAGTTTCCACATCAACAATAGGCTAAGTAATAGGTGCACGAATAAAATCATCATTGGAAGTAGCCTACTCCCCAAGTTTCTTTCGACCCACGACGACTCTTTTCTTTTTGGTATTGGAATAAGACAAACAAATAAGTCCGTAACTATTTTTTAGATTTTAAGTAAACTAATAACAAGAAATAAACTAAAAACAAAAATAAAACTAAAAACAGGGTCTCTAGTGACCTCACCGGTATAGCAAATTGTTTCCCCGTCAATGCCGTCAGAAAAAGGGTTGATAACTTAGATCCAGATTATAGATGTAGTATAATATCTTTTTCCCTAATAGTCATAGGTTTATTGAACCTTGGAAAACGATTGTTGTATGGAAATAATAAGTCATGTATACAAGACTTTGTTTATTTGTTTTATTTTATATTTACCGGACCTTTCTAGTTTACTTTTAATTGTTGGTTGTTGCAATGGATGGAGATATGCCAGGATTGAAGATTCGCCTACCGCTACACATACATATGGGATAAAGATAATAATAAACACATTAATATGTGAAATGATCTAATATAGATAGGGTTGTAGACAACACATCCATAAACACTAAAACCCTTGTGAGCCATAGACATAGCAATAGTGTTTTGATCCAACAGTCATACCATGAAGCACCGGGCTAACACAATTATTAAGTAAAATACATATCAATGCATTAAGAATGGCGATGTTGCCGGTACTCCCAAGTGGATCCCTAAACAAAAATCGTACTCCTATTGCTATTACTAGGTTTTGCGTGAAGTCGCCATTCACCACTCAGCTTACCTCGGGCCTTTATAAATCCCTGAGATCTTGGATACCTACAAATCCATAGACCGAGATAGAAGACAAAGAAACAAAGATACATATCTCCTATTCAATCACCACATAATATTCCCATATATTAGATGCACATAATCGCTGCAAGGTTTCACCCCAAACCCGCAACCCATGAGGACTACTCACTCATGACAATAAGATCAATGATAGAAAACATTATGCAAATATTTAGAATGAAATCAAATATTCTTACAATGATTACTAAATTATAGGGAGATCTCAAGTACATGATAATGACTATGGCTATGGAGTGGATGGAGGATGAAGAGGATGAACTATGGTGGTGGATCACTTGGGTGATGTTGTGATGCAATATGAGAATAACGACTCTCTGCACGGCGGATGAAGTCTCAAAATATATAGACATCTTCACGAAAGTTACAACGTTTGACCCAGCAAAGCCGTCGCCGCACAGTACGGGCGGGCCATGCCCATACGACAGGTCATTAAACCTCCCGAAGGCTCCTCTTTGCTACTAATAACTAATTATTGCCACGAATAAAATCATCATTGGGAGTAGCCCTCCAAGTTTTTTTTTGAGCCACGACTCTTTTCTTTTTGGTATTTTTGGAATAAGAAAAACAAATAAGTAAGTAACTATTTTTTGGATTTTCAATAGATAAGAAAAAGTAAACTAATAACAAGAAATAAACTAAAAACAAAAACAAAACTAAAAACAAGGTCTCTAGTGACCTCACCGGGATAGCGAATTTTTTCCCGTCAACGACGTCAGAAAAAGGGTTGTTACCTTAGATCCAGACTATGGATGTAGTATAATATCTTTTTCCCTAGTAGTCCTAGGTTTATTGAACCTTGGAAAACGAAAGTCGTTAAACCTTCTAGAGGCCCCGCTTTGACCCCAATTGACTTGGACGAGTAGGCGTCGTCAATGAATGCTCCTGATTTCGCCTTAAAAGTGTGATTTCCTGCACAACATAAATTAAAAACAAGGATTGTACATCTTTGCAATAATTAGTCATTAGTAGCAAGGATAGAGAAATTCTTGGTCAATTACTTGACTTAAAATGCGATTTAAACACGGAAAAAGATGGCTATTTTCACAACCATCAAGGGGCCACCTACTTTTTTTAATAATAATTTGCTTGCTTTATTAATCAAGGGCCACAATTACAGGAATTAACCTAGTATTGTGGGGTTCAACAAGCCGCAGATGGTGCCCCGGGCCTAACGAAAGAGCATATCGAGCTAAATTATGAGCTTCTATATTTGAACTTCTCCCTTGATGAACAAAGAAGGCAACCTCAAACTCCCTCAAACATAGGTTTATTTCTTTGATACAGATGCGTAGCATCCCCCTCACGTACTATTAGAGGAGGGCCCATCTACATGGTTGGTCACATGGGCCTATTAGGCCATGAGCCAAGGCCCACCAATGGCCACCCATGGCTGTCAGCCAAACCCTAGCGTTAGGGGAGGCGGCTAAGGGGCATCCCTATACGAGAAGGGTTGCCTTCCCATACCTCTCCTCCAAGTATCCTCCCTCTCCTTCCGCTTATATATACTCCATGAGGGAGCCCTTCACTACACATGAATTATCCCTCATTGTTGCACCTCAACTCTCCCAAGTTCTCTCTCTCAAGTCATACACGTGCGCCAAAAGGCTACATGAACCTCCGGTAATTCTTCTCCCTTGACGATGAAGCCATGTTGGTCTGAATGCGACACATGCATGTATACTTATACAGGGATCATGATTTTGATCCTCTAACAAGAGCTGCACCAAAATCTTCACCGAAGAACAGATTTCTACTGCACCATTGGTATGAACTAGATCCATTCTACATGTGTTTTCTCTGTAGTTTGACCTAGGTGGTTTCCGTTGGTTTTTTTCCTATGTGAATCCTAACAGAGTTGGTCAGGGTGGGGGTCATAGCGCGAGAGATATAGAGGATGGAACAAGCGGGAGAAATAGCGAGCGAGAGGAGGGGGTCCTTTTTTATAAAATAGGCCAAATGGCCCGACGTTAAATTAATAACGTCAAATATCAAAAGACATACAAAATGCCAAACCGAGCTTACAAGGTAGAACTGCACACACACGCAAGAAGAAAGGCATATCGAAGGTCTTACAACCGACGACTATTATAGTAGACTACGCATGAGAGGAGCAGACACTGGACATGCTGCGTGTCGGGCCAATGCTCACCCTACGCGGGCGAACTGGCAGCCACCAATCGAGAGGACTCAACCGTTGTAGAGAACCGCCACCAGAGGCCGACCACCACCATGAATCAACCGACTGCTCACAACCGAGGAGCGGCACCAGGGACCAGCCAGACAAGGAACACCGATAGTGCAGAACACAAAGCAAGCTTTGCCAATGAGAGTGGGGTGGAACCACCAAACCATCGGAGAGCCGCTCTACGTGAGGCTCCAAGGTGGCATCTTCAAGAAGATCACGACACAGGAGCACCACTACCGATCGATCCGAACATCTTGGGTTTTCACCCGAGGCACGCAGGAAAATCGAGCACCGCCACATCGACGCCTTTAGGAAGGGGACGACATCTACGGACGCCACCGTCGAGGCCCAAGGGGCAAGGGTTTTCCCTGCAAAGGCGCTCAATCGTCCGCACTGGATATCGACCGTCACCAAGCAACAACCGGAGCCGCCATCATGCCACGCGGCTCGTCGACACCATGTCGTCTACACGATCGAGGAAATTGGCCAGCACCAGAGCCTCTGGCACGCCAGCCAACCAAGAGAACCCCCACCACCTAGGATTGCCGCCCCGGAAACCAAGTCGAAAACACCGAAGATCTGGGAAAACACCGGGAGGTACCGTCATGAGGTCCCTAGAGACCGGAGAGACGGCGAATAAGGCTTGCTTTCTAGATTGATGCCCTGCAGACCACTGGCCGCCCACGCCTTGCAGATCTGAGGCGAAGAGGAAGGACCCAAGGGCCGGGGGCCCCTGTCCTGGTCCGAGTCCCCAAGCCCTTGCTAGGAGCGTGACCCGAAGCCGTAGAACCGCTGTCGGCCAAGTCAGGGTTGTGCGCGCCCGCTCCGGCGAGCTCCCACGCCGCCCAGATCCTCGGAGTACCGGCTCGCGCCGCACGCCGCCGTCGTCGCCCCGAAGCGTCGCCAGTGCCGCTTGCTCGCATGCACCAGGAGCCGCCACGCCGACGCCGAGCAGTTGCGTCCTCCAACTAGCGCCATACCCTCATCCACCAGGGCCACCCGCGTTGCCACCACCGAACGAGGGAGAGAGGGAGCCCCGCCGCCTACGCCACCGGGGCTTCACCCGACGACGCCCACCGGCGGCGACAAGAGGAGGGGAAGAGGTGGGGAGGGCGACGACAGTGCTAGCTAGGGTTCGCTCGCGTCCGTTCGTGGGAGCGGTCCGAGGGAAACGTTTTCAGGGGCGTAGGTGGACCGAGCGGAGGTAGTTCTAGATGCGCTAGATGGGTCGCACACTGCGTGGGGAATTTTAGAGAGTTAGCGGAGTAGGATGGAGATTACGTGTAGACCGTACTGTCATTGAGACGAGAAAGCTATATCTCGATCAGGATTGTTACTTTCCCCATGCGCAAAACAGATGCAGGGATAAACGCGGATTTAAGATTTTAGCGTACTGATTTCCAGGATTTAAAGTTTAGAATTTGATTTAGGGAAAATTGGTTATTTACCCACAAGTTCACTAGCCTTGGATTTTATACCCAAAGTTGATTGTAGCTTGGTAAAATACCCACTAGGGACTTCAAAGTAAAATACTAATTTAGCAAGACCTTAATCGGAGCTGGTCAAAAAAGCCCGATCGATCAGCTGCAGATGGCAAACTCAAGTACAGTTCACTACGTGTGCGCCTCTAAGTAGCATTTGCGAAAATTCAACCACCGCGGCGACGCCGACCAGCGATGCCGTGAAAGCGTCCACCTTTCATCCACGCTGTCCGCTAGTGATCGTCGTCGCTCCGGCCGGCACCATCCCGCCAATACGTACTTCGAGGCCGTAACTAGAGCTGGCCATGAAAAGCTAAATCGATCAGCTATCTTCACAGGTGGTTCACCGAGCGTGATTAAGCTAGAACGTATGCATATAAACAGCAAGAAAAACCAACTTATAAATTAAGAGATGCATCCAGCCGGCCAGTTGATATTGACGGCAAGCGTAAATTCAGACGAGAATACTAAATTCTCATGGAAAGTGTTCAACATCAATCATATTCATAAACATATATGTGTATCAAAATCTGTAGCAACAAGCTTACCACAAACGAAAATAGTATTGGGAAAAGTGTATATAACAAGAAAATTTAAAATGTAGTCAGGTTCACATCACATGATGATTAAAGAAACAATAAGTTTTAATCTATTCTCCTCTTCCTAGGAGTAATCTTCTTGGCAGTTGTTGTCTTTGAATTTGTCGGAGTCCTTGCTGGCGATGTTGTGAACGCTAACCAGGATCTGCCATCTCCAAAAAGAGCGGATTAACTTCAAAAAGTAGGAAAATGTCATAAATAACGTACATGCTATGAAAAGATGAGCTAACGATGCAATATTTCACCTTCTTGTAACAGGTTCGGGACTTATTGATGGTTGGGCGAGGTTATCCGTCCTCATAGGAGTAGAAGGACTACGCGCAGATTGGCTATAAAAGCAACATAAGATGTTACAAAATGCATACTTAAAAAATAAATGAGTTGGCAAAATATATTCACCTCCTTGTGACTGGTCCATGACTCGTTTGGTCAAGGATATTGGCCCTTATAGGTGTTGAATTGTTACATGCATATTGACTATTAAGAAGAAAAAGATGTCAAAAGTTGTATGTGATAAAACTGAAGGAGTTGACATGCAAAATATTAACCTCCTTGTGGTCTAGAAGGATTTCCATTTTTACTTGTGCTTGCATGATCCCATGGTACTGTATTTCTCTTGCTTCTACTTTTCCTACCACTAGAAGCATAGTGTAAGTTGAACAAACATGTACCACAAATATTTTCATAATTAGAACATTGTACCTTTTCTTTGAACCATTTAAAGGGTGAAAGGGTAATTGCCCCTATGTGTGGTTTTGGTGATTAATGACAATCCCTATGGACTAATGTTTTCATTGAGTTTTATATGAAGGAATATTCCATAGGTCATGCTTGTAGTCCATATGTTGGATTCAAGTATGGATGCCATGAAGATAAAGATATACCTTGAGTTTTGGCATCAAGATCATCGAATTGAAGATAAGAATATGATTTGTTCAAGATCTTGAGAGTGTGATCTCTATAGAAGAATTCAAGATATGGCTCTAAGTCGGTGTCCTGATAGCCTCATTAGTTGGGCTATGGTTGATTAAGATTTAGAGCATGTAATCAAATGAATAGTTCCTTATGTACCTCAAGATATTGAGATGGAGCATGAGAAGACACTTGGTTGACCAATGCAAAGAGTGAAGAGTGATCTCAAGTTGGTCAACACATGAAGCATAAAGAATGTACCACATGGATCTCGTGGTGTGGTAAGCCTTGTCATTTATGCATCATGAACTAACCCATTATATATGTTCCTTTGTGTTTTATATATGGGATAGGTATCTTTCCATGGGCATGCTTCAAAAGTGAAGATCTCAATAGCCCATGAGAGGATGGCATCAAGTGGTGATCGCCATCAAGGTTGAGAAGGGAAAGTTCAAGATAAGCATCTCGAGAAGATCATTTGCCTGAAGCTTGCCGTCCATATTGGTGAAAATGGACATGTGAAGATGTGTCCTAATGAAGCTATCCCATAGTGGTGTATGGGGGAGCAAATTATGAATCTTCACAAAGCAACAATGATCAAGTGATGCATTCCGGCTTGGATGGAGCTTGAAGCGTTGTCATCAAGATCAAGCGGGATGCGCAAGGCAAAGGTATGTCCTTGCTAGGTTTTCCTTTTACCGGTCTCAAGGTGTTTGTTGGGAGACCGGGTTATAGGATAAATAGCCGCACTATCAAGAGGGGCTTTCGGTTGGGTAACTTGATCACATCGTCATAGGGAGCTCAATCCTTTGCATATTTTGCATATTACTATTTTGTTGCTTCTTGGTATTTTCTCTATGTGAGGTTCTTGAGCTTGTTGCTAGCTCTTCAACAAGCCCAAGTTCATCAAAAACGGAATTCGTATGCATCTTATATGGTGTTTTCGAGTTTGAAGGTTTTACCGGTTCTTCTTATAGGGAGGCTCCATGCCTTTCCTCATTTGGTTATACCTTCCTTTGTTGGACTATGATGTTTTCATGCACCATATTGTATAGATTGTTGTCCTCGTATAAACAAGCCCAAGATCATCGAAATCGGAGTCCGGATGCAAAAGTTATTGCGTTTTTCGTGAAGCCAGTTTCATCCCGGTTGTGGATCCGGTCCAACCGAGCCCCACACCGGACGGTCCGGTTCCAGCTCCGGTTGACCGGATCTCAGACCGGGTTTTCCGGTTTTCACGACCGAGTCTATTCCGGGTTGGCATACAGAAGTATTTTGGTTTGTAGTCCGGTCCACCGGCCTGGGAACCGAGTTGTCCGGTTCTAGGGCCGATCCAACCGGACTTCAAACCGGGTTCACGTTGTTTCCTCCCAACGGCCATATTTGCTTTCCCCTATAAAAGGGGGTTCTTCCCCCAACGTTTTTGGGTGTTCTTGACCACGAAATTGACCTCCATTGTTGAACCTCTTGAGCTTGCTTCTTCTCCCTTCCCTCCTATGATTCTTGCATCTTTTTGAGGGCTTTGGAAGAGGAGATCTAGATCTACAATCCCCACCAATCAATTCCTCCTCTAAGTGAGGGGAACCCATTGGATCTAGATCTTGGAGTCATTGGTTGATTTCCACCATTGTTCTTCCTCTCTAATTTCTCCCTAGCACTTGTTGCTTTGGTGGGATTTGAGAGTGAGGGATTTGAACACCCTTGGTGTTCTTGCTTTGCATTCTTGCATAAGTGTTGAGCTCTCCACTACGATTTGTTCTAGTGAGAGACCGTGAGCTTGTTGCTCTTGGAGGGTGACCTCCTAGTTGGCTTGGCGGTTGGTGCCACGGTGACCTATTCGTGGAAGATTGTGAAGAGACCCGGGCTTCTCCTTCGTGGAGCTTGTGAAGTGGTTGTGGAGCTTGCCATCTCCGGAGTGGAGGAAAAGCTAGCCATAAGGAAAGGGCCTATTCCTTCGTGGGATAGACTCGGAGAAGAAGGTGAGCCTTCGTGGCGTTGGGAAATCCTTCATGGAATCCCACACCTCTCCAACGTGACGTACCTTACTTGTAAGGGAACACGGTAATACATCTTCGTCTCCACGTGCCTCGGTTATCTCTATATCCGAGCTTACTTTCCTTGTGATAGCCATCGAGATTGAAGTGCTTATCTTGCCTATCACTTGTGGTATATTTATCTTGTGTTATCTTGCTTAGCTTATCTTGTTGTTGGTGCACTTAGTTGAGCCTAGTGTATTTAGGTTTTGTGCTTGTAAAATAAACGTTAGTTTAATTCCGCATTCTATCAAGCCAAAACTGTAATAGTTTTAAAATTGCCTATTCACCCCCCCTCTAGGCGACATCTCTATCCTTTCAATTGGTATCAGAGCAAGGTTTCTCCTTATTTAGGCTTCACCGCCTAGAGTGTAAAGATGTCGGCTAGTAGTATAGTGCACAATGACACAATTATCTTTGATGGCACAAATTATATTTTGTGGAGAAATTGCTTGCTTTGTAATCTTCGGACCTTGTGTCTAAATATTGAGCGTTTTCTAGATGTAGGTTTATCTCCTCCGATGGATCCTCAAAATCTATCTTTAGAGGATGAGAAAAATTTACATCTCGAAGCTCAAGTATCTAATGAGCTTATTTTCTCCTTGAGCCCCATAGTTAATTTGTTCTTGACAAATGTAAAGCGCAAGTCATCTCATGAGATGTGGACCAAGCTTAAAGAAATATTTGGTGGGTCCATTTCTCATAGGGTCGGTGGTATCTCCGAGGAGCTCTCTTCTCCTTCACATCATGAAGAGCTCCAAGTGGCTTCCACCTACGGCCGCCATGAGATTTCAATTCCCTTCACTTCACCTACATGTGACAAGTCACAAGGTAATGGCATGGTGAGTGGAGAAATCATATGTAATGATGGTAGTGGTTCTCTTCACACCAATGATTCATGTTCTATAAATGCTAATGGTGTAGAGAGTTTGGACTTAAGCACTTCTTGCAACGATAATTTTATATCCCCTTGTGTTGCTAGTCCTTGCATATTGTCTAGAAATTATTTGAGTACTAGTGTAGATGATATGCTTGATTTGTCTTGTTCCAATAAACAAAATGCTTCTATTTCCTCTAGTTGTGTATCTAACAATGTAGAGGAAATCAAACACCCTATGGAGCAAGACACGATCATGAATGAAGATTCAAGAATATCCTCATCTTCATCCTCCCGTGCTCACATGTGCCTTATGGCAAGAGGATAAAAGGTATCTCCTACTTTGGATCCCAACATCTCTTCTCTAGATAATAGCAATGATAATGATGATAGTGATGATGACCTTGATGGGGATACTAGAGCTCTTGTGCTTGAGCTGACCTTTTTGTGTACCTCTCTTTGTGGTAATAGTAAGGTCGTTGCTTGTATCAAACATGTTATGGACACCATAACTAAACAAACGAAAACCATAGAGGAGTTGGATTTCCAACTTGATGATGGGAGTCGGAGATTCAATCTCCATAAGCAAGAGATTGCCGAGGAGAAGCACACTAATTGTCTCCTCATACAAAAAATTGAATCTTATGAGCTTGAAAAGGAAAAATCTATTAATGATGCTAGTGCTACTAACTCTACTTCTTGTGAAGCATCTACCCTAAAGGAGAACGTTGAGCTAAGGGCTCAACTTGAGTTGCTAACTAGAAATTATGGGAAATTGGAAGAAAGTCATGAAAAACTCTTGGCCTCTCATAATGATCTTCTAATCTCCTACGATGGGCTAAAATTATCTCATGAGGCAAGTATCACTAAGGTAACATCTTGTGAGCCTCTTTTGGACATTAGCACAACTTCTACTCAAAATGCTATTTTGCCATGTGCTAGTCCTAGTGATCCTTCTAGTCATACTAGTGATAAACCTTGTGTTGGATTACTTGCTTTGCCTTATTGCTCTAACAATGAAGCTTCTACTTCCTCTAGTACCTCTATTTCTACTAACCATGTAGAGGAAATCAAAGAGCTCAAGGCCCAAGTCACTTCTTTGAAGAAAGACTTGAAAAAGAGTCATGAAGGCAAATCCACACTCGATAATATTTTGAGTGTGCAAAAATATCCCAATGATAAAAGTGGACTTGGATTTAACTCTAATAACAAGAACAAGTCCAAGAGCAACAAGAATAAGGGCCAAGACCAAGTCAAGGATTCGGCCAAGATTATTTTCTTCAAGTGCAAGGTTGTAGGACATCATGTCAGATCTTGTCCATTGAAGAAAAAGCACTTGAATAAGAAGCAACAAGGGAAGAGGCCACAAGTTCAAGGTCAAGCCCAATCTCAACCTCAAGTTGAAGCTAGGCCACTTCCCAAGAAGAATCAAGATAAGGCTCCCCAAGACAAGAAATCAATAAAGAAGAGAAAGGGGAGCACTTGTTGCTACATATGTCGTGAGAAGAGGCACTTGGCCTCTTCATGTTCAAATGGTACCTTATCTAACCCTATAATTGTTGATGATTATTATTCTCTTGGAAAGGATAAGGATGGCAATGTGTTTGCCAAGTTTGTTGGAACTCAAAGTGGTGTCAAGAAACGAACCATTTGGGTTTCCAAGCCTATTGTGACTAACTTCTTAGGACCCAACTTGGTTGGGGACCAACAAGCTCAAACTTGATCAATAGGTGTTTTTGGAGGGCATTGGAGGGTTGGCTAACTCATGAAGAATTAAGGGATCTTCATATATTATATTTTATAAAGCCAAGTTATAAGGATTATCATCTCCCTACCATATACCCAATGTGCCTCTTTGCGGTAACTCGAACTCAACTCTTTTATATTGAAAGTTACTTGCCCCTTTACATGTTTTGGTTTTGTACCAAGTATGTGTTTGTATTTGTTGTGCCTCATGCTTGCTTATTTTGTGTATTCAAGTATGTCTATGTGTTTGGCACATCATTTACTTGTGTGTTTTGCTTTGAGCCTCTAATGCATCTTATTGATATCTTATTTGGCTCTTTTGAGTGGTTAATGTAACATCCCATTTTGGGGAAGAGATATACCTCGCGCATCTCTCATACCGTAAAATGTGTGTACATGAGTACTACCACTTAGTATTGATATTGCAAGATTATCTAGTCACTATGTGGTGTGTCATACTCATGAGAAATTCAAATTCTAAATGTCCATTAATTATTTCTAGTTGAGGTTGTTTTTCCTCTTATTAAGAAAAAATGGATACCACATTATGGGGGAGTAATATGCTTCTTTTGCATATCACAATCCTAGGAAATTTGAACATGAGGTGGTGCCACTTAGAGTTGATATTGTTTATTATCTTCTATCTAGGTGGCATGTTAGCCCAAACAAGGTCCTATTTTCTTGTTAAAAGCTTTTATTGGTCGTCTTTTCGGTCTTTGCTTGAGTAAGAAATTCTCGGTGTGGCCTTCCTCAAATGCTTATCTCTATCGAGAGAAGAAAGAAATCTAAGTTTGATAACATCTCTGCCAAACTCGGTTCTCAGGCCGGTTGAACCGGTTCCCAGACCGGACGGTCCGGTACCAGTCCCGGTCAACCGAACCCAAACCAGGATTCTCGGTTTCATATACCGAGTCTATCCGGGCTCACTCACAATGAGCATCCCGGTTTGGATTCCGGTTGACCGGGTTGTACACCGGGCGGTCCGGTACCAGTTCCGGTCAACCGAACCCAAACCGGGATTCTCGGTTTCATATACCGAGTCTATCCGGGCTCACACACAGTGAGCATCCCGGTTTGGATTCCGGTTGACCGGGCTGCACACCGGGCGGTCCGGTGTGTGGTCCGGTCCAACCGAACTTAAAACCGAGTTTCGTAGAAAATGCTACAAACGGCTAGATTTATCCCTTGAGTATAAATACCTCTTCTTCTAGCTTGTCTTTACAAAAATTGTTGTGGCTCCCATTGTCTTCCTTGGCTTTTGAACATCTCTTTGATGGTGTTTTTGATTATCATCAAATGTGATTTTAGTGGAAGACAAACCTTTTCTTCTCGTAACATTGTGCCATTGTGAAAAGTGTTAAGGGTTTGGTTTATTTGTTGAAACCTTGCTCTCTTGGGAGTTTGTTATCTCATTCTTTCTTCTCTATGTTATTTGCTTGAATGAGATAAATCTTTGAGCATTTATGTTTTTATCTCATCTTTTATGCTCAATAGTTTTTGCTTAGTTCATTTGTTGAACTTCGTTGAACAAATCTTGTGTTGATTTGATTCTTTGATATAGTTTGGACAGCAAATGTGTTTTGTCACACCTTGTATGCCTTCTTGAATATTTTGTTGTTTTGTCCAAATTCTATATTCATTGGTTCTTGAAAGTCTCGTGCATGCATGATTACTAAATGGATATCTTATATCATGTTTTGCTTTCTTTGATCCAATATATAGGGTATACTCCATCAAATCCTTAAACGGCTATGATGTGCATGAAATTCAAATTTCATCTCTAAATATGCACATATTTTTATGGAGTATGTCCTATGTGTTGTGGTTAGTCTAACCACTTTGGACCCAATAAGTTTGGGGACCAAGATGTACTTGAATGTTGTTTTAGGTACATTGGAGTGGATGCTTATCTTATCTATAAGGAACATGTTGTCACCACATGATAATTGGAGCCAAGCTAGGATGATCAAATAATTCTTATCTACTACATCATACCATTTCTATCTTGGTAATAAGTATCTTATTCATGCATACTATTCTTCCATCCAATCTCTTGTAGGTTGCATCTTGGCATGATTTTATTTGTTTGTAAATGTTGCAGTTCTTGCAAGGATCTTTAAAAGACTTTTCTATCCTTATTGCTTATGTGAGTAATTTGAGATGATGCATATAATGGGGAGTATATAAAATCATGTTCATGCTTCACCAATCCCAAATATGCCTTCTAGCAATTTATTGCATATCAATTCCTCAACGTACTCTCATGTGCAATATTGTTGAAATTGCATTGAATCCTTCCTTTTGATACTTGTTGCCTTTCTCAAAATATCCCAACTAGCATTAGTTCCCTTAGTGTTAGTTGTGATGTTTTTGAGGTTTTCTTTTTCTTTGATGAAGTTCATTGATATACCATAAGAGAAAATAGAGCCATGGGCTATATATATGCACTTAAGCAAAATATCATTTTTTGGTATATCTTATGACTTCCTCTTGGATATCATGTTTCCTTATCTTTATTAACCTCTTATGTGTGGATGTTTCTTTGTGGATTATTCCCATGATTTCCCAATTAGAAACTTATATACACAAGAGTTTTAATCTCTCGCCTTGATATCCTTGCCTTTTGCCAACCATCTCACTTATCCGCTTAGTTTTTAATGGTTTTGGTAAGGTCTTGATTTATGAGTGCTCGGTTTAATTTCATTGCATCTTCATGCACTCATATCTCATATTTGGTTTCTTTTGGACTTAATCTTGTCTTGACAAGTGTATTGATTTATATCTCTACTCATTGTATCTTGGTTGTGTTCTAAATGATATAGGGGGAGTGAGGATTCCATGTTTGTGCATATTGTATTCAAATGAAACAACTAATTTATGCACAAACCTTGGGGAGCTTCCTTATTTCATTTAGAGAACTACTTGTCCACTTGATTATTTGGATCTTTTGATTGCTTGCTTCATCCGTTGAAGTTTCTTCACCTTGTTATCCTTTTAGCAATATTTGATCCTAAATATAGTTGATTTCCTCCAAGTATTCGTCATTGGATATGTGCATATGATTTCACTCATATTATGAGAATGCGCACCTTGGGAGGAACTTGAACTATATTGGCCTTCTAACTTTGTCATCCATTTTGGCACTTGTTGTCAATGGGGGAGAAGTTTAGAGGGTTTTAAGGAAAATGGTTTTCTACTTAAGATTGGTTTGTTCTTAAGTGTTTGCCTTTCATGCATTTCATATTTATTATGTATTGCATGGCTGAATATATAGTGGAAACTCCCCCAAAGGTTATGCTTGACAATATATGCAATGAAATTCAAGTTCATCACACGTGCATATATTGTGGGGGAGTTTGCTCTATATATGTTGGTTCTACTCACATCTCTTGCATTAGTTGTAGTTTGTGTGAGTAGAAGCAGTTTTGATATGGGCTAGTATCTTTGTGTTACTTAACCATATCAAATACAACCTATTGTATACAACTTATTCTCGGATAAGTTGCGTACTTATTTCTAATATTCATTATATAAACCCTCTTATTGTGATTGTCATCAATTACCAAAATGGGGGAGATTGGAAGGGTAATTGCCCCTATGTGTGTTTTTGGTGATTAATGACAATCCCTATGGACTAATGTTTTCATTGAGTTTTATATGAAGGAATATTCCATAGGTCATGCTTGTAGTCCATATGTTGGATTCAAGTATGGATGCCATGAAGATAAAGATATACCTTGAGTTTTGGCATCAAGATCATCGAATTGAAGATAAGAATATGATTTGTTCAAGATCTTGAGAGTGTGATCTCTATAGAAGAATTCAAGATATGGCTCTAAGTCGGTGTCCTGATAGCCTCATTAGTTGGGCTATGGTTGATTAAGATTTAGAGCATGTAATCAAATGAATAGTTCCTTATGTACCTCAAGATATTGAGATGGAGCATGAGAAGACACTTGGTTGACCAATGCAAAGAGTGAAGAGTGATTTCAAGTTGGTCAACACATGAAGCATAAAGAATGTACCACATGGATCTTGTGGTGTGGTAAGCCTTGTCATTTATGCATCATGAACTAACCCATTATATATGTTCCTTTGTGTTTTATATATGGGATAGGTATCTTTCCATGGGCATGCTTCAAAAGTGAAGATCTCAATAGCCCATGAGAGGATGGCATCAAGTGGTGATCGCCATCAAGGTTGAGAAGGGCAAGTTCAAGATAAGCATCTCGAGAAGATCATTTGCCTGAAGCTTGCCGTCCATATTGGTGAAAATGGACATGTGAAGATGTGTCCTAATGAAGCTATCCCATAGTGGTGTATGGGGGAGCAAATTATGAATCTTCACGAAACAACAATGATCAAGTGATGCATTCCGGCTTGGATGGAGCTTGAAGCGTTGTCATCAAGATCAAGCGGGATGCGCAAGGCAAAGTTATGTCCTTGCTAGGTTTTCCTTTTACCGGTCTCAAGGTGTTTGTTGGGAGACCGGGTTATAGGATAGATAGCCGCACTATCAAGAGGGGCTTTCGGTTGGGTAACTTGATCACATCGTCATAGGGAGCTCAATCCTTTGCATACTTTGCATATTACTATTTTGTTGCTTCTTGGTATTTTCTCTATGTGAGGTTCTTGAGCTTGTTGCTAGCTCTTCAACAAGCCCAAGTTCATCGAAAACGGAATTCGTATGCATCTTATATGGTGTTTTCGAGTTTGAAGGTTTTACCGGTTCTTCTTATAGGGAGGCTCCATGCCTTTCCTCATTTGGTTCTACCTTCCTTTGTTGGACTATGATGTTTTCATGCACCATATTGTAGAGCTTGTTGTCCTCGTCAAAACAAGCCCAAGATCATCGAAATCGGAGTCCGGATGCAAAAGTTATTGCGTTTTTCGTAAAGTCAGTTTCATCCTGGTTGTGGATCCGGTCCAACCGAGCCCCACACCGGACGGTCCGGTTCCAGCTCCGGTTGACCGGATCTCAGACCGGGTTTTCCGGTTTTCACGACCGAGTCTATTCCGGGTTGGCATACAGAAGTATTTTGGTTTGTAGTCCGGTCCACCGGCCTGGGAACCGAGTTGTCCGGTTCTAGGGCCGATCCAACCGGACTTCAAACCGGGTTCACGTTGTTTCCTCCCAACGGCCATATTTGCTTTCCCCTATAAAAGGGGGTTCTTCCCCCAACGTTTTTGGGTGTTCTTGACCACGAAATTGACCTCCATTGTTGAACCTCTTGAGCTTGCTTCTTCTCCCTTCCCTCCTATGATTCTTGCATCTTTTTGAGGGCTTTGGAAGAGGAGATCTAGATCTACAATCCCCACCAATCAATTCCTCCTCTAAGTGAGGGGAACCCATTGGATCTAGATCTTGGAGTCATTGGTTGATTTCCACCATTGTTCTTCCTCTCTAATTTCTCCCTAGCACTTGTTGCTTTGGTGGGATTTGAGAGTGAGGGATTTGAACACCCTTGGTGTTCTTGCTTTGCATTCTTGCATAAGTGTTGAGCTCTCCACTACGATTTGTTCTAGTGAGAGACCGTGAGCTTGTTGCTCTTGGAGGGTGACCTCCTAGTTGGCTTGGCGGTTGGTGCCACGGTGACCTCTTCGTGGAAGATTGTGAAGAGACCCGGGCTTCTCCTCCGTGGAGCTTGTGAAGTGGTTGTGGAGCTTGCCATCTCCGGAGTGGAGGAAAAGCTAGCCATAAGGAAAGGGCCTATTCCTTCATGGGATAGACTCGGAGAAGAAGGTGAGCCTTCGTGGCGTTGGGAAATTCTTCGTGGAATCCCACACCTCTCCAACATGACGTATCTTACTTGTAAGGGAACACGGGAATACATCTTCGTCTCCGCGTGCCTCGGTTATCTCTATACCCGAGCTTACTTTCCTTGTGATAGCCATCGAGATTGAAGTACTTATCTTGCCTATCACTTGTGGTATATTTATCTTGTGTTATCTTGCTTAGCTTATCTTGTTGTTGGTGCACTTAGTTGAGCCTAGTGTATTTAGATTTTGTGCTTGTAAAATAAACGTTAGTTTAATTCCGTATTCTATCAAGCCAAAACCGTAATAGTTTTAAAATTGCCTATTCACCCCCCCCCTCTAGGCGACATCTCTATCCTTTTAAAGGGTAACCAACTTGCCTATGTCCTAGCTCTTGACATCTTTTGCATCTGTTCTTGCCTCCTGTTTGAACCTTTTTCTTCCCTTGATAACCTTTTTCTGTACATGCCTTGATCCTCAACTTTCTCGGTCTCCCTCTCCCTCTTTTGGATATTGGTGGTCTCAACACAAGTCCAGGATCAACACTAGGCCATTGAGACTTGCCTGTTAGTGGCTCTATTTCCCCTTGATATGCTGCCCTAAATGTCGTCACTGAGTAATAGTCATGCACAAAGTCTTCCAATTTGATTTTTTGTGCAGCTAATACAACGAGTGCATGTCGACACGGCTTGCCTGTGTGCTGCCATTCTAGGCAAGTACACTCATGTGTAAGACACTTGACTACATGACGAAGGTCATTCTTTGTAGTATCTTTGACCTCAGCACTCCAATCGCTAGATGCACATGTCTTAAGATGTGCTAATTCTTTAGAACGAACATTCAACTCTTGTATGATAGCTGGTAGTATTTTACCTTGCAGCCTTGCTCCCATTGCTCTCCTCTTCTTGAGAAGCACCATAATTTTCTCCCTCAACTTGTCAACTAGTTGTGCAATAGGTAAATCCTTTATGTCCTTAATCCAAGAGTTAAATGTCTCAGCAAGATTATTAGTTATTGAGTCACACTTGATTGCAGGATTAAACCCACACCTGAAAAACAAGAGAAATTAAGTATGTGTGTGTGTGTGTGCAATAAGAGTACAAGTAATAGACATGGCTTTAACATAAGCTAAAAAAATGTACCTCATCCATAGCAAATTATGGTACTCTAGTAGGTATGGTGCTACCTTAACGCTTGCTGCAAATATTTTGCTCATGTGGTGGTCAAATATCTCTTTTTCATATGCCCTAGCTGCTGGCCACATGCGGCTATATACTTTACCACGGAATTTCTTAACAAGATTTGCCATAAGGTGCTTAATACACTCCCTTTTCTCAGCATTAGGGAAAACGACATGCACTGCATTCTCCAAACCCTTGCAAGCATCCGTGCACACGGCTAATATAGGGAGGTCACCTATTGCCCTTTTTAATTGACTCATAAACCATGTCCAATTTTCAGTAGTTTCAGCATCAAAAAATCCTATCGCAATTGGAAACATCCAATTGTGTCCATCTAGAGCTGTAGCCACGGCAAGTTGCCCATTCCATTTGCCGTTTAAATGTGTTGAATCTATACTTATGTATGGTCTACAACCACTCAAAAATCCATCAATGCAAGGCTTAAGTGCCATAAAGAATCTGTTGAAGTATACTTCTCCATCGACATCTTTAGTGTCAATCTCAACAATACTTCCTGGAGATCTTAGCTCAATTTCAGCCTTGAAGCTATAAAGCGACTGAAAGCTTTCTTCCCAAGTACCATATAGGTTACTCATTGCTCTTTCTCTCTCCTTCCATACTGTCCAATAGCTAAGTGTGATGCCAAACTCCTCTTCCAAATCTTCCTGCAGTTTTATGGCACTCGTCTCAGGCTTCTTCCTTAATATAGGTTGTGCCCTATCCGCAATCCAACTCTGAGATGCCATACTAGATGTTTTCCTGCTGCTAGTTAACAGGCCCTACATTAGTGACCTGCATATCGAAGAACAAGCAAAGAACAAGAGACCATAAGTACACGAAATAACGAATGATAAACAAAAACATCAATAAAAAGGGACTATTAGCTAGCAACTAGAATACCATGATAGCACCCTCATGTTGCACTTTTTTAGCCTTAATCCTCCACTTGCATCCTTTAGCTTTACAAACACCCTCAAACCTACCTGGTTCAGATCTTACAGTCCCTATATCAAACTCCCCTATAATTGCATATTGTTTTACTGCCACTCTAAATACCTCCATGGAAGGGAAGGTGCTGCCTTCCTTCATATTTGGGTTATCCATGTCACAATCAATGTTCTCCTCCTCAGATACATGATCATCAACTGGAATGGCTGCACCTTCAGTGTCAACAGCTTCATAATTCATGTTGTCCGCGACATCAATATTTGTACCATGAGCACTTGTGGCATCAACACTTGTATCATTCAACGAAGTGGCTTCCATCGGTTTCTCGTCATCGTCCCTCAAACCAAGAAAAGCAAACATATGATCCTCAGCCACAGGAACATTAAATCCATCATCATTTTGTTCAATGACAAGACTCGACCAGTCCACGTCCCCAAAGCCTGTTGTCGATGCATTAACACAATTGTCTCCAACATTGTCTGTTTCATCTGGCATGTCTAAACAACACAAAAGATTCCAAAAGAAAATGAATAAGTTATTGCATCTCGGCAAATTAGAATTTTTTGTACTCACTCCGTCCCAAAATAGATGTCTCAAATTTTTCTAAATTTGAATGTGTCTAATACTAAATAGTGTTTAGATACATCTAAATTTAGACAAATTTTCGACACCTATTTTGAGACAGAGGGAGTATATAATAGAAAAACACATTTGTCCAAATTAGACTTTTTTGTATGTGCAAATATTCATTCACGTGTGGCTTGACATATATATATGCATAGATGCATGCAGGTAATTAGCTGCGGGAATATCACTATGATCGGAAATCCTAGACATCGTGGTCAGGCTAATATGCTCCATCGCGACTACGTATGGCTGAAGCAATACTATTATAGTGCAGTTATACGGGTCAACATGCATAATTATTTGGAGGTACTGTCGTGTGGTAACAAAGAGAGTAGAAGGAAGATAGATGGATCAAGAAGAGAAGGATGTACTGGCGGCCGACGCCGGCCGGCCGGAACGATGGCGGTCACGAGCGGGCGACGCAGATGACGGCGGACGGCTTCAGGACGGCTTCGGGATGGCTGCCACGACGTCGCTGGCCGGTCGGGCGCAGTGGTTGAACTGCCGCTGCGAGCGGCGCTGCCTGGAGGAGTACACGTCTTGAAACTTAGGGTTTGTGGCGTTGTAAGTTGTAACAGCTGATCGGTCGGGCTTTTTTGACCAGCTCCGATTAAGGTCTTGCTAAAATAGTATTTTACTTTGAAGTCTCTAGTGGGTATTTTACCAAGCTACAATCAACTTTAGGTATAAAATCCAAGGCTGGTGAACTTGTGGGTAAATAACCAATTTTTCCTTTGCTTTATGTATTGTTACAACTTTAATACAGTAGGAGTACTACTACTAGATCGTTCCTATCCAGTCCGAGATTCCCAGCCGCGCAGGCAGCACAGCTACCTTCCCTCCCTCGTTGTCTCCGCGCCGCGCCGCGCTACGACCACACTCCACCACCACGACCGCTCCTCGTCCTCGCCGCTATCTAAACTAGGCTCCAGCACCGCAATTATATAACCACCGCCCCTTCCACCTTTCCAGACATTTTGCCCCCTGCCCACCTCTCCTTCCCTCCTTCCGCGGTCCTCCCCACGCACGCGCGCGCGCAGCGGCGAGATCTGCCCAGGCTGGACGGACCTCCGGCGAGGATGAGCAGCCCCCATGGCGGCCTCGACGAGCAGATCGAGCGGCTCCTGCAGTGCAAGCCCCTCCCAGAGGCAGAGGTAACCCCACCCCGCCGCCCTCCTGCGCGCCTGTGCGTCTCTCTTCTTGGTTTGGCCTGGGCGGGGTTCGCCAGATCTGGCGGAATTCTGGCCCTGTGGGGGCGCCGGCCGGGGTTCCTGGGGAGATCGGGGCTCGGGCAGCGCTCTGGGCCTCCAGTTCGTTCGCTGAAATGGCCGTTTGGTTGGTCCGTCCGGCGGGAATTAATTGATGTACGACGCTCCCTCCTGCTTAGGCAGGGCCACATTGATATGGCTGCATGAGCTGAAAACAGCGACGTGATCCGATTTCTCCATGATCCCTGGTCGTCGCTGAGTTTTGGAACCCCCGGTCCCCTGAAAAAAAAGGATTTTGGCAGCTGGTTAATGATGTTTGGGGGAAACGGAGGAGTCAGTGCAAGGGAGATCGGTAGGGAGGCGTACGGCTTGTCCAAGCTGCAAGATTTCTTCCTTCAGCCAAATAGATACCTTTCTTAGATTTGCTACAGAGCAGATAGATAGGTTACCATTGATACGCTCTGATCCTTGAATATTTTCTGTTCAGGTTAGAGCGCTATGCGAGAAGGCCAAGGAGATTTTGATGGAGGAGAGCAATGTTCAGGTATGCTATTTTACTTCTCTCAAATGTCTGCCTCTACTTGATTTGCCTATGCTTCCATACGGTGAGCCAGCCTCTCTTGCCTCAGCCTCGTTCTGCTCATCACTATTAAACTGTTAAAGGGAAAGCCACAAGATACTTATGGAATGAACGGGACAAGAAGCTATAACTTGTAGTCAAATTCGTGAGAACATGAAATCAAATAAAAGAGCGCAAAACTTTGCGGGAGATGTGCAGACATCTGCACCTCATGAGGGTTTAAATAGCAATACGCTCCTCTGTTGAACCGGGTCTGTCTCCAGCCTGACCTTAAACTGCTGAGCACGAGCTCATCGATAATCCCAATACGTTAGCAGTTTCAAGGCTAGAAGTCCGGTATGATGACAGTGTGATAATCATGGAAGCCTTCTGTTGTAATCATGGAAGCCTTCTGTTGATATGTCTGATAAAAGTTCTAAATTCGAGTAACACTCAAGAATTAGTACATGTTGAAAAGAGTACACTATTTCTACCCATTATAGTAAGCACAATTTCCCAAAACACAAACCCTGTAAAACAAGTCATTAAATCTCAGATAGAGATCGAAGGACCACACTATGGTGATGTGCACACACATCTGCACTTTCCTGAATATGTGGGAAAAAAAGAACATGTTGAACTCTAACTCTAGCAACTCATCACTTGATGGCATCAGATTGGGCATGGCATCTGTTTCTTCCCCCTGCATTCGCGAGAAACGGTGCCAGGATATTGCTGGTTCTGCTAGTGCTAGGACAATACCTGGATAATACAGAGAATGGGCTAAGTTTATTAGGCTTCGTCATTTATACGACTTTGTACCTTGTATAGAGCAGGAGTATCTTTAAGCAAAGTGTGGTTCTAGCCCTAAGGCCTGAACTTCTAACAGGTTAAGGCCAAGTACAGAGTGGACCCAGCCTGACCAATCCTGGAGAACTGGCCTGAACTGCCCATAAGCAGTTGTAATGCAATTACACCTTGTGTGCTTTAGGCCATGTTTATTTGCTGGCAATTGTCTGATCTGAAGAGTTATTGGAGCAACCATCTCGTGCGGTTCAAAGATGAACTGAGAATGTCTCTGTAACAACACAAGTAATGGATGGGATTGCAGGCTTTCAATTGTAATATAGGTTTTATTGAAAGGTTGGACCAATGGAAACATCCACATGTCTTGATGATAGTGTTAGTTGGACATCTCCGCAAAGTTCACTCCAACGTCACCATCAGACCTCATGATTAAATATACTTCTGTTCTAGATCTTGTGTGTCAACTGGTATTAGTTAGATTTGTCTTAATAGGCCCATACAGACTGATGTTAGTCCGGCATGCTATGTGGAACTTGTAGCTATGCAATGCTCCCTTCATATGATTATGGGTGTCTTGTGTGCCAGATTCACGATTGAGTTATTGTTTTGCCGGTAGTTTTAACTCTACTGATTTCTTTGGCATACTTGCAGCCTGTTAAGAGTCCTGTTACAATATGTGGTGATATTCATGGGCAGTTTCACGATCTTGCGGAATTGTTCAGAATTGGTGGAAAGGTATACATTGTTTTCTCATCTTCTTTTGTGCCATCTTCTTGAGTCATCAAGAACAAAGCCTGATCTTCAATATATTGACGGCTTCTTTGTTTTTACCAGTGTCCGGATACAAATTATTTGTTTATGGGAGATTATGTAGACCGTGGCTACTATTCCGTCGAAACTGTCACGGTAAGAGTTACAAGCATTAACATGACTATTTGCTTGCACCACAGAAAAAAAAAGTTGTTCGTGTGCAATATTTGTTTTTACCTCAGCAAATTGTTTCTTAGGTTTACACATATAAATTTGTAATACTTTGTTACTTTAATAGCTCTTGTTACTAATGTTAATCCTTGAAAACAAATAGCTTTTGGTGTCGCTAAAAGTTCGTTACCCTCAGCGGATCACCATTCTCAGAGGAAACCATGAAAGCCGACAGGTACATGAATTGTTTTACTGGTTCTTCTATTTGCCTTCTATGAAGCTTCTAGTGGGTTTTGTTACGTCGTTTCATCTCAGTTACATTTTTATATATGCTGCTAATTGAACTGAATAATTTTGGCAATCTATTTCCAGATCACTCAAGTTTATGGATTCTATGATGAGTGCTTAAGGAAGTAAGCATCTTCCTTTCATATAGTGTACAGTATATGGTAGTCCTGCTCTAAAAAGTCCTCTCTTGATTCTTATTCTGATAAAATAATCTAGTATTAGGTTAATAAGATGTCTCAGGTTATGGTTCCACTGGTCGTCTCTAAATTAAAGCTGACTATCTCAGTTTTCTTTTTTCTGAATCGAATTACAAGAATCACTTTCCCATTTGTGTTGCAGGTATGGAAATGCAACGGTGTGGAAAACGTTTACAGATCTGTTTGACTACTTCCCCTTGACAGCATTGGTGTGTAATTCACTCCTGCAGCATTTCCATCAAATAGATGACCTAAATATCAAGTTTTTTTTTACTATATCCAGTAAAATTGACATTCGAACTGTTCACTTGTTCATAGGTTGAGTCAGAAATATTCTGTTTGCACGGTGGATTATCACCATCCATAGAGACACTTGATAACATACGTAACTTTGACCGCATCCAAGAAGTTCCTCATGAAGGGCCCATGTGCGATCTTCTGTGGTCTGATCCAGATGATCGATGTGGTTGGGGTATTTCTCCTAGAGGTGCTGGATATACCTTTGGACAGGTACTTGTTGTATAACAAATTCTTGTTTGCTCAATGTATTGAGCCAATTCTGTGGTCTGTTTTCCGCTGACGATGCAACTCCTATCTTTTCAGGATATATCGGAGCAGTTCAACCATAGCAATAACTTAAGACTTATTGCGAGAGCTCATCAGTTGGTCATGGAAGGATTCAACTGGGCTCATGTTAGTATCTGCTCCTGTATTCCATACTTGCATTTGTCTGTGATCTGTACTATATTTGGTTAACACTCTTCCATATTGAACAGGAGCAAAAAGTGGTCACCATATTTAGTGCACCTAATTATTGCTACCGCTGTGGAAACATGGCATCAATCTTGGAAGTTGATGATTGCAGGGAGCATACTTTTATCCAGGTATAGCTACATGTGTTCCATTTCTGTATTTGTTCTGGTAGATATGATGACTAGTCATAAGTATTGGATTGATATTTTTCTACATCTTCAGTCGTTGAGTTGTCATGTGCACTTGTCTGTCATGGCCCTTTCTGTTTATGCTTGCTATTATCTGACTAGTCGTGATCTGTCATTCTGCAGTTTGAGCCGGCCCCAAGAAGGGGAGAGCCAGATGTAACCCGTAGAACACCAGACTATTTTCTGTGATGCAAAAGTGGTGTTGGCACCAAAGGTTTGATAGCTAGCTGAAGTTTCCTGGTTGCAGATAATCTTTTTGCCCCGTGCGTTATTCTTCTTTATTTTTTATCCATGATGCCTTTGGCTACCGCGAGCTGCTTTGCTGCATCGTGATTCAAGTGTATACGTACAGCATGGAAGGGATTCATTGTGTTCTCACCTCTCTAACTGATTTGATGCTCTGCTCGGGGGCCTGCAGCTAGTGACTTTTAAGCGTCAGAGCAGCATTTGTATTATGATGACAGGAGACTATTTCATTCCCCTTTGTAATTCATTCTTCCCCTTTGGACATTTCACCTAATTTTCTTTTCATGATTCTTGTGTAGAGATGAACAATGTAGTTGTATGGTTCTGTGTTGAGCCCTTAGGTCTTCTGAACCTGCCTTGATTTGTCGTATAGAAATACTTGAAGAAGAAAACTAGCACCGAGTGCAACCTAGTGTGATGAGCACCATCTTGTGTGTTACCCGTGGTGAGAAATGTGTGGCCTGGTCACTGGATGTTTTGTTTATCATGCAAATAGCTGTCCAGGACTATGCATCTCCAATTTGAGCTACTCCCTGTCCTAAAAAGGATGTCGTAAATTTATCTAAATTTGAATGAATCTATATGCTAAATAGTGCCTAGATACATCCGAATTTAGATAAATCTACGTCATCCTTTTCAGGACAGAGGAATCTGTCTGGCCAAGTTATGAGATGGGTATGATCATTTGTTCCTGTGCCACATGCAAGAAGATTGCACATTCTTGTTGCCGTGATTTCATATTTTTTTAACTTCCAGCCAGTTCTCTCGTGTGGCGGAGTGTGGTTTGTCGTGTCCAGCATATGTTGGGGAATGGCGATGCTAGAATTAATTGCACAGGAAGGACTACCCAACATAGCTCGCCCAGTGCCCACTGAACGTGTCATGTTTCATGCTTCATGCTTCATCAGTTGGATCTAGACGACATTGACAGTGCAGGCAACAGCATGTCGACTGCTGCTTCCTCCGTCACTTTCCTTCCCCAATATCGACGGTGCTGGTCACACCAAATCGTTCTGCAAGCGTGTCCCATTTGGCAAACACAGAGAGTTTTCAACAGAAATTTCGGCAGCCAATAGAATTCAGACTCAGTCAAAGGCGCTGAAGTCATCACAGATAGAATTCAGAGTCAGTCAAAGGTGCTGAAGTCATCACATACATACATCTCAGCCTTTTTCGTTTTAAGAAACTACACTGCCCCACCTTTCAAGTTATCACATACATACATCTTACTCTAACCAATGTTTCCTTTTCCAATGATAGCTACTAGGACTCCTCAACGACGTGTGAAAAAAGATAAATAAAGTGCAAGAAGAATCAACGAAATTTGAGCCACAAAGACTGGGAGCTAGGTCGCTGTTAAGATGAAGGCATACAAAGGGAACATGGAAGTCAGCATCGATCCAGCTGTAGCATAAAGAGGCAAGAAAGAAACACCACTTCTTTGCAGTTAAAGTCTCATGATTCAGCTTAAATCAGTAAAGTACCAATGGTGCACATGGCCTTCGCTGTTCCCGCCAAATAAAAAAAATAAGGTCATCCTTTGTTGAGATGGAAAAATAAGGCCATTAGTAGGTCGACCTTTCCTCACTGCTACTCTTGAGGAAATAATCCTGTACAAAACACCAACGGTGGAGGACGTGCTAGCCAGACATACAACAACAAAAATGAGGCCGAGGTTAATGGATTTACAGCCTCCTCACAGGACGAGGACGCCTTGCGAGTAAGAGGAATTTGGACGCCTCCAAGGAAATAAACAGAATGCTAACCTCGAGTGTCTTAACTACAAATTCAAGTAGGTGAATATCACCGGCACCAAGTCGACCACCGACCACGCGAGCCCGGCGTACTGCACAAACCTTATGCCAGTGTCCACGTCGTATGCCTTCCGAGGGAAGAGGGAGAAGACCTTCTGGAGGTAGCCAGCTTGCCTGGGGTCAGAGGACTTGCTCGAGGTGCTGCCAGGCGCCTTCAGCGCTGGGACGTAGCAGGACGAGACGATCGGGATCCCCAGGGTGTTGCACATGACCGGCAGGAGCCACTTCGAGAGAGCCTTGCTGCAGGATTTCACGGCAAGGATGGTGGGGATCCCGACGAGGACTCTCCCGAGGTATGCAAGTAGAGGCAATTGCTGGCTCAAGATAAGGGCGGCGTCAGGGCCGTGGAAGCGGGAGTAGGTTTGTTGGACACCGTAGACCTGAGAGCGATGTGTGGAAAACAAATGTTAGTACAGTTTACACAAGTAAACGGCATGTATCAGTAACTGAATGAGCATATATGAAAAATCTAGTAGTACTAGACTTCATCTGAAGGCTTTGAAGACTACTGGCGCTGATCACAGTTCATATGTGAATGGTAACTGAATCTCCAGCAACTGGAGACGTTACAGAAGGTCAAGCGAGTCTCATCAAGAACCAATAATAGTGCATACTGTCTTGTTTTATCTTAAAAGTTATCTCAGTTCTCATTTTGTATAGCTGCTATGTGAGCAGAATCATAGCACAAGTTTGAGAGCACTAGATATTTGGATTAAGCAACCATAAGTCATAAAGAGAGAGTTCTTACAATGCCAAAACCAACCCCGGTGAATGCTGTGTGGAATTCAAAGCTAGGAGTTGGGAATTCTGGC
The DNA here is from genome assembly GCA_910589775.1 of Avena eriantha. Taxonomy (NCBI): domain Eukaryota; kingdom Viridiplantae; phylum Streptophyta; class Magnoliopsida; order Poales; family Poaceae; genus Avena; species Avena eriantha. The sequence goes on from OU342745.1 coordinate 519,441,036, forward strand.
TCTGGATACGCAAAGCACAGCAATAAAGAAAGGCATGCCCAGAAGAATGTTACTGCAGAAAAGAAAAACTATCACAGAATATTCTTCGCCTTCGAATATCACAATTGACGTATCACTAGACCACTAAAAGTGGTATTCAGGCATATGAACATACCGTTCTGCCCAGAGACAACAAAGGCATCGACATGGTCATCGACAACCAACCAGAATGCAAGGATCACAACGCCAAGACAGATCCCAGCGATAACATCTGTCAAGCTGTGCATGCCCAAGTACACCCTCGCTAGTTTCAAGTAAGCCACATCATCAGCATCTTTCAATAACTCTTAAGAGAATGTCACACGAAGAAAGTAAAAACTCACCAATGCCAATTAGCAGAACTTGCAAGAAAGCTAGGGAGAGACCAGCGGTAATCATAAAACTGTCACACACTCCATTTGAGAGGACATAATGCAGCATATATCTGCATTCATCAGAACCAGTATTAGCCATACAAACCTAATAAACAATATACAGCAAGTAAAATAATAATTATGACAGGAGTATACCCCATCAAACAGACGGTCATGAGAGCATGCGATGAAGGCAGTCCATACTCCATGGCGTGTTCCTTCTCATCTTGGGTGGCTGTGACTCTTCTCACAGGAGGAGAACACGGCCGAGGAGCTGACACTACATCCTACATCCACAGATACCCAAAGGTGGCAACAGTTAAACCAATTGAACAGTTTTCTTTCAAACGCCACCAATTTTATTTACGATAGATAGATGATAACCTTCACAACATTGCCAAGGTAATCAGAGAAAGCCATGAGGAGGGTCATCTGCCTAGCCAACTTGCCATGTCCACTCTGCAGTCAATACCCATAAATTCAGTCAAAGAAGCAGAATAATAAGAGGTGGTCAATGTGCCAGAGCCCAGAGGACATGGGACATACCCAGAAGAGGAGGGGGAGGAATCCCGTGTAGAAAGGGACAGACACAACGCATGACAGCACGGAGAAGAAGTTGTCTAGCAACCTGTGCTGCATCCTCTGCAATGATTCGACAGAAGATAAATAAATGAATAAATAAAATAAACCAGAAGCATACAAGTAAGAACATAGAAACCGAAGCAAACATATGGATGCTTTTTATAAGATCGACGCTTCTCTCGTTTTATTTGTTTCCTACATGTATTTTCGAGTCAAATTCTTCATATAACCGCACGACTCGATCGCCACCGTCATAATTCGTTTCTTTCTTAAACTAACGGAACGAACTGCATACTGGAATTTGTAACGGTTATAGCTTGTATACCAACATAAGATGGACAAATGCAGGAATTTGTGTTCGTTTCTTGGAATTGGTCATCGGCTGGAAGCAAACGAAACAGAAAATTTGGCAGAGGAACGGACCTGGAACCTGAGGATGGCCGGCGTCTCGGCGTGCACGTGGCGGATGACCCAGGGCTGCGCCAGCGCGCGCGTCCGGCGCGTGAGGTCGAAGTAGGAGGCGGCCCACACCCAGCCCGCCGCACCCGACAGCGCCGCCGCCTGCCAGCCGGTCAGCCCGGCGCCACCGGCCGCCACGGCCGTCTCCATGTCCATATTTCTCCCCCCTTATCCGTCCCCTGCCGCGGCGGTCTAGTTCCAGGAGCGGTCGAGATCCCCACGAGCGAGAAGAGATGCAGGCGCGCGGGAGGTCTTGTAGAGGTAGATGGCGAGGGTGGTGGGGGCGGAAGACGGGCGGGCCGGAGACGGGGACGGGAGGAAGCAGGGAGAGGATGGCTCGGTTCGTTGCGGTTTGCCGGCCGCCCTCGCTGTGGACCGGGAATACACCTTGCACGCGGCCTCTTCTTTTCTTTCTCGTGTGTTGTTTGGCTTATTCATTCATTAATCCATGGACTTGATTGTGTGACTTTGGAAGGTTCTGAACTCCAAACCTGGCTCCTGATGATATTACACCTGTGCTAGTTTTTCTTCTTTTTCTTTGAACAGGGAAGGGTCCCGAAGAAACTGCATTCACTTCGTTGATGGGATTACAATTACACTGAGGAACCCAACATAAAAGGAAATTACACCACAATCCTCACAAAATACAAAAAGGACCCTAGAACATAAAAAGGAAACACAATCAGGTCCTTCACCAACGTCTTCGCACCGTTATCTCGGAATCTGGTCATCCACCTCGCTGCCGGGGACTTCACCACTTGGGGCAGGTAGATGTGTGTTGCCAGTTCGAGATCGGAGAAGATCCTCCTAATTGGCTCGTCGGCCTGGAGGAAGGAAGAGCTCAGGCGCACATGGCAACCGAGCGGGGAGTGATCTCCATCTTGATCATGGATAACGACGACATAATCTGGCCATCGTTGATGTACTCCGCCAATTGATGCTGCAACTTCACCAACTTCCCGAGAGATACTAGATCGAGATCTCCCTTCTCCAAACTCACCACCACGGGGGCAACCAGAGGAGAAAAGACTCTTCACTAGATCTCCACAGAGCTTATTGATGGGGCCCTAATGAGATCGACACATCCTTGCCCTCCTCCTCCATGGAGGCCCAACATAGAAGGTCGACGACCATCCCTAGTCGCTGCTTGCGGGCGACCAAGAAAAGCTCCTGACAATGGACATAACTGAAGGGTTCCGTAGCAGAAAACAATTTTTCCTAACAACGAGAACAACATAACAAGATCTATATATGCAGATGTAAAGTAACGAGAGAGATTCAATGTTCATACCCTTGAAGACCGAAAGCGGGATTACGTTCCCGTTCAAAGGGTGCTGATATAGCTAAAAGTAGCCAATATCAAGGTCGAGTAGGCGTCAAGCGTCTAACACCATAACCGGCGGTGCCTTCGAAGTTCTATATACGTCCATTCTAAAGACGTCTCCTGGGATCTGGTCCAGCGAAGCAGTGGAAGAAGAAGATTCAGACTGACTCCAATTACACGATGGTGTGCGTATGGTGGAGAAAGCTTTACCTCACAGTGCATATTCCAAACTGGGGAACACACACGTGAGGGAGAGAGGAGAAGGCAAAAGCCAATTGAGAGATTGATTCGGAGAGAGGGGTCTCCCTTCTTATATAGGTGAATGAGGAGCACCACCTCCCCCAAAGTCCCGGGGTGGGACTAAACCAAGGAAGAGGAGGGAGAGGCGGCGACCAACGGTGGGAAGGCCCCACCCCGCGTGTGCCATGGCCCTAGGCCGGCCGGTGGTAGGGAGGGCCCCCACCCCCACGCGCCCACCTAATGGCCCTTCCCTCCGGGAAGGCCCATTAGGTGGGATTTTGCTCCTTTTATTAATTAAATTAATATATATTCATTAATTCAAAATAATAATAATAAATACATATTAATTAATTCTTTTATCTTCGAAACACCTTTCGAACCCCTCTGAACAACTTTGGTTTCTCCCCGGAATGATTCCAGTTCTCTCTCTATTCTCTTACGATCACGAATCATCCCTAAGCATCTCTACCCTTAAACGTGACACTCTTATTGTTCGGGAACACACATATATGATCGAGACACCTCACCGATCAAAGATCAACAATTGGATCTAGAAAGCCATGATGACCCCCATGCTTTCCACGAATTACTTGATCGCTCGAACCTTAAACATAGAGTCTCATCCTCTTTGCACTACGATACCTGGTTTGTCCAAAATCTGATCTCCGGTATCGAAATACCTAGTTTGATCTTGTTACCGACACATACATTTGCTCGTTCCCATGATATTACGTCCCCGTGACCTAGTCACATGCTTGCAAGCTTTATTGATGTAATCTCGGCGAGTGGGCCCAGAGTATCTATCTATCACTCGGATAGGCAAGTTCCGATCTCTATGCATACACATTAATATACCCCTTTGGAATACCTGATAGACACCTTTTCGGTTAGTGATTAAATATGATGGTTGATGCAGTCAAAGCAGCCGCAAGTGGTAGTGATTAAATATGATCTCACAGTCAAAGGAGTAAGTACTACACTTTTCTAGTTATTGCAATGTTGAACTTTGTGACGGGATCACATTGCAATCCTATGATTGGATGTGTGTCCATCGCATCATTCATCCAATGAAGTGACCCAGTTGTCAATTAACATAAATGTCCATGAGCGGGAAGCCTCGATCATCGATTGCCCAACAAGCTAGTCTTGTAGAGGATACTAGGGACTTGGTTTGTTTACATACCACACGTGTATTAATATTCTCGCTTAATACCATTATAACATGATATAAAACTATTATGGACATATGAAATATAAAATAAACCATCTTTATTATTGGCCTCTAGGGCATATCTCCAACAATCTCCCACTTGCACTAGAGTACAAACAAACTACTTTACATTTGGAAAGAATTTAACACCAATAGCATCCTGGTGTTGATCATCCTTTGCTCGTGGTAAGGGCTTTGTGAACGGATCTGCGACATTCAGACTCATATGCACTTTGCAAATCCTAATGTTACCATCACTAACAAACTCTCTTATTACATGGTAACGCCACAGTATGTGCTTAGCAGTAGAGTGGAACCTCTGATCCTTTACGTTTGCAATGGCTCCCATGTTGTCGTAGTAGATGCACACATGGTCATGCATGGTAGGGAACACTCCAAGTTCGATGATGAACTTCCTTAGCCACATAGCTTTATTCGCCGCTTCTGAAGCAGCAATGTAATCCGATTCCATTGTAGATTGAGCTACCGAGGATAGCTTCTGTAATGCCCCCGAATCGGGTCTATGCTGATGATACATTGCAAATGTATCTATAATTTTTGATGTTCCATGCTTGGTTTTATCCACTTTCTTGTGTTTTGTTCCAACTTTGGAGTACTTTTCATATGATTTCTTGGACTAACCTATTAACAAGAGCCATAGTGCCAACTGCCTGTTTTCTACTGTTTTTGGTTCTAGGAAAGTCAGAAAATGAATATTCTCGAAATTGAACGGGACAAAAGCCAAAGTGCCTATTTTTCTGGAAGCATCAAGTGCCAGAATATGAGACGGAGAAGGGCCAGAGGCCGGCCACACCACCTGGCCACGCGGCCAGGCTTGGCCCGCACCAGGGGGTGGTGTGGTGGCCCCTGACACCCCCTCGGCCTCCCCTTCCGACTATAAGATGCCCTCGGGACGTAAACCCTAGGTACCCGATCAAAAATCCACGAAAGAGTCTGTAGCCGCCATCATCTCCATCCCTAGATCGGGGGGATCTGAAGCTCTTCCCGGCACCCTGCCGGAGAGGGGAATTCACCCTGGAGGCCTTCTTCATCACCATGCAAGCCTCCGGTGTGATGCGTGAGTAGTTCATCCTTGGACTACGAATCCATGTAGTAGCTAGATGGCTGGTTCTCCTCCTTTGTGCTTTCATGTCTAGATCTTGTGAGCTCCGTTCATGATCAAGATCATCTATTTGTAATTCTACATATTGTGTTTGCGGGGATCCGATGGATATTGAGATGCTATTTCAGACTGATTATTGATTCTATCATGTCTTTGTTATCTGTGATCTTGCATGCTTTCCGTTGTTAGTAGCTATCTTGGCCAAGTAGATGATAGCAACTCCAAGAGTTAGTATTTATGCCCGATAGTGGGTTCATGCCTCTGATAATCTGGGGAAGTGACAGAAATCTCTAAGGTACTAGATGTGCTGTTGCTACTATGGAGAAAACAACAATCCTTTGTTCATAGAACAATCGTATTGTTTACTTTACACGCAGTTCGTAAAGCAATAATCTGTTGCTTGCAACTTAATACTGGCGGGGGTTTGGACGATAACCTGAAGGCGGATTATTAGTCATATATGCATTTGGATGGCGGTCTATGTATAATGTTGTAATGCCCAATCAAGTCTCAAAGAAGTCAAGATGATTAGTATATGCATGTATTGCTTTCTCGATGTTTGTCAATTGCCCCGCTGTAATTTGTTCACCCAACATATTATCTATCTAAGGAGAGCCACCTCTAGTGAACTATGGATCCCGGTCCTTTTCTTTACATACAATCTATAATCTTTTACTTCTTTGTGTTTACTTTCTGCAAACTTTTACTTCTTTCCCTTCGATACGTTTAATCCTTTGTTTTCTGCAAAACACGATGAGATTGACAACCTCATCGCAAGTTGGGGACAAAGTTCTGTGGTTGTGTTGTGCAGGTCTCCACGTTGCTACTAGCACCGGTAGTGCGCCCTGCCAAAGCTCAGCTAGTAACACCTTTGGGGTGTTTCCTTGCTCCTACTAGTTCGATTAAACCTTGGTTTCATAACTGAGGGAAACTTGCTGCTGTGCTCATCATACCTTCCTCTAGGGGTTCCCAACGAGCTCTACATCATCATTGCTCCAGCATTTTTCTAGGCGCCATACTCAGAGCCATCAAGCATTTTTCTGGCGCCATTGCCGGGGAGTCAAGGACATCTTCACAAGGGAAGTCCCTCATAACCAATCTCTTAACTTTGTTGTTTTTGTTTTGCTTAGTTTCTTTTTGCTTTGTTTGCTTGTTTTGTTATCAAAAACACAAAAAAAATTAGTTTTTCAAGTTTGCTTTCTTTATTTGAAAACAAAAAAAATTAGTTCATATCTTAAGTTGCCATTATGTCTAGCCTTGCTCCAGGCACTATGTCACCTGTGGAAATGATTTTCACTTTTAAACAAGGAATTGAGGAAAGTTTTAAGGAAGCTTGGTCTAGAATCTCTGATCTACATGAAAAAACTGAGCCTAAAATGACTCAAAGCTTGTTCCTTAGCAGTTTTTACCTTGAAATTGCTCTTTGCTATAGATATGCTTTATATGCTATTGTGGGAGGAGATTTCCTCCAATGTAATTGAAGGAGTTATGCCCTAGAGGCATATAATAAAGTGTATTGTTTGATATATCTCCTATATGTTCATAATACGTTTCATACTGTGCTATAACTATGTTAATACGAAACGTTAATACACGTGTGGTATGTAAACAAACCGTGTCTCTAGTTACCTCTAGCGAACTAGTTCATTGGTCATGAGGATGATCTGGGTTTCAAGATCATGGGCATTTATGCCAATTGACAATGAGGTCACGTCATTGGTTGAATGACGTGATAGACAAACATCCGATAGTTGTATCTTAATGAGATCTAGTTACAAAGTTCACCATTGATGGTAAAACGCATGAAACCTCGCAACCTGATCCTTAGACTGTGAGATAATGCAAATCACCGTTTTGAAGGGAGCTTAGATGGTTATCAAGTATCATACGTGACTGGGTGATCGAAAAGGTGCCACTCAGGTTTCCCGAAGGAACGCGTAGAGGAGTACATATCAAGACCAGGATTTGCCAGTCCATGTAACAGATAGATAAATATGTGGCCATCTCGGTGACGTTGCATTAACGAAGCTTGCAAGCGTGTGACTAGGTCACGGAATGCAACGGCATGGGAACGAGTAAACAAGTTCATCATCAACGAGATCGAACTAAGGTATGTAGATACCGAAGATCAAGTCTCGGATGAACTAGGTATCAAGTGGCAAAGGGAACGGGAAACGACTATTCACGGTTCGAGCGATAAGATTCGTGGAATGCACGGGGGTCATCATGGGCATCCAGGTCCCGCTGATGATCATTGATGTGAGAGGATTCTCAATCATGTCCAGAGTGTTCCCGAACCAAAGGATGTCACGCTTAAGGGTGGGGGCGCTTAGGGATAGATGAGGTACCGTAGGAGAAATAGAGAGAGAGAAACCGGAATAGTTCCGGGTAACATCCGATGGTGATCGGAAGGGGTTCGGAAGGAGTTCCGAAGTAAAGGAATATGATAATATATGTATTTAAATGTTAATTGGAGAATTAATATTAAATATATATTTTATTTTATTATTAAAGGCTTCCTAATGCTAATGGGACTCACCCGAAGGGAGGCCCAATAAGGCAAGGCGCCTAAGGGGAGGGGGCCGGCCAGCCTTGGCTTGGTGGGCCGCCCAAGTGGGGCCCACCTAGGGCCGGCGGCTGCCCTTAGGTGGCCGGCGGTTGTGGGGTTTAGTCCCACACTGCCTAGCCCCTAGGTGGTGAGCCCCCCCTCCTACTATATATAGGGGTCTCCCCCACCCCTTTAGAGGCATCCAATTCTCTCATTCTCTCTCTCATATTCCTCTGAGGACTTTTCCGTAATATTGGGGAGGACCTCGAGGGATTTGAGTTCTCCACCTTCACACTACCGCCGTGTGATCTTCGGTCCGACATCTTCTTCTTCCGCTGCTCGGCTGGATCGGAGCCCGGGAGACGCCGCCTACACCGGACTTGTGTAGTACTTCGGAGGCACCACACTTGGGGTGCTGCTCGTCTTCATCAATATACGCCTTCCTGCGTAAGGCGTGCCTCTGTTTGCAAAGGTATGAATACTATATTCCTTCTCTGTTACTTATGTCTACATAGTATATATCCTGGTTTTAGTGTTCGAGTAGATAGAATTTTTTTGTTTTCTGCTACGGAACCCTTCAGTGGTATCAGAGCGGGTCTATGGGTAGACATGTCGTACGGATAGAACACATAGCAATATGTGGGCATTGATTCTCTAGTTGCTACCCTATTTAGTGTTATTGTTCATATCGCGGCACTGTTTGATGAAGCGGCCCCCAACCGACCTCACGTGGTGATTGATACATTGCAAATGTATCTATAATTTTTGATGCTCCATGCTTGGTTTTATCCACTTTCTTGTGTTTTTTCCACACTTTGGAGTACTTTTCATATGATTTCTTGGACTAACCTATTAACAAGAGCCACAGTGCCAGCTGCCTGTTTTCTGCTGTTTTTGGTTCCAGGAAAGTCAGAAAATGAATATTCTCGGAATTGGACGGGAGAAAAGCCAAAGTGCCTATTTTTCCAGAAGACTCACGGAGCCAGAATACGAGACGGAGGAGGGCCAGGGGCTGGCCACACCACCCCTAGGCGCGGGCTGGGCCTGGCCGCGCCAGGGCATGGTGTGGTGGACCCAGGCACCACCTCGACCTCTCTCTTCGCCTATAAGAAGCCTTCTGACCTAAAAACTTTGGGGATTCGACGTTTTTCCAAAAGGAGTTCCACTCTGCCGCCACCACCAGATTCCACGAAACAGTACCAGAAACTCCGTTTTGGCACCCTGCCAGGATGGGGAATTGGAGGAGATCGTCGCCATCATCATCACCATCACTTCTCCATCGACCATCCATGTTTCCCCCATCTATGAGTGAGTAATCCCCCGCTGTAGGCTATGGGGATGGTAGGGATTGTATGAGATCGTTCATGTAATGGCATCAGATTGTTAGGGCATGGTGCCTAGTATATTTTATTAGTGCTTTATGACTTTGTTGCGACTTGTTGTGCTTAATGCTTGTCACTAGGGCCCGAGTGCCATGATTTCAGATCTGAACATGTTATTGATTCATTATGATAGTATTGTTTTTGGTCTTATCTGCAAGTTGTATACACACGTTGTTGTCCGGAACCAATGGCCCCGAAGTGACAAAAATCGGGATAACCGGAGGGAATGGCTTTGATGTGAGGATCATGTGTGTTCATGGAGTGTTAATGCTTTGCTCCGGTGCTCTATTAAAAGGAGCACCTTAATTGCCAGTAGTTCCCTTGAGGCCCCGCTGCAAACGGGCTGGGAGGACAAAAGATGTTGTGCAAGTTCTCATTGCGAGCACGTATGACTATATATGGAACACATGCCTAGGATTGTCTATTACTTGGATGCTTTATCTTATTTATCTGCAATTGCCCTATGTTCTGATTGCTATGTGAATTGTCTTTTCCATGCAACGCCCGTCCATCCATCCCTATGCCTACCGCACTCGAATCCCACTGTTTACTTCTATTGTTACTATTGTCTTTACTTTACTACTGCTGTCACTTTACTACTCCTATTACAAAACTGTTGCTACTGATAAACTGCTGTGAGCAAGATTGTTTCCAGGTGCAGCTGAATTGACAACTCAGTTGTTAAGGCTGATAAATATTCTTTGGCTCCCCTTGTGTCGAATCAATAAATTAAGTTTCACTTCCCTCGAAAATACTGCGATACACCCCCTATACTTGTGGGTCATCAAGACTATTTTCTGGCGCCGTTGCCGGGGAGCATAGCTTTATTTATCAAGTTCACTTGGATTCACTATTGTTCAAGCTAAGTTTATTTCTGCCTTGTTTGCTTGTTTCTTTATCAAAAATACAAAAAAATTGGTTCCTACTCTAGTTGTTATTTTCGTTGGTCTATTATTGTCTTGCTTTATCATGCTTGTTGGCAATGGTTGGTTTCTTTGAAACTGAAGCTTATTGGCAAGGTGGGTTCACAGAAGATCAAAAATATTATTATAAGGAACACCACTTGTCACAAAAAGGGAAACACTTATGGGAACAAATCGATAGATTGTATACCATTGATAGGAATGTGTGCTCTACTTATAATGTTACTTATTGCTGTGATGAGACTTGTTGCAGAAAGAGGGATAAACACCTCCTCTTTCAATGTGAGTATAGTGATAATGATACCATATCTTCCTATGCTAAAGGAATTTATGACTTTTATGATGCGGAACAAATTGAAGAATTTATTGCTTGGAAGGGTGCCTTTGAACTTGCTAGTTTGCTTGAAAATATTGATGATTCACCTTACAAATATGAGGTGTATGGTATAGTTAAATTTTGCTTTGATAATTACAAGGATGAAAATGGCTATATACTTGAATATTTTAATAGATGCTTTCCACAAATGGAAGAGACTAATGCCTTGCAGGATCCTATGGAAGAAGAAATTGATGAACCTGAAATCTCATTAGATGAAAAAGAGGAGGAGAGTGATGAACAAAAGGAGGAAGAATGTATTAGCTAACCATGCCTACCTTCTAATGAGAGTAACTCTTTATCCCTTACATTATTTGATTGTCCCCCTTGCTTACTAAAGGAGAATGAATGTTATGTTCCTGAGGTTTCTCTTGAAACTGTTTATAATAAAGCTCTAGTGCTTGTAGATCATGAAGAGCATGCTTTATGTGATAGTTATATTGTTGAGTTTCTTCATGAGGCTACTGAAAATTATTATGAGAGAGGAAAATATGGTTGTGGAAGTTTTCATGGTATTGATACATCTCTCTATGTGCTGAAAGTTTTGAAGTTACTCTTGTTTTATCTTCCTATGCCTATCAGTTTGTTATTTGCTTACACGATTCCTATGCATAGGAAGTGGGTTAGACTTAAATGTGTTTTGAATTTGCTTCTTGATGCTCTCTTTTACTTCAACTCATATTTCTTATGAGAGCATCCTCTCAAACTTGTATGCCTGAAGATGATAATATGTCTATTATTCTTGGGAGACCTTTTCTTAAATTCTGCAGGAGTTGTTATTAATTGTAACCAAGGGAAGGTGACCTTCAATGTTAAGGACAAGGAACATACTGTCTATTTCCCCAAGAAGATTGAAAGGACTTATGATTTGGATTCAATTGAACATGTTGAGGGCATTCAAGTTGGAGAAATATATTGTCCCATACCAAAAGAAAATTTTGAAACTATTATGATTGGGACCATTGCTATCAAGGTTGAGGTAACATAATCATTAGTGGAATACAAGTTTTGTCTCATATGAAATTGTTTTGGTAGAAATACCTGATCAACCTTGTTAACAAAAGGATTTCATTGAACAAAACAATGTTTTCACCATGATTATCTCCGCTTACTTCTATGCTATCCATTTCAGTTTTTGCTTATGCCTAACTTAAAGGCGTTAAAGAAAAGTACTTATTGGGAGATAACCCAAAAGTTTTAGATGAGTCTTGGAAGTTATTACTTCTGTAATAACCTCTCATTATCCTTTTTATTTGCTTTTTGTGCCAAGAGTAACCTCTAATGAGAGAGAAGTAATGATTGGAAAAGTTGCTGTCCTGAAACAGATTTCTGTGCTCCACTGTAAAAATTCGTGAGAGAGATCTGTATGTCGGATTGAGCTGTAAGGTTTTGTGCTTCTTCCCCAGGTTGTTATATAACTTTCGTTAGTTCAACACTTTTTGATTTGAGCAACAGAAGATCTTTGAAAAAATTCATCTTTACCTGCTGGTCTGTTTTGACAGATTTCTGCCATTTTCTGCATTTGCTTCTTGTTGGTTCCTTTTTGAGTTCTTTTGGGGAATTGAGATTTTTGAGGGAAGTACTACAGTAGCTAGTGTTCTAATGGAAGTTTATTTGGTGTTAGAACTGAACCTTAAGACTTATTTATCTTAAGTGCACTAATGTTGCTAATGAGATTGTGTGAAGTTTTGTATGAAGGAAAATTTCAGGTGTATGGAAGGAATGAGTAATGAGATGAAGAATGGACTAAAGCTCAAGCTTGGGGATGCCACGCGTGTCACCCCAAGAAATATCCAAGAAGTACAAGCGTGAAAGCTTGGGGATGCCCAAGGCATCCCCCTTCTTCATCAATAAAAAATCTCAGGTTTCTTTCAACCACTTCATTTTTATTTTTTCATGCACAGTTGTGTTGTTCTTGGAGCGTCTTATTTTTCGATTTCATTTTGGTTTTTAGTTTGCGTGGTTTGCTTAGTTTGCTGAATAAATTGGTTGGACCTCCTCTTTCATGCATTGGTGTTCAAATAGTTTGGTTTGGTTTGGTTTGGAAAAGAGTAGGAAAGCTCATGCTTAAGTGGTAAAGAGAGCTTGTTTTTGACTGTGGCCTATGCTTTGTTGTGCCATGCTTGATATTGTTTTGTCTTTATGCTTAGTATTCTTTGTTGTAGCATGACTTGTTATAAACAATTGAGATTGCTTAATGTGCCTTGGATGAATCATGCGTTGTTTTAGCATATTAAAGCATAGTATTGTGGTATTCTCCTTTGATGCTTTATTTGGTTTGACTTGGCACATGATCACACCATGTTATGACTATCCCAAGTCACCATAAGCCTTTATGATCCTTTAGTTTTCAACTTGTAGTATCACTTTATGCTTTGATCAATGATGTTTTGTCGCTCAGCATGATTATGGCCATTATTGCTCTCTCGTTCGTCGCTCCCTTACTATTGCTAGCCTTCACTTTCACTGAGTATGTTTTACTCATGTTTCCAACTCCCTAAACCAAATATTTCCAAAGTGTCCACCATACCTACCTATTAGCATCATTTGCTACTTCTGTGCATATTCAATATGCCTTGTTTTCTTCCGAATAAAATGTTTGCTTGTTATGAGAAAGTTAGTTAGTAAAGCTCTCACGAACTTGATGGCACACTTTATTTTCTTGCACTTAATAAACCTGAACCATTGCGTCCTTCTTTTTTGCGCATATGCTTGCGCTTTATGAGTTGAAGTTAGCAGAACCATGTATCATGGGGACCGCTTTCAACACTTCATAGGTACTTTGTACCTAGTTGATATCATGTTTTTTGCTTATGGATCCCGGCGGTGTGAAATAAAAGTGGAACTTGTACGATCATGGAGTTTGTATGTATGTTAGAGAAACGCCTGGGCCGCTAGCCTAAGCCATGCCTAATCATGGTGGAAACTTGCAGCATAACCATAATGAGCATTCTATGAAGCATCCTCAATAAAAATCTATGCACATAGTAAATAAAAAGATCACCGAGATGCTCATTGTCTGCTTGCCTTGTATTTTTATTATGGGATAGCTCCCGTGTCATGTGCAAGGGGTACCCCGTTGGCGGTTCTCTATGATACATATATACTTACAATGACAAGAGCTTACTTGTGACTGAAGTTGAGTAGCATGAGGACCGGCCTTCGTAAGTAAGGGGCATGAGACTTCGATTTATAACTTGTCAAGCATATCCTCTTAGTTGTGTCACTTTCACCTTAACCACATTAAAGATGCTTATGATAGGGGCAATGAGAGCTCAAAGCTAACGAGTACCATACTTTCAGCATTTGGAAGCCTTTCGAACTTTGCAAAACCTTTTCTTTTACTTGTTGAGTCTCCACTTATTCTCTGAGCACTTTCTTGAGAGCATAGTGGCCATTCTTAGTTTTATGTGCATTGTCCCAAGACTTGTTGATTGATGCATACCTTGATATTGCTTATTTTAAACTATTTGTATCTTGTCACTCTTGTAAACTTTGAAGGTGTCCTATGCATTTATGTTTGCTACTCTATGAGGGACAAGCTGAATGCCACTATGCTATGTTTTCTTTATGTGAAACAAACAAACGTCTTGCAAAGCATTGTTATTCATGAATCTTTTGTTTGTGCCTTTTCATGTTGCATCATAGTTTCTTCGTCTTATTGCTAGAACTTTGTCTTTCATGTTTTGATTGAAGTACTATGATCCTAGCTTTGAATGTTTTATGAATACTTTGATCAAGTCTTTGATGGTGCATGTCACCTCAAAAATTATTCTTTCTTTTTTATCACTTACCTACTTGAGGACGAGCAAGAGTTAAGATTGGGGATGTTGATACATTGCAAATGTATCTATAATTTTTGATGCTCCATGCTTGGTTTTATCCACTTTCTTGTGTTTTGTCCACACTTTGGAGTACTTTTCATATGATTTCTTGGACTAACCTATTAACAAGAGCCACAGTGCCAACTGCCTGTTTTCTGCCGTTTTTGGTTCGAGGAAAGTCAGGAAATGAATATTCTCGGAATTGGACGGGAGAAAATCCAAAGTGCCTATTTTTCCAGAAGACTCACGGAGCCAGAATACGAGACGGAGGAGGGCCAGGGGCTGGCCACACCACCCCTAGGCGCGGGCTGGGCCTGGCCGCACCAGGGCATGGTGTGGTGGCCCCAGGCACCCCCTCGACCTCTCTCTTCGCCAATAAGAAGCCTTCTGACCTAAAAACTTTGGGGGTTCGACGTTTTTCCAGAAGGAGTTCCGCTCTGCCGCCACCACCAGATTCCACGAAACAGCACCAGAAACTCCGTTCTGGCACCCTGCCGGGACGGGGAATTGGAGGAGATCGTCGCCATCATCATCACCATCGCTTCTCCATCGACCATCCATGTTTCCCCCATCTATGAGTGAGTAATCCCCTACTGTAGGCTATGGGGATGGTAGGGATTGGATGAGATTGTTCATGTAATGGCATCAGATTGTTAGGGCATGGTGCCTAGTATCTTTTATTAGTGCTTTATGACTTTGTTGCAACTTGTTGTGCTTAATGCTTGTCACTAGGGCCCGAGTGCCATGATTTCAGATCTAAACTTATTATTGATTCATTATGATAGTATTGTTTCTGGTCTTATCTACAAGTTGTGTACACACGTTGTTGTCCGGAACCTATGGCCCCGAAGTGAAAGAAATCAGGATAACCGGAAGGGAAAGGCTTTGATGTGAGGATCACATGTGTTCACGGAGTGTTAATGCTTTGCTCCGGTGCTCTATTAAAAGGAGCACCTTAATTGCCAGTAGTTCCCTAGAGGCCCGACTGCAAACGGGCTGGCAGGACAAAAGATGTTGTGCAAGTTCTCATTGCGAGCACGTATGACTATATATGGAACACATGCCTAGGATTGTCTAGTACTTGGGTGCTTTATCTTATTTATCTGCAATTGCCCTATGTTCTGATTGCTATGTGAATTGTCTTGTCCATGCAACGCCCGTCCATCCATCCCTATGCCTACCGCACTCGAATCCCATTGTTTGCTGCTTTTGTTACTACTGTCTTTGCTTTGCTACTGCTGTTACTTTGCTATTCCTACTACAAAACTGTTGCTACTGATAAACTGCTGTGAGCAAGATTGTTTCCAGGTGCAGCTGAATTGACAACTCAGTTGTTAAGGCTGATAAATATTCTTTGGCTCCCCTTGTGTCGAATCAATAAATTGGGTTTCACTTCCCTCGAAAATACGCGTAAAGCATGCAATAGTTAATATAGAGGCGTCTATCTTCATTATTGCATAGGGGCAAGTGTTATAACATGACATTGACAAGTTTGTGAAACTTTAAGGCTGTTGATGATGATCATAAAGCTATAACCATGTCATAACACTTTACTTATGAAGTATTACTTATTGTGCTAGTATACTTACTAGATGGTAGCATAATAAGATAATCCCTCATAGTATTCCAGTTATTGTATTCCCCTTGTGTGTGCACCACCAAGAAAGTTCTTCGTTATGAGGCGATCCAGGGTTACAGGCCTGGGTGTCAGAGTTATCTACGTTCGCATACAGTGGGTGTAAGCCATGTTGCACTGCGAATACACACGAGTTAGAACTGGCGAGCCTAGCATGTGTAGACATGGCCTCGGAATACAAGAAGACCGAAAGGTCTAACATGAATCACATGGTTGATGTGATCGACATTGGGGAATGTCCACCTTTGAAACTGCACTGATGGCCGTGACGACCGGGGGAGGTGCATCGGATTGGGATCATGTGATCACTTAAATGAATAGAGGGATGTTCGTTTGAGTGGGAGTTCTTTTAGTTAAAACTTGAACTCATTATTATGAACATAGTCTAAATACTTTGCAAATCCTTTGTAGATGTCTCTCCCACCCACCTTCAACCTTAGCACTTTCCTCGAGAAGGATAAGCTGAAAACTGATGGAACCAACTTCACCGCATGGTTCCGCAATCTTAGGATCCTCCTAGTCCCCTATAAGTTGACTTATGCCATCGAGGCTGAGCTTCCGGCTAAGCCTGCAGACTCCGCCTCCCAGGACGAAAAGAATGTCTAGCAGTCCAAGGCGGACAATTTCTCCCTCATCCAGAGTGGAATGCTCTATGCCATGGAGCCGGAGCTTCAAAAGCGTTTTGAGAAGATGAATGCCTTTGAAATCATTGAGGATCTCAAGGCTGTCTTTGCTCCACAGGCTCGTGCAGAGAGGTATGATGCTTCCGAGCTCTTTTTCTCTGCTAAAATGGAAGAGCACAGCAGTATGGGTGAGCACGTGGTCAAAATGTCTGGCTACGTTAAGCGCTTAAACGCCCTGGATTGCAAAATCCTGGAGGATCTCGCAATAGATAGGGTGCTGCACTCGCTGCCCCCTAGCTATAAGAGTTTTGTGATGAACTACACCATGCAAGGGATGTCTAAGACCCTTGCTGAAGTGTTCGCCATGCTCAAAACTGCTGAGGTAGAAATCAAGAAAGATCACACGGTGTTGATGGTCAATAAGACCATTAACTTTAAAAGGCCGTGGACAAAGGGCAAGGGCAACAAGCCAAAGAAGGATGGTAAAGCAGTTGCCAACACCTCTAAGGCTACTAGGCCCAGCCCTAGGTCCGGTACCACGTGCTATACTGCAAAGGGGATGGGCACTGGAAACGCAATTGCCCCAAGTACATTGAGGACAAGAAAGCCGGCAAGATTGCCGCCAAATACAAAGGTATATGTGATATACATGTTATAGATGTGTTCCTTACCAATGCCAGGAGCAACACCTGGGTATTTGATACCGGTTCTGTTGCTCACATATGTAACTCCCAACAGGAGCTGCGGAGTAAGAGGCGGCTTGGAAAGGACGAGGTGACGATGCATGTCGGCAATGGCACGAAGGTCGATGTGGTGGCCATTGGCACGTTATCTCTACATCTGCCGTCAGGATTGATTCTAGTTTTGAATAAATGCTACTATGTACCCGCATTGAGTATGAATATTGTAAGTGGATCTTGCTTGTTGCAAGATCGTTATTCATTTAAATCTAGAACAAGTGGTTGTGCTATTTATATGGATGACGTCTTTTATGTTCATGCGCATGTGAGTAATGGGTTATTCTTACTAGATCTTGATTGCAATACTCACATCCATAATATTGATGCTAAACGTTGTAAGCATAATGATGATAATTCCATGTTTATGTGGCATTGCCGTCTTGGTCACATTGGTGTAAAGCGCATGAAGAAGCTTCATTCAGAAGGACTTCTTGGATCATTAGATTTAGAATCTCTTGATACATGTGAGCCATGCCTTATGGGAAAGATGACTAGGACACCCTCTCCGTCACGATGGAGAGAGCTGCAGACCTACTAGGAATCATACATACGGATGTATGTGGACCAATGAGTGTCTCAACACGCAATGGCTATCATTATTTTGTTACCTTTACTGACGATTTGAGTAGATATGGATATATCTACTTAATGAAACACAAGTCTGAAACCTTTGAAAAGTTCAAGGAATTTCAGAAGGAAGTAGAGAATCAACTTAACAAGAGAATCAAGCATCTTCGATCGGATCGAGGAGGCGAGTATTTGAGTTATGAGTTTAACATGCACTTAAAGGACTGTGGGATAATCCCACAACTTACGCCAGCCGGAACACCACAGCGTAATGGTGTGTCGAAATGACATAACCGTACTCTATTAGATAGTGTGCGGTCCATGATGTCTTTGACTGATTTGTCCGTATCATTTTGGGGATATGCGTTAGAAACCACTGCTTTTATTTTGAACCGAGCATCGTCCAAATCCGTGGAGACAACCCCATATGAGATATGGTATGGCAAGAAGCCAACGTTGTCATTAATGAAAGTTTGGGGATGTGAGGCGTACGTCAAGAAACTACAGCCTGACAAACTCGAACCTAAATCAGAGAAATGCATCTTTGTGGGGTACCCAAGGGAAACAATTGGGTATACTTTCTACAACAAGGCCAAAGGCAAAACGTTTGTCGCGAAAGCCGACACCTTTCTCGAGAAAGATTTTCTCGCCAAAGGAATTAGTGGAAGGAAAATTGAGTTAGATGAAATTGTTGACCCTTCTCTCCAAATTCTGAGTAGCGCAACGGAAGCTGTTCCGAAATCGCTCTCCAACATGGAGGAAGAGCCAATTGATGATGATCAAAACAATGACATCGAGACTCCTGAGGTTCACATGTCTACAAGGGTTCGTGCCACTCCTGATTGGTACAGTAGCCTTGTGATGTCTGTCATCCTAGATGAACAGGAAGAACCTACAAACTACAAAGAAGCTATGGATAGTGCTGACTCTGAGAAATGGCTGGAAGCCATGAAATCCGAAATAGGATTCATGCATGAAAACCAAGTTTGGACCTTGGTGGATCTTCCAGAAGGCCGCAAGGCCGTGGAAATAAATGGATCTTTAAGAAAAAGACATATGCGGATGGTAATGTGACCATTCACAAAGCTCGACTTATCGCAAAGGGGTTTCGACAAATTCAAGGAGTCGACTACGATGATACTTACTCTCGCGTAGTGATGCTTAAGGCTGTCCGGATTTTACTAGCAATTGCTGCCCATTTCGACTATGAAATTTGGCAGATGGATGTCAAGACCGCATTTCTCAATGGTCACATTGATGAAGAGTTGTATATGATGCAACCGGAAGGTTTTGTTGATCCTAAGGATGCTGGAAAGGTGTGCAAGCTTCAGCGGTCCATTTATGGATTGAAGCAGGCATCTCGGAGCTGGAACCAACGTTTTGATCAAGTGATCAAGAGTTTTGGATTTGTCCAAAATCAACAAGAGTTCTGTGTTTACAAGAAAGCAAGTGGGAGCTCAGTTGTATTCCTAGCAGTATATGTGGATGACATATTACTCATGGGAAACGACGTGGACCTTATGAGAAGCGTGAAAGCATATTTGAGTAGTCAATTTTCCATGAAGGATCTTGGTGAAGCTGCGTACATATTAGGCATCAAAATCTATAGAGATAGATCAAGACGCCTAATTGCATTAAGTCAAAGTACTTACCTTGAGAAGATTTTGAAGAGGTTCAAAATGGAGGATGCCAAAAGAGGATTGGCACCCATAACAAAAGGTAGCATACTAAGTTTATCTCAATGTTCGGTAACGGACGCCGATAGAGAAAGGATGTCTTACATCCCCTATGCCTCAGACATAGGTTCTATCATGTATGCAATGCTAAGTACTCGACCTGATGTGGCATTGGCTCTCAGTTTGGCGAGCCGATACCAAAGTAATCCAGGAATGGATCAATGGACAGTTGTGAAAAATATCCTAAGGTATCTCAGGAAAACAAAGGATATGGTCCTAGTCTATGGAGGCAATGATGAAGCTCTAAACGTAACTGTTTACGTGGATGCGAGCTGGCACTCAGATCCTAATGACTCGAATTCTCAGACAGGATTTGTGTTTTTGGTGAATGGTGGGGCGGTAAGCTGGAAGAGCAAGAAGCAACCGGTAGTTGCACAATCTACAATGGAGTCAGAATACATCGCTGCTGCTGATGCGGCGAATGAGGCTATTTGGCTAAGGAATTTCATCATTGAACTGGGAGTTGTTCCAAGTGCACAAGATCCCGTGACAATTTTTTGTGACAACACGGGCGCTATTGCAAACGCGAAGGAACCAAGAACTCATTCCACAGCCAAACACATCAAGCTACGATTTCATGTCATCCGGCAGAACGGTGATGAAGGTGAAATCAAGATTTGCAAAGTACACACGGATCTGAATGTGGCAGATCCGTTGACTAAAGCTCTCATACAAGCCAAGCATGAACAACACCGGGATGCCATTGGTGTTAGGTTCCTGCCTATTGTAAACTAGATTAATTTGTACTCTAGTGCAAGTGGGAGACTGAAGGAGTTATGCCCTAGAGGCAAATAATAAAGTGTATTGTTTGATATATGTCCTATATGTTCATAATACGTTTCATACTGTGCTATAACTGTGTTAATACGAAACGTTAATACACGTGTGGTATGTAAACAAACCGTGTCTCTAGTTACCTCTAGCGAACTAGTTCATTGGTCATGAGGATGATCTGGGTTTCAAGATCATGGGAATTTATGCCAATTGACAATGAGGTCACGTCATTGGTTGAATGACATGATAGACAAACATCCGACAGTTGTATCTCAATGAGATCTAGTTACAAAGTTCACCATTGATGATAAAACGCATGAAACCTCGCAACCTGATCCTTAGACTGGGAGATAATGCAAATCACCATTTTGAAGGGAGCTTAGATGGTTATCAAGTATCATACCGTGACTGGGTGATCGAAAAGGTGCCACTCAGGTTTCCTGAAGGAACGCGTAGAGGAGTACATATCAAGACCAGGATTTGCTAGTCCATGTAACGGATAGATACATATGTGGCCATCTTGGTGACGTTGCATTAACGAAGCTTGCAAGCGTGTGACTAGGTCACGGAATGCAACGACATGGGAACGAGTAAACAAGTTCATCGGCAACGAGGTCGAACTAAGGTATGTAGATACCGAAGATCAAGTCTCGGATGAACTAGGTATCAAGTGGCAAAGGGAACGAGAAACGACTATTCACGGTTTGAGCGATAAGATTCGTGGAATGCACGGGGGCCATCATGGGCATCCAGGTCCCGCTGATGATCATTGATGTGAGAGGATTCTCAATCATGTCCGGAGTGTTCCTGAACCGAAGGATGTCACGCTTAAGGGTGGGGGCGCTTAGGGATAGACGAGGTACCGTAGGAGAAATAGAGAGAGAAACCGGAATAGTTCTGGGTAACATCCGATGGTGATCGGAAGGGGTTCGGAAGGAGTTCCGAAGTAAAGGAATATGATAATATATGTATTTCAAATGTTAATTGGAGAATTAATATTAAATATATATTTTATTTTATTATTAAAGGCTTCCTAATGCTAATGGGCCTCACCCGAAGGGAGGCCCAATAGGGCAAGGCGGCTAAGGGGAGGGGGCCGGTCAGCCTTGGCTTGGTGGGCCGCCCAAGTGGGGCCCACCTAGGGCCGGCGGCTGCCCCTAGGTGGCCGGCGGGTGTGGGGTTTAGTCCCACACTGCTTAGCCCCTAGGTGGTGAGCCCCCCTCCTACTATATATAGGGGTCTCCCCACCCCTTTGGAGGCATCCAATTCTCTCATTCTGTCTCTCATATTCCTCTGAGGACTTCTCCGTAATATTGGGGAGGACCTCGAGGGATTTGAGTTCTCCACCTTCACACTACCATCGTGTGATCTTCGGTCCGGCATCTTCTTCTTCCGCTGCTCGGCTGGATCGGAGCCCGGGAGACGCCGCCTACACCGGACGTGCATAGTACTTCGGAGGCACCACACTTGGGGTGCTGCTCGGCTTCATCAATATACACCTTCCTGCGTAAGGCGTGCCTCTGTTTGCAAAGGTATGAATACTGTATTCCTTCTCCGTTACTTATGTCTACATAGTATAGATCCTGGTTTTAGTGTTCGAGTAGATAGATTTTTTTTGTTTTCTGCTACGGAACCCTTCAGTAATGAGGATGATACTATTAATGCTATAAAGAAATTGATCCTTACTTACAACTTGCCTAGCCAAACTGATATTTCTTTCGCAAGAATATTTGCTAGATTGAACACTCTTGAGACTAGCACTACTAGCTTAAACGATTGCTATAATACTCTTAGGGAGCATCACAATTATGTTCCAATAAATTGTGAACCATCAAACTGGCTCCCTACAGTAAAGATTAAGATAAACACTGAAACTTTTCAAGCTTGATGTGATATCATGTCTGAATTTTGCCTTATGCCCAAAGATATTTATGAATCTCTGAATACTTGGGGGCTCACTAAAGGAGGAAAAGAAATATCTCTTGCTAATAATGCTACCATATTACCTCTTGGAATAGCTGAAGGAGTGTTTACAAAGATCCTTGGGAAAATGATTTCTACTGATTATCTTGTTATTGAATGTGCAGGAAATGGACAAATTACACTTGGAAGGTCCCTATTAGAACTCCTTGGAGCAATAATAGATGTGGCAAAGGGGACCATGCACCTTTCTTCTCCACCAAACAATCATATTTTCCCCAAGGTTAAGAATAAATGTAAGAGAGTTAAGGGCAAGAAATTTGGTTTTAATGCTTCTTCGAACACTTGATTCTTTCTTGCTTCTTATGCCTAACTTAAAGGCGTTAAAGAAAAATACTTATTGGGAGATAACCCAAAAGTTTTAGATGAGTCTTGGAAGTTATTACCTCTATAATAACCTCTACGTATCCTTTTTATTTGCTTTTGTTGCCAAGAGTAACCTCTAATGAGAGAGAAGTAATGATTGGGAAAGTTGCTGTCCCGAAATAGATTTCTATGCTTCACCGTAAAAATTTGTGTCAAACCTGTGAACGTCTTTTTGAGGCGTGAATGTTTTTTCTTCTGCCCCAGGTTGTTATCTAACTTTCGTTAGTTCAACACTTTTTGATTTGAGCAACATAAGGTCTTCGAAAAAATTCATCTTTACATGCTGGTCTGTTTTGACAGATTTCTGCCATTTTCTACATTTGCTTCTTGTTGGTTCCTTTTTGAGTTCTGTTGGGGAATTGAGCTTTTTGAGGGAAGTACTATAGTATCTAGTGTTCTAATGGAAGTTTATTTGGTGTTAGAACTGAACCTTAAGACTTATTTATCTTGAGTACACTAATGTTGCTAATAAAGATTGTGTGAAGTTTTGTATGGAGGAAAAATTTCAGGTGTATGGAAGGAATGAGTAATGAGATGAAGGATGGACTAAAGCTCAAGATTGGGGATGCCACGTGTGTCACCCCAAGAAATATCCAAGAAGTACAAGCGTCAAAGCTTGGGGATGCCCAAGGCATCCCCTCTTCATCAATAAAAATCCCAGGTTTCTTCTAAACGCTTCATTTTATTGTTTCATGCACAGTTGTGTTGTTCTTGGAGCGTCTTCTTTTTCGTTTTCGTTTTGGTTTTTTGTTTTCTTGGTTTGCTTAGTTTTCTGAATAAATTGGTTGGACCCCCTCTTTCATACATTGGTTTTCAAATAGTTTGGTTTGGATTGGAAAAGAATAGGAAAGTTCATGCTTAAGTGGTAAAGAGAGCTTGTTTTTGACTGTGGCCTATGATTTGTCATGCCATGCTTGATATTGTTTTGGCTTTATGCTTATTATTCTTTGTTGTAGCATTACTTGTTATAAACAATTGAGATTGCTTAATATGCCTTGGATGAATCATGCGTTGTTTTAGCATATTAAAGCGTAGTATTGTGGTATTCTCCTTTGATGCTTTATTTGGGTTAACTTGGCGCATGCTCACACCATGTTATGACTATACCAAGTCACCATAGCCTTTATGATCCTTTAGTTTTCAACTTGTAGTATCACTTTATGCTTTGATCAATGATGTTTTGTCGCTCTTTATGATTATGGCCATTATTACTCTCTTAGTTTGTCGCTCCCAGTCTTTTGCTAGCCTCCACAACAAAGTATGAGTTACACTCATGCATCCAACTCCCTAAACCAAGTTATTCCAAAGAGTCCACCATACCTACCTATTAGCTTATGCTATTCCAAGTATATTCATGCTTTTGTTTACCTTCCAAATTAAACTTGTTATGAGAAAACAAGTGATTAAAGCTCTCACGAACTTGATGGCACACTTTACTTTTTTGCATCTAATAAACTTGAACCATTGGGTCCTTCTTTGTTGCGTATATGCTTGTGCTTTATAAGTTAAAATTAGCAGAACCATGTATCATGAGGAACTCTTTCAACATTGCACATGTACTCTGTACCCCGTTGATATCATGTTCTTTTGCTTATGGATCCCGGTGGTGTGAAATAAAAGTGGAACTTGTAAGATCATGGAGTTTGTATGTGTGTTAGAGAAACGCCTGGGCCGCTACCCTAAGCCATGCCTAATCATGGTGGAAACTTGCAGCATCACCATAATGAGCACTCTATGAAGCATCCTCAATAAAAACCTATGCAAATAGCAAATAAAAAGATCACTCAGATGCTCATTGTCTGCTTGCCTTGTCATTTTGCTTATGGGAAAGCTCCTGTATCATGTGCAAGGGGTACCCTGTTGGTGGTTCTTTATGATACACATGTACTTACAATGACAAGAGCTTACTTGTGACTAAAGTTGATTAGCATGAGGTTCGGTCTTCGTAAGTAAGGGGCATGAGATTTCGGTTTATAACTTGTCAAGCATATCCTCTTAGTTGTGTCACTTCAACCTTAATCACCTTAAAGATGCTTATGGTAGGGGCAATGAGAGCTGAAAGCTATAAGTACCATAATTTTTGGAAGCTCTTTATGAGACTTGAATCCCTACTTCCTTTTATAAAGGCCTTTCTTCCACCATTATATTGAGTCTCCACCTTCTATCTTCATGCACCTACTTTGAGAGCATAGTGACCATTCTTAGTTCTATGTGCATTGTCCCAAGACTAGTTGATTGATGCATAACTTGATATTGCTTGTTTTAAACTATTGTATCTAGTCACTCTTATGAACTTTGAAGGTGTCCTATGCATTTTTATTTGCTACTTTATGAGGGACAAGCTGAATACTATTATGCTATGTTTTGTTTATGTGAAACAAACAAATGTCTTGCAAAGCATTGTTATTCATGAATCTTTTTGTTTGTGCCTTTTCATGTTGCATCATAGTTTCTTTGTCTTATTGCTAGAACTTTGTCTTTCATGTTATGATTGAAGTACTATGATCCCAGCTTTGAATGTTTTACAAATACTTTGATCAAGTATTTGATGGCGCATGTCACCTCAAAAATTATTCTTTGTTTTTATCACTTACCTACTCGAGGACGAGCAGGAGTTAAGCTTGGGGATGTTGATACATTGCAAATGTATCTATAATTTCTGATGTTCCATGCTTGGTTTTATCCACTTTCTTGTGTTTTGTTCCACACTTTGGAGTACTTTTCATATGATTTCTTGGACTAACCTATTAACAAGAGCCACAGTGCCAGCTGCCTGTTTTCTGATGTTTTTGGTTCTAGGAAAGTCAGAAAATGAATATTCTTGGAATTGGACGGGAGAAAAGCCAAAGTGCCTATTTTTCCGGAAGTCATCAAGTGCCAGAATACGAGACGGAGAAGGGCCAGAGGCTGGCCACACCACTTGGCCGCGCGGCCAGGCTTGGCCCGCGCCAGGGGGTGGTGTGGTGGCCCCTGGCACCCCCTCGGCCTCCCTTTCCGACTATAAGATGCCCTCGGGATGTAAACCCTAGGTACCCGATCAAAAATCCACGAAAGAGTCTGTAGCCACCGTCATCTCCATCCCTAGATCGGGGGATCTGAAGCTCTTCCCGGCACCCTGCCGGAGAGGGAATTCACCATGGAGGCCTTCTTCATCACCATGCAAGCCTCCGGTGTGATGCGTGAGTAGTTCATCCTTGGACTACGGATCGATGTAGTAGCTAGATGGCTGGTTCTCCTCCTTTGTGCTTTCATGTCTAGATCTTGTGAGCTCCGTTCATGATCAAGATCATCTATTTGTAATTCTACATGTTGTGTTTGCGGGGATCCGATGGATATTGAGATGCTACTTTAGATTGATTATTGATTCTATCATGTCTTTGTTATTTGTGATCTTGCATGCTTTCCGTTGTTAGTAGCTATCTTTGCCAAGTAGATGCTAGCAACTCCAAGAGTTAGTATTTATGCTCGATAGTGGGTTCATGCCTCTGGTAATCTGGGGAAGTGACAGAAATCTCTAAGGTACTAGATGTGCTGTTGCTACTATGGAGAAAACAACAATCCTTTGTTCATAGAACAATCGTATTGTTTACTTTACACGCAGTTCGTAAAGCAATAATCTGTTGCTTGCAACTTAATACTGGCGGGGGTTTGGACGATAACCTGAAGGCGGATTATTAGTCATATATGCATTTGGATGGCGGTCTATGTATAATGTTGTAATGCCCAATCAAGTCTCAAAGAAGTCAAGATGATTAGTATATGCATGTATTGCTTTCTCGATGTTTGTCAATTGCCCCGCTGTAATTTGTTCACCCAACATATTATCTATCTAAGGAGAGCCACCTCTAGTGAACTATGGATCCCGGTCCTTTTCTTTACATACAATCTATAATCTTTTACTTCTTTGTGTTTACTTTCTGCAAACTTTTACTTCTTTCCCTTCGATACGTTTAATCCTTTGTTTTCTGCAAAACACGATGAGATTGACAACTTCATCGCAAGTTGGGGACAAAGTTCTGTGGTTGTGTTGTGCAGGTCTCCACGTTGCTACTAGCACCGGTAGTGCGCCCTGCCAAAGCTCAGCTAGTAACACCTTTGGGGTGTTTCCTTGCTCCTACTGGTTCGATTAAACCTTGGTTTCGTAACTAAGAGAAACTTGCTGCTGTGCTCATCATACCTTCCTCTTGGGGTTCCCAACGAGCTCTACATCATCATTGCTCCAGCATTTTTCTGGGCGCCATACTCAGAGCCGTCAGCTGATCTCAGCATTTTCTGGCAAAACCCGCATAAAAGCGATTCAAAAACGCCCATCAAACACTTTCGTGTCGGTGGGATTTTATTACAAGTAGTTACGACACAATAGTTTACTGCAGAGTCCACAAGAACTTACATATACAATAACGACTCAACAAGTCAAGAATACAATGATACAAATCATAAAGAAGGCCAAATAGTATCCAAGTACGAATAAGAACCAAATGGGACTAAGAGTCCTGAAGAATAACCAAGCGGTGTCCATAACCCTGCCCAGACCAAGCCTAAAGGGTTACCTTGCTAACATCGTCAATCATATACCTGTT
Organism: Avena eriantha; assembly: GCA_910589775.1. Lineage (NCBI taxonomy): Eukaryota > Viridiplantae > Streptophyta > Magnoliopsida > Poales > Poaceae > Avena > Avena eriantha. The sequence continues at coordinate 519,468,421 of OU342745.1, forward strand.
AAAGCCAAAGGGGTGCCGACAAAGGGCAAATAAAAATAGAAAGAGAACAGTCAATACTGAGGTAAGTACATGGCGAGTCTAGAATTCGGCGGTCCTCGCCTACGTAGGTATGGTGGGCTTATCGACAACAAAGCTTGCAGTATCTAACTTATTGAGACACGCTACAACTTCGGCTACCAATGTGAGATAAGAGAGCGCTAACCGATAACTATAATACAACACTAAGCATAACCCATCCAAAGATTTCCCCCTCGAAGACCAGTTGAGGAAGTCCTCTGGCGGAACGCACATGGTGGCAATTTTAGTTAATCAGGTGTTTAGTTGATAAGGATAATTACTAATCGTATTATTAGAGTTGAAACATTAGTGGCATTGTCTATGATCATGACACCGTACTCCCGAGGCGCCCATAACTATGGACACACGGCTTCTCGAAAAGATTTACCTTGTAGGGGTGCACTACTGTACCCAAATGCATGTTCAACCCTTTAGGCAACATATTATGCGTGCCATCCAAATCCCACAACAAGAACTAACTACGCGCACATCTAGAGGTATCACCTACTGTGTGGAACCAACCAAGAGGTACGACAATTCTTAAGGAAGGCACAACGTTTGCGCCTACTAGTGGATCGGGCCCTGCGGGGTAACTTGTACACACCGTGTGTGTCGCCACCATGTACCATGATTTATGTATGCAAGTCATGGCAGTCCACCAAATATCAAGTCCGAAGACATATTCAACTCACCCATGTCCGAGGACATATTATGCATATGCAACAAATGGAAAACCAATTTTGTGACCTTCTGAATATACGAATAGCGCCAGTAGTTGAGGACGGATCCTAGAGGCCCCATGTTTGGTTAGCGTGGTCAACTCAAAACTAGTATCGTAGAATGAACGGTTCATAGGTCGCCTCAAGCAGTTCCCAAAGGTGGTCCCTGTCGGGGCCTTATCATTAGGTGAAGCCATAACCAACAACATCAGATTAATTATCTTATCATCAACAATATCAAGTATCATGATCCCCTATATGAGAGCGATACTAAGCATGCCTACCACTCGCAAGGACAAATCTAGCTAATCAAACAAGGAAATAGGATAACCATGGCTATATAGTAGAGCAGGTAAATAAAGGGAGCAGTACTAGAGCATCGGTAATAAGGATAACAATAAATCAAAAGAAGGAAGTAAAAACCATAAATGAATAATAGGTAGAAGGGGGAGAATGCTCGCCTGTGAGAAAAAGTCAGTGACCGATGGCTTGTCGTATCTCACATCGACTCATATGCAAAGTACTAGACGGGGCAACATATGCAGTATTTAATGGTGCAGCGAAAGACTGGGCATGATCATGATATGATGCATGACATAGCAATATGCAGTCTAACTTAGCAATATTAAGCATAATCAGAGTCCCGACAAATAGATATTATGGTTCAAGTTGTTTATCTACCCTGCATATTAAATGTTGAATTAACAAGGCAAAACATGACATCGGTTCGCTGCACAAATTTAAATGGAGTCGAGATAAGATAGGAATATCCCGCATGTACACTCCATATATAATTATTAGTTGATTCGACATAGTCCCCCAAACAAATATGTATGCGAGTATGAATGATTTACTATGTGACAAGTCTAATATGACAATTTATAATATAGGGGCTCAAATAGGGGTCGCACATTAGCGTTTGGAACCGAGGGTCTTAGGGTTCGACGGGTTTGGTCTTCGGATTCCGTGAAGGGGGACCTCGAAGTTTCGTGTAGGAGATCATGGCGTTCCGTGACGGAGGTCTTCTGGTTTGGCTCAGTCACCTTCTCTTGTCGCATTGGTGCATCTTCGTGATATCACGATGTTGTCGGTCGATCTTGGCTGCCACGGTACAAGGCAACAACATGAGGCAAAACTTGGTTCGAGGCAATCTTGGATGTCCTTAGTGAGGCGGAGTCAACAACTCGAACACAAACATACACTGTTTCGAGAAGATCTTGGCAGAGGCCCTCAGTTGGCGTCGTGTTCTTGTCTTCATAATTGTCACGGGCGATGGTGTTGGTCTTGACAACATACATAAGGCGCAAAGACACTAAGCGGGGATCATCTAGGACAACAAACGAAGCAAGCGACGCGGTGGATGCTCGTAGGGACGATGGCGGCCGAAGATGCACACAGCAGGGAGGCACACGGACGACCAGTGATGTGCAGGGAGGAGGGCACGCAGGTAGGCGACGGTGCGCGTCCTGCAAGAGAAGGGGAGGCAGCCGTGGCTGGTGACGACTGATACATTGCAAATGTATCTATAATTTTTGATGTTCCATGCTTGGTTTTATCTACTTTCTTGTGTTTTGTCCACACTTTGGAGTACTTTTCATATCATTTCTTGGACTAACCTATTAACAAGAGCCATAGTGCCAGCTGCCTGTTTTCCGCTGTTTTTGGTTCTAGGAAAGTAAAAAAATGAATATTCTCGGAATTGGATGGGACAAAAGCCAAAAATCCTATTTCACCAGAAGACTCCCGGAGCCAGAATATGAGACAGAGTGGGGCTGGGGCCCAACCACACCACCTGGCCGCGCGGGCTGGGCCTGGCCGCACCAGGGGGTGGTCTGGCCGCCCGAGACACCCCCTCGGTCTCCCTCTTCGCCTATAAGTTGCCTTCTGACCTAAAAACTCAGGGGGTCGACGTTTTTCCAAAAGGAGTTCTGCTCCGCCGCCACCACCAGATTCCACGAAACAGCACCAAAAACTCCATTCTGGCACCTTGCCGGGACGGAGAATTGGAGGAGATCATCGCCATCATCATCACCATCGCTTCTCCATCGACCATCCATGTTTCCCCCATCTATGAGTGAGTAATCCGCCGCTGTAGGCTATGGGGATGGTAGGGATTGGATGAGATCGTTCATGTAATGGCATCAGATTGTTAGGGCATGGTGCCTAGTATCTTTTATTAGTGCTTTATGACTTTGTTGCAACTTGTTGTGCTTAATGCTTGTCACTAGGGCCCGAGTGCCATGATTTCAGATCTAAACTTATTATTGATTCATTATGATAGTATTGTTTCTGGTCTTAGCTACAAGTTGTGTACACACGTTGTTGTCCGGAACCTATGGCCCCGAAGTGAAAGAAATCAGGATAACCGGAAGGGAAAGGCTTTGATGTGAGGATCACATGTGTTCACGGAGTGTTAATGCTTTGCTCCGGTGCTCTATTAAAAGGAGCACCTTAATTGGCAGTAGTTCCCATGAGGCCCCGCTGCAAACGGACTGGCAGGACAAAAGATGTTGTGCAAGTTCTCATTGTGAGCACGTATGACTATATATGGAACACATGCCTATGATTATCTAGTACTTGGATGCTTTATCTTATTTATCTGCAATTGCCCTATGTTCTGATTGCTATGTGAATTGTCTTGTCCATGCAACGCCCATCTATCCATCCCTATGTCTACCGCACTCGAATCCTACTGTTTACTGCTATTGTTACTACTGTCTTTACTTTACTACTGCTGTTACTTTACTATTCCTACTACAAAACTGTTGCTACTGATAAACTGCTGTGAGCAAGATTGTTTCCAGGTGCAGCTGAATTAACAACTCAGTTGTTAAGGCTTATAAATATTCTTTGGCTCCTCTTGTGTCGAATCAATAAATTGGGTTTCACTTCCCTCGAAAATACTGCGATACACCCCCTATACTTGTGGGTCATCAACTACGCTCCTGGAGGCGAGCAGCAAGGGTTTCTCACGGTCGAGGATGTCGACAGCGGCGAGCGAGGGAGTGTGTCGGTGGAGGGGAGCTCGCGAGTGGGATGCTCGGGACCGAATCAAGGCGGGGGTGGACGAGCTCGGGGCAGAGGGTCGCGCGGATGCCAGCGTGGAGAGGAGGACGTCGAGGACGGTGTAGTCCAAGGAGTCTTACGCGAGCGTGGAGCCAGGGCCGCTGGACAGAGCCCAGGGCAGTGGCGCCATGGTGGGGAGCAGGGTCAGCAGCGGCCTTGGTGGATGGCGGCCGGAGAGGAGGGTGAGGGAGGCACCCAAGGCAGAGAAGAGGCCGACGAAGAGGGCGGCCAACAGCGCATCGAGGCACAGAGGAGGGCACTGTGGATGGGGATTGGGGCAGGGACACGATCATGTCCGGAACAAGAAGAGGAGGGGATGGCTACAAAATGCCATCGCTAGCGGTGGGGAGCGTGTTCGATGTGATGTGTGTGCATGAAAGTGCATGTGTGCCCCCATGTGTGGTTTTGGTAATTAATGACAATCTTTATGGACTTATGTTTGCATTGAGTTTTACCTGTAGGATTTGTCCATATGCAATGCTTGAACCATATGTTGGCTTCAAGGTTGGGAGAAGAAGAAAGTGAAGAATATTAAGTGTTGACCAAGGTTTCAATGAGTGATCCGGAGATTAATCAAGTGAGATTTGAGCCTATAGAAAGTGTGTCTTGAAGACTAAAGTTGGAGTGATATCTCTTATGTACCTTCAAGACACCAACATAATGAAGAAAGAAGAAATGATGTGCAAGTTCAAGATGATCCATCTTGAAGAGATCATTCACTTGAAGCTTTCCATCCTATGGTTATCATGGATATGGAAAGATGATATGCCCAGGAGAGAAGCTCTACCATAGTGGAGTATGGGAGTGCAATTTGCAAGTCTTCACCAAGCTAGTGCAATCAAGAAAGGTATTCCATCTTGAGGTGGACAAGATCGCTATCGTCAAGCTCAAGTGGAATATACTCAAGGCAAAGGTATGTTCTTGATAGGTTTTCTTTCTTACCGGTCTCATGGTGTTAGTTGGGGAGACCGGTTTATAGGATAGATAGCTGTACTATCAAGAGGGGATCTCGAGTGAGTAACTTGATCATATCCTTCGTGAGAGCTCAAACCTTTGCATACTTGGCATAATATTTTTTGGTTGTTATTTGGATCTTATCCATGTGAAGTTCTTGAGCTTGTGGTAATATCCATAACAAGCTCTAGTTCATCAAAAACGGATTTCATATACATTCTCTATTGCGTTCTCGATATTGGAGGTTATACCGGTTTGTCTTTTAGAGATTGGTAAAACCTTCCATTATTTGGTTATTATCCATGAGACATTTAGAGCTTGTGTTAATCTTCATGACAAGCCCAAGTTCATCAAAAATGGATTTCATATGCATTCACTATTGCGTTTTCGACGTTGGAGGTTTTACTGGTTCGTCATTTTGAGAGAGGTCAAACCTTTCGTCATTTGGTTTTATCCTCCCTTGCTGGACTATGATGTTTTTCTGTATGATCTTGTAGAGCTTATTGTCCTCTTTAAAATGAGCCCAAGGTCATCAAAATCAGAGTCCGGATGCAAAAGTTATGGTTGTTTTTGTATTGGTCTTCCTGCCAGTTTTTGTTAGACCGGAGATTCCGGACTAAATCTCCGATCTATCTCCGGACCGAGTAATGATTGTCCCCCAGTTTATCCCCGTTTGGCCTGGGTACACTGGAGACTCCGGTCCCAGTCCAGAGACTCCGGACCGGGCGATTCATGGGCCTAACGGTTGGATTTCTAGGGACCTATTTAAGGGGCTCTTCTTCCCCAATGGTTCCCCAACCTTCCTTGCAAGTTTCCCCCTCCATTGTTGATCTTCTTGAGCTTGCAATCTCTCAATCCCTCCTATGATTCTTGCATATTCTTGAGGGATTTGATAGAGGAGATCTAGATCTACAATCCCACTAATCAATCTCTCCTCTAAGTGAGGGAAACATCTTGGGATCTAGATCTTGGAGTCTTTTGTGGATTTCCTCCAATGTTCTTCCTCTCTTATCCCCCCATAAGCTTTTGTATCTTTGGTGTAATTTGAGAGAGAAGAACCTGAGCACTTCTTGTGTTCTTTCTATTGCATTTGGTGCATCGATTTGAGTTCTTGGTGAGGATTCTATTGGGTGAAAGGTGAGAAGGTTTTTTACTCTTGGATTCTTGGAACCCTAGACGGTTTGGTTGTATTGCAGGTTTGTGTATTACTTGGGGCCTCCAATTAAGTTGTGGAGCTTTTCCCAAGCTTGTCTGTTGGGATCCTCCAATTGGAGAAGTTCCCTAACCTTGTGAGAGGTTCCGGATTGCCACCGACAAGTGCACCGATAGTGGAAATGTGGATCGATCCTGTTGGGGTGAGATTCACAGGAGAACAAGGGAGGCCTTTTGTGGCGTTGGTGGTTTGAAATCACCCCCTCTCCAAACGAGACGTACTCCACTGGGAGAAACTCGGTAAAACATCGCCATCTCCGCGTGCCTCGATTATCTCTATACCGGAGCTCTTACTTATGCACCTTACCGTGTGATAGCCTTCGTGCTTGAAGTCTATATCTTTCTATCACGTTGTTGCTTCTCTTACTTAGCATAAGTTATTGGTGCACATAGGTGAACCATAGTATATATAGGTTTTGTGCTTGACAAAGTAAACGCTAGTTTTATTCCGTCTTTGTTAAGTCCATCTTGTAAAAAGTTTTAAACCGCCTATTCACCCCTCCTCTAGGTGACATCCTTGTCCTTTCAGCGCGTGTCCAGGGTCGCATCGTGGTGCGTGTTGCGGTGTGTGTTGTGTCAGTTGTGCGTTGCGCGCGGGTGCATGCGTGTTGCGGCTGGGTGTGTGCTAGCTGGTGCGTGGTTGAGGTTTAGGCTAGGGTTTGGGTAGTAGGCTGGCTGGGTCTTTGGGCCTGGCCGGCTGCCTCCCCTAAAAACTCTTTTATTTTTATTTGCTTTTTTAAAAAGACTTTTGTAAATAGCTTTAGACAAATAAAATATCGAGAAAGACCTGGGTTTTTAATTCGAAATTAAAGGAGGAGAATAGTTAGAAAACAAAATAGTATTTTGGCGAAAATATTTGTGAGAAAAAATACGCATGATGTCATGATGATGCATCACATGAAAATAAAAGACAAATCTAATTAGGGAATATTTTCCTGGGCATTACAGCTTCCCACTCCTCTAGCTGACCACGCCACCGTTCACCAAAACACATACCTTGTTTTAGATTTCGAGTTGTCTGGATCAATGCTGAAACTTGCATCCACGTAACCAGTTACATCAAGTTACTCTTCACGTTTTCCAAAAACAAGAACCATATCCTTAGTTCTTTTCAGATACTTGAGGATATTCTTAACTACTATCCAATGAACCATCATATGGCTACTTTGGAAACGACTCATCAAACTAAGAGCTAGGGCCACGTCCGGTCGATTACTCAACATGGCATACATGATATAACCTATGGTTGAGGCATAGGATATGACCTTCATAACTTCTTTATCATCATCCGTTCCTGGGCATCGAGTCGCACTCAATGGTTGACCTTTTACTATAGGCAAGAACCCCTTCTTTGGCTCATCCATTTTGAAACTTTTAAGAACTTCTTAAGGTAAGTACTCTGACTTAGTGCTAATAGGATCTTCGACCTACATCTGTAGATCTTAATGCCTAATATGTAAGTAGCTTCACCCATGTCCTTCATGGAAAATTGACTATTCAAATTGTCTTTTACGCTATTCAGAAGATTCACATCATTCCCAGTCAGCAATATGTCATCCACATATAGCACATATAGCACTAGGAATGTCACTAGGCTCCTACTCACTTTCTTGTAAATGTAGGCTTCTTCCTGATTTTGGACAAATCCAAAACCTTTGATTATTTCATAAAAGCAAAGATTACAGCTGCGAGATGCTTGCTTCGTCCATAAATGGAACGCTGAAGCATGCATTCCTTTTCGGCATACTTTGGTCAACAAAACCTTTCGGTTGCATCATATACAACTCTTCCTCAACATTGTCATTCAGGAACATGGTTTTCACATCCATCTACCATATTTTATAATCGAAATATGCATCAATTGCTAGTAAGACCCAAATAGACTTAAGCTTCGCTACAAGAGAGAATGTCTCATCGTAGTCAACTCCTTGAACTTGTCGGAAATCCTTTGCGATAAGTCGAGATTTATATATGGTGACACTACCATTGATATCAATTTTTTCTTAATGATCCACTTACTCTCGATAGCCTTGCGGTCTTCGGGAATATCCACCAAAGTCCATACTTTGTTATCATACATGGATCCCATTTCAGATTTCATGGATTCAAGCCATTTCTTGGACTCGGGGCCTTCCATTGTTTCCTTGTAGGTTGTAGGTTAGTATTTTTCAACTAACATGACCAAGTTAACAAGATTGACATACCACTCAGAAGTAGTGCGTACTCTTGTCAACCTGCGAGGTTTAGTAGGTGCCTCGATGTGAGTGTCATGATCATCATAATTTTCTCCCACTCCAATTTATAAGGACTGTACCCGAATATCTTTCGTTGCGTCACTCGGTATTTGGAGATCAGGATCAACCATCTCATCAAGCTCTACTTTTCTTCCACTTACATCTTTTGCGAGGAACTCGTTTTTTGAGCCAAATGGGAAATACTCGACAACTTGGCATACATTTCCCAATTGTTTGGAGCCATTCTCACAAACATTAACAAGCTTGTTTGAAAAGCTTGGACACAACAAAAAATTAAATTCTTTATATGGTTGGCCATCTAAAATAGGCTTTGGACGGTGCATACACTTGAAAAAATAGGGTGAACGAAATTGTGGCCCACGTCCTCTTTCTAACTGTACCCTGGAAACGACGGCACACGTTTTCTCTCAATATTGTTACTCTAGAGGCTTTGGAGAATAGTCAAAGATCAGCTTGGGCTATCAAACATCCGAATGCAAGAGTGGATGACAAATATTTCCATCAAGACTTGGCGGACGCAAGTGGTGGGCAAGACCGTCACAAACCACAAAGCCATGGCATCCATCACCATGCTAGTTAGTTGGATAATTTGGAAGGAGCGGAATGCGAGGGTCTTTAACAACAAACCCGCGCCACCGACCATTCTCCTAGAGACCATTAAGAGCTAGGCGGCTTTGGGTCAGCACGGGTGCCAAGCACTTGAGTTTTATAATATCAGAAGAGTAGTTCCTTAAGTTTTGTGTTACTTTCTTGTCAAGACTCTTCTCCTTAATTAATTGGTTGAGGCAAATATTTTGCTTCCGTTTTAAACAAAACTATATTGCTAACTTTTATGCCAGAGTCAAAGTCTGCTGACGCTAACTAAAACTCTACAAATAAATGGGGATAAAACACCAACAAATAAATAAGACCAAAAATCAAAAACACTAAAAATCAGAAAAAGAAAATCAAGGTAACTATTGGAGTGGAAAACTCATGGATTAGGATAGAACATTTTGTGTTTGAAATTTTCCAACATATCAACGCGAAACTTCATGAAAACTTACACCAAGAGACATAGGAATGGGAAACATTAAAAAAAATCCTAAATACCAGCACTAATGGACATGTATCTTCCTCGACTTTTAAGTAACACTTCAACTTCTTATTCAAAATGACCGCTCAAATTTGTAATATGTCTTCGTCAAAATTTTCATGTATATCAATGGGCGGACGGCAAAAGAGCGTATAGTCGCAAAGAGTGGTAAAAACAAACTTCTACCAAAGCAAGATTACGGACAACCTCATGGATTAGGATAGAACATTTTGTGTTTGAAATTTTCCAACATATCAACGCGAAACTTCATGAAAACTTACACCAAGAGACATAGGAATGGGAAACATTAAAAAAAAATCCTAAATACCAGCACTAATGGACATGTATCTTCCTCGACTTTTAAGTAACACTTCAACTTCTTATTCAAAATGACCGCTCAAATTTGTAATATGTCTTCGTCAAAATTTTCATGTATATCAATGGGCGGACGGCAAAAGAGCGTATAGTCGCAAAGAGTGGTAAAAACAAACTTCTACCAAAGCAAGATTATGGACAACCTCATCTATGGTCTTCACCCACCTTCTCCCCTCCCCCCCCCTACAGTCTCCCTCTGTGCCATCCCGCGCGCTGGGCCGATCCAAAGCCAACCTCGCCAGCGTCGCCGGTCGAGGGAGGTGGAGGAGAGGCGCCGACGCATGTAGGTTAGCCCGTAGTTGTAGTTCTCGGCGGTCTGCCAGTAGTTGGACTAGGGCTCGAGCTCCTCGCAGCTGGATCTTGGGCAGCTCGGTTGATCTCTACGGCGGCGGCGCTCCGTCGGTTGGCGAGCGCGGTGGCGGTCAGAATCCCGGGGATCTCCGCAATAAAGCTGCTAGACATGCCTCTCTCCTTGCTGGTGCTTTCCCAGACCCTCTTTTCCCACCGGCCGGCCGTGGCGGCGGGGGGTGGGAGTTTGGGCGCGTTCGGTGGCTGTCGGGAGGGAGTCCTGTAGCTTGGGTTGCGTGCTTGCTGCTGCTACTTCTTATCCTGGGCCCTGCTTTGGCCGGACGTGGCGGCGGGGGAAGCGGGCCTAGATCTGCGGTACGGCGATCCTGCGTGCTGCCGGCGAACTACTCCTGCTTGTTGTCGAGTGGCAGCGGGAGGTCGTGGTGCCTCCTTCTTCTTCAGGCTCCTGTTGATGGAGGCTGTAGAGGGAGTGTGGTTCTCATGGCTCGTTCATAAAGCTCGTCGATCTCTTTGCTCCATTGATGGCGATTTGCCCTTCCTCCCTCTACTGGCCTGCCGTGGTGGCGAGGGTTAGGAGGGAGATGGGCCTGGCGCCGAAGATGGGACTGGAGTCGGATTGTGGTGAAGCTGCGCCCGCGAGATTCTTTTCGCAGTTGTCCTTTGGTGGCAGTGGTGCCGCCGGGCCGCGGCCCGTTCTGGTCGAATGGCGATCTTGGGGTTCTACCTCCTTCAGAGGCCCTTCTTCGAAGCGTCGCGTCGGTGCTCGACACCTCGCAGTCAGCAAGTAGTTCGTCCCTGCGGACTGCAAGGTGGCCGGCGGTGCCACTTCTTCTCCGGATAGTGGAGCGTCACCAACAAGAGTCTCACATGACCTCGCCGTTGGCTGGAGGTCGCCGGAGTTTGGTGGCGGAGGCATGCGAGGGCTTGATTGCTTTTTATCTTTTAGTCCTAGGGTGTTTTTTGTTAGTGAGAGGCACTTTTCAGTTTTATCTAGTTTTGCTAGGGTGCTTTATGCAAAGGGCCTTTCTATAAATTATACCCGCCACGTGGTTTAATGTGTAGCTTCTGGGTTCTTCTGGCCCCTGTTCCCGTTCAAAAAAAAGAAAAACCAAAGCAAGATTACACAACACAATATGCAACTAATCTAGCAGCCGGATTCGTGTGGCCCGGCAGATTCTTGATGATCTCATTGACTTGGAGAACCATTAATTAAGCTCGACTCCTTCGGCTATTCAGCAAACAAGACGCATATATGCACGCCGCGGATGTAAACCGTCTTCCGCAAGAAAAACACAGGTGCAACCTGATTCAACCTTTGACTCATTCAGCCTTGACGACGCCCATGAAAATTTGGCTTGTCGTGCCGTGTTCTGCAGGGTGCGCTTCCCTCCCACAAGTCAAATTAGCCGTCTACTAGGCACGGTCGTTGCTTTGTAGCATGAGCACGATTGGTTCTCGACCAAAATGTGAGCACGATTTGTCTGTAGAAACAATGATGATGCATGACGGGTCTGGTAACCTGCATACAAAGCTTGCTAAAGTCATATGGGTTAAAAAAAAATCTATAGATCACGCTGACATACAAGTGGGATAAAAATATCCCTCACTGTATCCTCCCAACTATGTATATACCTCCGTAAATAAGTCTCGATTCTCCACGCGTTGTAGACTCGATCGTGAACGAAGCAAATTAGTACACCGGTAGATGACATGCACAGAAGAAACATTCTTACCATTAAAAATCACATCATTCTTACATAGCCAAATCGATCAGGAGCTGCCACTCTAATAAAAATTCTAAACTTGTGAAATTCTGTAACCAGTTGCCAAAAACGTTGGCGCATACATGTCAGAAACTATTTGGAGGATGACTGATCATCTAGAACGAGCAAACTTATAATAAAAAAATAAATGCTTAATTGTCTCATCATGATGATAGAAAAAACATATTACATTATATTATATTCTTATGTCAGTTTCTTCTTACGAGGTTGTCCTTGCTAAGGATTACGCCCCCGTGGACCACACGATATTTTTCAAAATTTTAGGGGTACCTACTTCTACATAAACAACTATTATATACATAGAATCAAACACATAATTTATCTTTCTCGTGTAGATTCTAACGAAATCCATAACTCCCTCGTGACAATTGAACCATTGCCAATCGACCTATTAGAGCATTCCATGCCACAAGCCTTTTATATATCGTCTGAATATCAAATTTGGTGTAGATATCTTCAAAACCGTAGCAATTGTATCGCTCTTGTGACGGACAATGTTATACATAGCTGAATATTGCTTTCAGAGCGTGGTCCTCACCCACCGCGACAGTGACGTCCTAATGGGGTACCAAAATTGCCTCGCTGAGCTCCGAATTTGACTCTTTGGGCTCCAATGTTGCCTTGTCGGTTTCCGATGTTGCCTCGTCGGACAACGACTTGCCTGAAAAAGGGTCGTCCTCATGTACTGCAACAACGCCGTCCTAATGGCTTACCGAAGTTTCCTCATCAGGCACAATACTTGCCTCGTCGGGCACCAAAGTTGCTCAGTTAGGCACAAGTTGTCTTGTTAGGCTTCGAAGTTGCCTCGCCGGGCTCCGAAGTTATCTCGTCGGGCTCCGATGTTGCCTCATCTAGCATCGGCTTGCATGAAGAAGGGCCGCTCACACCCATCGCGGCAGCGCCGTCCTAATGGCCTACCGATGTTTTCTCGCCGGGATCTAAAGTTGCCTCGTCGGGCTCCGATGTTGCCTCGTCTAGTAGCGGCTTGCCTAAATAAGGGCCCTCCTCACCCACCACGGTAGTGTTGTCCTAATGGCCTACGAAAGTTGCCTCATCGGGTTCCAAAGCTGCCTCATCGGGCTTCAAAATTGCCTCATTGGCAGCGGCTTGCCTGAAGAAGGGTCATCCTCACCCACCACAGTAGCGATGTCCTAATGACCTACCAAAGTTGCCTCGCCGGGCTCCGATGTTGCCTTATTGGGCAGCGACTTGCCTTAAGAAGGGCCATCCTCATCCACCAAGGCAATAACATCCTAATGGCCTACCAAAGTTGCCTCGCCAGGCTTCAAAGTTGTCTCGTCGAGCAGCGGCTTGCCTGAAGAAGAGACATCCTCACGCACCACAATAGCGCCGTCCTATTGGATTACCGAAGTTACCTCGTTAGGCATAGTACTTGCCTCGTTGGGCACCAAAGTTGCTCAGTCAAGCACAAGTTGGCTTGTCGGGCTCCGAAGTTTCTTAACAGGTCTGGAAACCTGCAACTAGTTTTACAAAGTGGATGTTCCACAAATTCACATGGATTATTATTACTGTACACAGCGACACTAAGTGGACCTTGATGGAAGCTTAGAAGACAACAAATTATACAATACAAAAATAACATAGGGCGAACAACCCTGGTGATCGAATGATGCATGCAGACCTTTTGTTGCTTTATTGAAAATCAAGTCAATAGAGCTAGATGTCATTGCATGAGAATTGCTAATGAAAAAGGGGGAACATTTCGAAGAGATCCGTAGAGAGTTTAGCAGACAATTAATGTACAATACTAGCAATTAAGCGAGAACCAAAATCACAATTCAAAAGCACACACCCAACTCGACAGCATATGAGTGACGTGGGTTTGGCTAGATTCGGATGTATCTAGACACGTTTTAGTATATAGGTACATACGAATCTACACAAACTTAAGTCACTTATTTTGGGACGAAGGGAGTATGTATATATAAGTATATATAATAATGCAGAACACAGAGGTACTCTCCAGGGCCACATCCAACGACAAAAAGCCATAATATCATGCTACTGTAATATGTAAGAATCGTAAAAGCGACATAATAATTTGAAGGAATAATAATAATACTAGCTTCTAGTTTGCTGTTGGACTTTTGAGGTGTTTGGAGAAGACACTTGGAACTCGGGTTTCATAACCAAAACAGCACCAGGAGTAGACGACCGCAGATACACGCACTTCATGTCAACCATGATCATCCATTCCTTACCATGATACACCTCCTCCCAGCACAAGACATCCGGGTCGTCCGCGGCGATGATCGGGTACTCGGGAAGACGCCGAGGTAAACCCTGGTCCTGGTAACCGATTTGCGCCCATAGGCATTCCAGGTTGATGACACGATGCACTTCCCACTCGAACTTGAGGTTACTACTACCACCATCCATCATGTTCCTCATGGTGAGAGTCCAGGTGGTGATCTTGGTGCCAACCTTTTGGCGTTTCCTCTCACGGCATTCACGGCAATTAGTCCATCCATCCTTGTCGTGAAAGTCATTGTCAATATGCACGAACCGCAGCATGCCTTGGCTGACGGAGACACCCCGGTGTGTCGCCGGGCAGCTCCTTGTGGGCTCCCGTATCATGTCGTCGGCGTACTGTTTTCCGGGGAAAGGCACGAAGTGGAGCGCCGCCGGGGAGGAGGTGGTCTTGTTGGTGGAGAAGTCGGATAGCAGGAGGCCCTTGAAGTAGTCGACCCAGCACAGGAAACGGCCGTCGAAAGGGAGGACGTCGTTGGTCGACCAGAGGGCGGGGAACTGGCCGCCATCATTGCTCGGTGGGGCACGCTTGGTGATGGTTCTCCAGTTTCCTGTCTCGGAGGAGAAGACGCAGAATTTGGCAACTAAGGTGGGACTGTCGCCGCTGTTTTTGTCTTCAGTAGTGCGGCGGGGGCTGACCCTTTTTTTCTGGGTAGAGACGTTGAGGTGGGCTACGATGTAGCCGCCGTCTTGGTCTCCCGCGGGTGGGGAACTGGCCGTTGCCGCGAGCCGCAGGATGCCGATGACGGAGTTATTACCCACCTGGAACTTCCCCCCGCTGACCAAGTACTCCACATTCTCTGCGGGCACCGGGAGCCGCAGCGCTGATGGGGATGAAGAAGGAGGACCGGCCGCGTAGACGAACAGGTCAGACGGGTTGCTGCTGTAGCTCGAGATGGCGACGCGGAGGAGGACGAGGTTGTCGTCGGCTGCCAGGACGTAGGGATAGGCGGGAAAGTGGAGCCCGGATTTGTCTGCTGGGAGCGCCGGAAAGAGAAACCCTGGAGCCTCGCAAAGATCACCCCATCTCTGAGAGCGAGCGCTTCAGCAATGAGAGGATCCGTCACCCCCGGATATGGCTTGCTCCATGCGCCCAGGAAAGAGGACGGTGAACGAACAACACCACCAGCTCCACCCATCCGATCATCCAAGGACAGACCGCCGTCGGTATTAATTTTAACAATGCCAGAGTCGGAGGGCGCCACCCATGCCCAGGCAAGACCTTCACTGATGCACATGGAAGATCAAGCAGTGCCAGGGCCTCCTTCGCCATTTTCAGAGAGTGAGCAGGGTTAAAGGGACCCCTTTCATGGGTCCAATGGTTCCTGGACGTCCAAATCGCCCACATAGTTGTGATAATCTTCGAGCGATCAGTATCCAAGAATCTTGAATCACAAAGAATGTCTTTCGACCATGTGTGGGGATGCAATTGAGGTAACGTAAAATCTAACCAGGACTACGCCTCTCCCCAGAACTTCTTCGCATGCGCACAGTGAATGAGAGCATGCATCATGTCTTCATCTGCCGCAAGGCAGATTTTGCATCTGCCAACCTGGGCAATGTGCCTCTTCTTCAGCGTGCTTTCAACCGGAAGAATTCCGCGAAGCACCCTTCGCCAGAACACCCGAACCTTAGGAACTACTTTAAGTCTCCACAGCAATTTCCACATCCATTTTTCAGACATTGAGGTCTCCGTAAACGTCCCTTCATCTAGAGCACCAAGCTCGTTGTGAATCATCAGAGAACGATACGCTGATTTGACGGAATACAGGCCCGACTTCTCCCAGTTCCAAGCCCAAAAGTCTTCACCTCCTCCTCTTTCTGAGAGGAATATTAAGGATAGCATCAGCCTCAGGAGCCATAAAATTAGCTCTGACAGTGTTAATTTTCCAGCACCCACTCTCACTATCCAATAAATCTGATACCATATTCAGAGGATCCGGGTCATCTCCAATTCTTACAGTTGGTTTCATTGATCTAAGTCCCGGAATCCAAGCATCATGCCAAATATTCACAGAGGAACCATCTCCAGTACGTTTGATTAAACCCAGACACAAAGCTTCTCTTCCTGCAATAACAGCTCGCCATGTTGCGGAAGAGTTGGCCGGAGCTGTAGCCTGTAGGAAATCGATTGAGGGAAATACCTTCCTTTAAGCACTCTGCTACAGAGAGAATTCGGGTCAGTCATCAAACACCAACCATATTTTCCCAGCAGCGCAATATTAAAGGTCTCAATTTCCCTAAAACCCATCCCTCCTTTTAACTTTTGGAGCACAGAGATCCTTCCATGGTAGCCAGTGTAGCGATCTCCCATCCAAAGGACCACTCCACCAGAATCTGCTACTCCCTGACGTGAAGGCAGTGCCCACCTTCTTTGTTAGTTTGAAGCAGCTCATGCTATATAAAGGAATAGCTTGGATCACCGTCTTGATAAAAATTTCTTTTCCTGCACAAGAAAGCATCCTCGCACACCCTTGAACTTTACTCCTAATCCTTTCAGCAATATAATCAAAGGATCCACTGGTTATGCGGCCAACCGCAGTGGGCAAACCCGGATAACGTTCAGAGAACGCTTCCACCGATATACCCAAAACTTGCTTTACCAGGAGACGTGCTTGATCAGTTGTATTTGGGCTAAAAAAGATTGAGCTTTTCTCTCGGTTAACACATTGCCCAGAGCATTCGCCGTAAATACGCAGAATCTCATTCAATCTCTCCCCACTAGCCCCACCAGCATTCATGAAAATGAGGTTGTCATCCGCGAATAATAAGTGATTAACCCATGGGGAGTGAGTACTAACACGAATACCTCTATCCACACTGCTCCCACCAAAATTATTCAATAAAGCAGTGAAACCTTGTGAGCATAGAAGAAATAAGTAAGGTGAAATAGGATCACCTTGCCGCAGCCCCCGCGAAGGAGTAAAATACGGAAGCAAATCACCATTGACTCGTATAGTGAAACGCACCGAAGACACACATTTCAGAATAAGCCGAACACATGCCTCACTGAACCCTAGCTTCAGCATCATCGCCTCAAGATAATGCCACTCAACACGGTCGTAGGCCTTCATCATGTCCAACTTGACCGCACATATGCAGTTTCTCCCTCTCTTCCGCCTCCGCATTGCATGCACACTTTCGTACGCAATTAATACATTGTCCGTGATTAGGCGGCCAGGAACAAAAGCACTCTGCTCCTCTCCAATAATATCTCCCAAAAACACTCGAAGTTTATTGGCAATACACTTTGCTCCAATCTTGTATAGGACCGAGCATAGAGAAATTGGGCGAAATTGGGAGATCTTCTGCGGGTGTGGTACCTTGGGAATTAAAGTGATGGACGTGTCATTCATACCCGCCGGTAAAACCCCGCCATTCAGAAAATCCAACACTGCTTGGACAATATCCTGCTTAATGAGATTCCAATGCCGCTGGAAAAATCCAGCAGTAAAGCCATCAACACCAGGAGCCTTGGAAGGAGCCATTTGAAAGAGAGCAACGCGAATCTCCTCCTCAGTATATGGCCTATCCATCGACTCATTCATCTCCGTGGAAACAATTGGTTCAACAAACATAAGAAGTTCCTCCATATCTCTGTAACCCTGAGACGTGTACAGAGACTGAAAGAAACTCTGAACTTCTTCATGCACCTCTTCCTTTCTTGCACACAACGACCCATCAGACCTCTCCAAGGTATCAATCTTATTCATTCTTTTTCGTTGAGCTGCACAAGAATGGATGTAGGACGTGTTACGATCCCCCTCCCGAAGCCAGGCGACTCGAGAGCACTGCTTCATCCAAATTTCCTCCTGGTGAAGGGCCCGCCGCAATTGCTTGACTACGGCCTTTTCTTCATCAGTTGGGCCACGGCCCACCGAACAAGCTCGCAGTCGGTTCAATCGCTGTCGCAACTTCCGAACCGACTTTGTCAGACCGCCAAACTCCTCAGACCCCCAAGAGCTCAATTTCTCCTCGAGGCCCTGCAAAGCCTCCAAACCCCTATGAGGCCTCGTTGCCCAGCTCCATGCCGCCAACTGTCCATGATCACCTTGTCGTAATCGGCATGGGTTTGCCAGACATTCTCATAACGAAACTGTTTTGCCGCCCTCCTTTGCTGCTCTGACAGCCTCTCTCGTAATTCAACGAGCACAAAACAATGGTCCGACTCAGTGGAGGCAATGTGTCTCACTCTCGTATGTTCAAAACGGTCTATGAAAGAAATATTGGCCAAAGCTCTGTCCAGACGCGCTTTAACATTTGAATCTCCAGCTTGTTTATTATCCCAGGTATATGCAATGCGAGACCACCCTAAATCATGCAGTTCACATTCATCGGTCGCATCACGAAAACCTCTCATTTGCCATTCAGGCCTTGCTGCACATGAGAAATGCTCAGAGGCATGGAGAGTTTCATTAAAATCTCCGACGCAGAGCCAGGCTGAATGTCTAATGGCATACAAAGTTCTCATGAAGCGCCAGCTGTGGTGATGATTCTCAGCTCTCGGCTCTCCATAAAAACCTGTAAAGCGCCACTCCGTAGAATGGCTACCCTTCTTCCGCACCATAGCATCAATATGGCCGGCACTAAAACTCTTCACATCCACATCATATTGCTAGGACCAGTACAAGCCCAGCCCTCCACTAAGCCCCGCACTGTTGACTGCAAAACAACCAGCAAAGCCCAAGCACAAGCTCAGTTCTTCCACCCTTTTAGCCCTGATTTTTGTTTCCATAACAAAGACCAGATCAGGCCCTTCTTGCTTCGCAACGCTACGAAGCTCACGAATGGCCTCGAGGTTCCGAAGCCCCCGGCCGTTCCAGCTCAAGCAACTCATTGTGGTGGGCAGGGCTATGACCCAGCCTCTTCCGAATTGGTTGAGTTGCTCGGAGTTTTCCTCTTCTTCTTAGGTTCATTCTCCCCAGATCCTTCATGAGTCTGGCCCCCCTTATTGCCAACAACAGGTTGAGCCAAAAAAACCACCATTTGATTGTTATTAGCATTTTCAGTTGTGTTCTCAATCGGCTGAAGGCAATCCACCTTCCTGTAAACCTGTTTGGGCGGATCATTTTTCCTCTTGCGAACATCTTTTTTCTTCAAAGGAGAAGTTGCCTCAGCACCAGTCTCCTTTACATTACTGGAAAATCTTGAATCCCACCTACTACCTTGACCAGCAAATTGATCACGCAGTGTACCATCAGCAGAACCTGACTTCCTTCTCTCATCCGGGGCCCTTAGGCCTTCCCCATAGGGGAGGTTGCCATCTGCATCTCTCAAACCCAACACCGGATAGAGTAAATCCGAATGACCAATATGGCCACACGAGAAACAAAAATGAGGAATCTGCTCATACTGGAGATCGTACCAATCCCTCCCTTTCCTAGCCGCAGATTCTATCAGCAGACCCCTCCGCAGTGGCTTCGACACATCCACCAAGATACGTGTCCTCAAGAAACCTCCAACCGGATCAAACACTGTTTGGGCAACTTGTTTATCAATTTCCTTTGCAATGGCCTTGCCCCAAGTAGGACTTCTCGGGTTGAAGGGTAAATTCAGAACTCTAACCCAGAGCTGCAGCTTATCGAATTAAAGTTCCGACGGCTGCATCCACTCAACAAACTCCTCAAGAATTACAGCATTCTTATTGATATGCCATGGTGCTCCATCCCTCACGCGATCCCTATCCCGCTGAGATTAAATTCAGCCACAAAGATATTCTCCCCCACCGAACGGAATTCCAACCCTCTAGGGTTTCCCCATGCAGGTCGAAGAGCACTAGAGATCGTCTGGATATGAAAAGTATTGCGAAACAAGACCTTCCCTGCCAGCATCCACTTCGGTTGCACAACATCTGCAACATCATCCAGGACCAGAGGCGTTGCCTCCTCCTCTGTAAGATCCAATTTTCCCATCGCTTCTTCCAGGCGCTCACGGGCCGAGCTCTGAGCCCCGTCTCCCTCCTTCTGCTTCCCGCGAACTGCTGAGAAAGCCATCGATATCACCCTTCGGATCGCCCAGCACCACGTCAGAGGAGATGCGAGCGCCGCCAAATCGCCCTGGAACCCTAATCGCCTAACCAAAGGCTCCTAGTTTTCTGGGCACCAAATTGTCCTATCTGCATCATGAAACTAATTAGGAAACACAAATATTTGGTAGTTTTAAGTACAAGTACTATTGTACCTGTATCGTAGTATCTCTTAGAGCATCTCCAATCGTTGACCGTTTCCAGGCCGAAATCCAGTGCTATTTTGCGCCGGACAGATGCAACTTTCGGCTTGGGAATGGCCTTTTTCCCACTCGCGTTTCTAGGCCGAGTCCCCACGTTTGGCCGAAATTCGATCAAAGACGGTGAAGTTTGGATGAATATAGGCGATTTCAATTAAACACGGCGAGTTCGTACAATAGTTGGCCAAATTCGGACATATACCCGAATTTTGGCCAAATTAGGATAAACGAAACCCAAAAACAGTAAAAAAACGGCGATGCCGATGCCGATGCCGCCACCTCACATGCTGAAGTGGCAGTAGAAGTTGGTGTACTCGGGATCGGCCGTGCCGTCGTCGCCCTCGTTGTACGGAGTCTGCGGTGGCCACGAACTGCCCTGGCCCGGGTCGCCGTACCTCCACGGCTGGTAGGAAGGGTCGGCGTTGATACATCCAAAACGTATCTACTTTCCTGAACACTTTTTCTATTGTTTCTCCTCTATACTTGTGTGATTTGGATGCAACTAATGCGAACTAACCTGTTTTCAGCAGAATTGCCTTGGTGTCTACTTTTTGTGTGCAGAAAATCAACTATCAAGAAAAATCCCGAAAAATATGCCAAAAATCCTATTTCACCCGAAGACTCCAGGAGCCAGAATACGAGACGGAGAAGAGCCCTGGGGTGGCCACACCACCTGGTGGCGCGGGCCAGGCCAGGCCGCACCAAGGGGTGGTGTGGGCCCCCCAGGCACCCCCTCGGCCTCTCTCTTCGCCTATAAGGAGCCTTCTGACCTAAAAACTTCGGGGAGGGGGGGGGTTCGACGTTTTTCTAGAAGGAGTTCCGCTCCGCCGCCACCACCAGATTCCACGAAACAGCACCAGAAACTCCGTTCTGGCACCCTGCCTGTCGGGACGGGGCATTGGAGGAGATCATCGCCATCATCATCACCATCGCTTCTCCATCAACCATCCATGTTTCCCCCATCTATGAGTGAGTAATCCCCCGTTGTAGGCTATGGGGATGGTGGGGATTGGATGAGATCGTTCATGTAATGGCATCAGATTGTTAGGGCATGGTGCCTAGTATCTTTTATTAGTGCTTTATTACTTTGTTGCGACTTGTTGTGCTTAATGCTTGTCACTAGGGCCCGAGTGCCATGATTTCAGATCTGAACTTATTATTGATTCATTATGATAGTATTGTTTTTGGTCTTATCTGCAAGTTGTATACACACGTCATTGTCCGGAACCTATGGCCCCGAAGTGACAGAAATCGGGATAACCGGAAGGGAAAGGCTTTGATGTGAGGATCACATGTGTTCACAGAGTGTTAATGCTTTGCTCCGGTGCTCTATTAAAAGGAGCACCTTAATTGCCAGTAGTTCCCTAGAGGCCCCGCTGCAAACGGGCTGGCAGGACAAAAGATGTTGTGCAAGTTCTCATTGCGAGCACGTATGACTATATATGAAACACATGCCTAGGATTGTCTAGTACTTGGGTGCTTTATCTTATTTATTTGCAATTGCCCTATGTTCTGATTGCTATGTGAATTGTCTTGTCCATGCAACGCCCGTCCATCCATCCCTATGCCTACCGCACTCGAATCCCACTGTTTACTGCTTTCGTTACTACCGTCTTTGTTTTACTACTGCTGCTACTCTGCTATTCCAACTGCAAAACTGTTGCAACTGATAAACTGCTGTGAGCAAGATTGTTTCCAGGTGCAGCTGAATTGACAACTCAGTTGTTAAGGCTTATAAATATTGGCTCCCCTTGTGTCGAATCAATAAATTGGGTTTCACTTCTGCGATACACCCCCTATACTTGTGGGTCATCAAGACTATTTTCTAGCGCCGTTGCCGGGGAGCATAGCTTTATTTATCAAGTTCACTTGGATTCTCTATTGTTCGCTGCTACTCGTCCATCATGGGTAAGTCTCGTGATGGCAAGGTTCCTATTTTACCATCCACTACAAGAAGAGGTACGGTTCTGAACACCTCTACTGCTCTTGATTCACCGTCTGTTTTGAGTAAGTTCCTTACACCACCACACACACTGCTACTACTGCTGAATCTGAATCTTCTGATACTTATGATGCTGCTTCTACTGTGCTTGATAAAAGTGGTTCATTAGGTCCTTTCCTAGATGCTACGATTGCTAGAACTATAGCTGGAAATACCGAAACTCCTAATGAAGGCACTGCCACACCTGTTAGCTCACCTGAGTCTAGTAAGAGTTATGATGCTGAAGAAGATTATGTTGAGATGACTGATGAGTTTATTGAAGACTGTAGGAACACCCATGATAGGAGCGCTGCTAAGAGTCTCCTTGAGAGGCGTACTATTAGACCCAAATTATCTCTTGATGCTAAATTTGCTGCTTCTCCCATAAACATTATAGATGAAGATTATGATTTCTCTCTTGATCTATCTTACATATCTATTGTCGAGAAAGAACCTTTTTGTGGGACTAAGAATGAAAGTGCGGTAGCACATATGAATGAACTTTCTACTATGAGTGGCTTGTTTTCTGATGATATTAAGATGCGTACTTATTTTGTTGCTAAGATTTTTCCTTTTTCACTGAAAGGAGAAGCTAAAACGTGGTTTAGTAATTTACCTCCTGGATCTATTGATAGCCCTGAGTGCTTGATTAGTACTTTCCTGCAGAAATATTTTCCTCCCAGTGCTAGACATGCTATTTTGCAGGAACTTTTTGATTTTAAACAAGGAGAAAAAGAGGTATTGCCCGAATCTTGGGCAAGGTTTTGTGCTTTGATTCATGCACAGGCTAGAAGTCCTTTACCTAAGAATGAGCTTCTTGATATATTTTATAATGGACTAACCAAGGAATCTAGGACATACCTAGATAGTTGTGCT
Organism: Avena eriantha; assembly: GCA_910589775.1. NCBI lineage: Eukaryota > Viridiplantae > Streptophyta > Magnoliopsida > Poales > Poaceae > Avena > Avena eriantha. Next base: position 519,491,580 of record OU342745.1, read on the forward strand.
GATTGTGTTTTCAGGAATAGGACTCCAAAGGAAGCTAAGGAATTAATGGCTAAAATAAGCAAGAATTATGAAGACTGGACTCCTCCTAAACAAGCTATACCTGAAGTAATTGAACCTGAACCATCTATTCCTATGCCTATTCCAACATCAAAGAAGAGGGGAGTTATTGAATTAAATGATGAAGTGATGAAGGAAGCTAAGAAATGTCTTAAGGAGAAGGGAATTAAAGCTATAGATGTCAAGAATTTACCTCCTATAGAAGAATTATGTAAGCCTGTTCCCTACTCATCCACTATTGAGGTACACTCTCTCCAACACTTTGATGAAGGTGATATCCCTTATTTGAAACCTCCTGATTAGTGCTTAGAAGAATTTGATATCTTTATTGTTAAGCAAGATAACTTTAATAAAAGGGTGCAAAATCATCTTATGGAAAACACTAGAGCTATTGTTGAGTTGAAAGATATTGTGGAAAGAACCTCCAATGATGTTAAAATGATTGTTAAACACTTTCAAATGGTTCAAACTCAAATAGATCAACTCGTTAAAGTGCAAAACGACTTGCTAGTTAATGCTGCTAAAGAAAAACATGCTTATGAAATTAGAACTAGAAGTGGTGCTGCTACCCAGGATCCTCTATATCCTGAGGGGCATCCCAAAAGAATTGAGAAGGATTCTCAACAAGCTGAAAATAGTGGTTCTACTTGTAAGAGAAGGAAAAAGAAACATAAAACTGTTGTAGAACCCTCTGAACCTGCTATAGATCCTAATAGTACATCTATCTCTGATGCTGAAACTGAAAGTGGCAATGAAGAAAATGAAGTTCCTAATGAAGAAAAAGTTGAAGAAGAACCTGAAAACCACACTAAGAATACTAAATACACTAAAGAAGATTTTATTGCTAAGAAACATGGTAGTGAAAGAGAACCTTGGGTCCAAAAACCTATGCCTTTCCCTGGTAAGAAACACAAGTCTAAGGAAGATGAACACTATAATAAGTTTTGTGAGTGGACGAATCCTTTATTCTTGCAAATTCCTTTGACTGATGCTATTAAATTGCCTCCTTACTCAAAGTATATGAAGGATATTGTCTCGAATAAAAGGAACATCCCTAATGAAGAAATCTCTACTTTGCTTGCTAATTATTCTTTCAATGGTAAGGTTCCTAAGAAACTTGGAGACCCAGGGATTCCAACTATCCCTTGCTCTATTAGGAACAGTTATGTTAGAACTGCTTTGTGTGGTTTGGGAGCTGGAGTTAGTGTTATGCCTTTCTCTCTCTATAAGAGGCTTCAACTTGAAAAATTGATACCAACTGATGTATCTTTGCAAATGGCTGATAAATCTACCACTATTCCTGTGGGTATATGTGAGGATGTACCTATTCAGGTGGCTCATAATTGCTTGATATTAACTGATTTTGTTGTGCTTGAAATGCCTGAAGATGATAATATGTCTATTATTCTTGGGAGACCTTTTCCTAATACCGCAGGAGCTGTTATTAATTGTAATCAAGGAAAGGTGACCTTCAATGTTAATGACAAGGAACATACTGTCTATTTCCCCAAGAAGATTGAAAGGACTTATGGCTTGAATTCAGTTGAACATGTTGAAGGCATTCAAGTTGGAGAAATATATTGTCCCATACCAAGAGAAAAATTTGAAACTATTATGATTGGGACCATTGCTATCAAGGTTAAGGTAACATAATCATTAGTGGAGTACAAAGTTTTGTCTCATATGCAATTGTTTTGGTAGCAAGACTTGATCAACCTTTCTAACAAAAGGATTCCATTGAAGAAAACAATGTTTTCATTATGATTATCTCCGTTTATTTCTATCCTTTGCATCTTAGTTTTTGTTTTCATTTAGTTTTCTTTGTGTTGTTAGTTGCTTGCATGCTAGAACTTCTGTAGTTCTAGCCTTGTTTTGTCCTTGCATCATGTTTCCAAAAAAGAAAAAAAATCTGTCTGTCAGAGAAATCATTCTTCTATTTCTGAAAAATGCCCAAAAATAAAGTGTCTCGAAAAATTCCAGAAAATTCATATTAAAATTTTACGTGAAAAAAGGGGCAGCGGAGTACCCGGTAGGTACCAGGGGGGCCCACCAGGCAGGCACACAATGTGGTGGCGCGGCCAGCCTTGGGTGGCGCCATGCCCTGGTGTGGGCCACCCCTGGCCCCCACTACTTCTCTCACCTGCCACTTTCTTCTCTCTCCTGAGTAAGCTCCAGTTCATAGCTCAAAATCACATTCTTTCTGTGCTTGCTCTCGATTTCTTTGATCTCTTTGCTCAGCCCATCTTTCTTGCTGAAATTTGGAGCAATTGTTCCTTGGTATGTGAATCCTCCCCTTGTCCAAGTAGATTTGTGTTTAGTGGATTATTTGTTGAGTATTTTGCTGCTGTAGTGACTGGTTATGAGAGCTTGTAAGCATGTATGATGCTTAGAGTTATAGTTTTGATGCATGTTTAGGCCTCTTGCAAGTCCCTATGAGTAGAATCCTTCATTATATTTACTTTGCAATCACTTGTTTAATAGGTGTTTAAATTTCAGAATACCAAGCATGAACAATCATACTTTTGGAGAGATATTTGAGAGTGATGCACCTAGGAGGTCGAGGCCCTCAAGAACAGCCTCTCAAGCTAGGCCATCATACAATGAAGACCTCATTGCAACACGCATTGGCAGTGAAAGGGATGATGGAGATGCTCACCCATCCTCTTTTCCTTGTTTTACTTTCTTGCAAGCTGCAGGTATTCTTGATGATTTCTTGCTACTGATTGAGAGGGTTTGTTTGACCTCTTATATGCAAGATGAGAGTGCACAATACGCTATGCTCACCAAAACTTTTGTGGAGAGCTTCTCATTTACTAACACACCCTATCATTCTACTGTCTCTTTTAAAATCTATGACATGCCTTTCACCATGCCTTTGGAGAGATTTTGTAGTATTGTAGGTGTGCGTATGACAGGGACCGTGAAGAAAATTCAAGGGCGACCCGCTGATTTGCTGGAGCTATACCGAGGGGTGACCAATGATGATGACCGCGTGGCGCAGCGTGGAAAGATAAGAAATATCCAACTCCCTGCTCTTAGATACTTTGCATATTATCTTGCCACTAGTGTTTTGGGTAGGGAGAACACTAGTAACATCTCCAACTATCATTTAGCATTCCTTGCTGCTGCGCTTAACAATGATACTCGGTACAATCTTGGCTCACTTATTGCTCGCCGCCTAGCTGCTAGGGGGCCTATCTATGGGGGCATCATTGCCTCGCGTGTAGTTAATGCATTAGGTATTTCAGTGGATCCCGATGATGCTATGCTAGCACCACAGAGGCTCGCCCTTGTTGCCATGAAAACTCATCACTTTGTCACTGCTACCTCTGATTTGAACAATCTAGTATATAGGGTGCTTTTCACTGACGGGGATGAAAGGGAGATCCTTTTGCCACAACCTGCTTTGTTTAGTGTTGACAGGAGACCGTGGCCGCGCTCCAAGGAGGAGGTGGACGAGCAGCTTCGCTTGTTGGGTTTCCACGAGCAGCACCAGGAGGATGCGCCCTCCTATGATTACTTCGCACATTACGGAGGGGCGTACTTGAGCTCGCACCAGGACGAGGGTACCTCCTCGTCGTACCCCGATGACACTTCATCCTGGCAAGCTTGGGATTGATACCCACTTAGGCCAAAAGCCTAAGCTTGGGGGGAGGTACGCCGACACCGCACTCATCTCCATATCATGTTGCGTCGGTACTTTGTATATTCATGTTTTCGTTCTTCTTTTAGTTTTCGATTCTTCTTTGCTTTTGCTTTCTAAAAACACAAAAAGACCAAAAGTATTTTTGTTGCTTCTCTTTGGTTTGCTTCTTCTTTTTGCCTTGGTTTGCTTTTCCCTTTTTTCTTTGTTTGAACTATTCGAAAAATACAAAAAGATTTTGCTTTGTTTTTCCCTTTTTGGTTCTTGTTTAAAAATCGAAAACACCAAAAATATTTTTCATTCTTCTTTGGTTTTTGTGAGTTTGCTATAGGGTTCGGCAGTTCTCAGTGGAATATTGGTTTCATATTATTATTCAAGCCACACAAGTGAAGAGCAATAATGAGGATTAATTACAACTTGAGGCGTGGTAAGAGGTTGGTAACGAACTCTATTTGTTTTCATTTTTGTACATATACTCATCACTGTGGGCATGCTTAGTCCGTTCATGTAGAGTGTATGTTTTCTTTGGATGCTTAATAGATCTTGCTTTCTTTTGATTAGCTCCAGCTCGCTAATAGTTTGTAGCATGTCTTATGAATTTTTGCCTGCATTGCTCTATTCATAAATTGGTATGACACTATGGTATCCTCCTCTAAATGTTTCATTTGATTGACTTGGCACATGCTCACGCATGCTCATGACTGTAATAATCAGTTAAGCCTTAATGAATTATTTTGCCTTGAGGATCTTGAATCACTTTCATGCCATGAGTAGTCTTGTTTTGTTGCAAGCATGATAATGATAGCTATTGCTCTCTCGTTTTTCGCTCCCTTACTATTGCTAGCCTTCACTTCCACTGAGTGTTTTACTCATGTCTCCAACTCCCTAAACCAAACATTTCCAAAGTGTCCACCATACCTACCCATTAGCATCATTTGCTACCTCCGTGCATATTCAATGTGCCTTGTTTTTTCCGAATAAAATGTTTGCTTGTTATGGGAAAATTAGTTAGTAAAGCTCTCACGAACTTGATGGCACACTTTATTTTCCTGCACTTAATAAACCTGAACCATTGTGAACTCTCCATGAAAGTTATATGCTTGCAAATTATAGGCTGGGGATTAGCAGAACCGTGTTGTCACGGGGAACGCTTTCAACACTTGTAAATATATACCCAGTTGATACCTTGCTCTTTTGTTTGCGGATGTCGTCGGCGTGAAATAAAAGGGGAGCTTGTAAGTCCATGGAGTTATGTATGTGTGTTAGAGAAACGCCTGGGCCACTGGTCTAATCCATGCTGACATGGTGGAAACCTGCAGCGTAACCATAATGATATCTATGAAGCATTCTTCTTATAAAAAAGAGAGAGATAACTATTGAGAAAAAGAAAAAAAAAGAGTTTTATGAAAAGAGGAAAGAGAGAAAAAGCACCATTTTCCCATGGTAATTAAGAAGATTGCTGAGATACTCATTGTCTGCTTGCCTTGTCATTTTGATATGGGGATTCTTCCGTATCATCGGGCAAGGGGTACCCCGTTGGCGGTTCTCAATGATACGCACATACTTACGATGACAAGAACTTACCGGTAACTAAAGTTGAGTAGCATGAGGAGCGTCCCTCGTACTCAAGGGACTTGGGATTTTCAGTTTATAGTCTGTCAAGCATATAACTCAGATTGGACCTCACTTTCACCTTAACCACATTAAAGATGCTTATGATAGGGGCAATGAGAGCTCAAAGCTAACAAGTACCATACTTTCAGCATTTGGAAGCCTTTCAAAATTATTCAAAACCTTTTTATTTTACTTGTTGAGTCTCCACATATTCTTTGAGCACCTTCTTGAGAGCATAGTTGTCATTCTTTGTGTTTGTTCGATTACTTGATTATTTGTGTTATGACTTTGATGCTTGTATCTTTGATATCTTTACTTCTAGTCATCACTTGAACTTCAGAGGTGCCTTGGCATTCATAATCAAAGGCAAGCGAGATACCACTCTATCATACCTTTCTATGAGCATTGTAATGTTGCTTATGTTCGTGCTTCATGCTACTTATTATTCTTGAGTTAGAATCTCTTCATAGCTTGCAATGACTATTAATTAGACTCAGTTGCATACTCTTTATTATGAATTGTCTAAGTAGTTGATCACATTGCTCAGAATATTTACATCATATGAAGCAAACGTGTTCGTGAAAGTTCTTTTATCGCACTCAGTTTTCAACTGAATTGCTTGAGGACAAGCAATAAGCTAAGCTTGGGGGGGGAGTTGATACGTCCAAAACGTATCTACTTTCCCGAACACTTTTTCTATTGTTTCTCCTCTATACTTGTGTGATTTGGATGCAACTAATGCAAACTGACGCTGTTTTTAGCAGAATTGCCTTGGTGTCTACTTTTTGTGCAGAAAATAAACTATCAGGAAAAATCCTGGAAAATATGCCAAAAATCCTATTTCACCTGAAGACTCCAGGAGCCAGAATACGAGACGGAGAAGAGCCCTGGGGTGGCCACACCACCTGGTGGCGCGGGCCAGGCCAGGCCGCCCCAGGGGATGGTGTGGGCCCCCCAGGCACCCCCTCGGCCTCTCTCTTCGCCTATAAGGAGCCTTCTGACCTAAAAACTTCGGGGGGTTCGACGTTTTTCCAGAAGGAGTTCCGCTCCGCCGCCACCACCAGATTCCACGAAACAGCACCAGAAACTCCGTTCTGGCACCCTGCCGGGACGGGGCGTTGGAGGAGATCATCGCCATCATCATCACCATCGCTTCTCCATCGACCATCCATGTTTCCCCTATCTATGAGTGAGTAATCCCCCGCTGTAGGCTATGGGGATGGTAGGGATTGCATGAGATCGTTCATGTAATGGCATCAGATTGTTAGGGCATGGTGCCTAGTATCTTTTATTAGTGCTTTGTGACTTTGTTGCGACTTGTTGTGCTTAATGCTTGTCACTAGGGCCCGAGTGCCATGATTTCAGATCTGAACTTATTATTGATTCATTATGATAGTATTGTTCTTGGTCTTATCTACAAGTTGTATACACACGTCGTTGTCCGGAACCTATGGCCCCGAAGTGACAGAAATCGGGATAACCGGAAGGGAAAGGCTTTGATGTGAGGATCACATGTGTTCACGGAGTGTTAATGCTTTGCTCCGGTGCTCTATTAAAAGGAGCACCTTAATTGCAGTAGTTCTCTAGAGGCCCCGCTGCAAACGGGCTGGCACGACAAAAGATGTTGTGCAAGTTCTCATTGCGAGCACGTATGACTATATATGGAACACATGCCTAGGATTTTCTAGTACTTGGGTGCTTTATCTTATTTATCTGCAATTGCCCTATGTTCTGATTGCTATGTGAATTGTCTTGTCCATGCAACGCCCATCCATCCATCCCTATGCCTACCGCACTCGAATCCCACTATTTACTGCTTTCGTTACTACCGTCTTTGTTTTACTACTGCTGCTACTCTGCTATTCCTACTGCAAAACTGTTGCAACTGATAAACTGCTGTGAGCAAGATTGTTTCCAGGTGCAGCTGAATTGACAACTCAGTTGTTAAGGCTTATAAATATTCTTTGGCTCCCTTTGTGTCGAATCAATAAATTGGGTTCCACTTCCCTCGAAAATACTACGAGACACCCCCTATACTTGTGGGTCATCAGGCATCGTCGTCGTCGAGAATGACGAGGGGCGCGCCCAGGTAGGCGGGCTCGGGGTGTGCTCTGGGCGGGATGGGATCGCGGCGCCCTCGGCGTGATGCTCGGCCTGCTCCTGCAGGCGCTGCACATGCAGCGCCTCCTCCTCCTCCCAGTCCGTCCTGGACTAGGCGAGAATGTTCGGCTCCGTGGATGACGAAGGTGGCATGGCCTCCCGCAGAGAACGCTCGATCGCCATTTTCATGGCGAAGGAGTCCTCGTCGACGTTGACGCCCCAGTCGATGGGCTCCACCTTCGGCTGGTGAAGGGGCATCCGCCCGGGTCGGGGTCGTCACGGCGAGGGCCTCGTTGATGACGACACCGCGCGCGAGTGTTCTCGGTGGCGAGGACCACGACGTGTCGGCCTCACGCTTAGGAGGCCGAAATACCTCGCCGCTGCTGCACGGCGACTGCGCCGGAGCTGACGCCGAGGAGCGCGACACGAAGGAGGAGGTGGAGAGGCTGGCCATCCTCCTGGGCGCCCAGTTCGCCGGAGGTGCTTGGCACCCGCGGCGAGGGGGTGGCCCCGGAGAACGCGGGAACCCCAGCCTGGGGATGTTGTCAGCGTGGATGTGCTCGAGGACGGCTGCGAGCGTGCGCCCTTCTGTGCTCCACCATCGGCGGCGGCTCGCCGCGTTGTTGTGCTTTGGCGGCTCGCCGGGAGGACCAGGGTGCGCGGCGAGCTCGGCAAGGCGGCGCTCCTCGAAGAAGTTCTCCCAGAACACGAGGTTGTTGGGGTCCTCGGCGAGCTCCGAATCCGGCATCGCCACAATGGCGGCCTGGATCTCGTCTACCAGCTCGTGGTCCTCCAGCACTGGCGGCTGATACATTGCAAATGTATCTATAATTTTTGATGTTCCATGCTTGGTTTTATCTACTTTCTTATGTTTTGTTCCAACTTTGGAGTACTTTTCATATTATTTCTTGGACTGACCTATTAACAAGATGCCACAGTGTCAGTTGCATGTTTTCTACTGTTTTTGGTTCCAGGAAAGTCAGAAAATGAATATTCTCGGAATTGGACCGGACAAAAGCCAAAGTTGTTATTTTCCCGGAAGACTCACGGAGCCAGAAGGAGAGTCAGAGAGGGGCCACAGGGTGGCCACCCCCTTGGCGCGGGAAACCCTAGGCTGCACCAGGGCATGGTGTGGGCCCCCTGGCTGGCCACTGACCTTGCCCCTTCACCTATATATTCCTCCCAAGATAGAAACCCTAGATCATCAATCAGAAATCCACGAAAAGTTCCGCAACGCCGCCGCCACCGAAGGGGAGATTCGGGGACAGAAATTCTCTGTTCCGGCACCCTGCCGGGAAGGGGAAGTGCCCCTGGAGCCATCTCCATCGATCTCCACCACCATCTCCATCACCGTTGCTGATTCCCATGATGAGGAGGGAGTAGTTCTCTCTCAAGGCTAAGGGTTCTACCGGTAGCTATGTGTTCATCTCTCTCTCTATGCATGATCTTATTGAGATCATGAGCTTGTAATCTATAGATCTACCTTGCTACTCAAGTGCTTTAATAGATCTCTACTCTCCCCATGCGTGTGAAAGTGACAGCGTGCACACCATGGTGGCACTTAGGCTAGAGATTACAATTACTTGTTATGAGTTATATTTTGGAGTTGGATGTTTCTATGAAATTGTGGTGTTTGTTGGAACCATCTAGAGCTCAAGGTGACAGTGTGGGGTTATCTAGATGGGAAAAGTGAACTTTGAGGAGTGCTGTTATAGCCCTACCATGGATTAGAGTGTCCAACCAGAGAGTAGTTAAGAGTAGTATCATAAAGAGAATATATTTATATGAGAGTGTTCACTAGTGAAAGTATGATCCCTAGGCCTTGTTTCTAAACATTGAAACACCGTTTGCAATTAGATATGTTACATGTTTGCTTGCTTCCATCTTTATTTCAGTTTGCCTTTAGTCTCTTCCACGCCATCAAGCTATTTTCTGGCACCGTTGTCTTTTATCCCTACCACTTGTATTTCACTATCTCTTCGCCGAACTAGTGCACCTATACACCTGACAAGTGTATTGGGTGTGTTGGGGACACAAGAGACTTCTTGTATCTTGATTGCAGGGTTGCTTGAGAGGGATACCTTTGACCACTTCCTCCCTGAGTTCGACAAACCTTGGGTAATCCACTTAAGGGAAACTTGCTGTTGTTCTACAAACCTCTGCACTTGGAGGCCCAACGATTGTCTACAAGAATAGAAGTGCATAGACATCAGCGGCACGGTATGCCGCCGGCGCTGAGCCTCCACCGGGGGGGGGGGGGGCAACGTGTAACATCCCAAAACTTTAATCAAGGTTATCAAGATCCAAATCACCCAATTTAGGATTTACAAAAACTTTTTATCATTAAAATAATTAGGAATGCATATGTGTGTTGCATTAAGATAGAATTGTTTGGAAATGCCATGTTTGTTTGTTCTAATGGTTGTAAAATGATTCAAAGGTGAATGCCACATCATCTAGATCATTCCAAAACCAAATCCAAAGAAAAAGAAATCAAATAAGATTAATAAATGCAAATGGTCATTTCTGCCATTTTAATCCACTAGGTCACTTTAGGTGTTCCTAGAAGTCAATTTCAAACAGAAACAATTCTAAATATTTGCGCCCCTTGCTAGTACAAGTAATGATCTACCAAGGCCCACTTTGAAATCTTACAAAAACATTCGAACTCTAATTTTTAATGGCATTTGAAAATGGAATCCATTTCATATCCATAGATCACACTTCTATAAAAAACCACTCAAATGGGTTCCCCTTGACCATCCCAAGCAACCACAGATGCTTAAGCATATGACTAACACATCCACCAAAAATCATTTCAAAATTCAAATAAAATCTTCTTGCGGCCATTTTGTCAAACAGTTGGCAGGGAAATAAAATCTGCCTAACTAACACTATTGTTGATCAATGCTTTGTCGAGCCATTTGGCTCAATCTTGTCCCCTCTGCTCTCCCTTTTCCCCTAGCTCTAACCAAGCCATCACAGTGCTACCATTTATCCCCTAGCTGCAGTGCGTGCCACCCCGATGCCATGATCGTCGGCCGACCATGCACACATCACAGGAGCATGCACCGCCCTCTTTTGCCGCTCCCGGGAGGTAGGCTGATAGCACCGCCGCCCTTGGTCCCTTCCCCGAGGCTTGCTAGCCCCTGGACCACCGAGGAACACTCGCGCCCACCACCTCTGCACCGTGCATAGCTCACTGATACGTTGCTAACGTATCCATAATTTTTGATGTTCCATGCTTGGTTTTATCTACTTTCTTATGTTTTGTCCACACTTTGGACTGCTTTTCATATAATTTCTTGGACTAACCTATTAACAAGAGCCGCAGTGCCAGCTGCCTGTTTTCTGATGTTTTTGGTTCCGGGAAAGTTAGAAAATGAATATTCTCGGAATTGGACGCGACAAAAGCCAAAGTCAGTGTTTCACCGAGGGACACCAGGAGCTAGAATACGAGACGGAGAGGGGCTGGGGGCCGGTCACACCACCTGGCCGCGCGGCCAGGTCTGGCTCGCGCCAGGGGGTGGTCTGGCCGCCCTAGGCACCCCCTCGGCCTCTCCTTTCGCCTATATATTGCCTCTGATACAGAAACCCTAAGTACCCGATCAAAATTCCATGAAAGAATCTGTAGCCGTCATCATCTCCATCCCTAGATCGGGAGGGATCTGAAGCTCTTCCCGGCACCCTGCCAGAGATGGGAATTCACCCTGGAGGCCTTTTTCATCACCATGCAAGCCTCCGGTGTGATGCGTGAGTAGTTCATCTCTGGACTACGGGTCCATGTAGTAGCTAGATGGCTGGTTTCTCCTCCTTTGTGCTTTCATGTTTAGATCTTGTGAGCTCCGTTCATGATCAAGATCATCTATTTGTAATTCATACATGTTGTGTTTGCGGGGATCCGATGGATATTGAGATGCTATTTTAGATTGATTATTGATTCTATCATGTCTTTGTTATTTGTGATCTTGCATGCTTTCCGTTGTTAGTAGCTATCTTGGCCAAGTAGATGCTAGCAACTCCAAGAGTTAGTATTTATGCTCGATAGTGGGTTCATGCCTCTAGTAATCTGGGGAAGTGACAGAAATCTCTAAGTTACTAGATGTGTTGTTGCTACTAGGGAGAAAACAACAATCATTTGTTCATAGAACAATCGTATTGTTTACTTTACACGCAATGCGTAATGCAATTATCCGTTGCTTGCAACTTAATACTGGAGGGGGTTCAGATGATAACCTGAAGGTGGATTATTAGTCATAGATGTAGTTGGATTACGGTCTATGTATAATGGTGTAATGCCCAATCAAGTTTCAAAGGAGTCAAGATGAGTAGTATTTGCTTGTATGCTTTCTCGATGTTTGTCAATTTCCTCGCTGTAATTTGTTCACCCAACATGTCATCTATCTTAAGGAGAGCCACCACTAGTGAACTATGGACCCCAGTCCTTTCTTTTACCATCAATCTACAATCAACTGTTTACTGCCTTGTGTTTACTTTCTGCAAACTATTACTTTCTTCCACTCGATATGTTTAATCCTTTGTTTTCAGCAAAACCGGTGAGATTGACAACCTCATCGTAAGTTGGGGACATAGTTCTGTTGTTGTATTGTGCAGGTTTCCACGTTGCTGCTAGCACCGTTAATGCGCCCTGCCAGAGTCTAGCTAGCAACACGTTTGAGGTGTTTCCTTGCTCCTACTGGATCCATAACCTTGGTTTCATAATTGAGGGAAACTTACTGCTGTGCTCATCATACCTTCCTCTTGGGGTTCCCCAACGAGCTCGTTAGTACACGAGTCATCAAGTGATTTTTTGGCGCCGTTGCTGGGGAGTCCAGGACATCTTCACAAGGGGAGTCCCTCATAACCAATCTCTTTACTTTGTTGTTTTTGTTTTGCTTAGTTTACATTTTTCTTTGTTTGCTTGTTTCTTTATCAAAAACACAATTTTTTTAGTTTTACTAGTTTGCTTTCTTTATTAAAAACACAAAAATGACTACTCTTGAAAACACTAAGTTGTGTGACTTCACTAGCACCAACAACAATGATTTTATGAGCACACATATTGCTCCACCTGTTCCTGAAGCTACTTTCTTTGAAATAAAACCTGCTTTACTCAATATTGTTATGAGAGAACAATTTTCTGGTATTGGTAATGAAGATGCTATAGCCCATCTAAATAACTTTGTTGAACTTTGTGAGATGCAAAAGCATAGGGATATAGATGGGGATATTATTAAGCTTAAATTGTTTCCTTTCTCTTTGAGAGGAGAAGCTAAAGAATGGTTGAATTCAATAACTAGGAATAGTATTGATTCTTGGACTAAATGTAAAGATGCTTTCATTGGAAAATACTATCCTCCTGCTAAGATTATAATTATCGTAAGTGAAATAATGAAAGTTTAAACAATCTAATAATGAACATGTTGCTGAAGCTTGGGAAAGAATGAAATCTTTGGTAAAGAATTGTCCCACTCATGGACTGACTGCTTGGATGATTATCCAAACCTTTTATGCAGGATTGAACTATTCTTCAATAAATCTATTGGATTCTGCTGCTGGAGGTACCTTTATGACCATTACTTTGGGTACTGCAACGAAGCTTCTGGATAATATGATGTTACCTATTCTGAATGGCATACTTAGAGAGCTCCAAAAGGTAAGAAGGTAAATTCTGTTGAAGAAACCTCCTCCTTGAGTGATAAAAGTGATGTTATTATGTCTATGCTTGTTAATGGGAAAGCCCATATTGATCCAAATAATGTTCCTTCAGCCTCTTTGGTTGCTCAAGAAGAGCAAGTTGATGTGAACTTTATAAGGAATAATAATTTTAGCAATAATGCCTACAGGAATAATTTTGGTAACATCAATTATAAGCCATATCCTCCCAACAATGGTAATGCTTATGGAAATTCCTACAACAATAATAGGAGTGCACCCTCTGAACTTGAAGTTATGCTTAAAGACTTTATTAGTAAACAAACCGCTTTCAATAAAACTATTGAGGAAAAACTTTCTAATGCTGAAAGAAATATAGCATCTTTAGCTGAAGCTCAATCTTCTTTGAATAAAATGGCTTCTAAACCTGAAACTAATGATAATCCCTTTGCTGCCACTAATGCCATACAAGTTAGAATTGATGAATATATTAGACTATTAGCTGAATTGCATGCTAAGTGGGAAAGAGAAGATGAAATTGCTAGAAACATTAGTGTTTCTACTATCACTACCACCAGTGTTGAGGCTAGTAATAGCTCTACTACTTTAGATGATAATTATGATTTTGATCTTGATGGTTGCAACATCTCTGAAGTTATTAAGTTCCTACAAAAGCTTGCTAAAAGTCCTAATGCTAGTGCTATGAATATGGCCTTTACAAAACACATTACTGATGCTCTCATAAAGATTAAAGAAGAAAATATGGAACATAAAGCTTCTATTCCTATAAAACAAGAAGATGGTTGGAAGCCCATCATCAATATGAAAGTGAATGATTTTGATTTCAAAGCTTTATGTGATCTTGATAGTAGTGTTTCTATTATGCCTAGAAGGATTTATGATATGCTTGATTTGCCACCATTGGAAGATTGTTATTTGAATGTCCCACTTGATGATAATGCTAAAAAGAAACTCATGGGGAGTATTAATGATGTTCTCATTATGGTTAACAATGCCTATGTCCCCGTGATTTCTATGTTTTGGATGTTGAATGCAATGCTTCTTGTCCTATTACTTTGGGAAGACCTTTTCTTAGAACTATTGGTGCCATTATTGATATGAAAGAAGGCACCATTAAATATCAACTCCCACTCAAGAAAGGTATAGAACACTTCCCTAAGAAGAGAGAGAAGATTTCTTTTGCCTCTCCTATGAAAACAAAATTTGGTCTTAATGCTTCTTCATTTAAGAACACTTGATCCTTTTTCTTGCTTCTTATGCCTAACTTAAAGGCGTTAAAGAAAAGTACGTATTGGGAGATAACCCAAAAGTTTTAGATGAGTCTTGGAAGTTATTACTTCAGTAATAACCTCTCCTTATCCTTTTTATTTGCTTTTTGTGCCAAGAGAAACCTCTAATGAGAGAGAAGTAATGATTGGGAAAGTTGCTGTCCCGGAACAAACTTCTATGCTTCACCGTAAAAATTCATGTAAAATCTCTGTTCGTCCTTTTGAGGCGTGAATTTGTGTGCTTCTGCCCCAGGTTGTTATCTAACTTTCGTTGGTTCAACACTTTTCGATTTTAGCATGAGAAGGTCTTCGAAAAAATTGTATTTACCTGCTGGTCTGTTTTGACAAATTTCTGCCTTTATTTGCATTTGCTTCTTGTTTGTTCCTTTTTGAGTTCTTTTGGGGAATTTAGCTTTTTGAGGGAAGTGCTACAGTAGCTAGTGTTTTAATGGAAGTTTTATTGGTGTTGGAACTGAACCTAAAGACCTATTATCTTGAGTGCACTAATGTTGCTAATAAAGATTGTGTGAAGTTTTGTATGAAGGAAAAATTTCAGGTATATGGAAGGAATAAGTAATGAGATGAAGGATGGACTAAAGATCAAGCTTGGGGATGCCACGCGTGTCACCCCAAGAAATAGTCAAGAAGTACAAGCTTCAAAGCTTGGGGATGCCCAAGGCATCCCCTTCTTCATCAATAAAAATTGCAGGTTCCTTCCAAACACTTCATTTTTATTGTTTCATGCACAGTTGTGTTGTTCTTAGAGCGTCTTCTTTTTCGTTTTTCGTTTTGGTTCCTTTGCTTAGTTTGCGGAATAAATTGGTTGGACCCCCTCTTTCATACATTGGTTTTCAAATAGTTTGGTTTGGATTGGAAAAGAGTAGGAAAGTTCATGCTTAAGTGGTAAAGAGAGCTTGTTTTTGACTGTGGCCCATGCTTTATCATGCCATTCTTGATATTGTTTTGGCTTTAGGCTTAGTATTCTTTGCTGTAGCATGACTTGTTATAAACAATCGAGATTGCTTAATGTGCCTTGGAAGAATCATGCGTTGTTTTAGCATATTAAAGCATAGTATTGTGGTATTCTCCTTTGATGCTTTATTTGGGTTGACTTGGCACATGCTCACACCATGTTATGACTATCCCAAGTCACCATAGCCTTTATGATCCTTTAGTTTTCAACTTTTAGTATCACTTTATGCTTTGATCAATGATGTTTTGTCGCTCTGCATGATTGTGACCATTATTGCTCTCTTAGTTGGTCGCTCCCAGTCTTTTGCAAGCCTCTGTAACCAAGTAAGAGTTCCCGTCATGCATCCAACTCCTAAAACCAAGTTATTCCAAAGAGTCCGCCATACCTGCCTATTAGCATATGCTATTCCAAGTATATTCATGTTTTTATCTACCTTCCGAATTAAACTTGTTATGAGAAAACTAGTGATTAAAGCTCTCACGAACTTGATGGCACACTTTACTTTCTTGCACTTAATAAACTTGAACCATTGCGTCCATCTTTGTTGCGTATATTCTTGCTCTTTATAAGTTGAAGTTAGCAGAACCATGTATCATGGGGAACGCTTTCAACATTGCACCTGTACTTTGTACCCCGTTGATATCATATTCTTTTGCTTATGGATCCCGGCAGTGTGAAATAAAAGGGGAACTTGTAAGATCATGGAGTTTGTATTTGTGTTAGAGAAACGCCTGGGCCGCTAGCCTAAGCCATGCCTAATCATGGTGGAAACTTGCAGCATAACCATAATGAGCACTCTATGAAGCATCCTCAATAAAAACCTATGCAAATAGCAAATAAAAAGATCGCTGAGATGCTCATTGTCTGCTTGCCTTGTCATTTTGATTATGGGATAGCTCATGTATCATGTGCAAGGGATACCCCGTTGGCGGTTCTCTATGATACATATGTACTTACAATGACAAGAGCTTACTTGTGAATAAAGTTGAGTAGCATGAGGTTTGGTCTTCGTAAGTAAGGGGCATGAGATTTCGGCTTATAACTAGTCAAGCATATCCTCTTAGTTGTGTCACTTTAACCTTATTCACCTTCAAGATGCTTATGATAGGGGCAATGAGAGCTGAAAGCTAATAAGTACCATAATTTTTGGAAGCTCTTTATGAGACTTGCATCCCTACTTCCTTCTATGAAGGCCTTTCTTTTACTTTTATGTTGAGTCTCCACCTTCTATCTTTATGCACCTACTTTGAGAGCATAGTGGCCTGATACATTGCAAATGTATCTATAATTTTTGATGTTCCATGCTTGGTTTTATCTACTTTCTTGTGTTTTGTTCCAACTTTGGAGTACTTTTCATATGATTTCTTGGACTAACCTATTAACAAGATGCCACAGTGCCAGTTGCCTGTTTTCTGCTGTTTTTGGTTCCAGGAAGTCAGAAAATGAATATTCTCGGAATTGGACGGGACAAAAGCCAAAGTTACTATTTTCCTGGAAGACTCACGGAGCCAGAAGGAGAGTCGGAGAGGGGCCACATGGTAGCCACACCCCCTAGGCGCGGGCAGCCCTAGGCCACGCCAGGACATGGTGTGGGCCCCCTGGCACTCCACCGACCTTGCCTCCTTCGCCTATAAGAGCCTCCCGATACCAAAACCCTAAATAGTCAACCAGAAATCCACGAAAAGTTCCGCAGAGCCGCCGCCACCGAAAGGGAGATTCGGGGGACAGAAAGTCTCTGTTCCGGCACCCTGCCGGGACGGGGAAGTGCCCCGGAGCCATCTCCATCGATCTCCGCCACCATCTCCATCACCATTGCTGATTCCCATGATGAGGAGGGAGTAGTTCTCTCTCGAGGCTAAGGGTTCTACCGGTAGCTATGTGTTCATCTCTCTCTCTATGCATGATCATATTGTGATCATGAGCTTTGTAATCAAGTAGATCTACCTTGCTACTCAAGTGCTTTAATAGATCTCTGCTCTCCCCATGTGTGTGAAAGTGACAGCGTGCACACCATGGTGGCACTTAGGCTAGAGATTACAAATACTTGTTATGAGTTATATTTGGAGTTGGATGTTTCTATGAAATTGTGGTATTTGTTGGACTCATCTAGTACTCAAGGTGACAGTGTGGGGTTTTCTAGATGGGAAAGACTTACTTTGAGGTGTGCTGTTATAGCGCTACCATCGATTAGAGTGTCCAACCGGAGAGTAGTTCAGCGTAGTATCATGAAGATGATATATTTATATGAGAGTGTTCACTAGTGAAAGTATGATCCCTAGGCCTTGTTTCTAAGCACTGAAACACCGTTTGCTATTAGATCTGTTACATGTTTGCTTGCTACTATCTTTATTTCAGTTTGCCTTTAGGCTTTTCCACGCCATCAAGTTATTGTCTATCGCCGTTACCACTTTTAATTATCTATACCACTTGTATTTCACTATCTCTTTGCCGAACTAGTGCACTAATACATTGCAAATGTATCTATAATTTTTGATGTTCCATGCTTGGTTTTATCCACTTTCTTGTGTTTTGTTCCAACTTTGGAGTACTTTTCATATGATTTCTTGGACTAACCTATTAACAAGAGCCATAGTTCCAGCTGCCTGTTTTCTGCTGTTTTTGGTTCCAGGAAAGTCAGAAAATGAATATTCTTGGAATTGGACAGGACAAAAGCCAAAGTGCCTATTTTTCCGGAAGTGATCAAGTGCCAGAATACAAGACGGAGAAGGGCCAGGGAGCCACCACACCACCTGGCCGCGCGGCCAGGCCTGGCCCGCGCCAGGGGGTGGTGTGGCCGCTCCCGGCACCCCGTCGGCCTCTCCTTCTGCCTATAAGTTGCCCTCGGGACGAAAACCCTAAGTACTCGATCAAAAATCCACGAAAGAGTCTGTAGCCGCCGTCATCTCCAGCCCTAGATCAGGAGGGATCTGAAGCTCTTCCCGGCACCCTGCCAGAGAGGGGAATTCACCCTGGAGGCCTTCTTGATCACCATGCAAGCCTCCGGTGTGATGCGTGAGTAGTTCATCCTTGGACTATGGATCCATGTAGTAGCTAGATGGCTGGTTTCTCCTCCTTTGTGCTTTCATGTTTAGATCTTGTGAGCTCCGTTCAAGATCAAGATCATCTATTTGGAATCCATACATGTTGTGTTTGCGGGGATCCGATGGATATTGAGATGCTATTTCAGATTGATTATTGATTCTATCATGTCTTTGTTATTTGAGATCTTGCATGCTTTCCGTTGTTTGTAGCTATCTTGGCCAAGTAGATGCTAGCAACTCCAAGAGTTAGTATTTATGCTCGATAGTGGGTTCATGCCTCTGGTAATCTGGGGAAGTGACAGAAATCTCTGAGGTACTAGATGTGCTCTTGCTACTAGGGATAAAACAACAATCCTTTGTTCAAAGAACAATCGTATTGTTTACTTTACACGCAGTTCGTAAAGCAATAATCTGTTGCTTGTAACTTAATACTGAAGGGGGTTCGGATGATAACATGAAGGTGGATTATTAGTCATAGATGCAGTTGGATGGAGGTCTATTGTAACTACCTCGGTGAATTACGCTCTTAGTTACATGCCTGGATGAATGAAAGTGGTTAAAATAGTACGGTGGGGCCCAGGGCCACTCACGGTAGACCTTTCGGCCGTCCTAACCACTTTCAGATCATCGGGACAAGAACGAACGGCGTAATCGGCAGGCGAAGGGATCAACTACATACACAAATGAGTATGTATGCAAGCCACATACAACAGTCCTTAGAGCCATTCCATCTAAAAGAAATAGAAATATTGCAACGTCATACGGCAAGATTCAAATATCCTGGATAGAGATAATAATTTAGGATAGCTCCTCATACAACAACATCAGAGTATCAGGCGGAAGCGGAAAACAAGATCCGAGTACGGATAAGAAGCAAATCGGCATAAGATGCCACATAAATAAACACATCCCGCCCACAGATCTCACGGATCCCCGTTCCCGGAATCTCTACACCGAATGATCGTTGCCAACATCATCTGTCTCCTCCACCCAGTATCCATCTTGTGGGTACACCTGTTCATCTGAATCAAACAATTTATCGTGTGAGACCCTAGGGGTACTCAGCAAGTCTTTATGCCACTAAAGGGGACACAACCTGGGTTGACGCAATTGCAGCAAAAGATAAGGTCTAACAAGTCTATAGATACTCGCTAACCATCCTCCTAACCAATAACAGACGGATGTCCATTAATTAGGAACAACAGTTATAACAGTATAATTAACAGATCCATCCTCCTCGTCGCTTACCAACAAGGAAGCGGACGAACAACCCCCATCATCCGTTGGCAGTTTTATTAACCATTCCATGAGTATTGCACTATTTACTAGTCCAGTACTTAGTCAATTTAAAAGCGGTACTTTAGTTATACTTGTCTATGATCGAGAAGCTGTGCTCCAAGTCGTCCATAACCGCGGACACGGCTTTCAGAAAGATTTACCCTGCAGGGGTGCACGAATAGTAACACACACTCGATCAACCTCGGAAAAACCAATTCAAAACCCAACGAGGCATTCACGACAAAGCGATCACAGGATTCAAAAATATTTTAGGGGGCCACCCCATTAAGCTGCCCGCAACGAAGTTGGCCGGCTTCGAGACGGACCCAAGGTTTGTGTCAATGGCTGTAAATGACTGGGAACCCGAAAATATGACTGGGCTTGTCGATACCGCGAAAACATTCCACGATCCAAAACAGTACAGGTGCTCCACGCACAATCTTATTAAAGTAGTAACATGGCATAAGTACAGGATAGTAATAAAGCCCCAAACTACTTGTGGCCCCAAAAAATAAGAATGAATCAAGCTCTGGCTCAGGGGGGTCCATAAGGCCTCCCGGATGTGGATAGTGCGAATAGTCAAGGAACAGGAATCAAGTACTCGGGGTCCTACGGGACACAAGTGAGCATGAAAAACCAGATAGCAGATATTGCTCACCGGTGCCTCTTTCATTAGTTATCCCATTACTACTCAGGTTAAGTTGTTTAAGTACCTCGTTATCCATCAGACACTCACATACCCTACACATGCTTTTCTATGACTCACATGGCTCAAACAACTCCTATAGTAATGGCTCATGGGATGGAGGAACAAGCTTCGGTGAGGTTTAAAAATAAAAGCTATGCACTACTTGGGATTCAATTTAATGCAATCGCGACTCAATGATGCAAGAATAAGGTAGAAGCAATAGGCACTATATGCATGCAAGCATGTGGTAGTGCTTGCCTGGCAGCTCAGTTGAAGCGAGAGATGGATCTGGGTAGTACTCCTGTGATTCCTGGTAATTCTCCTGCTGGGCGTCTATTCGAAGAAGAACCAAACAAACAAGGGCCAACATAAATAAAGTGCACAAGCATATGAAGTAAAATGCGACAAGCAAACAAGCATGCCATGATGAATGATGCACAATTTACATGGCATTAAAGTAGCACGGCAAGGGTGAGGTGTGGTACAAGAATAAAGCATTTTATCATTTATTTAGTCAAATTTTATTGCCATAAACAGTTCAGATTTTTAATAATGACATGATGCATGCTTCAATTCAGAACAAGGACTGCATAGATAGACCGGGCTCGTCGCGCTGATCGATTTATACATATTATTTGTCAAATTTGGAGTTATAGAATTAAAGTTATTAATTTATTAAGAAAAGGGCATTTTATTGTAATTTTAAACATCTCGAAATTTTAAAGTGTTCAAATAATATTTTGAATGGCATATTTGAATTCCTCACATTTTTCTGATTCAAAAACATATATCATTTGTATTATTCGGATTTATAATTTGAAAGTTATTTAAAATCTGATTTGAATTTAAACAATTTTGAATTTGTTTTGTTAAAATAGCTAAACAGGGAAAACTTTTTACACCCAGGAGAATTCGACCCAAGCCACTGACGGGTGGGCCGCTGCTGACTGGGGCCACGCGCGCGGGAAAAGGCTTTTCTCACCTCGGCCTTAGCTAGCCTCTGCGATTGACAGGTGGGCCAGCGACTAGAGGCCCACGTGACAGCGGCTAAGCTCGTAGAGGCTGACCGGTGGGGTCGTGCTGGAGCTCGGGTTGATGTGCTCAAATTGCAGGGGCGTTTCTATAAGATGCACAGGAGGCTGACTGGTGGGGCTTGGGGTACCGCGGGTTGAGCAGATCAAAAAGGTAGGGGTGGATGTGCAAAACGGCGGCGGCACTGTTGTTCTTCTCGGTCGTTCTGACGAATCTGACGGGGACAGCGCGCGGGGCGCGGAGCGGCGAGACGGGGACTCGATCCCGCGACGCGGGGCGCGCGCGCAGAGAAGTGGTACCAGCACGGTAGGACGGTGTGGATGACAGGGAGCAGCTACGCGGCCAGTTGAGGCACTATGCGGCGCGGGAACGTGCAGACAACAGCGACCGGCGGCGCACCGAGGGCGTTCGGCGAAACGCCTGGCGCAGCTAGGGCTTCACGGTGAGGCGGAGGATGTCTAGGCGGTATAGGGGCTCACCACGGGGTGGTTGACGGCGGCGGATTGGCTTGGGGCGCAGCAAGGCGACGACGAGGCTGGCGGCCGGAGATCTAGGGTTTCGTCGGGATGGTGCTGGTCCTGGCGATCCTGGTGCTCCTCCTCCTCATTGGCGTGTCTAGCGCGATGTAGGGGGCTCTCCTTGGTCTCCTCGACCACCTCCACGACGTGCGTGCTGGCCAGACCGAGGAGACGCCGGTGGTTCTGGCGGTAGCCGGCGAGAGGGAAGATGGGTCGGTGGAGAGGAAGGAGGGGAGAGGCAGGGCTCCGAGGTGGATCTGGCGAGGCAGAGGAGACGTGGGGTGGAGGGTAAAGCGAGGGAGGGGAAGGAGGGTGCCTGTGGGGCTCGGGTTAGATAAAGGTAGCTTCGGCCACCTTTTTCCATCTCCTCCCTCACATGCTTGTCGTGCACGGCCAGAGCAGGGCAGGTTGGGTGGAGCTGCCAGGTGGGGACGGCGTGGTGGAGCAGCTGGGGCCCATATGGCATAGAGAAAGGGAGAGAAAAGAGAGAGGGGGGCTCGGGTGAGCTAGGCTAGGGTTAGAGAGGGTGGCTCGGGTTAGGGTTTTTAGTTGGGGTTGGGGTAGATGGGGTGGTAGCTGGGGTGGGGCCAGCATGGTAGGGAGAGGGAGAGGTCCAGCCTCGGCATGGTGAGAGGAGGGAGGTGAGGTGAGGTTAAGGTTTAGGTTAGAACTAGGGTTAGGGTTTAGATTAGAGTGTGTAGGTTTTAAAACATGTTCATAAGATCAAATCTAGATGAAAGGAGGGCTTTGGTTTAGCCTAAGGTGAGGTGAAGGTGAACCTAAGAAAAGAGAGAGGAATGGGGTTTAGGGGAAAAGGTCTCATTTGCATCATGCATGGAGGAAATAAAATTGGTGTTGATGAGTATATGGGGATGGTGGAGAGGGATGGAGATGATCCACAAGGAAAAGAACCAATAAAACCAAGAGGAATCAAATGGGCTAAAGGTGGTGGTACTCTTGCATGGCCCATGCAAAATAATAAATGCCATGTTTTATTTTGTGAAAACAATAATAATAATATGGCATTATTCTTGTGCATTCCTAAGAAGTGGAATAAAGGTCAAGCAAAAAGGAGTTAGGATTAGATCCACCCCAACCAACATGAGCTAAAATAAATATCAAAAGAAAAAGAATTACCAGCTCATGGGTTAATGGAACGGTGGAATATAAGGTGGTGAAAAGAAAGGTGATGGAGTTGAGTAAAAGATATGCCCCCAACTCAACTTGGGCATTAAATAATATATCAATAACCAAATACAATATCAAGAGGCAAATATAATTAATAATGCATATGAGAGAAGAATCAAAGAACAAAGGGTTTTATATGATGCTCAAATGCAAGGTGGCATGATGACATGAGCATGATATAATTATGATGTCACAATTATATTTAGGAAGTAGCCATTATATTACTAGACCAAGTAGCATTACAATTGTTAGACAATTGGGATGCTACAACTCTCCCCCACTAAACAGGAATCTCGCCCCGAGATTCTAGGAAGAAGAAGAAGACTCGAAGAGGGTAGGGTACTTGGCACGGAGCTCATCTTCACGTTCCCAAGTGGCTTCACCAACGGAATGGTGCGACCACTGCACCTTGCAGAACTTGATGGACTTGTTGCGAGTCCTTCTTTCTGCGACTTCTAGAATTTTCATGGGGTGTTCTTGATAAGACAGATCTTCTTGGAGATTGATGAGTTCATGGTCCACGGTCCTGCCGGGATCCTTGAAGCACTTCTTGAGTTGAGAGATGTGGAAAACATCATGGACTTTGAGTTGTTCAGGGAGCTCAAGAGCATAAGCAACTTCTCCTCTTCTTCCACGAATTTTGAAAGGACCGATGTATCTAGGAGCCAGCTTTCCTTTGATACCAAAGCGGTGCGTGCCTCTCATGGGAGTGACACGAAGGTAAACGAGATCACCAGGGACATACTCCATGTCCGTGTGCTTTCTGTCATAATTGCTCTTCTGGCGACTTTGAGCAATCTTCAGGTTTTCAAGAATGATGTGAACTTTCTCCTCCGCTTGAGTTACAATGTCGGGGCCAAACAATATTCTTTCACCTGCGCCCGACCAACCAATCGGAGTTCTGCATTTGCGACCATAGAGAGCCTCAAATGGTGCCATCTTTAGACTTTTCTGGAAGCTGTTGTTGTAAGAGAATTCAGCATAAGGAAGACATTCTTCCCACTTCATGCCGAAAGAGATAACGCAAGCACGGAGCATATCTTCCAGAATCTGATTGATCCTTTCAACTTGTCCTTGCGACTGAGGGTGGTAAGCTGTCCTAAAGTTCAATTTTGTTCCCAAAGCATTTTGGAAACTTCCCCAGAACTTGGAAGTGAAGATGCTTCCACGGTCTGAATTGATCTCAAGAGGAACCCCATACAGAGAGACAATTCTATTGATATAGAGCTCAGCCAACTGAATTGCAGAAATTGTTTCCTTGATTGGAAAGAAGTGAGCTACTTTGGAAAGCCTGTCAATGACAACAAATATTGCATTGTTGCCCTTCTGCGACCTTGGAAAACCAGTGATGAAGTCCATCTCTACTTTCTCCCATTTCCATTCCAGAGGCTTCAATGGCTGTAGAAGACCGGAAGGTTTCTGATGGACAGCTTTAACTCTGCGACAGACATCACACTCCGAGACATACTAGCACCGGTAGTGCGCCCTGCCAAAGCTCAGCTACTAACACCTTTGGGGTGTTTTCTTGCTCCTACTGGTTCGATTAAACCTTGGTTTCATAACTGAGGGAAAACTTACTGCTGTGCTCATCGTACCTTCCTCTTGGGGTTCCCAACAAGCTCTACGTCGAAAGTCGAGCGCATCAAGATTTTCTGGCGCCATTGCCGGGGAGACAAGGACATCTTCACAAGGGGAGTCCCTCATAACCAATCTCTTTACTTTGTTGTTTTTGTTTTGCTTAGTTCTCTTTTTGCTTTGTTTGCTTGTTTTGTTCTTCAAAAAACACAAAAAATTTAGTTTTACTTGTTCGCTTTCTTATTTGAAACCCCAAAAAAATGACTACTCTTGAAAACACTAAGTTGTGTGACTTCACTAGCACCAACAACAATGATTTTATGAGCACACCTATTGCTCCACCTGTGGCTGAAAATACTTTCTTTGAGATAAAACCTGCTTTGCTCAATCTTGTTATGAGAGAACAATTTTCTGGTATTGGTAATGAAGATGCTGCTTCCCATCTAAATAACTTTGTTGAACTTTGTGAGATGCAAAAGCATAGGGATATATGGTGATATTATTAAGCTGAAATTGTTTCCTTTCTCTTTGAGAGGAAAAGCTAAAGAATGGTTGAATTCCTTAACTAGGAATAGTATTGATTCTTGGACTAAGTGCAAAGATGCTTTTATTGGAAAATACTATCCTCCTGCTAAGATTATATCCATGAGAAGTGAAATAATAAAGTTTAAACAACTTGATAATGAGCATGTTGCTCAAGCTTGGGAAAGAATGAAATCTTTGGTAAACAATTGTCCCACTCATGGACAGACTGCTTGGATGATCATCCAAACTTTTTATGCAGGATTGAACTATTCTTCAAGGAACCTATTGGATTCAGCTGCTGGAGGTACCTTTATGACCATCACTTTGGGTGCTGCAACAAAACTTTTGGACAATATGATGGTTAATTATTCTGAATGGCATACTGAGAGAGCTCCACAAGGTAAGAAGGTAAATTCTATTGAGGAAACCTCTTCCTTGAGTGATAAGATTGATATTATTATGTGTATGCTTGTTAATGGGAAAGCCCATATTGATCCAAATAATGTTCCTTTAGCCTCTTTGGTTTCTCAACAAGAGCAAGTTGATGTGAACTTCATAAGAAATAACAACTTTGGCAACAATGCTTATGGTAATAATGCTTATAGGAACAATTTTGGTAACAACAATTATAAGCCATATCCTCCCAACAATGGTAATGCTTATGGAAATTCTTACAACAATAATAAGAGTGCTCCCTCTGAACTTGAAGTTATGCTTAAAGAGTTTATTAGTAAACAAACTGCTTTCAATAAAACTATTGAGGAAAAACTCTCTAATGCTGAAAGAAATATAGCATCTTTGGCTGAAGCTCAATCTACTTTGAATAAAATGGCTGCTAAACCTGAAACTAATGAGAATCCCTTTGCAGCTACTAATGCCTTACAAGTAAGAATTGATGAAAATGTTAGACTATTAGCTGAATTACATGCTAAGTGGGAAAGAGAAGATGAAATTGCTAGAAACATTAGTGTTTCTAGTATCACCACCACTAGTGTTGAGGCTAGTAATATTTCTACTACTTTAGATGATAAAGTTGATTTTGATCTTGATGGTTGCAATATCTCTGAAGTTATTAAGTTCCCACAAAAGCTTGCTAAAAGTCCTACTGCTAGTGCTATGAACATGGCTTTTACAAAACACATTACTGATGCTCTCATAAAGATTAAGGAAGAAAATATGAAACATAAAGCTTCTATTCCTATAAAACAAGAAGATGGTTGGGAACCCATCATTAATATGAAAGTGAATGACTTTGATTTCGAAGCTTTGTGTGATCTAGATAGTAGTGTTTCTATTATGCCTAGAAGGATTTATGATATGCTTGGTTTGCCTCCTCTTGAAGATTGCTATTTGAATGTCCCACTTGATGATAATGTTAAAAAGAAACTCATGGGGAGTCTTAATGATGTTCTTATTATGGTTAACGATTCCTATGTCCCCGTTGATTTCTATGTTTTGGATGTTGAATACAATGCTTCTTGTCCTATTACTTTGGGAAGACCTTTTCTTAGAACTGTTGGTGCCATCATTGATATGAAAGAAGGCACCATTAAATATCAACTCCCACTCAATAAAGGTATAGAACACTTCCCTAAAAAGAGAGAAAAGATTTCTTTTGCTTCTCCTATGAAAACAAAATTTGGTCTTAATGCTTCTTGATTTGAGAACACTTGATTCTTTCTTTGCTTCTTATGCCTAACTTAAAGGCGTTAAAGAAAAGTACTTGTTGGGAGATAACCCAAGAGTTTTAGATGAGTCTTGGAAGTTATTACCTATGTAATAACCTCTCCTTATCCTTTTTATTTGCTTTTTGTGCCAAGAGTAACCTCTAATGAGAGTGAAGTAATGATTGGGAAAGTTGCTGTCTCGAAACAGATTTTTGTGCTTCACCGTAAAAATTCCTGAGAGAGCTCTGTACGTCGGATTGATCTGTAACTGTTTGTGCTTCTGCCCCAGGTTGTTATCTAGCTTTCGTTAGTTCAACACTTTTTGATTTGAGCAACAGAAGGTCTTCGAAAAAATTCGTCTTTACCTGCTGGTCTGTTTTGACAGATTTCTGCCATTTTCTGCAGTTGCTTCTTGTTAGTTCCTTCTTGAGTTTCTTTGGGGAATTGAGCTTTTTGAGGGAAGTGCTACAGTAGCTAGTGTTCTAATGGAAGTTTATTTGGTGTTATAACTGAACCTTGAGACTTATTTATCTTAAGTGCACTAATGTTGCTAATGAGATTGTGTGAAGTTTTGTATGAAGGAAAAATTTCAGGTGTATGGAAGGAATGAGTAATGAGATGAAGGATGGACTAAAGCTCAAGCTTGGGGATGCCAGGCGTGTCACCCCAAGAAATATCCAAGAAGTACAAGCGTCAAAGCTTGGGGATGCCCAAGGCATCCCCTTCTTCATCAATAAAAATTCCAGGTTTCTTCCAAACGCTTCATTTTTATTGTTTCATGCACAGTTGTGTTTTTCTTGGAGCGTCTTCTTTTTCGTTTTTGTTTTGGTTTTTAGTTTGCTTAGGTTGCTTAGTTTTCTGAATAAATTGGTTGGACCCCCTCTTTCATACATTTGGTTTGGAAATAGTTTGGTTTGGTTTGGAAAAGAGTAGGAAAGTTCATGCTTATGTGGTATAAAGAGCTCGTTTTGACTGTGGCCTATGCTTTGTCATGCCATGCTTGATATTGTTTTGGATTTATGCTTACTATTATTTGCTGTAGCATGACTTGTTTTAAACAATTGAGATTGCTTAATGTGCCTTGGATGAATCATGCGTTGTTTTAGCATATTAAAGCATAGTATAGTGGTATTCTCCTTTGATGCTTTATTTGGGTTGACTTGGCGCATGCTCACACCATGTTATGACATACAAAGTCACCATAGCCTTTATGATCCTTTAGTTTTCAACTTGTAGTATCACTTTATGCTTTGATCAATGATGTTTTGTCGCTCTGCATGATTATGGCCATTATTGCTCTCTTAGTTTGTCGCTCCCAGTCTTTGCTAGCCTCCACAACCAAGTATGAGTTCCACTCATGCATCCAACTCCCTAAACCAAGTTATTCCAAAGAGTCCACCATACCTACCTACTAGCTTATGCTATTCCAAATATATTCATGCTTTTGTTTACCTTCCACTTGTTATGAAAAAACTAGTGATTAAAGCTCTCACGAACTTGATGGCACACTTTACTTTTTGCCTCTAATAAACTTGAACCATTGGGTCCTTCTTTGTTGCATATATGCTTGTGCTTTATAAGTTGAAATTAGCCGAACCATGTTTCATGGGGAACGCTTTCAACATTGCACCTGTACTTTGTACCCCGTTGATATCATCTTCTTTTGCTTACGGATCCCGGTGGTGTGAAATAAAAGTGGAACTTGTAAGATCATGGAGTTTGTATGTGTGTTAGAGAAACGCCTGGGCCGCTAGCCTAAGCCATGCCTAATCATGGTGGAAACTTGCAGCATCACCATAATGAGCACTCTATGAAGCATCCTCAATAAAAACCTATGCAAATAGGAAATAAAAAGATCGCTGAGATGATCATTGTCTGCTTGCCTTGTCATTTTGATTATGGGATAGCTCCTATATCATGTGCAAGGGGTACCCCGTTGGTGGTTCTTTATGATACACATGTACTTACAATGACAAGATCTTACTTGTGACTAAAGTTGAGTAGCATGAGGTTCGGTCTTCGTAAGTAAGGGGCATGAAATTTCGGTTTATAACTTGTCAAGCATATCCTCTTAGTTGTGTCACTTTAACCTTAATCACCTTCAAGATGCTTATGATAGGGGCAATGAGAGCTGAAAGCTATGAGTACCATAATTTTTGGAATCTCTTTATGAGACTTGAATCCCTACTTCCTTTTACAAAAGGCTTTTCTTCCACCATTATATTGAGTCTCCACCTTCTAACTTTATGCACCTACTTTGAGAGCATAGTGGCCATTCTTAGTTCTATGTGCATTGTCCCAAGACTAGTTGATTGATGCATAACTTGTTACTGCTTGTTTGAAACTATTGTATCTAGTCACTCTTATGAACTTTGAAGGTGTCCTATGCATTTATATTTGCTACTCTATTGAGGGACAAGCTGAATACTTTTATGCTATGTTTTGATTTTGTGAAACAAACAAACGTCTTGCAAAGCATTGTTATTCATGAATCTTTTGTTTGTGCCTTTTCATGTTGCATCATAGTTTTTTGCTTATTGCTAGAACTTTGTCTTTCATGTTATGATTGAAGTACTATGATCCCAGCTTTGAATGTTTTACAAATACTTTGATCAAGTCTTTGATGGTGCATGTCACCTCAAAAATTATTCTTTCTTTTTATCACTTACCTACTCGAGGAAGAGCAAGAGTTAAGCTTGGAGATGTTGATACATTGCAAATGTATCTATAATTTTTGATGTTCCGTGCTTGGTTTTATCCACTTTCTTGTGTTTTGTTCCAACTTTGGAGTACTTTTCATATGATTTCTTGGACTAACCTATTAACAAGAGCCACAGTCCCAGCTGCCTGTTTTCTGCTGTTTGTGGTTCCAGGAAAGTGACAAAATGAATATTCTTGGAATTGGACGGGACAAAAGCCAAAGTGCCTATTTTTCCGGAAGTGATCAAGTGCTAGAATACGAGACGGAGAAGGGCCAGGAAGCCACCACACCACCTGGCCGCGCGGCCAGGCCTGGCCCGCACCAGGGGGTGGTGTGGCCGCTCCTAGCACCCCCTCGGCCTCTCCTTCCACCTATAAGTTGCCCTGAGGACGAAAACCCTAAGTACCCGATCAAAAATCCACGAAAGAGTCTGTAGCCACCGTCATCTCCATCCCTAGATCGGGAGGGATCTGAAGCTCTTCCCGGCACCCTGCCGGAGAGGGGAATTCACCCTGGAGGCCTTCTTCATCACCATGCAAGCCTCCGGTGTGATGCGTGAGTAGTTCATCCTTGGACTACGGATCCATGTAGTAGCTAGATGGCTGGTTTCTCCTCCTTTGTGCTTTCATGTTTAGATCTTGTGAGCTCCGTTCATGATCAAGATTATTTATTTGTAATCCATACATGTTGTGTTTGCGGGGATCCGATGGATATTGAGATGCTATTTCAGATTGATTATTGATTCTCTCATGTCTTTGTTATTTGAGATCTTGCATGCTTTCCGTTGTTAGTAGCTATCTTGGCCAAGTAGATGCTAGCAACTCCAAGAGTTAGTATCTATGCTCGATAGTGGGTTCATGCCTCTGGTAATCTGGGGAAGTGATAGAAATCTCTAAGGTACTAGATGTGTTGTTGTTGGAGATATGCCCAAGAGGCAATAATAAAGTGGTTATTATTATATCTTTATGTTTATGATAAATGTTTACATCCCATGCTATAATTGTATTATTAGGAAACACTAATACATGTGTGTTTTGTAAACATAAAAGAGTCCCTAGTAAGCCTCTTGTTGAACTAGCTTGTTGATTAATTGATGATCATGGTTTCCTGATTATGGACATTGGATGTGATTAATAACAAGGTTATATCATTAGGAGAATGATGTAATGGACACACACCCATAGTAAGCGTAGCATAAAGATCAAGTCATTAAGTTCGTATTGCTATAAAGCTTTCAAATGCATAGTAACCTAATCCTTCGACCATGAGATTATGTTAATCACCATCACCGGATGGATACTTTGATGACATCAAACACCGCTTCGTAACTGGGTGGTCATAAAGGTGTCATTGGGTATTCTGAAAGTATGTGTTGAAGCGCATGAATCAAGATTGGGATTTGTCCATCCATATGACGGATATATATGCTCTGGGCCCTCTCGGTGGAATGTCATCTAGTTAGCTGGCAAGCATGTGACTAGGTCACAAGGGATGACATATCACGGAACGAGTAAAGACTACTTATCAGTAACGAGGTAGAACTAGGTATGGAGATACCGACGATCAAACCTCGGATAAGTATAGTATCGCGTGACAAAGGGAATTGGTTTCGTATGTTAATGGTTCTATCGATCACAAAAGTCATCGTTGAGTATGTGGGAGCCATTATGGATCTCCAGGTCCCGCTAATGGTTATGGATAGGAGATATGTCTCTGTCATGTCTACATATTCACGAACCGTAGGGTGACACACTTAAGGTTCGAAGTTGTTTTAAGTAGATATGGAATGTGCGTTGGAGACCGAATGTTGTTTGGAGTCTCAGAATGGATCCGGGACATCACGAGAAGATCCAGAATGGTCCTAAGAATAAGATTCATATATTGGGGATCATTTTCTAAGTTAGGAAATGTTCCAGAGTGTTTGTATGGAGATTCTAGAAGGTTTCGGAATGTTCTGGAAGGTTCTAGAGGATTTCTTGGAGTTTGCTTGAAAACCAAGAAAGGGTCAAAGGAAACCTAGTGGGGCAAGACACGGATTCGTGGGGGAGGAGGACTCCTCCCCCCATCCCACCGCCGGCCATAGGAGGGGAGTCCTACTAGGACTCCCCCTCCCTAGGCGTGCCTCCCCCCTTAAATAGAAGGGCAGGGGCGCCCCCTCTTGTCCCTCTCCCATAACTCCCAATCTCTGCCGCCTCTCTCCTCCACCTTTCTTCTGCACAGGCATAGGCGAAGCCCTGCAAAATTCTCTACTCCACCACCACCACCACGCCGTCGTGCTGCTGGGATTCTGTGGAGAAGATCTACTACCTCCACTGCTTGCTGGAACGGGGAGAGGAAGGTCTGCTTCGACTCCGCACGTGTGACCGACTGCGGAAGCGCTGCCGGAACGCGGCGCCAGAAGGATCGTCCACTCGATCTTGAGATCGGCAAGTGATCGACTACATCAACCACGAGATCCAATCTCGTAACGCTTTCGGATCTACAAGGGTTAGTAGAGATCTATCTCGTTGCACATGTCTAATAGATTAGATCTTGGCTTTTATCTAGATTAGATCTGGGTTTTGTTCGTTCTTGCGGTAGAAATTTTTTGTTTTCCATGCTACGAACCCATCAGTGGTATCAGAGCCGTATCTATGCGTAGATCTGTTGCACGAGTAGAACACAATGGTTTTGTGGGCGTTGGTGCTTGTGCCGTCTTTTGCTTTGTGTACTTTGCATCTTGTGGCATGATGGGATGAAGCGGCTCGGGCTAACCTTACATGTCATCGCACATGAGACTTGCTCCACGCTTGACGTGTAACTTGCTTTGCACAAGTGGCTTTGCGGGTGTCTGTCTCTCCCACCATAGTATAGATCCAATCTATACTTTGCACTTGATAGCACTTGTATCAACGTTGTGGTTCATGTTCGTAGGTAAGATCCGTTCTTATTCGAAAGCCCCAAGCCACGTAAAACATGCAAAGAAAATTAGAGGCGTCTAACTTGTTTTTGCAGGGGTTTTGTGATGTGATATGGCCATCATGTGATTGTGATTATATTTGATGTATGCAATGATCCTTGTTGTAATATGGCAACCGGCAGGAGCCTAATGGTTGTCTTTAATTCTGTTAAGACCTGCATGTCTATTCATCTTGTAATAGCTTTATTCCAAGTAGTTGTAATAGTTGCTAGTGATGATGGAGAACCATGAAGCGACGCCACTGACCTTGACGCAATGCTGGTGATGATGGAGATTATGTCCGTGCTTTGGAGATGGAGATCAAAGGCGCAAGAAGAAAGGGCCATATCATATCACACTAATTATGAATTGCGTGTGATGTTAATCCTTTATGCATCTTGTATTGCTTAGATTGCGACGGTAGCATTATAAGATGATCCCTCTCACTAAATATCAAGTAATAAAGTGTTCGTCCTTAGTTGGCACCATTGCTACGACTCATCGTTTCGAAGCATCTCGTGATGATCGGGTGTGATAGACTCTACGTGTGCATACAACGGGTGCAAGCTAGATTTGCACATGCAGAAACTAAGGTTAACCTTGACGAGCCTAGCATGTACAGACATGGTCTCGGAACACAGAATACCGAAAGGTAAAGCATGAGTCATATGGATGATATGATGAACATGTTGATTGTTCGCCTTTAAAGCTACATCATCTCACGTGATGATCGGACTTGGTGTAGTGGATTTGGTTCGTGTAATCACTAAAACAACTCGAGGGATGTAGTTTTGAGTGGGAGTTCATTTGTAATTTGGATTAGTCGAACTCAATTTATCATAAACACAATCAAAGTGAATTTGCATAGTTTGTTGTAGTCATTGGCATCCGTTCACCACCTTACGCTTAGTTATAGTTGAGATAGTGGAACTATAGAAATTCTGGATATTTGCTTTACGAACTGGTATCGTATTGTTTTGAGTGTCAATTTAAAGTTTAAAAGTCCTATTGCAAACTTTCAGCAAACTCCGTTTACTCTGTGAAGTTTAATAAATAGTATTAAATCAAGAGTAACAATTCCAGTGTTAGTATCTAATGTATCATGTTTGCCTCCATGTTTCTTGATACTCAAAAGATTGTTTTTAATATCAACTTTATCTAAGAGCTGAAAGCAATGTTTCAGAAACCATCATATGTGAAAGGTATAGCGATATCTAAAACAATGTGTTGGTTACAACATGATAAAGTATACGTCCTCATATTTGATGAAAATTTGTGAAGGTTGGAGACGCTAGTCGCCCTAATCCTCCAAAAGGTTTTGAAAAAGAAACACTATACTCGCAATTCACCTTTATAAGCTATAGCAGCTTGATCATGAAAGTTGTCATGATAAGGATGAATAGAAGATGTAAGTAAAATGTTTACTACACTAAAAGATTACTAAAGAATGGATTTTTGAAAGAACACCAAACATTTGATGATGGTGATCCAGTTCAAAGTGCAAGTCCAAAGGTATTAGTATTTGACTATATACGCTTTGTACTATGTGTCATGTGAATGACACCACTATTGATGTTGACAGATTCTTTTAAAAGAAAAAAAGGAATTGCTGAAAGAGAATCTATAAAATATTTGGCAGAAATTATAAGGTTGGAGATGTCCAACTTGGGTATGTAGAAGATATACATGTTATGGTTGTATTCCTTGCTTGTTAAACAATGTGGCTCTTAGGTATTGGATACCGAATTGGTTGGTATGAAGTGTCATACAGGACAACACAATTCATGAACTACAATGGCCTAAGTAACTAGCAAGAGAATGAGTGATGATGTTCATCGAAAACAAATAAAATGTTATTGTGTTTTTTGTTGACATCAAACCTAGCCTTCAAGATTTGTTTTAATAATTGTTATTTTGTTCTGGTATTACGAGAACAATGGTTGTTCAAATAATTACCGTATTCCATAAAGGATGGATGAACTTTTACAAGTCTGGTGGGAGAAATCACATCCATAAACACTATTGCTAAAATGTCGCAAGACAAATGATTGAAAGATCACTTATGAAGTGACATCACTGTTTAAATTATATTTGAAAGAAAACATGAAGAAACTCCATGTTGATGGAATTTTGGAGTCTTTTGATTTTGATCAATTGACGCATGTGAGACTTTCCTCGAGATAATTGAAACTCCGTCCATGGGCCAGAGAGGAACGAATGACTAGCTTATTGGAAATTGAGCATGCTGATGTGCATAGTGCATTATGTGTAGCCATATGCGATGGATCTTTTTGCTTCATATGCTTTCTCCGAAAATTTGAGTGAATATATCTGTATATTTACTTAATAAGGAGGAAGTATGAAAACATTTGAAAGTTGTTCAAAGACTTTCAAGATGAAGTTGAAAATCATTGTAACAAGAAAATAAAGAGTTTATGATTCGATCATAAAGAAAGATGTTTGAGTTACAAGTTTAGCAAAACACCTAAGATTTGAGGAATCGTTCCATGGATTTGCATTTCCCAAAATACCATAGGAGTATGGAGTGTTCAAGATATGTAATGAAACCTTGTTTGACATGGTAAGATCAAAGGTGTCATTTATAAAACTGCCATTATATATTAAAGATTAAAGCTTTAGTGACTACCGCTTTTACACTGAAAAGAGCTCCATCGTGATCCATTGAAATGACACCATATAAGTCATGGTTTGGGATAAAACCCGAATTGTCTTTTCTTAAATTTTGGTATGTTATGCATAAGTGAAATGTTTACAACCAAAGTCGGATAAGCACGTCTTTGTAGGTTATCCCAAAGAATTTGTTGGGAATTTATCCCAAAGAGTTTGTTACTTGGAACGTCAAGTTTCTTGAGAAGGAATTTTTCGTGAAAAGTTAAGTGGGAGGACAATAGAACTTTGTTAAGGTTGTTGAACCTTAGCTATATGTGCTAAGTAGCGCAGCGCCGGAAAGTGTCCCGGTGACGGCCACAATGCTCATGGCTCTCGTGATTACAAAAGGTGTGATCTCGGAGATTAGAGTTCCTATAGAACCATGTGGGTCGGTAAGAATCAAATAGTAAGATTTGATAAGCAAGTCGTTATTGTTTTGACAATGATGAACCGACTACATGCAAAGAAGAGATGATGGGCCCTGACTCCATAAAATGACTAGAAGTCATGAAATCCGTGATAGCATCCATACACGAGAAATCAAGTTTCTGAACTTTGAAGACCCTCCGGAAAGGCGTGAAGCCTATCGGTCGTGTTTGGATCTATAAAGAAATAGACATGGATGTTTCAAATCTATGAAATAGTCGACATGTCGGAAAAAGTTTACGACAATGTTCAAGGAATTGACTATGATAAGATTTGATCTTTCATAGCGATATTTAGTCTGGACGGATTAATGTAGCAACCAATACATATATTTTGGTATATGGTAGTTGAACAAACAAAACAAGTTCTTCTAATAGAATGGTTACCTAGGACGTGTAAATGACACGATCCAAAGGGTTTTGTTAATTCAAAGGATGCTAAAAGAGTATGCAAAACTTCAATGGTTGAAGTAAGCATAGCGGAGTTGGAATCTTCACCATGATGAAACTGTTAAAAGAGTTTAAATTCATCGGAGATGATGAAGATGCTTGCATTTGCAAGAAATTAAGTGGAAGCGCTGAGACATATTTATAATACATTATGTAGAGGACATATTGTTGATTGGAAATGATGTATCTTGTATTGACACAGGTTAAGAATTTCATTTTGATGAAAGACTTAGGCATAACCCAAGAATTAGGCATCAATGTCTATATGGATAGATTGAGGCGCTAATATGGTTTTGCCAAATGTACATAGATAAGACGTTGAATGAGTTCAATATGGAAAGAACAAGAAAGGTTCTTGACGCACGGAAAGGACTGAATCAAGATTCGAGTGTGTTGACACGAGATTCAAGTGTTTTGACACTTGGTGAAATCACAAGAATATTTTGATCAATCATTCTTTGAGATGTACACATCCAGATATATCCTATGCTCTAAATGTTATGAGCATATACCAGAATGATGATCATTGGACAATAGTAAAGATATTCTTATGAGCTTTGGAAGAACTAAGAATATACCATGTATAAGTGACAAATAGTTAAAGGTAGTTCATTGTAAAGCGTTACATTGATACTAATTTTGTCACAAGATACAAATTAAATTTATCTCAATTTAAACTATGGGTAGCACAATGTAATGGAAAGGAAGTTCCATAACGGATTTGGTTGAGTACCAAAGTTAAAATATTGTAACAGATACTACAACAAAAGGCTAAGTATATGACTACTATTGTAGCAGTAAATGAGGGCATTTGCGTCAAGTAGTTTGTTATCAAACTAGGTGTGGTTCCTAGCGGGCTAATACTATGAAGATATATTGTGTGACAATAATATCAACATATTTTGAGCCGAAGGAACTAAAGGTCTCACCAAAGGACCAAATTTATACAATGCCATCTCATTGGAGAATGAGTAATACGTAGAGACGCAAGGACATGCAAATACACACGGACCTGGAAGTGTCAGATCCGAAGATTATGTTTACCACTAGCAATAGTGTCTATACAACACCAGAAAGCCATAGGTGTTGAATGCACAAGTTTTTAACTAGATTATTGACTCTAGTGCAAGTGGGAGACTGTCCGAGATATGCCCAAGAGGCAATAATAAAGTGGTTATTATTATATCTTTATGTTTATGATAAATGTTTACATCCCATGCTACAATTGTATTATTAGGAAACACTAATACATGTGTGTTTTGTAAACATAAAAGAGTCCCTAGTAAGCCTCTTGTTGAACTAGCTTGTTGATTAATTGATGATCATGGTTTCCTGATTATGGACATTGGATGTGATTAATAACAAGGTTATATCATTAGGAGAATGATGTAATGGACACACACCCATAGTAAGCGTAGCATAAAGATCAAGTCATTAAGTTCGTATTGCTATAAAGCTTTCAAATGCATAGTAACCTAATCCTTCGACCATGAGGTTATGTTAATCACCATCACCGGATGGATACTTTGATGACATCAAACACTGCTTCGTAACTGGGTGGTCATAAAGGTGTCATTGGGTATTCTGAAAGTATGTGTTGAAGCGCATGAATCAAGATTGGGATTTGTCCATCCATATGACGGATATATATGCTCTGGGCCCTCTCGGTGGAATGTCATCTAGTTAGCTTGCAAGCATGTGACTAGGTCACAAGGGATGACATATCACGGAACGAGTAAAGACTACTTATCAGTAACGAGGTAGAACTAGGTATGGAGATACCGACGATCAAACCTCGGATAAGTATAGTATCGCGTGACAAAGGGAATTGGTTTCATATGTTAATGGTTCTATCGATCACAAAAGTCATCGTTGAGTATGTGGGAGCCATTATGGATCTCCAGGTCCCGCTAATGGTTATTGATAGGAGATATGTCTCTGTCATGTCTACATATTCACGAACCGTAGGGTGACACACTTAAGGTTCGAAGTTGTTTTAAGTAGATATGGAATGTGCGTTGGAGACCGAATGTTGTTCGGAGTCTCGGAATGGATCTGGGACATCACGAGAAGATCCGGAATGGTCCGAAGAATAAGATTCATATATTGGGGATCATTTTCTAAGTTAGGAAATGTTCCAGAGTGTTTGTATGGAGATTCTAGAAGGTTTCAGAATGTTCTGGAAGGTTCTAGAGGATTTCTTGGAGTTTGCTTGAAAACCAAGAAAGGGTCAAAGGAAACCTAGTGGGGCAAGACACGGATTCGTGGGGGAGGAGGACTCCTCCCCCCTTCCCACCGTCGGCCATAGGAGGGGAGTCCTACTAGGACTCCCCCTCCCCAGGCGCGCCTCCCCCCTTAAATAGAAGGGCAGGGGCGCCCCCTCTTGTCCCTCTCCCATAACTCCTAATCACTGCCGCCTCTCTCCTCCACCTTTCTTCTGCACAGGCATAGGCGAAGCCCTGCAAAATTCTCTACTCCACCACCACCACCACGCCGTCGTGCTGCTGGGATTCCGTGGAGAAGATCTACTACCTCCGCTGCTCGCTGGAACGGGGAGAGGAAGGTCTGCTTCGACTCCGCACGTGTGACCGACTGCGGAAGCGCTGCCGGAACGCGGCGCCGGAAGGATCGTCCACTCGATCTTGAGATTGGCAAGTGATCGACTACATCAACCACGAGATCCAATCTCGTAACGCTTTCGGATCTACAAGGGTTAGTACAGATCTATCTCGTTGCACATGTCTAATAGATTAGATCTTGGCTTTTATCTAGATTAGATCTTGGTTTTGTTCGTTCTTGCGGTAGAATTTTTCTGTTTTCCATGCTACGAACCCATCAGTTGTTGCTACTAGGGAGAAAACAACAATCCTTTGTTCATAGAACAATCGTATTGTTTACTTTACACGCAGTTCATAAAGCAATAATCTGTTGCTTGCATATTAATACTGGAGGGGGTTCGGATGATAACCTGAAGGTGGATTATTAGTCATAAATGCAGTTGGATGGCGGTCTATGTATTATGTTGTAATGCCCAATCAAGCTCAGATAAGTCAAGATGATTAGTATATGCATGTATTGCTTTCTCGGTGTTTGTCAATTGCCCCGCTGTAATTTGTTCACCCAGCATGTTATTTATCTAAGGAGAGCCACCTCTAGTGAACTATGGATCCCGGTCCTTTTTATTTACATACAATCTACAATCTTTTACTGCTTTGTGTTTACTTTCTGCAAACTTTTACTTCTTTCCATTCGATACGTTTAATCCTTTGTTTTCCGCAAAACACGGTGAGATTGACAACCTCATCGCAAGTTGGGGACAAAGTTCTGTAGTTGTGTTGTGCAGGTCTCCATGTTGCTACTAGCATCGGTAGTGCGCCCTGCCAAAGGTCAGCTAGTAACACCTTTGGGGTGTTTCCTTGCTCCTACTGGTTCGATTAAACCTTGGTTTCATAACTGAGGGAAAACTTACTGCTGTGCTCATCGTACCTTCCTCTTGGGGTTCCCAACGAGCTCTACGTCGAAAGTCAAGCGCATCATGCACCTATACACCTGACAAGTGTATTGGGTGTGTTGGGGACACAAGAGATTTCTTGTATCTTGATTGCAGGGTTGCTTGAGAGGGAGTACATTTGGCCACTTCCTCCCTGAGTTCGATAAACCTTGGGTGATCCACTTAAGGGAAAACTTGCTGCTGTTCTACAAACCTCTGCACTTGGAGGCCCAACAACTGTCTACAAGAATAGAAGTGCGTAGACATCAAGCTATTTTCTGGCGCCGTTTCTGGGGAGGTAAGGTAAAAGGTATTCACACCGGAGGATTAAAGAAGAAGAACCTCCCATGGCAAACGCCTATTTTCTGGCGCCGTTGCCGGGGAGGTAAGGTAAAAGGTACTCACATCCTCCGGTGTGAGTTCTCGAAGTTATTTCCTTTAGATTCTGCAATTTGTCTTTTTGTTTCTTGTTTTCACTAGTTAGGCTTAATGGAAAACAACAACAAAATTAGAGAGCTTTATAGTATTTATCTTGAGTTAGGACATGAAGTGTTTGAAGAGAAAATTAAAAAACCTATGGAACTTTATTTGCGTGCTAACAGCAATGTTATTAGTATGAATTCTTTGAACACCATTATTTCTAATGCTATGGAAAAGTCTAAGCTTGGGGAAGCTGGTTTTGATGAGAATGATCTTTTTAGTCCCCCAAGCATGGAGGAGAAAATTTACTTTGATGATACTATGCCTCCAATATATGATGATTACAATGATGAATATGATATTTTCAGTCCACCCACTATTGAGGAGGAAATTAATTATGATTACAATATGCCTCCTATATTTGATGATTATGGTGATGAAAATAATAATGATAGCTATTTTGTTGAATTTGCTCCCACTACAATCAATAAGAAAGACTATGTTTATGTGGGGAGTATTAATTCTTTTATGCATGTGGCTCATGATAAGAATGTTTCTTGTGTAGTTATATTGTTAATTTTATTCATGTTGCTACTGAAAGTTATTTTGAGAGAGGGAAACATGGGCTTATGTATCTCAACATTATTAAGTTTCCCCTCTTTATGTTGAAAATCTTGAAGTTGCACTTGTTTTGCTTTCCTATGCTTGTTGCTTTGTGCTTTCATGACTTATTTCTTTACAAGATTCCTATGCATAGGAAGTGGGTTAGGCTTAAATGTGCTTTGAATTTGCTTCTTGATGCTCTCTTTTACTTCAATTCATATTTCTTATGTGAGCATCTTCTCAAACTATCATGCCTAACTTAAAGGTGTTAAAGAAAAGTACTTATTGGGAGATAACCCAAAAGTTTTAGATTATTCTTGGAAGTTATTACCTCTGTAATAACCGCTCCTTATCCTTTTTATTTGCTTTTTGTGCCAAGAGTAACCTCTAATGAGAGAGAAGTAATGATTGGGAAAGTTGTTGTCTCGAAACAGATTTCTGTGTTTCACCGTAAAAATTCGTGTAAAGTCTCTGAATGTCCTTTTGAGGCGTGAATTTTTGTGATTCTGCCCCAGGTTGTTATCTAACTTTCGTTAGTTCAACACTTTTTGATTTGAGCAACAGAAGGTCTTCGAAAAAATTCGTCTTTACATGCTGGTCTGTTTTGACAGATTTCTGCCATTATTTGCATTTGCTTCTTGTTGGTTCCTTTTTGGGTTCTCTTTAGGGAATTGAGCTTTTTGAGCGAAGTGCTACAGTATCTAGTGTTGTAATGGAAGTTTATTTGGTGTTAGAACTGAACCTTAAGACTTATTTATCTTGAGTGCACTAATGTTGCTAATAAAGATTGTGTGAAGTTTTGTATGAAGGAAAAATTTCAGGTGTATGGAAGGAATGAGTAATGAGATGAAGGATGGACTAAAGCTCAAGCTTAGGGATGCCACGCGTGTCACCCCAAGAAATATCCAAGAAGTACAAGCGTCAAATCTTGGGGATGCCCAAGACATCCCCTTCTTCATCAATAAAAATCCTAGGTTTCTTCCAAACACTTCATTTTTATTGTTTCATGCACATTTGTGTTGTTCTTGGAGCGTCTTCTTTTTCGTTTTCGTTTTGGTTTTTAGTTTGCTTGGTTTGCTTAGTTTTCTAAATAAATTGGTTGGACCCCCTCTTTCATACATTGGTTTGTAAATAGTTTGGTTTGGTTTGGAAAAGAGTAGGAAAGTTCATGCTTATGTGGTAAAAAGAGCTTGTTTTTGACTGTGGCCTATGCACTGTCATGCCATGCTAGATATTGTTTTGGCTTTATGCTTAGTATTCTTTACTGTAGCATGACTTGTTATAAACAATTGAGATTGCTTAATGTGCCTTGGATGAATCATGCGTTGTTTTAGCATATTAAGCATAGTATAGTGGTATTCTCCTTTGATGCTTTATTTGGGTTGACTTGGCGCATGCTCACACCATGTTATGACTATCTCAAGTCACCATAGCCTTTATGATCCTTTAGTTTTCAACTTGTAGTACCACTTTATGCTTTGATCAATGATGTTTTGTCGCTCTGCATGATTATGGCCATTATTGCTCTCTTAGTTTGTCGCTCCCAGTATTTTGCTAGCCTCCACAACCAAGTATGAGTTCCACTCATGCATCCAACTCCCTAAACCAAGTTATTCCAAAGAGTCCACGATACCTACCTACTAGCTTATGCTATTCCAAGTATATTCATGCTTTTGTTTACCTTACAAATTAAACTTGTTATGAGAAAACTAGTGATTAAAGCTCTCACGAACTTGATGGCACACTTTACTTTCTTGCATTTAATAAACTTGAATCATTGGGTCCTTTTTTGTTGCGTATATGCTTGCGCTTTATAAGTTGAAATTAGCAGAACCATGTTTCATGGGGAACGCTTTCAACATTGCACTTGTACTCTGTACCCCGTTGATATCATGTTCTTTTGCTTATGGATCCCGGTGGTGTGAAATAAAAGTGGAACTTGTAAGATCATGGAGTTTGTATGTGTGTTAGAGAAACGCCTGGGCCGCTAGCCTAAGCCATGCCTAATCATGGTGGAAACTTGCAGCATCACCATAATGAGCACTCTATGAAGCATCCTCAATAAAAACCTATGCAAATAGCAAATAAAAAGATCGTTGAGATGCTCATTGTCTGCTTGCCTTGTCATTTTGATTATGGGAAAGCTCCCGTATCATGTGCAAGGGGTACCCCATTGGCGGTTCCTAATGATACACATGTACTTACAATGACAATACCTTACTCGTGACTGAAGTTGAGTGGCATGAGGATCGGTCTTAGTAAGTAAGGGGCATGAGATTTCGGTTTATAACTTGTCAAGCATATCCTCTTAGTTGTGTCACTTTAACCTTAATCACCTTTAAAGATGCTTATGATAGGGGAAATGAGAGCTGAAAGCTATAAGTACCATATTTTTTGGAAGCTCTTTATGAGACTTGAATCCCTACTTCCTTCTATGAAGGCCTTTCTTTTACTTTTATGTTGAGTCTCCACCTTCTACCTTTATGCACCTACTTTGAGAGCATAGTGGCCATTCTTAGTTCTGTGTGCACTGTCCCAAGACTAGTTGATTGATGCATAACTTGATATTGCTTGTTTTAAACTATTTGTATCTAGTCACTCTTATGAACTTTGAAGGTGTCCTATGCATTTATGTTTTCTACTCTATGAAGGACAAGCTGAATGCTACTATGCTATGTTTTCTTTATGTGAAACAAACAAACGTCTTGCAAAGCATTGTTATCCATTAATCTTTTGTTTGTGCCTTTTCATGTTTCAACATAGTTTCTTTGTCTTATTGCTAGAACTTTGTCTTTCATGCTATGTTGAAGTACTATGATCCCAGATTTGATTGTTTTACAAATACTTTGATCAAGTCTTTGATGGTGCATGTCACCTCAAAAATTATTCTTTCTTTTTATCACTTACCTACTCGAGGACGAGCAGGAGTTAAGCTTGGGGATGTTGATACATTGCAAATGTATCTATAATTTTTGATGTTCCATGCTTGGTTTTATCTACTTTCTTGTGTTTTGTTCCAACTTTGGAGTACTTTTCATATGATT
Organism: Avena eriantha; assembly: GCA_910589775.1. NCBI lineage: Eukaryota > Viridiplantae > Streptophyta > Magnoliopsida > Poales > Poaceae > Avena > Avena eriantha. The sequence goes on from OU342745.1 coordinate 519,535,164, forward strand.
TCTTGGACTAACCTATTAACAATATGCCATAGTGCCAGTTGCCTGTTTTCTGCTGTTTTTGGTTCCAGGAAGTCAGAAAATGAATATTCTCGGAATTGGACGGGACAAAAGCCAAAGTTACTATTTTCCTGGAAGACTCACAGAGCCAGAAGGAGAGTCGGAGAGGGGCCATAGGGTGGCCACACACCCCAGGCGCGGGCAACCCTAGGCCACGCCAGGACATGGTGTGGGCCCCCTGGCACTGCACCGACCTTGCCTCCTTCGCCTATAAGAGCCTCCCGATACCAAAACCCTAAATAGTCAACCAGAAATCCACGAAAAGTTCCGCAGCGCCGCCGCCACCGAAAGGGAGATTTGGGGACAAAAAGTCTCTGTTCTGGCACCCTGCCGGGACGGGGAAGTGCCCCCGGAGCCATATCCATCGATCTCCGCCACCATCTCCATCACCGTTGTTGATTCCCATGATGAGGAGGGAGTAGTTCTCTCTCGAGGCTAAGGGTTCTACCGGTAGCTATGTGTTTATCTCTCTCTATGCATGATCATATTGTGATCATGAGCTTTGGAATCAAGTAGACCTACCTTGCTACTCAAGTGCTTTAATAGATCTCTGCTCTCCCCATGTGTGTGAAAGTGACAGCATGCACACCATGGTGGCACTTAGGCTAGAGATTACAAATACTTGTTATGAGTTATATTTGGAGTTGGATGTTTCTATGAAATTGTGGTGTTTGTTGGACTCATCTAGTACTCAAGGTGACAGTGTGGGGTTTTCTAGATGGGAAAGACTTACTTTGAGGTGTGCTGTTATAGCCCTACCATCGATTAGAGTGTCCAACCGGAGAGTAGTTCAACGTAGTATCATGAAGATGATATATTTATATGAGAGTGTTCACTAGTGAAAGTATGATCCCTAGGCCTTGTTTCTAAGCACTGAAACACTGTTTGCTATTAGATCTGTTACATGTTTGCTTGCTACTATCTTTATTTCAGTTTGCCTTTAGTCTTTTCCACGCCATCAAGTTATTTTCTATTACCGTTACCACTTTTAATTATCTATACCACTTGTATTTCACTATCTCTTCGCCGAACTAGTGCACCTATACACCTGACAAGTGTATTGGGTGTGTTGGGGACACAAGAGACTTCTTGTATCTTGATTCCAGGGTTGCTTGAGAGGGAATACCTTTGACCACTTCCTCCCTGAGTTCGATAAACCTTGGGTGATCCATTTAAGGGAAAACTTGCTGCTGTTCTACAAACCTATGCACTTGGAGGCCCAACAACTGTCTACAAGAATAGAAGTGCGTAGACATCATGGCCATTCTTAGTTCTATGTGCATTGTCCCAAGACTTGTTGATTGATGCATAGCTTTGATATTGCTTGTTTTGAACTATTTGTATCTAGTCACTCTTATGAACTTTGAAGGTGTCCTATGCATTTATGTTTGCTACTCTATGAGGGACAAGCTGAATGCCACTATGCTATGTTTTCTTTATGTGAAACATACAAACGTCTTGCAAAGCATTGTTATTCATGAATCTTTTGTTTGTGCCTTTTCATGTTGCAACATAGTTGCTTTGCCTTATTGTTAGAACTTTGTCTTTCATGTTATGATTGAAGTACTATGATCCTAGCTATCAATGTTTTATAAATACATTGATCAAGTTTATGATGGTGCATGTCACCTCAAAAATTATTCTTTCTTTTTATCACTTACCTGCTCGAGGACGAGCAGGAGTTAAGCTTGGGGATGTTGATACGTTGCTAACATATCCATAATTTTTGATGTTCCATGCTTGGTTTTATCTACTTTCTTATGTTTTGTCCACACTTTGGAGTACTTTTCATATGATTTCTTGGACTAACCTATTAACAAGAGCCATAGTGCCAGCTGCCTGTTTTCTGCTGTTTTTGGTTCTAGGAAAGTCCGAAAATGAATATTCTCGGAATTGGACGAGACAAAAGCCAAAGTCAGTTTTTCACCGAGGGACACCAGGAGCCAGAATACGAGACGGAGAGGGGTTGGGGCCCGGCCACACCACCTGGCCATGCGGCTAGGCCTGGCCCGCACCAGGGGATGGTCTGGCCTCCCTAGGCACCCCCTCGGCCTTCTTCTTTCGCCTATATATTGCCTTCGATACAGAAACCCTAAGTACCCGATCAAAATTCAACGAAAGAGTCTGTAGCCGCCGTCATCTCCATCCAATCAGGGGGATGATCCCCAGGTACCCCAAACGGACAAGAACCAGGCAGTCGAATCGCGTCCGGCTGACCAAGCACAGCCGGACAGGGCAGGACAGGCCGGCTACCGTGCGGTAGCCGGATCAGCAAGAGGTAGCCGGCTACGACGACATAGCCGGATCCAATCAGTAAGACAGGACGACGTGCGCATCAGTGCAGAGTGCGCCCTGTACGATGACAAGACTGGCAACCACCCGGCCATACTGAAGACTTTGCGGGGGTGACGCGGGAACAGTGGCCCGATGCTGACGACAGGCTCGCACGGTGTCCACTGTGCCCACGACAGCCATGCCGCTCACACTCCAACGTGACATGCCATACGGGATACTGTAGATGACCAGCCGGCTGGGACCCGCCTGTGGGGCCTACCAGTCGGATTGGCCAGTGAGACCGCTGCCTCTCTGCCTATATAAGCAGAGGCAAGGCCTCAGTAGAAAGGGTTGGTCTCTTAGCATTTAAGGAAGTAGCTAGCAAATACAGCTCGAGGAGCACTTGTAGTTCGTATATCCCACATAGTCAGATCCGGCAGGAGTAGGAGCTTTACCTCACCACGAAGGCTCCAAACCTGGGTACTTCCTGTGTCCAGCTACGCATGCTTGTATCCAATCCCGCCTGCGGACGCCGTCGGTAGCTTCCCTGCTAGTCCCCACACCTCTATCTAACCTCTTCGGGTACTGTTGTTCCCAATACAACGATAGTTGGCACCCACCATGGGGCAAGATGGCTTCGACCGGAGTCACGTTCCGCACAGGACCCCGCACTTCAGCCGGTGAGCGCGTGGCCTCCGGCCTGGTGCTCACGCTCGGCAAATTCAACTGCGTCATCGACAATGTCTCCTGCTTCGCCGGGACCTCCTTCCCAGCGAACGGAACCGTCCTGGTATTCGGTGACCTCCCCGTCTATGTCACCACCGTTCCGGAGTGTTTCCCTAGGGAAATCGTCTCTATCACGGAGCTGCCGCGTCTAGGCGGAAGCGCCTCCGCCGCATCCTGTGGCGCGGAGGTCATGATGGCCGGCTCCAGCTCTCATCCCTGCCAGCCGCGGGAGCAAGGTGTGGACGAGGTCGGAACTTCTGCTCCCCCGCAGCCTCGGAACCCGGTGGAGGACGCCATTGATCGGCTCCTGACGACGGTTAACCTCGGGGATAACCCGGAGGAAGCGGAGGCCAACTTCACCATGGAGAGGCAGATCCTCCTCCAGGAGGCCATGGAGCTGGCGGCAGCCCGCAAGAAACTCGAGATCACCCGGCGTGAGTACGACCGCGCACATGGATTCACTCCGGCTACCGCGGAGCCAAGCCGGCGCGGCCAGGTGCGGCGCCGGGGTGGCGAGCTAGGCGGTAGGATGGAAAAGGACGGGGAGCCGGATCCTGCATCCGCCCTCATCCGGCCCACCTACAGCACGCCCAACAAGAACCTGCGCGCGGCATGAGCCGCGGTAGAAGAACAACCCAGTCTGGAGGGCGAGGAGCGAGCCCGCCAGCATGCTCGCGTGTAGGAGCTCCTCCACATCGCGGACGAGCAGGCGGATGCTAACCGGCAGATGCAGGAGGACCCTAGCTACTCCAGGGGGAGCAAGCTACCTGCCAACAGCAGGGCGCGCCGCACGACACCCAGCAGGCGTCCTCCCCTCAGCTGGCTAGGGCCCGCATTAGGCGTCGCAGCTCTGGCAACAGGGGCCATCCGCGCTAGGAGCAGACGGTGAACAGCAACCCGCCGCCTCCCCCTCCACCAACCGGAGCGCCCAGACCAGCCGGTTCCCGTCTCTCGGGCCGGGTGGGAGCGCCCAACCCGGATTGTCCGGATGCCCGTGACCGCATCGAGCTCCTCGCTCAAGCGCGCGTCACGGAGGAGGAAGACTCTACCGGTCTGGTTTGTTTTGGACCCCGCATCCGGAACGAGCCGTTTCCGGACAAATTCTCCCTACCCAGGGACACCCCCAAGTACGATAGCAGCATGAAGCCGGAAGACTGGTTGACCGACTACGCTACGGCAGTCGGCATCGCCCATGGGAACAAGCGCACAGCCGTGTGCTACGTTCCCCTCATGCTAACCGGATCGGCAAGGACGTGGCTCAACAACCTCGCGCCAAATAGCATCAACACCTGGCCTGACTTCGAGAAGGTGTTCGTCCGCAACTTCAATGGCACGTACAAGCACCCAGGGTGCCCGTGCGACCTGGCCTTGTGCGTCCAGGGTGACCGCGAGACCGACCCCGAGTACCTCGCCAAGTGGACGGAGCTGCGCAATACCTGCGAGGGCATCCTGGAGAGCCAGGCCATCAGTTTCTTCATCGAGGGTTGTCGGGAAGGCACCATGCTTTGCCACCGGCTACTGTGCGACGATCCGAAAACCATGGCAGAGCTCATGACGGTCACGGACCAGTACGCGATGGCAGATGCCGCCATGAAGAAGCCCCTCCGAGTAAACGCGGACGACCGTCTGACCCCTACGGAGCCGGCTCGCGACCGACCAAGCAATCCGGCTGGAGAAGCCGGATCCTCCCGACGCCACGGCAACGACAACCGGTTCCATGGGGACCGCCAGGCCGGACAGCAGAAGCCCCGCTACCACGCGCAATAGGTCAAAGCTGTGGAGGGCGCGCCCGACGCGCCGGCTAATGAGGCAAGAAGGCAGAAGCCATGGCTCACCTTCGACTAGATGTTTGACGGCTCGTGCAAGTGGCATAGCGGTCCCTTCAAACCGGCTACGCACACCACCAGGAACTGCAGCTGGACCCGCCAGCTAAAGGACCAGGGCAACCAGCCTCGTCTCCCCCTCCCCCTGGGTGGACCTCCACCACCGGCTAGAGGAGACGGCAACGATGGTAACAGCGACAACGGCGGCAACAACAACAATGGCTACCCCCAGCCGCACGCCGCCTACCACATCTTCGAGACGGAGCAGGACGACAAGCACAGCTGCAGGCGATGCTCCAAGGAGGTCAACGCCATCGTCTCTCCGCCCCCCAGTACCTGAACTGGTTGGAAACTCCCATCACCTGGAGCCGGGCAGACCAGCCTGAGCATCTGCCAACTCCCAGGGGCTACGCCATGGTGCTCGACCCCCTCATCGTCTCCAACGCGCGTACCTGCCAATTCTCGCGCGTCCTCATCGACAGAGGTAGCAGCCTCAACCTCCTCTACCAGTCCTTGCTGGAGAAGCTAGGCATTCGCGAGAGCGACCTGCGCCCGACTGCCACGACGTTCCACGGCGTACTGCCGGGGCCAGCCTGCGCCCCGCTGGGGAAAATCCAGCTGGACGTCAAATTCAGGACCGAGGAGAACTTCCGCCGCGAACCAATCTAGTCCGAGGTGGTAAACCTGAAGAGCTCCTACCATGCTCTCCTCGGGAGCCCCGCCCTCGCCAAATTCATTGCCATCCCCCACTACGCGTACCTCAAGACGAAGATGCCGGGACCCCATAGTGTGATCACCGTCGCTGGCTGCTTCAGGCGGTCGATGGAGTGCGCCTCAGCCGGTTCCAAACTGGCAGAGGCCCTCATCATAGCCGAAGAAAAGTGCGTGATCATGCGCAATGTGGCCATGGCCCAGCAGGACATTCCGGCTAGCAACAAACCGGCTGGAGAAGGAGCTTTCCAGCTGGCAAAGGAGACGAAGAGGATCCTTCTCGACCCCTCCGATCCGACTAAGTTCGTCACCATTGGTGCCGGCTTGGACAGCAAATAGGAAGGCGCGCTCGTCGACTTCCTCCTTGAGAATCGGGACATCTTCGCATGGTCCCCCAAGGACATGCCGGGTGTGCCGAGGGAGTTCGCCGAGCACTCACTTCATGTGCGTCCGGATGCCAAGCCGGTCAAGCAACCTCTGCGCCGGTTCGCGGAGGAGAAGAGGAAGATAATCGGTGACGAGATCACCCGGCTCCTTGCAGCCGGGTTCATCATGGAAGTATACCACCCGGATTGGCTGGCAAACCCAGTCCTGGTGCTGAAGAAGAACAAGACCTGGCGCATGTGTATCGACTACACCAGCCTGACCAAGGCGTGCCCGAAAGACCCCTTCGCCTTGCCCCGTATCGATCAAGTCATCGATTCCATGGCCGACTGTGATTTGTTGTCTTTTCTAGATTGCTATTCCGGGTACAATCAGATCCGGCTAAACCCGGCCGATCAGATTAAGACATCATTTATCACCCCCTACGGGGCTTTCTGTTATGTAACCATGCCTTTCGGCCTAAAGAATGCAGGCGCCACCTATCAGCGATGCATGCAGAAATGCTTGCACTCGCAGATAGGCCGAAACGTGCATGCTTACGTGGACGACGTGGTCATCAAGACCAAGGAGAAGCGCACCCTCCTCGAGGATCTGGGAGAGACATTTGGCAACCTCCGCCAGTACCGGATGAAGCTGAACCCAGAGAAGTGCGTCTTCGGAGTGCCATCCGGTAGCTCCTCGGTTTCCTCGTATCACAGCGAGGCATCGAGGCAAACCCGGAGAAGATCACGGCCATCGAGAGGATGTAACCGCCTAGAAACCTGCTTGGAGTCCAAAAGTTCACTGGATGCCTGGCTTCCCTCAGCCGTTTCGTCAGCCGGCTGGGGGAGAAAGCACTCCTGCTGTACCAGCTGATGAAGAAGACGGACAAGTTCTCCTAGACTTCGCAAGCCGACACCGCGTTTCGCGACCTCAAGCGCATGCTATCCACAGCGCCAGTTCAAGCCACGCCGGCTAGCAAGGAGCCGATGTTGCTCTATATAGCAGCCATCAGCCGGGTCGTTAGCGTCGTCCTGGTGGTGGAGCGCCCCGAGGAAGGCAAGGCTCAGCCGGTTCAGAGACCCATCTACTACCTCAGCAAGGTTCTCTACCTCTCCAAGCAGAACTACCCCCACTACCAGAAGATGTGCTACGGCGTGTACCTGGCATGCAAGAAGCTCAAGCACTACTTCCAGGAGCATCCGATTAAGGTCGTGTGCACCACACCCCTTTCGGAAATCATCGGCAACAAAGACGACACAGGCCGAGCCGCCAAGTGGGCCATCGAGCTCGCCGCCTACTCCATCCAATACGAGCCCCGACTCACGATCAAGTCGCAGGCATTGGCGAACTTCCTCGTCGACTGGGCTAAGACCCAGTACCTCCCACCAGTTCCGGATTCAGACCACTGGAAGATGCACTTCGACAGGTCGAAGATGCTCGGGGGCTTGGGAGCCGGCATCGTGCTCACCTCGCCCAAAGGGGACCGGCTGGAGTACGTGCTGCAGATCCACTTCAAGGCCTCCAACAGCGTAGCCGAATACGAGGCGTTGGCGCACGGACTCCAGCTAGCCAAGGAAATCGGCGTCAACCAGATCCTGTGCTTCGGTGATTTGGATCTGGTGGTGCAGCAAGTGTCCGGAGAATGGGACGCCAGAGATGCAAACATGGCCCTCTACCGGTTCCACATCTAGAAGCTCAGCATCTCCTTCGACGGATGTGAATTCCACCACGTCCCCCGCGTCAACAACGAGGTAGCCGATGCGCTCTCCAAGATCGGATCCACCAGGCAGGCGATCCCACCGGGGGTCTCCTTGGAGCACCTACGCAAGCCGTCCATCAACCCGTCACCGGAATCGGACTCCATCACCTGGGCAGGGAGCGCTCCAGCTGACGGAGCGGTAGAAGCGGAGCCGGCAGAGCCGCCCAAAAATAAGACCCGCACCAACTCCGACAAGGCAGTGCCCTCCGGCTCACAAGGCCCGGGGGCTGCCGGTTCGCCTAGCAGCTCGGGGGTTGCCGTCCCGGGTACGCCACCCGGACGACCCCCCGACATCCGCCAACCGGAGGACGGGAGCGTCCTCGTCATTCGGGAAGTGCCATCCTGGGCACAGCCTTTCATGGACTACATCGCCAATGGAGAACTTCCGGATGACGAGGTGGAGGCCAGGCAAATCCGGCGTCGCGCGCACACGTACACCGTCATCAACGGCAAACTGTACAAGCGCAGCATATCTGGCATTTTCCAAAGATGCGTCGACGTGGACATAGGCTACCGGCTACTCAGGGATATCCACCAGGGCGAGTGCGGGCATCACGCTTCGTCAAGGGCGATAGTCGCCAAGGCATTCCGCCATGATTTCTATTGGCCCACCGCCCTCGAGGATGCTGAGCAGCTGGTCTGCGCGTGCAATGGGTGCCAACTTTTCGGGCAGCTCAGGCACATGCCAACTTCGGTGCTCAAAACCATACCGATCACCTGGCCCTTCGCAGTTTGGGGCCTCGACATGGTCGGCCCCTTCAAGCGAGCACGCGCGGGCATGACCCACCTGCTGGTAGCGGTGGACAAGTTCACAAAGTGGATCGAGGCCAAGCCTATCTGAAAGCTGGATGGGGCGACAGTCGTTACCTTCTTCACCGACATCATCAACCGCTTCGGCTACCCCAACAGCATCATCACCGACAATGGCACGAACTTTGCCAAGGGGGCCTTCGCCTGGTTCTGCAGCAACAAGGGCATCCGGCTAGACCTCGCCTCCGTCACCCACCCGCAGTCCAACGGGCAAGTCGAAAGAGCAAACGGCTTGGTGCTAGCCGGCATCAAGCCACGCCTCATCGAGCCATTGGAGCGGTCACCCGGATGTTGGATCGAAGAACTTCCGGCGGTGCTCTGGAGCCTCCGCACCATGCCAAATAGGTCAACCGGCTACACGCCGTTCTTCCTGGTCTACGGATCGGAAGCTATCCTCTCCGCCGACATCGAATTCGACTCCCCACGCAAGCTCCTGTATGACGAAAAAGCCAACCAGGAGGCGTGGGAGGACGGAGTGGACCTCCTGGAGGAGGCCCGTGAGCTGGCCTTGTCTAGATCAGCCATGTACCAGCAGCGACTACGTCGCTACCATTCAAGCCGGATCCGCCCGACCGCATTCCGCGAGGGCGACCTGGTTCTCCGGCTGGTGCAAGACACGAAGGACATGCACAAGTTGTCGCCACCCTGGGAGGGCCCCTTCATCATCAGTCGGGCGCTGCCCAACGACTCCTACTACCTCATCGACACGCAGCAGCCGCGCAAGAACAAGATGGACAAATCAGACGAGGAGACCGAGCGTCCCTGGAACGCGGCCCTGTTGCGCCTGTTTTACACCTAGTCGCCAGGCAGTGTATGTATCCCGAAAACCTCATGAATGAAAATGCGGACCCCTACGAGAATCTCGGGGGCTCCTTGCCAGAAATATGTGTGCATCCATTTTCCGGTTCAAGTTTTCCGGCTCCTGCAACCCCCGCCTGGGGGCTCGCCGGCTGGCCCGGCCTGCTAAGTCAACAAACCGGCCGAGTAGTGTGCGACGATGTGAGAGGCCCACTCTTCGTCTCAGCTACAGACCGCAACCTGGCTGTCCGGCTAGCAATAGCAAAAGCCCTAGGCATCCCACACGAAAACCGGGGAGGAGACGCGATAGACCGGGCGTACCAGCCCTGCAACTAGCTCGAACCAATCCGGCTGCTAAGCCGTTAGTACCGTGTGCAATGTACTGTCAGCTCCCTTTGATTCCGGCTGCAGACCGCAACTCGGCTGCCCGGCAAGGACGCATCGAAAATAGCAGAGCACACGGGAAAGCGACTAAGTGTCTAGAGAGGCACAAGCTAGTTTTCGAAAAAACAAGCCGTTTTCCGGCTACAATTTGGCAGACTAACCTACTAATCTATGAGGACATGTGTGTATGTTTATGTACATTCTTGTCCGACTACCGAGTCGGAATTCAGGAAAACGGAAGAAGATTCGAAGTCCTTGCCTTCATCAAGCACTCCAAATCTCGGGGGCTACACCCACTAGGTGCGCTCATGCGCCCACAGTGGAATCTTGTAGTTCCTGACCGGCTAAGGGCGTTTAGCCGGCCGTTCGGAGCCCAGGTGAGGGCAAGGGCAGGAGCAAGAGAAGACAAGAAAGATTCGAAGCACCTGGCTATGCCAGCTACTCCGAATCTCGGGGGCTACACCCAGTGGGTGCGCTCGCGTGCCCCCACTGGAATGTCAGTTCCCCGGCTGAAGGCGTTCAGCCAGCAAAAAGTAGCCGACTAAAGCGAGCCTAATCGGGCAAAGTTAGAGGACTTGGGAAAAATAAGGAAGATTCGAAGCACCTGGCTACGCCACCTACTCCGAATCTCGGGGGCCACACCTAGTGGGTGCACTCGCGTGCCCCCATTAGAATGGTAGTTCTCCCGGCTAAAGGGCATAGCCGGGCAAAAGTTAGCCGGCAAAATATCAAAAGAAAATACAAGGCACAAGTTAAAGGAAACTCAAGAGTTCAACATTAACAAGCAAAAGGGAGTCGAAGCTCCCATAAGTTACCCGTCATCAGAGATAGCCGATACAAATAGACAAGTTTTACGCATATCCAAGACAAGACAAATACACCCGGCATCCCGGGGCAGTGACTAAAAGGCAGGATCCTTGTCGTGAGGAAGATCTTGCCAGCGGAAGCTTCGGGCGGAGGAGCGGCGTGGAGCTCGATCCGGTTCCGGCACCAGTGGACGGCGGCATCGGGCCCTCCACATCAGGAGTACCGATGGACTCCGAGTCGGTGAGCACCTCGTCGGGATCCACATAGTCGGCAATCTTGATGGTGGATCCGCGGAGCTCCGGATGGGCTTGGCGGATGGCGGCAAGATCGGCCCCGGCACGGAAGCCACCGTCGATCTTCTCGATGTGGACGTCCTTGTACTAGGAGAGCATGAGGGCCAGAGCCATCTCCGCTCCGGCTCGCGCCGCCAAGTCCCGCAGCCGGTCCACGGCAGCCGGCACCTCTCCCACCTTCACGGCCAGCTGCGCCATCGTCTCCGGAACCGGAGCCTCCGGCCACATGAAGGAGAAGACATCCCGTGCCGCTTGACAAATCTTGGCAGCTTCTTCGCCAAGAAGGACGACGAGCTCCTAGGCCGTCGGCTGCGCTCCCGGCCAGTTCTCCTGTAGCAGGTTGTAGGCCAGCAGGTCTATGTCGGGGTAAAAGGCTGTCAGAAAAAAGGGTCAGATCCGGCTACCGGATCTGGAAAGAAACAAGACGGAAAAGGGAACTTACCCTTAGCCGTGTGGCCGACCTGCATCAGCTCCTCCACCAGAGCCTTCTCCTTTGTCGCCAGCCGTTTAATCTCCTTCTCTTGGTCCTTGTTCTGGGCCTCGAGAAGGACGAAAGCTTCGGTCCGGCTGGCGAGCAAGGCATCGTGCTCCTTGATGGTGGCTTCCAAACCGTCTACCCTCGCATGCCAATCCTTATTCTGCAGTCGCAGAGTGGAATTGGACTTGCTCAGCCGGTCATTCGCTTTCTTCAAGCGATCGATCTCGCGCTGAGCGCACACGAGGATGGCTGCAGCAAAACCAGCTATCAAAAAAAAGCAAGACAGATGAAGCGAACTTACTCTGGGAAGTCCCGTTGGCGGCAGCAAGCTTCTGCTCCAACGACCGGTTCCCGCTGGTTGTGGCCTCCAGCAACCGGATCTCCTTCATTGCCAGCTCGAGCGTGGCGGCAAGGTCCGATAGCGAGGCGGCGGAGGAAGCGTCGCTGTCCATGGCGTTGACAGCCAGGGACTCCTTCGCAGCAACTACCTCCACTCCTCCCCCAGCTCCTCGTCGGAGTTGTCATTGCCAACAATGACAAGCTCCTTGCCGACAGCCTCCCGCACGCCCGCAGAAGAGCCATCCGGCTGGGAGGACTCCGCTTCTGGCTGGGGACCTTCCGGTTCGGCGGAGGCAGCCGGTTCAGCCCGAGGGGGAGGCGGAGGCAGCACCGCAGAAGAAGGAGGAGCGATGGCTGGCGCAGTCGGGGCATGGTGCGGCGACCCGGTCGGCGCTCGTGCCAGGCTCGCGGCTCTGAAAGAGACCAATGTGCTAAGAAGAAGGAGGAGAAGGCAAAGGCAAATAAACCAAAGTCAGGAAAAGAAGAAAAAAGGGAAGCAGACAGAAAACGCCGAAAGAAAAAGGGGGAGAAGGAACATACCCTGGCACAACGGGAGGCGGCCCCTTCTTCCGGCCAAGGCGGCTCGGCGGCAGGGCGCTGGTCCGGCTCCTCTTGGGAGCTGGCTCCTCCGCGGCGGACCGGCGGGAGCCGCTCCCACTGGCTTCACCGTCCGTCGCAGGGCGTGGCGCCGGGTCGATGGTCAGCGTGGCCTCCTCCTCCTCAACAACCTCTGGATGAGGGTCGGCAACCGGCTCGTCATTCCGACTGGGGAAGGCATCCCCATCCCCGTCCGATTCCTCGCCGGACCATCGAGCGCGCGGCTCGGGCAAGTCGGGCGTGAACTCCTCGAGGGGAGCCTCACCCTCCTCGTGAATGATGCAAGGGAACATCTGCCGAATACAAGAGATAAGTCAAACGAAACAAGGAACAAGTGCAAGAAATACCAAACAAGCATCCGGCTAGAAGAACTTACCTGGGGCGCATGGTTCTCCCGGGTGTATGGCGCTAGACTGAACTTCCAGTTCTCTAGTAGTCGCTCCTTGGTGATCGTCCACACCCACTCCTTCAGGTTGTTGTAGCGGGGATCGCGGTGCGACAACCGGGTCGGGTCTAGCCAGCCGGAGTAGTAGCACATCTTGTGCGCTCGCTGCTGCAACGACATCATCAGTCATGATATCCAGCTGAGGGTGACATCCAAGCCAGTCAGCCGACAGTGGACGAGGGAGCGCATGCGCTTCAGCATCTCATCCGTCTCCGCCTTGTCACCGTGGAACTTCAAGTCCCGGTTCTGTCGGCTGGACTCGACGTCCTGGAAAGCCGGAAGATTGATCCGGTCGACGTCGGTGAGGTTCTTCACGTAGAAGTACGACTGCTGCCACAGTCGTATCGTGTCGTGAAGAAGGAATTTGGGGTAGCCGGTATGCGAGCGGGAGTAGATGGAGGCGCCGCCGCAGACGACTAATGGCCCATGCGTGAATTGCACCTGCGGCCAGACTCGGAAGAGCCGGCAGAAGAGCCCGAGATCCGGCTAGATCCCGAGATAGCTCTCGCAGAATGCCATGAAGTGCGCCAACGTCCCGATTGCGTTGGCGCCGAGGTGGTGGAGATGGAGATCGAAGAAGGCGAGAAATGTCAAGAAAAAGGGGTGCACCGGAAGGGCGAACCCGCGCGCTAGATGGGAGAGGAAGATGACGTGCTCCCCCTCCGCCGGGTGCGGCGACACCTCTCCCGCCGGTGCTAACCGCACCGCCACCTCCTCCGACAATGGGAGAACGCGGGTGGCGCGGTACTTCTCGATCTGGTCCTCGGTCACGGCGGAGCCGCACCAAGCCCCGCGATCGGTGGCCATCTCCGGCTGACAGTGGGGAACGTCGGCGGAAGAGTGGCGGTGGCCCGTAGCGAAGACAACGATGAGCGGGCGGTGCAGCGGGCTACGGCGCAGAAGGCAAGAGGGAAAAGGCAGGAGCGCGCGGGGGGAAGAGGAGACTGCAGCGAGGGAGCGAAGGAAAGGAGCTGCCTCCCCCTCGGCGTCCCTTTAAAGGACCGGAAGGGCAACCATCAGCGGAGCCACGTGGCGCGCATCCGGATGGCCCTCACCCCAACCGCCGCCCAGATCCCGTGTGCCGAAGCAAGATGCGCAGAAGATCCCGGAGCAGGAACCGAAGCACCGGGCAGCGGTTCCCCGAGGCGACGTGCGACGGGACGTTACGCTGCCCGCCAGAGAGCAATGATGGCGCGTGCGCGCGTGGCCGGCGTCAGCGCTGACGTCACAGGTAGCGCAACCGCCAGACACAGCTAGACACAAATTCAAAAACAAGAAGGAGCGCGCGCACATTTCCCCTAAGGGCGGAAGCCACACGCGCTCGGGGGCTAGTGTCAGGGGGATGATCCCCAAGTACCCCAACCGGACAAGAACCAGGCAGTCGAATCGCGTCCGGCTGACCAAGCACAGCCGGACAGGGCAGGACAGGCCGGCTACCGTGCGATAGCCGGATCAGCAAGAGGTAGATGGCTACGACGACATAGCCGGATCCAATCAGTAAGACAGGACGACGTGCGTATCAGTGCACGGTGCGCCCTGTACGATGACAAGACTAGCAACCACCCGGCCATACCGAAGACTTTGCGGGGGTGACGCGGGAACAGTGGCCCGATGCTGACGACAAGCTCGCACGGTGTCCACTGTGCCCACGACAGCCATGCCGCTCACACTCCAACGTGACATGCCATATGGATACTGTAGATGACCAGACGGCTGGGACCCGCCTGTGGGGCCCGCCAGTCGGATTGGCCAGTGAGACTGCTGCCTCTCTGCCTATATAAGGAGAGGCAAGGCCTCAGTAGAAAGGGTTGGTCTCTTAGCATTTAAGGCAGTAGCTAGCAAATACAGCTCGAGGAGCACTTGTACTTTGTATATCCCACATAGTCAGATCCGGCAGGAGTAGGAGCTTTACCTCACCACGAGGGCTCCGAACATGGGTACTTCCTGCGTCCAGCTACGCATGCTTGTATCCAGTCCCGCCTGCGGACGTCGTCGGTAGCTTCCCAACTAGTCCCCACACCTCTATCTAACCTCTTCAGGTACTGCCATTCCCAATACAATGACACATCGCTAGATCGGGAGGGATCTGAAGCTCATCCCGGCACCTTGCTGGAGAGGGGAATTCACCCTGGAGGCCTTCTTCATCACCATGCAAGCCTCCGGTGTGATGCATGAGTAGTTCATCTCTGGACTACGGGTCCATGTAGTAGCTAGATGGCTGGTTCTTCTCCTCTGTGCTATCATGTTTAGATCTTGTGAGCTCCGTTCGTGATCAAGATCATCTATTTATATTTCCTACATGTTGTGTTTGCGGGGATCCGATGGATATTGAGATGCTATTTCAGATTGATTATTGATTCTATCATGTCTTTGTTATTTGTGATCTTGCATGCTTTCCGTTGTTAGTGCTATCTTGGCCAAGTAGATGCTAGCAACTCCAAGAGTTAGTATTTATGCTCCATAGTGGGTTCATGCCTCTACTAATCTAGGGAAGTGACAGAAATCTCTAAGGTACTAGATGTTGATGGCTCAGTGTTGATGTAGAGCTCGTTGGGAACCCCAAGAGGAAGGTATGATGAGCACAGCAGCAAGTTTCCCTCAGTTATGTAACCAAGATTTAATCGAACCAGTAGGAGTAAGGAAACACCCCAAAGGTGTTTCTAGTTGAGCCTTGGCAGGGCGCACTACCGGTGCTAGTAGCAACGTGGAGACCTGCACAACACAACCACAGAACTCTGTCCCCAACTTGCGATGAGGTTGTCAATCTCACCGTGTTTTGCTGAAAACAAAGGTTAAACGTATCGAATGGAAAGAAGTAAAAGTTTGCAGAAAGTAAACACAAAGCAGTAAACAGTTTGTAGATTGTATGTAAAAGAAAAGGACCGGGATCCATAGTTCACTAGAGGTGGCTCTCCTTAAGATAGATAACATGCTGGGTGAACAAATTACAGCGGAGCAATTGACAAACATCGAGAAAGCAATACATGCATATACTAATCATCTTGACTCCTTTGAGACTTGATTGGGCATTACAACATTATACATAGACCGCCATCCAACTGCATCTATGACTAATAGTCCACCTTCAGGTTATCATCCGAACCCCCTTTAGTATTAAGTTGCAAGCACCAGATTATTGCTTTACGAATTGCGTGTAAAGTAAACAATACGATTGTTCTATGAACAAAGGATTGTTGTTTTCTCCCTAGTAGCAACAACACATCTAGTACCTTAGAGATTTCTGTCACTTCCCCAGATTACCAGAGGCATGAACCCAACTATCGAGCATAAATACTAACTCTTCGAGTTGCTAGCATCTACTTGGCCAAGATAGCTACTAACAACAGAAAGCATGCAAGATCACAAAAAACAAAGACATGATAGAATCAATAATCAATTTGAAATAGCATCTCAATATCCATCAGATCCCCGCAAACACAACATGCAGAATTACAAATAGATGATCTTGATCATGAACGGAGCTCACAAGATCTAAACATGAAAGCACAAAGGAGGAGAACCAGCCATCTAGCTACTACATGGATCCGTAATCGAAGGATGAACTACTCATGCATCACACCGGAGGCTTACATGATGATGAAGAAGGCCTCCAGGGTGAATTCCCCTCTCCAGCAGGGTGCCGGGAAGAGCTTCAGATCCCTCCCGATCTAGGGATGGAGATGACGGCGGCTACAGACTCTTTCGTGGATTTTTGATCGGGTACTTAGGGTTTTCGTCCTGAGGGCAATATATAGGCGGAAGGAGAGGCCGAGGGGGTGCCTGGGCTGGCCACACCACCCCCTGGCGCGGCCAGGCCTGGCCCACGTGGACAGGTGGTGTGGTGGCCCCCTGGCTCCTCTCCGTCTCGTATTCTGGCATCTGATGACTTCCGGAAAAATAGGCACTTTGGCTTTTGTCTCGTCCAATTCCGAGAATATTCATTTTCTGACTTTCCTGGAACCAAAAACAGAAGAAAACAGGCAGCTAGCACTGTGGCTCTTGTTAATAGGTTAGTCCAAGAAATCATATGAAAAGTACTCCAAAGTGTGGACAAAACACAAGAAAGTGGATAAAACCAAGCATGGAACATCAAAAATTATAGATACATTTGCAATGTATCAGATGTGTTGTTGCTACTAGGGAGAAAACAACAATCCTTTGTTCATAGAACAATCGTATTGTTTACTTTACATGCAATGCGTAATGCAATTATCCGTTGCTTGCAACTTAATACTGGAGGGGGTTCGGATGATAACCTGAAGGTGCATTATTAGTCATGGATGCAGTTGGATTACGGTCTATGTATAATGTTGTAATGCCCAATCAAGTCTCAAAGGAGTCAAGATGAGTAGTATTTGCTTGTCAACTTTCTCGATGTTTGTCAATTGCCCCGCTGTAATTTGTTCACCCAACATGTCATCTATCTTAAGGAGAGCCACCACTAGTGAACTATGGACCCCGATCCTTTCTTTTACCATCAATCTACAATCAACTGTTTACTACTTTGTGTTTACTTTCTGCAAACTATTACTTTCTTCCACTCGATACGTTCAATCCTTTGTTTTCAGCAAAATCGGTGAGATTGACAACCTCATCGTAAGTTGGGGACATAGTTCTATGGTTGTCTTGTGCAGGTTTCCACATTGCTGCTGGCACCGGTAGTGCGCCCTGCCAGAGTCCAGCTAGCATCACCTTTGAGGTGTTTCCTTGCTCCTACTGGATTGATAACCTTGGTTTCATAACTGAGGGAAACTTATTGTTGTGCTCATCATACCTTCCTCTTGGGGTTCCCCAATGAGCTCGTTAGTACACGAGTCAGCACTCACGCCAGAGCGCCGTCCCTGACAGGCCCGCACAAGTCGTGCCTTACCCTCAGCTTGCGTGCGCTGCTCCACCTTAACCCCAACACACTCCAAGACAACCCCTTTTCCCGCCGCGCGACCAGCAGCCGCCGTGAACCGCGTCGAGCATCGCCTCTGCCGCGCAGAGCGCCAGCCTTTCTCGACCAAACGCCACCGCCCTAGCATCGCCTTTATGTCGTAGCTGACTGCCAGGAGGCAAGCCACCATCCGCCTACACTGCCCATGCCTCTAGCGCCCTGTACCGTCGTCACCGACGAGCTCACCGCCGCCCTCACGGTCTCCTCGTCGAGAATATATAAGGAGCCCTCCCCAGCACAACTTCTCACACCACTCAACTCCCCTCTCTCACAGAACCACCTCACATGATCGCTAGAGCCGCTCGAGCAGCAGTTCGCTACTATTGTGCCGGAGTTCGCAGTAGTAGAGAAGAAAGGGGCCCGTCGATTTCGTCCACCCCAGGAGCCGCCACGACCTCGCCTGAGTCTGTTGTCGTCTCCTCATTCGATCGCCCCCATCGCCACGTTCGTTGGAGCCCTGGTAAGGCCCCACTAGACCCCCACCAATCCGCTAGGGTTCCGTCTCGCCGATGACCCGTCCGTCGTCGACGATGAACCCCCACCGTCGATCTAGGTTCTAATCGCACGACCCACATCGCCCTGTACCGCTTCGCGTTAGAAGATCCACTGACATGTGGGACCCCCCTATAAGCTGTCCTCTATGATGCGGAGTGTCACTGGGCCGGCCCGTTAGTGTTCCCGCGTTGGCCCTAGAATTCAAATTTAGGTTTTTCTATTTATACTTAATCTAGTTTTTGTCCACTTGTTTAAAAATCAATTCAAAAATATCTACTAAACCAAATTAAATGATTCAAATTTTTCTAGAAAGATAAGTCAAATATCTATCCAAGCCGTTGGATTTAAATCAATTAGAGTTAAAGCTCAACTCTAGCAAAAATAACAAAACAGAGACTTTTCTACACTCAAACATTTTTCAAAATTCAACCATAATAGCTTTTGAGTTAATTCCAACTCTCAAAAATCACATTTGATAATACCTATCTGAATATGTAATAATATTTAGGTTTGCATGTAGTGACTTTGTACTAGTACCAAAATAATGCTATATAAGCATTTCTAGTCACTTTAAATCTTTTAAATATTAAACTTAAACTTTATAAAATGTGATCTAACATTTAAATCACATTCCCATGTATTAGAATATATGGTGATGACATGTGTCCACATGATCCCATATTTTAAATGGAGAATATTAAATCTTAGTTAATTTCAATGAGTAGAAATTACTTTTCTCAAATAACATAAATGAAACTAGTTCATTAAAATCTTGTGATGAATGTGATGATACTAGATCATCAAGTGTGTGCCTTAGTGTGCTAAATAGACTAGTTAAGTATTTTTTGGTGATTGTGTATTCTGTATGTATCTATAGACGATAGTACTGACCAAATCTACGAGGAGGAGGAGTTCTACCCCGAAGAAGAAGAGGAGAAGTCAACCACTTCACCAATCAAGGCAAGCCATCATTAACAATGCAAGCTAACCCTTGCAAGCTAGATAACCTAATAAATATGCATTAGGCATGCTTTGGTTATACCATTTTTGATTTATACACATCCCAAGTTTTACTTACAAGCTTTACTTTCTTTTACTTTACCAAAGTTCTTTACTTTGTTTATAGATAGCATAAAGAGTATAAAACTTGGCCTATCTAGTTAGACTTAGATGTCATTCTATGGCATGAGATTGAGATTAGCATCCCACCTTAGTGAACACTCTTAACTTAGTAGTTAGAGCTAAACCAAAAACTTGATCAC
Source organism: Avena eriantha (assembly GCA_910589775.1). Lineage (NCBI taxonomy): Eukaryota > Viridiplantae > Streptophyta > Magnoliopsida > Poales > Poaceae > Avena > Avena eriantha. The sequence continues at coordinate 519,554,527 of OU342745.1, forward strand.
TCTAGATGGGAAAATACTTGGTGAAGATGCTTATGAAAACCTTGGAATGATGAGTCATTCTATTGAGATGTTTTGACATGTGTTGAGAAACACAAATGGTTTATGATGATGAAAATGTTGAGGCATGAGCCTTAGCCCTTTATAAAAACTGATGGTTGGGTTCGGATGCGATACCATTGCAATTTTACCGTACAACCACAATACCTGAATTGGGTAAGGCTTAGCCGAAAGTTTATATGCATTAGTATGAGTTCCCTCGCGGGAGAGGTTTGAGCTGAGGCTACCTCTCAATGTTGTCCACCTATGCAGTGCCTAGGATGGCAGATGGCCATGGCTGGGAGGCCAAGCTCATAGGAGAGGTGCTTATACTAGAGTGTGTAAAGGAAATGTTATGTTTGATTATCTGCATACTAAGTATGATGATTCAGGGTTATCCCTGACAGATGTATCGAATTTTGTGGTGAAAGTGTACCACCTCTGCAGAGTGTCAAACTATTCGAATAGCCGTGTCCACGGTTATGGACAGTTGGAGTGGCCATGCTATTCCGTTGTCAGATGTTTTCAAAATGACTTATGAAATGAATTGTGACATGACTTGACCACAACATGGTTGTGACTATGATAACTAAGTTCCCACTTAGGTGATTTAGAACTTTATTTTATCTTTCTTTGTTTCTGAACTCAGCTTAGGTTTCAAACTTAACTTTACAAATAAACTTAGAGTTTAGCATTTCCTACTAGAACTACCTTACTTGTTAGTGATAGTTTGCGAGTACTTAAAGAGTACTCATGGCTTTGTCCCTATCTATTCCCGTGGCCAGACTATGAGGAGGACTATCCGGAAGGAGGACAGCAGGACGGCTACGACAACTAAGATCATCTCCCATCGTCAGCATTGCCTGTGACACTGAAGATGGAGCCCACCGCTACGCTATTTATTCCGCTACTTGTTTGTACTAAGACTGGATCATGAGATCCTTTATTTGTGTAAGACCTTATTATGGTTTATAATGGATGATGTACTGTGATATCCAATCTGTTATGTCTCGCAAAAATGGTAATCCTGGGATTGCGATGTATGGCATAACATGCATCTGGGATTAAAAATCCGGGTGTTGACAAGTTTCTATCAGAGCCATCCTGACCATAGGAGACCCTAGTTCGAATGGACGTCCAAACAAAAACTTAGTTTCAAAAACAAAAATAAGTGAGTATTTATGAAAAACTATTTCCCCTCTTACCCTTGAGATTCTTTCAAAAAGATTCATGTTCCTCAAAATTCTTACATTCCTCCATAAAATTTGACACACTTGATCACCTCACTAACTTTCTCATCCTAAATTCTTATAGATGGAAGTTCAGTACTGCAAGTTCTACCAGTTGGGCAACAAAGGCCAACTGATCTTCGAGAGGGACCTTGATGCACTGTTTGAGTACCTTGAGCGCCCGCATCCAGAATTCTTCGAATCTCAACTCAATGGTCCCCCAAGAGGAGATTTACAATGGCTAGTAGTTGCTGATCTTCAAGGCAAGATGGAAGCACCACATTCCAAGAAGATTCAATTCACTGTGAGAGAGAGAACAACTGGCTAGATGGATTAGCCAGGGCAATGTGATACATTGCAAATGTATCTATAATTTTTGATGTTCCATGCTTGGTTTTATCCACTTTCTTGTGTTTTGTTCCAACTTTGGAGTACTTTTCATATGATTTCTTGGACTAACCTATTAACAAGAGCCATAGTGCCAGCTGCCTGTTTTCTGCTGTTTTTGGTTCCAGGAAAGTCAGAAAATGAATATTCTCGGAATTAGACGGGACAAAAGCCAAAGTGCCTATTTTTCCGGAAGGGATCAAGTGCCAGAATACGAGACGGAGAAGGGCCAGGGGACGGACACACCACCTGGCTGCGCGGCTAGGCCTAGCCCGTGCCAGGGGGTGGTGTGGTGGCTCCCGGCACCCCCTCGACCTATCCTTCCGCCTATAAGTTGCCCTCAGGACGAAAACCCTAAGTACCCGATCAAAAATCCACGAAAGAGTCTATAGCCGCCGTCATCTCCATGCCTAGATCGGGAGGGATCTAAAGCTCTTCCTGGCACCCTGCCGGAGAGGAGAATTCACCCTGGAGGCTTTCTTCATCACCAGGCAAGCCTCCGGTGTGATGCATGAGTAGTTCATCCTTGGACTACGGATCCATGTAGTAGCTAGATGGCTGGTTTCTCCTCCTTTGTGCTTTCATGTTTAGATCTTGTGAGCTCCGTTCATGATCAAGATCATCTATTTGTAATTCATACATGTTGTGTTTGCGGGGATCCGATGGATATTGAGATGCTATTTTAGATTGATTATTGATTCTATCATGTCTTTGTTTTCCACAAAACACGGTGAGATTGACAACCTCATAGCAAGTTGGGGACAAAGTTCTGTGGTTGTGTTGTGCAGGTCTCCACGTTGATACTAGCACCGGTAGTGCGCCCTGCCAAAGCTCAGCTAGTAACACCTTTGGGGTGTTTCCTTGCTCCTACTGGTTCGATTAAACCTTGGTTTCATAACTGAGGGAAGACTTGCTGCTGTATTCATCATACCTTCCTCTTGGGGTTCCCAACGAGCTCTATGTCGAAAGTCGAGCGCATCACAATGCATGAAGCTCTCGCTCGTCTTTGCGCACAGAATGTTAACTTGATCCAGGGAACTCGCTTTGCTCACTATGCAAGGCATGATTCTATGGGAATGCCTCTGGAGATGCCAAGTCACCCAGAGTTGAAGCGCCAAGTGGAGAACCTCGACTTCGTACTGTATGACAGACAGAAGGAATTGGACAATGCTCGAGAGCTCGCCAACCACAACCATACCATTGCTGCCCAGAAGGCCCAGACTTTTCACTACTCGTCAAGGATCTTCAGTCACTTCACCGTCAATGTGCAAAGAAGGATCGCACCATCGACCGTCTTCGCAACAAGGTGGCCCACCTAGAGAAGACCATCAAGGAGCAAGAAGCCCAGCTTGCAGCAAAGGAAGAAGAGGAGGATGGTGAAGACATCCAGGGGATATTCACTCGTACCTCAGCAATTATGATGACTATCTGGAGGATGATGTCATGGACTTCTACACCGATGATGATGACTCCGACTTCATCGATGATGAGTAGATGCACTAGAGCACTATCATAGGAAGGAGTTGTATTGGTACCATTGTATCTTAGCTTATAGAATGGTTCTTAAAACCATCTATTTTCCTTTTGTTGTGGTGTGTGTGTTTGTATCGTGTGATTTGCTTGAATGAATGAAAAGAAGTTAGTTGCAAAACATGAGTCAAACTCAAAGTTTTAGCTTTGAAACCAAAACCATGAATCTTAGAAACTTTCCCTCTTACCCCATTATCTATCTCAATCTTCAGATGACTCGTGGAAACCAAGGAGGGAGTAGCTCATCGCAGGACCCAATGCTGCAGATTCTGCAGACGCTCATCACAGACCGCGAAGCTAGTAGGGCAGAGCGCCAAGAAAATCTAGCCACCCTGCAGCAGATCGCCCAGATGGCTCACAATAATCAGGGCCATGGAAATCAGGATCATCATGGATCCAAACTCAAAAACTTTCAAAATACCAATCCCCCAATCTTTAACAAGTCTGAAGACCCACTAGATGCTGATGATTGGTTACAGACCATGGAGAATAACTTAGAAGTCACCGGAGTGGATGCCAACGAGAAAGTTTTGTTTGCCACCCACTATCTGGCAGGAGATGCAAGAGCATGTTGGAACAACACCCGCACAATGAACCACGGTCAAGTGATGATGTGGGAAGCCTTCAAGGTCAAGTTCAGCCGCACCCATGTGCCGCAGGGTCTAGTCACCAGAATGAGAGATGAATTCAGAGAACTAAAGCAAGGTAGAATGACTGTAGTGGAGTACCGTGACAGATTCTTATCCCTCGCCAGGTATGCACCTGATGAGATCAACACGGAGGCCAAGAAGAAGGAGAGATTCCTGAACGGACAGCATGATGAGATGTAGACGGTGCTAGTCAACATCGGTTTTGAGGACCTCGAAGAGCTAGTCGACTCTGCCATTCAGATGGAAGGGGAGATCAATCAAGCGAACGACAACCGCAAATGTCGGATGATGCACCAAGCTAGATCCAACAGTCACCAGAAGTATCATCCCAACTCGTCTGCCGGATATGCCTTGTGGAACAATCGACCCCCAATGTCTCGCCCAAGCTACCCCAACCGTAGCGGAGGAAATGTGAAGTCCGGAGGAAACAATAATAACCACCCCGGCAACTCCAACAATTTCAACCGTGCACCGCCCAAGTCCAATAACAACAACAACAATATTGCACCTAGAACTGGAAGCAATGCCATGCCCGTGGCAGCAAAAGACAAGTCTTAGATTACTTGTTTTGAGTGTGGAGTGAAGGGTCACTACTCCAATGAGTGTCCCAAGAAGATTGCCGCCACTGCCAATGTGAATGCCCCAGCTCAACAGCAGTGTCGTGTTTAGCCCGGAAGAAGATTTGCCCCAGGGAACCCTCACAACCGCAACGGCCGTCTCTTCCACATGAACGCCGAAGAAGCCCAAGAAGTGCCAGATGTCGTGCTGAGTATGTTTTCTGTCAACTCTGTTTTAGCAAGAGTGTTGTTTGATTCTAGAGCATCGCACTCATTTGTTACTTAAGAATTTGCATGCACTAGTAAGATTCACCCAACCAACTTGAAGCATGTCATGATAGTTCAAATACCTGGTTCAACCACAAAAGCTAGAAAAATTTGCAAGGATGTACCTATCAGAATACATGGGATAGATTTGTATGCCAATCTAATTGTACTTGGAACCAAAGGTTTGGAAGTAGTACTAGGAATGGATTGGATGTCGAAGCATAAAGGATTAATAGACTATGCCAAGAAAGTCATCACCATGACCAGTAGCTCTAGAGTATCAGTAGATCACATATCTGAAACCTTGCCCTGTCAATTCAAGTGCAACAAGAGTCTAGCCCTACCCACCATAGAATAAGTCAGACTAGTCTGTGAATACCTCGACGTATTCCCAGATGAATTGCCCGGTATGCCCCCGGATCGGGATATTGAGTTCATTATTGAACTAATCCCTGAAACCAGACCCATAGCTCAGAGACCCTATAGCATGAACCCCTCAGAGTTAGTAGAGCTGAAGAAGCAACTGGATGCTATGCTGGAGAAAGGCTTGATTCAACCAAGCGCATCGCCATGGAGATCGCCCGTGTTGTTCGTCGACAAGAAAGATGGAGGCAACTGTTTGTGCACCGATTACATGAAGCTGAATGATGTCACCATCAAGAACAAGTACCCATTGCCAAAGATAGGGGATCTGTTTGATTAGTTGACTGATGCTAGAGTATTCTCTAAGATTGATCTTAGGACTGGTTATCACCAACTTAAGATTCGTGCAACGGATATTCCAAATACCGCCTTTACCACCAGATATGGATTATATGAGTATACGATCATGTCTTTTGGATTAACCAATGCTCCCGCTTATTTCGTGAATCTCATGAATAAGATCTTTATGAATTTTCTAGATAAGTTTGTCGTTGTGTTTATCGACGATATTCTTATCTACTCCAAATCAGAAGAAGACCATGAGCAACATCTGAGAATCATCCTTGAAACCCTTAGAGAGCGTCAGTTGTATGCCAAGTTCAGCAAATGTGAGTTTTGGCTGAAATAAGTGGGATTCCTCGGACATATTGCGTCTGCAGGAGGAGTCGTTGTTGATCCCGCCAAGATCAAAGATGTTGAAGAATGGGAAGCCCCAACCACTCAAACCCAAGTCCGTGCATTTCTCGGATTAGCGGGATATTACCGTAAGTTCGTTGAAGGATTTTCGAGCATCGCCAGACCCATGACCCAATTGTTGAAGAAGGACAAGAAGTTTGAATGGACCAACAAATGTGAAGCAAGTTTCCAAGAGCTTAAGAAGAGATTGATTTCAGCCCCAATATTGATCATGCCAGATATCAAGAAGCCATTTGATGTGTATTGTGATGCATCCAAGATTGGTATCGGATGTGTATAGATGCAAGAAGGCAAAGTAATCGCGTATCTGTCTCGACAACTGAAGCAGCATGAGCAGAACTACACACCCATGATCTTGAGTTAGCAGTTGTAGTTTTAGCTTTGAAGACATGGCGTCATTACCTTATGGGTAATCGCTGTGAGATTTACTCAGATCACAAAAGCTTGAAGTATATTTTCACTCAGAAAGAGCTGAATATGAGGCAAAGGAGATGGATAGAGTTAATCAAGGATTATGACCTTGACATTCACTATCACCCCGGCAAAGCCAATGTGGTAGCGGATGCTCTTAGCAGATTGCCATGTAGATTGAACACCATGATCAAAGCAGCCCAGCCAAGTTTGCATGAGGAGTTGGAGTAGTTTAGAACTGAGCTAGTTAGCAAAGGATTTTTAGCTAACATTGAACTTCAACCCACTTTCACTAGCCAAATCAAGGAAGCCCAGAAGGGAAATGCAAGTATCGATGGAATCAAGCGTCGTATTGGTACAGGAAAGGTGCCTGGATTCACCGAAGACGAAGAAGGAGTTTTGTGGTACAAAGGACGTATCTGTGTGCCCGCAGATTCGGAGCTGAAGCAAGTTACCATGCAAGAAGCTCATGATACCCTTTATTCTATCCACCCCGAAGGAACAAAGATGTATCAAGATTTGAAGGAGCAATTTTGGTGGCACAAGATGAAGAGAGAAATCAGAAGCTACATCGCCAAGTGTGATATCTGTCAGAGAGTCAAAGTGGAACATCAGAGATCTGCTAGACTGTTGCAACCATTGCAGATTCTGGAATGGAAATGGGATTCCATCGGAATGGACTTTATCACCGGTTTGCCTACTTCTAGTAGGGGAAGTGACTCAATCTGGATCATCGTTGATAGACTGTCCAAGGTAGCCTATTTTATACTGGTCAAGACAACCTACCAGAGTTCGAAGCTAGCAGAGTTGTACATTGCTAGAATTGCTAGTTTGCATGGAACCCCCAAGACCATAGTATCGGATCGAGGAACCCAATTTACCTCGAGATTTTGGCAGAAAGTCCAAGAAGGATTAGGAACCAAGTTGAATTTCAGCACAGCTTATCACCCGCAGACCGACGGATAGACTGAAAGAGTCAACCAAATCCTAGAAGATATGTTGAGACCTTGTGTGTTAGAGTACGGATCAAAATGGGAAGATTGTCTACCTTTCGCAGAATTCTCATACAACAACAGTTATCAAGCTAGTTTGCAAACGGCCCCATTTGAATTTCTGTATGGAAGAAAGTGTTGTACCCCTTTGAATTAGTCGCAAGTAGGAGAGATCCAGATTTTCGGACCCGACGTCCTATGAGAAGCCAAAGAGAAGGTTCACAAAGTCTGTGAGCACCTTAAGACCAGCCAATCCAGACAGAAGAGTTATGCTGACAAGAGAAGGAGAGACCTGACTTTCAATGTCGGAGATTTTGTGTATCTCAAAGTTTCTCCATTGAAGGGAACGCAACGTTTTAGTCTAAAAGGAAAGTTAGCCCCAGATATATCGGACCCTTCAAGATTCTGAATCGTCGAGGAGAAGTATCGTATCAACTGCTGCTTGAAGAGATTGTTTTCAAGAACATCGATCACCGAATGCTTGGAACAACGTTTCTGCCATCCACAATGTGTTCCATATCTCGTTACTTCGCAAATGCTGGGAAGTGCTCGAGAAGACTGAAGTTTTCAAGAACATCGATCACCGAGCCGTTGATATCAACAAGGATCTGACGTATCATGAAGTGCCCATCCGCATCTTGGAGGAAGCTTACAGAACCACCAAGACCCGGAGTATCAAATTTCTCAAGATCCAATGGAGCAACCACACCGAAGAAGAAGCCACTTGGGAGCGAGAAGATTACATTAGGACTGAGTTTCCAGATCTCTTTAGTTCCTAGTTTTCTTTCTTAAATCTCGGGACGAGATTTTGTTTAAGGGGGGAAGGTTTGTAACATCCCAAAACATTAATCAAGGTTATCAAGATCTAAATCACCCAATTTAGGATTAACAAAAACTTTTTATCATTAAAATAATTAGGAATGCATATGTGTGTTGCATTAAGATAGAATTGTTTGGAAATGCCATGTTTGTTTGTTCTAATGGTTGTAAAATGATTCAAAGGTGAATGCCACATCATCTAGATCATTCCAAAACCAAATCCAAAGAAAAAGAAATCAAATAAGATTAATAAATGCAAATAGTCATTTGTGCCATTTTAATCCACTAGGTCACTTTAGGTATTCCTAGAAGTCAATTTCAAACAGAAACAATTCTAAATCTTTGCGCCCCTTGCTAGTACAAGTAATGATCTACCAAGGCCCACTTTGAAATGTTACAAAAACATTCGAACTCAAATAGTTCATATGCATAGATCACACTTCTATAAAAAAACCACTCAAATGAGTTCCCCTTGACCATCCCAAGCAACCACAGATGCTTAAGCATATGACTAACACATCCACCAAAAATCATTTCAAAATTCAAATAAAATCTTCTTGCGGCCATTTTGTCGAACAGTTGGCAGGCAAATAAAATCTGCCTAACTAACACTATTGTTGATCAATGCTTTGTCGAGCCATTTCATGCAATCTTGTCCCCTCTTCTCTCCCTTGTCCCCCCTAGCTCTAACCAAGCCATCACAGAGCTACCATTTAGCCCCCAGCTGCAGTGCCGCGCCACCCCGACGCCATGATCGTCGGCCGACCATGCACACGTCGCAGGAGCATGCACCGCCCTCTTACGCCCCTCCAGGGAGGTAGGCGTGATAGCACCGCCGACCTTGGTCCCTTCCCTGAGCCTTGCCAGCCCGTGGACCACCGAGGAACGCTCACGCCCACCGCCTCTGCACCGTGCACAGCTCATGCTAGAGCGCCGTCCCCGACAGGTCCGCACAAGCCGCGCCTTACCCCCAGCTTGTGTGCACCGCTCCGCCTTAACCCCATCACACTCCCAGACAACCCCTTTTTCCCATCGCGCGACCAGCAGCCGCCGTGAACCACGTCGAGCACCGCCTCTGCCGCGTAGAGCGCTAGCCTTTCCCAACCAAATGCCACCGCCCCTAGCGTCGCCTTTACATCATAGCTAACCGCTAGGAGGCAAGCCACCGTCCGCCTACATCGCCCATGCCTCTAGCGCCCTGTACCATCGTCACCGACGAGCTCACCGTCGCCCTCACGGTCTCCTCGTCGAGCCTTTATAAGGAGCCCTCCCCAGCACAAATTCCTCACACCACTCAACTCCCCTCTCTCTAAGAACAACCTCACACCATCACTGGAGCCGCTCGAGCAGGAGTTTGCCGGAGCAGAGAAGAAAGGGGCCCGTCGATTTCGTCCACCCCAGGAGCCGCCGCGACCTCGCCTGAGTCCGTCGTCGTCTCCTCGTTCGATCGCCCCCATCGCCACGTTAGCTAGAGCCCTGGTAAGCCCCCACTAGACCCCACCGAGCCGCTAGGGTTCCGTCTCGCCGGCGACCCGTCCGTCGTCGATGATGCACCCCCACCGTCGATCTAGGTTCTAATCGCACGACCCACATCGCCTTGTACCGCTTCGCGTTAGAAGAGTCGCTGACATGCGGGACCCCCCTATCAGCTGTCCTCTGCGCCGCGGAGTGTCACTGGGCCGGCCCGTTAGTGTTCCTGCGCTGGCCCTAGAATTCAAATTTAGGTTTTTCTATTTAGACTTAATCTAGTTTCTGTCCACTAGTTTAAAAATTAATTCAGAAAAATCTACTAAACCAAATTGAATGATTCAAATTTTTCTAGAAAGATAATTCAAATATCTATCCAAGCCGGTTGGATTTAAATCAGTTAGAGTTATAGATCACCTCTAGCAAAAATAACAAAACAGAGACTTTTCTACACTCAAACATTTTTCAAAATTCAACCATAATAGCTTTTGAGTTGATTACAACTCTAAAAAATCATATTTGATAATACCTATCTGAATATGTAATAATATTTAGGTTTTCATGTAGTGCCTTTGGAATAGTACCAAAATAATGTTATATAAGCATTTCTAGTCACTTTAAATCTTTTAAATATTAAACTTAAACTTTATAAATTGTGATCCAACATTTAAATCACATTCCCATGTATTTGAATATGTGGTGATGACATGTGTCCACATGATCCCATATTTTAAATCGAGAATATTAAATCTTAGTTAATTTCAGTGAGTAGAAATTACTTTTCTCAAATAAAATAAATAAAACTAGTTCATTAAAATCTTGTGATGAATGTGATGATACTAGATCATCAAGTGTGTGCCTTAGTGTGCTAAATAGACTAGTTAAGTATTGTTTGGTGATTGTGTATCCCGTATGTATTTATAGACGATAGTACCGACCAAGTCTACGAGGAGGAGGAGTTCTACCCCGAAGAAGAAGAGGAGAATTTCAACCACTACACCAATCAAGGCAAGCCATCATTAACAATGCAAGCTAACCCTTGCAAGCTAGATAACCTAAGCAAGATGCATTAGGCATGCTTTGGTTATACCATTTTTGATTTATACTCATCCCAAGTTTTACTTACAAGCTTTACTTTCTTTTACTCTACCAAAGTTCTCTACTTTGTTTATAGATAGCATAAAGAGTATAAAACTTGGCCTATCTAGTTAGACTTAGATGTCATTCTATGGCATGAGATTGAGATTAGCATCCCACCTTAGTGAACACTCTTAACTTAGTAGTTAGAGCTAAACCAAAAACTTGATCACTCTAGATGGGAATACTTGGTGAAAATGCTTATGAAAACCTTGGAATGATGAGTCATTCTATTGAGATGTTTTGACATGTGTTGAGAAACACAAATGGTTTATGATGATGAAAATGTTGAGGCATGAGCCTTAGCCCTTTATAAAAACTGATGGTTGGGTTCGGATGCGATACCATTCCAATTTTATCGTACAACCACAATACCTGATTTGGGTAAGGCTTAGCCAGAAGTTTATATGCATTAGTATGAGTTCCCTGCGGGAGAGGTTTGAGCTGAGGCTACCTCTCAATGTTGTCCACCTATGCAGCGCCCAGGATGGCAGATGGCCATGGCTGGGAGGCCAAGCTCATAGGAGAGGTGCTTATACTAGAGTGTGTAAAGGAAAGGTTATGTTTGATTATCTGCATACTAAGTATGATGATTCAGGGTTATCCCTGACAAATGTATCGAATTTTGTGGTGAAAGTGTACCACCTCTGTAGAGTGTCAAACTATTCGAATAGTCGCGTCCGCGGTTATGGATAGTTGAAGTGGCCATACTGTTCCATTGTGAGATGTTTTCAAAATGACTTATGAAATGAATTGTGACATGACTTGACCACAACATGGTTGTGACTATGATAACTAAGTTCCCACTTAGGTGATTTAGAACTTTATTTTATCTTTCTTTGTTTCTGAACTCAGCTTAGGTTTCAAACTTAACTTTACAAATAAACTTAGAGTTTAGCATTTCCTACTAGAACTACCTTACTTGTTAGTGATAGTTTGCGAGTACTTAAAGAGTACTCATGGATTTGTCTCTAGCTATTCCCGTAGCCAGACTATGAGGAGGACTATCCGGAAGGAGGACAGCATGATGGCTATGACAACTAGGATCATCTCCCATCGTCAGCATTGCCTGTGACACTAAAGATGGAGCCCACCGCTACGCTATTTATTCCGCTACTTGTTTGTACTAAGACTGGATCATGAGATCCTTTATTGTGTAAGACCTTATTATGGTTTGTAATGGATGATGTACTGTGATATCCAATCTGTTATGTCTCGCAAAAATGGTAATCCTGAGATTGCGATGTATGGCATAACAGGCATCTAGGATTAAAAATCCGGGTGTTGACACATTGGAAGTCCGGTGGCGCCATGTACCCGGCGTCGTGGAGCATCCTTGCCTCCCACGGCTGGAGTGTTCGCCGACCGAAGCCGTTCGCCGCCGCGGGATCCCCTGGGTATCTCTCTGCCATCTTCCTCTTTCGCCGGAGTTCGGGATGGTGCGGGTTGCAGGTGGAAGTGTTCTGCGAGCCGGAGGTGAGGGGCGTGTTTTATAGGCCGAGCGTGGGCGGCGAAGGCGGGAGGGGTGTAGCGGCGAGGGCGGAAAAAAGAGAAGCGGCGGAAGCTAATGCCCGACAGTCCGTCGCGGGAGCCGAGGCGACGGTGGCGCGCCATTATGGCGACGCGTGGCTGACGAGACCGGTGATTAATGCCCGGCGGTCCTTCACGGCGTCCCGATGCGGGAGGATAAGGACGACTCGGCTTCTACCGCTGACTAGGCGGGTCCACTCGCCGAACAGCTCTTTTCCCGCCGAAATCGCTTCGTCCGGCGTTCCCAGCACGTTCCCCCCCGCCCTGGGAACGGCCTGGAAAGGCCGGACGTATTTTGGGCCAAATCCGGACGAAACCGGGTCCTAGGAATGCGACTGGGACAAATTTCGGCGTTCAGACCAAAAAAAACACCGTGGGAACGGCGTGCTGGGAAGCCGAGTGGAGATGCTCTTAGTATCATGATACAAATTCAATATCATAAAATCACACGATTAAGCTGTAAAATGCAAATCACATATTCACATGGGCACAAGGTGAACTTGACGTTTCACATCCTTCCATTAGTTTGGTTAGACTCTGTCCAATGTTGTAATAAGCTTAAAAAGGTGTTAGGGGAAAAATCCAGGACAATTTTTGCCATGGATGACTTGAGCGATCCACGTGTCAGGAGTACCCAACATGGGAGTTTTGGCATGTTACATTAAAAAAACATGTCCCTTGCTTCTATATATAAATTTCCTTTCTTAGTGAAAAGGCACAGCTTGTGAGCTTGACTTCCATACCACGGGTGACCCGCGGGTTAATCTCTACTACTTGAGTAAACAAGGATTTCGTTAAATGTACCCGTGAACATACATGTGCATTTTAAATCGCACAATCAGGCCCACTAAAGGTAATCTAACAAGAGTTAGCCCAAATAGATCTCCATGTTCATTTAGCAAATTACAACTTGGGACGGAATACTCATCCCACGTAGTAGAATAGTAAAACTCGTCTGCGTCCTGCGGTCGCTCAAGAAACGTAAAAACAAGGAAACTGACCATCCCCACAATCCTATCCTCTCACCCCGATCATCGGCCTAGATAAGTCAAAAAAAGATCACCCGCCTGGACTGCATCCTCACCGCATTCTTGGACGTTGCCCTCGCCCCGTACCTAGACGGCGCCCTCGCCAAGTGCCCGGATAGCGCCCTCGCCGTGTTCCTAGACCGCGCCCCACTAGTAGGGGACACCATATCGCTGGCGCACTCAAATAGGCACGCCGGTGGTATGCCCTTAGCGCCGACGCGTGGCTATGTGCGCCGGGGGTAATTGAGTAGCACCAACTCGTGGTTGTGTGCCGGCAGTATCCGCAATAGCACCGACCCATCATGGGTTGTGCGCCGACGGTAGTCCCACGTATCGCCTGCGCACGCGCCCACAAATAATACACTGATTACAACATATATATATGTGGGCACATGCCGGTGCTAGTCCACGCAGGGCCGGGCGAGCGGGAGTGCAACTTGTGCACTCGCACAGGCCCATAATTTTCTAGGGCCCCTAATTTCCTAGCACACACGCTTTGTACTAAACATAATTAGTCGGCAGTCCATTTGCTGGAATTAGGAAGTTAAAAGTAGTACTGGGCCGTTGGTACTTGCCCGTCGTCTGCCTCCCGATTTCATTAACGGGATCTTGTATTAGGCCCCTGCCTCCCAGGTCCCAGCGCCGCAAGTCGCACGTATTCCCTACTCTACTTGTCAACGCCTCAGCCCCAGGCCGCCACCGTCAGCGATAGTTACTGTTCTTGTCGGCGGATCAGCAAACCAAAACGGGTCTTTTTTATTCTCCAATTCTGATCAACATTGGCATAGATTGGCCCTCACCTTCCCAGTTTCCTATCGTTGGTTCAAGCTTAACCGGACATGATCACACACCCAGCAGGAACGAGGTGATTTCAGTGATCATCTAAACGCTAATAAAATTAGCAATCTTTTACTAGTACAATTGATCAATGCGACCTTTAATCTTCCGTATCATTTGTAAATAAATCTAATTCTTAATATATCCAATGGCTATGTAAAATATTATGAGATATTAAGTATAATTGTCGAATAATTTAAATATTTCTAGTGTGATAGGGCCGGTATTAGAGTTTCGTACAGGGCCTCGAATTTTGCCGGCCCGGCCCTGAGTCCACGTACAGTTACCCACAAGCAGTATACACTATGGATACACAATTACTAATAGATAAATATACATACAAATAGTCGAGTGGCAAAAACATTGTTTCATAGCATGTTACGGTCGAAATAGATCATAAAAGCTACATATTATCTAGCTAGAGTCCACCAAACTCTCGTTAGAATATTCGGGGGAAAGCAAGTGAAGTAGATCGTGGGATAATAACGAGTGAGCAAAAATTTGAACATCAATCCATCTTGAACGCCATTGTATTGATTGAGGAGATTTGTCTAGTCAGGTCCACTGAAATATGTACAGATCGCCTCGTTGGTGACCGTAACATCGTAAGTCCTGTTAGGATGATGATGATGTGTCAAACTGACATCAAACATGACGGATTCATGAATGCTTCTATGGACATGGTTCATGAAGGCATGTCGTACACTGATGACTGCAAGTGCACAAATCGATTGTAGCTGGTTTTAAAATAAGAGTATCGAACCCACAAAGAGCTATTTGGTTACAGTCTTTATACCCCTCATCATTGTCTATCAAAGGATACTTATAAGCCGCATTTGATTTCAAGTAAAGGGTGTTTAAAAGGTTTTTGGTTGAATGCAAAAAAGTAATTGAAACAAGTAAAAGAGAATCAAGTAACAAAAGCGTTTGGAATGGAGGTTGAACTCAATAAGGCTAAAGCGTTCTCAGGGATGTAGGATACACCACTAGCATGTTATAATTAATCATAATTAGGATAACCTATTTCTTATGTCATGATATGTGTTGAGAGAGCTCCATAATAAGATGTTCACTACAAGGCTCGTAGGCAGTCACTTTGTTGAGCCAAGAATGAGGTCATCTCTAAATAACCACCACGATGTATGAGAGCAGTCACCCATACAAACCACAATTGAATCTGGAATTACAACAAGATCTAGTGCAAACCATAATTAAATTTGGAATTATAACAAGATCTAATGAATGAAAGATGGGGGTAGTAGTGTGATGGTTGTCGTCGGATTGATGATAAGTACGCCATGAGGGGGTCCTCGAGGCGTGCGGAAGAGAGGGGGTGAGACGTACGGTATTCCGGGACGGTGAGCACACAAGTTTACCCAGGTTTGAATCCGCCGGATTTGGACGGATCCTACTCCTGCTAGCAATCCAGTAATACGGCAGAGCCGGAATATGGGTTACAAGGGTATCGCATGTGCGACTTGAGATTGTAAACTATTGTGTTGTGCCCTAAAGGCTCTCCCTAGGACGGCTTATATAGACATCCGGCCTAGGGTTTACAAGAGAGATCAATCCGGCTACGACTAAGAGTTGGTTACAGAGTACATATTGAACTACAAGTAACATTATGGGCCTAAGTCGGTAAGTCTTCTAGGCCTTCCCTTAGCCGGATTGGACTCCGTCTTCTCTCCTGACTGGGCCGCCCGTGAAGCAAAGCTCTAACCCGAAGTGGGCCACCCTAGTCAGTGAGGAACTGTGAGGATACCCGGAAAGTATATCCCCAACAGCAGCCCCCGGAGGCCTCCAAGATCCAAAGTCGGATTTTATCATCGTCTAGCTTGATCTTCGGCTAGCAGAATCTTGAAGGGTTCCTGAAACTTCACAACAAAAAATATGATCCGGGTCTTAAAAATAAGTTGGACCTATCAATTAGTTACTCGGATTTTCCAGCTCGATTTTAAACTAAGCTGGAACTTGATTTCTACGCCACCTGACACAAGCATGGTCAAGTCACGTCATCTGACAGGTGTGCCGTCAGCACGACCGTTGGTGGGTCCGCGGTTCGCGGAACCGAGGCGCCGTTTCAATGCGAGCGTGGAGATCGAGGAGACGCAATCATCGCGTGGGTCCTTCCCAGTTCTTTCCACGACGCGTGGCGGTTACACTGTAGCATTTTCACGAATCTTGGCGCAGTTAGGTGGATATAAGGGGTTTGGATTTCTCCTTCTCCTTTCCACCAGTCTTTGCTGTTTCCTTTCCTGCCAATCCTCCTGCGCACTCAGAGCTCTCTCATCCTTCCCTCCATAGAAACTCCCAGCGCCGCCACTTTCAGGTCATCTTCTCACCGCAGAAATGGCTTCATCGTCTTCTTCCTCCGGTTTGGCGGCAGCAGCGGCGGCGGCAGCAGCGGAGAAGGAAAGCTTTCGGGGAATCTGGATCCCCTGTGCCCTCGACGAGGACAGCCTCAAGAACATGGAGAAGGAGGGGCTTCTCGCTGCCGGCGACTGGCGGAGCGGCTCCGGCGAAACCGTCCCCAAAACGGAAGACGGCGAGCGGGTCCACTTCGGCACCCATCTCAACCGAGGTCTGTCTTTTCCTCCCTCGGAGTTCTTCTCCGAGGTTATAGATCATTACGGAGTTCAACTCCACAATCTTTCTCCCAACTCTCTTTTAGAGATGAGTGCGTTTGCATCGCTTTGCGAGGGCTTTCTCGGCATTAGGCCGAGTTTGCTTCTCTTCCGATACTATTTCCATGTCCGCAGAAATTCCATCACTGTCGGTGTTCCTTACATCACCGGCACTATTAGTTTTTCACTTAGACGTGACCGGGCATATCCCAAAATTTCTGCTAGTGAATCGGTCAAACAATGGCCAGCCACTTTTTTCTACCATAGGGATATTCCGGCTCCCGGCAAAGCAGTAAAGCTACTGCTTTGCCGGCTTTTGTCGACGGAGCCGCCACGGCCCAGCCTTCCTGGGACGAGGCTGCTCCGGCTCTCACTGACGATCTGATCCTCGCTAAGAGGCGGATGGAATATTTGATCAAGCACATGGGTCTGAAGGGATCCGACTTGGTCCAGTGCTGGGTCTCACGTCGGATCCAGCCACTTCAGTACCACGGGGATAGACTAATGCACTCCATCACGTCTTCCAAGAAAGACTCCCTCCGCATCAGCCCCAAGTCCTACACCACTCAAGGCTACATCAGCCAGATCAAGTGGCTGATCAAGGAGCGGATCGAGAGGAGGATTCCGGAGATTTCTCTGGATATGTACGCAGTGGAAAACCCCGTGGTGCCGGTAAGCTTCCATCAATACACCTGTTATGTGTTTCAATCTTTAAGTTATATACTGCAATGCTGATATGCTTTCCTATTTTCAGCTTTCTGACCTCCCCGAGTCGGAGCTTGCTCCACTCGAAGGATATCCTCCTGAGTTTTCTCATGAGACTGAGTGGTCCCATTGCCGGACCTTGCGCTCAAGAAGCGCAAAGCTCCGACAGTGGCTGTTGGCACAAAGGAAGTGCCTGTTGTGAAGCGGTAACTTTCACTCACAATTTCCGCCTTTGTACCTTTCTCAAATTTCTTTCTGAGATGTAATGTTTCCGACTTTACTACATTCTCATAGCAAAGCCTCTCATCAAGGGTAAGGGGAAAGGGATTCCTGTGAAGCCCCTGCGACAGACGAAGCTCACCATAGCTTCTCCTGCTGTGGCTCCTCCAACTCCTGCCCCTCAACCTTCTGCAACTTCGGCGATCATTCCTTCTCCAGTGGTCGCAGAAGATCCGGCTCCTCCAACAGAGCATGTGATCCTTGGGTCACAAACTGACGTCACCGTGGGTGCGTCAGGTCAAGCTAAGGGTGAACCCTCTTCGGGTAATGATCCCTCGGCTGAAGTCTTCACCGACAACCTCATCAACAATCCGAGACTTGCCAAGTTTGGCCTGTCCCGGAAATCTGCAGAGGAGATCCAGCAGCTGGCCAGGCAAGTCCTGGACAAAATCCATCTATCCCCTGAAGAGGAAGCGCAAGAAGCAGAGGACGTCAAGTTCTCCGACCTTCTTGCTCAAGTCTGCCTTCGCGACGAGAGGATTAGGGCTGGCGAGCTTCCAACTGCTCTAGTAATCCCTCTTACTCTTGCCAAGAAGGTGGCAGTTGAAGTGAACGCGGGTTTAGATAAACTCACCCGCGAGCAATATGTAAGTCGGAATTCCAACTCTTGTTTTTACATTATGTTATATCATATCCTCTAGCCCCCAAGCATGAAGTAGGATATAGAATCCAGGTTTATGCTTTCATTAGGATGCCAAAGAACGAACTAGTGTAGCCCCCAAGGCTCGTGCTGATATTTAGCAAAAAATATTAGGCCGAGTCTTAAGTAGCTTTCTGACTTTGGGTATTCTGACTTATAGAAAGTATGTTCCTATAACCAGGAATTACTTACCAATGTCTGCAATAAGCGGAGAGAGATCAAGGCTCTCCGGCTTAAAAATGTCGAACTCAAAGTAGCCAAGGATGAAGCCGAAGGTAAACATTCCGAGATTCAAACCTGTTCTTTTGCTTTTTGAGTGCCGAACTTTTTCTAAACTGTTGTTCTTTTTTGACTTACAGCACTGGTGAAACAATCCATTGCTATGATTGAAGAGGCCGAGAACCTCAAGACCCTGCTGGTGGATAACAAGGGACTTCGCCAAGAGCTGGATAAGCTCAAGAAGGATCATGAAAGGAGCATAGCTCAAGTCCTTGAATCCTCCTCCATGGCCACTGAAGAGCGTGATCGCAAGATCGCTGCTCAGGATGAAATTATCTCGGACCTCAAGAATGAGCTTGGCAGAGAGAAGGATCTCTCCGAAGCGCTTCGGGCTAAACTCGAGAGTCTCCGGGAGGAGAAGACCAAGATTGACGACGTCATTCTTGGTATGTTCCATCTGTCTGACTTATCATTTCTTCAACTTTCATCAATGTCGGATTTTTCTTGACTTGTTTTGTGTATAGGTCCTCTGAACTTGACGGACTCTTCCTCCTCCGAGCCCCGCACCCACCGGCTTACCCAAGTCGGTGATCTTCAGCATGACTTCCGCCAGTCTATTGAGGACATCGGCGAAGCCCTTAGGATTCCGGACATGCCAAGCATGTCGGATTTTCAGGTGCGGGACAAGGCCAAGGAGATGCCGCAGCTTGTTCGGGACTAGAACATGTCCTACGCGCGGACTGCTGCGCAGAACGCTCTCACTATGGTCATGAGCCACCATGGAAACATGGAGATATGGCAAGTGACCAGAGGGTACTGCAAGGTAGACGAAGACGACCAGGAGCAAGACCTTCAAGCCATCATGCACTCCTGCGCCGGATATGGGTGCCACGTAGCTGATCTGACCAGCTACGAGATCCCCTTCTTCACCCGCGTATCTACTCCGCCACCTCCTCTAGAAGAAGCCGAAGAAGTTTCCGACGATGAACGGACCACCTCGGATCCGGACATCTCGGAACGATATCAAGGCGGAGTAACCAGCGAGCCGGTAGCTCCTTCATCTCCTCCTGCATCATAGATCAGAAAACTATGTATTATTCTGGAAAGACATGATGCGTTTTGTAAATATTAAGTACTATTAACTTTTGCTAGTGCTAAGCTTTTTATCTATTCAACACTTTTGGCTTTGTTTTTTTTGTGTGCCTGAAATATTTTCATAAGCACTTGAATTTTTTTCGTCTCTACTTATCGTTTATCTGGCTTTCCGCCTCGTCCCTTTCGTGAGCCGGCTAAACCTTCAGCCGGAAACTTTGCCGAGCAACGGAGCTCACTTGCTAAACTAGTTTAAACTCGGAAACAAAGCCGGCTTCCAGTACCAACAATTCACTACTCGGAAAATACCCGCATCCAGCAATCAGACAAATAACCAAAGTAAAGACTAGAAATTTAGAGTTATACCCGAAGGTAGCAGTTTTAAAATCGGAAATCTAGACCAGAACGAACATGAGCATAAAGTACTTTCAAGCATTCTGGGATTTTCGACTATAACATGATCATTTAGAAATAAGATGGTAAAAACTTGTCAGAAAAAACTTGAGGCAACCAAGACTTTTATTTCTCAAAGAACATGTACATATATATGATTAGAAAGAAGGATAAACTAAGAATAAAAGGGACGTAGCTGAGCAATATTCCACGGTCTGTCTAACTCATCCAGATTTGTACTGCCCCTAGCTCTCTTTCTCTTCTTAGTAGCAGGTCTTTCTTTGACTGGCCTCATGTCAGTTAAGTAGTACGATCCATTGTGCAATACTCGACTAACTAAAAAGGGCCCTTCCCATACTGGGGAAAGTTTGTGCTTTCTTTGTTGCACAAGCCGGAGAACCAAATCACCTTTATTGAAAGATCTATTTCGGACTCTCTGGCTATGATACTTGCGTAACTTCTGCTGATAGGCTGTAGATCTCATTTCAGCAACGACACGAACTTCTTCGACTAAGTTGAGATCATTTTGTCGAGAAATATTGGCATCCTCTTCAATATACACGGCCACTCTAGGAGAAGTATGAATTAAATCACTAGGAAGAACTGCTTCTGCGCCATAGACCAAGAAGAAAGGTGTGTATCCTATTGACATGTTCGGAGTTGTTCGTAAACTCCAAATTACAGAGGGTAATTCCTCAGCCCAAGCCCCCGCAGCACGTCGTAGTGGTGCTTCGAGTCTTGGTTTCATGCCTTGTAAGATTAAACCATTAGCTCTTTCGACTTGTCCGTTAGCCTGTGGATGTGCGACTGACACAATGTCAAGCCGGATATTTTGCTCGTCGCAGAATTCAGCCAACTCTTCCATAGAGAAGTTACTCCCGTTGTCCGTGATAATGCTATGCGGATAACCATACCGGATTATAACATCCTCGACAAATCTTTTGGCTATTGCTCCATCACAACTAGTGATAGGTTTAGCCTCAATCCATTTGGTGAATTTATCCACCATCACTAAGAGGTGAGTAAATCCACTTGGAGCTCGTTTAAATGGTCCTACCATATCAAGCCCCCAGACCGCAAAGGGCCATGTTATAGGGATTGTTCGCAGCTGATCAGCCGGAACATGAGCTTGCTTGGTGTACTTTTGGCAGCCTTTGCACGCTTGACTAATCGTTCAACATCTGCCTGAGCTGTTAGCCAGAAAAATCCGTGTCTAAAAGCTTTTGCCACTAAAGATTTGGCTGCAGCGTGGTGTCCACACTCGCCTTCGTGGATTTCCCTTAAGATTTCCACTCCTTCTTCCGGAGATACACAACGCTGAAAGACCCCAGAAACACTCATTTTATGGAGCTCACCTTTAACAATAGTGTAGGCTTTTGCTCGTCGGATGATCTGCCGGCTCAGCACCTCGTCTTCGGGTAATTTTCCATCTACCAAATAATCGAGGTAGGGTTGAGTCCAGCTGGGAATTACAGCCAGAACTGCTATCAAAGGTGAGTTGGATTTGGTCGGATATTCCTCATCTACTCCCTTTATTGAGGGGACTTTGAGGTGCTCTAAAAAAGCGCCATCCGGGACCTCTTTCCACGCAGAGCCTATGCGAGATAGTGCATCTGCTTCCTCATTTTCTGCTCGAGGGATGTGTTGAACTTCAAACCCTTCGAACGATTTAGATAGATCATCCACGACAGCTTTATATGCTGCCATGTGTTTATTTGCATTACAAATATCCGATACTTGCTGAGCAACAAGATCCGAATCTCCGTAACACATCAAACGTCGGATGCCAATATCCTTAGCAATCCGGATTCCATGCAGTAGTGCTTCATACTCGGCAATGTTGTTTGTCGTTGTGAAGTGGATCTGTAACACGTATAAAATTTTATCTCCTTGGGGTGACTTGAGCACCACGCCAGCCCCCGAGCCCCCTCGAGCCTTAGACCCATCGAAAAAGAGGGTCCAATATTACGACTCAGGGAGGTTCATGTTCTCCTTCGTCTCTGTCCAATTAGCGACAAAGTCAGCAAGGATCTGGGATTTGATTGCTGTCCGAGGTTTATACTCAATGTCGAAAGCTGAGAGCTCTATTCCCCATTTGGCGACGCGTCCTATGGCGTCGCTATTGTTGATTATGTCTCTCATGGGAGCTTTGCTCACCACGGTAATTTGATTCTCCTGAAAATAGTGTCGTAACTTACGCGATGCTAGAAAAACACCGTAAGCCAATTTCTGATAGTGCGGATACCGCTGCTTTGATTCTGTTAGGACTTTGCTAACAAAGTACGTCGGACGCTGCACCAGGTGTTCCTGATTTTCCTTTGGTCTCTCCACCACCATGACGATACTGACAACTTTATTTGTCGCAGCAATGTAAAGAAACATCGGTTCCTGAGGTTCCGGTGCTGCAAGGATAGGAGCAGATCAGAGTACTCTTTTCAGATCTTGTAGTGCAGCTTCAGCTTCATCGGTCCAGACAAAATCCTTGGTCTTTTTCAGGAGTTTATATAATGGTGCGGCTCTTTCACCAAGCCGGCTTACAAATCGACTGACTGCAGCAATGCAACCAGTTAGTCTTTGTACGTCCTTCAGGCGAGCTGGCCTGGAAATGTTGAGTATAACCGTAATTTTGTCTCGATTCACCTCTATGCCTCTTTGAGACACGATGAAACCTAACAATTTTCCGGCTGGTATTCCAAAGAAGCATTTCTTCGGGTTAAGCATGATGTTGTATTTTCGTAGATTGGCGAACGTCTCCTCCAAGTCGGAAATCAATGTTTCCTTCTTTAAGGACATGACCGTGATATCATCCACGTATGCATGTACATTGCATCCGAGTTGGTCATGGAGGCAACGTTGCATCGTGCGCTGGTACGTAGCTCCTGCGTTCTTCAGCCCAAAGGGCATCGTAACAAAACAGAAGGTTCCGAAAGGGGTTATGAATGAAGTTTTGACTTTGTCAGATTCCTTCATCCGGATTTGGTGATAACCGGAATATGCGTCGAGAAAACAGAGGAGTTCCGAGCCTGCCGTAGAATCGATAACTTGATCAATTCTAGGCAGAGCGAACGGATCTTTTGGACAAGCCTTGTTCAAGGCAGTATAATTAACACGCATCCTTAAATTAGTGGTGTCCTTTTTAGGGACCATTACAGGATTGGCCGACCACTCAGTGTGGATGACCTCTTCTATGAATCCGGCTAACTCGAGTCGTGCTAGTTCCTTAGCTATTTCCTTACGCTTTTCATCGCCAAACCGTTATAAGGATTGTTTGACGGGTTTAGCGTTCGGGTTTACATTTAGAGAGTGCTCGGCAAGTTCCATAGGTACTCCGGTCATGTCAGATGGCTGCCATGCGAAGATATCTTGATTTGCTTGGAGGAACTTGATGAGCGTGCTTTCCTATGCGCTACTTAGGCCTACACCTATCTGGGTCACCTTGGAGGGGTCAGCATCCTTCAATGGCGTCGTCTTCGTCTCTCCTGATGCCTTGAACTCCGGATTTGGCTTTGTCACCTCCTTCTTCGTTGCGGGCATATCGGACGGATCTATGCTCTTCTTGATCTCCTGGTACTCCTGGGCGTGCAGCACGGCTTCAGCAAAGGCGGCATTTCCATCCTCGTATTCTCGCGCTTTCTTCGGGTCTCCCCTAATGGTGCTCACGCCGTTGGGACCTGGAATTTTCATCATATTGTAAATGTAACACGGACGAGCCATAAAAGCCCAGTAAGTCGGACGTCCGAATATAGCGTGGTATGCGCTCTTGAACGGGACCACTTCGAAGGAAAGTGTCTCCGTCTGATAATTCTTTAGAGTTCCAAAAGTAACATCCAAAGTGATCTCTCCCAGGGAATTAGCTTGTCTTCCTGGGACAACTCCATGAAAGATCACACAGCTATGGTCCAGCTGTGTTTCCGAGATCTTCATCCGGCGTAGAGTTTCGACATAGAGAATATTGATGTTGCTACCAACGTCCATGAGGGTCTTGGAGAAACCATAACCGTCAATAAGTGGATTGACGATTAAGGTGTATTTTCCTCGCCTGTGTAGCTTAGGCGGATGATCTGCACAGTCAAATGTGATTGCCACCTCCGACCAGTCCAGATATTGAGGGACAGCCAGAACTGTTGCATTGAGCTCGTGGAGAACTTCTTTCTTGACCTTTGCTGGTTGAGATCCGAGGAAGGTGGCGTAAGTGTCCTTTTTGGTGGGAAAAGTTTTCTTCCCTTCCGGCTTGGGATTTGAAGCATCAGCTTCCTCCATGTCGGAATCTTCCTTGGTCTCCTTGTCTTTTTCGGGATTTTTCTTTCCCTTCTTCCGCTTAGCTTTGTAGCCCGCGATATCATCTCTCTTGATGTCGTCATTAAAACGACATTCAGCGTTGGTGTGGGACGAGCCCCCATTGGCGTCCAAGTGATGAACACATGGGTTATTGGCAATGTCGGCCCAAGTGTAGGTTTTGCCTGGTTGTTGCTCTCCTCTACCTTGGACCCTTGATGTCCCGCGGCCATGCCCGCGGCCTCCGCCACGTCCTCCTCGTCCTCCAGACCCGGAAACATGTAGCATCCCATCTGTCTAACATCTGTAATGCTACATGGTCTAATAATAAAATGCTACTTCCTACATATAATTGTTGCATCATAATTATATCATGCTCATGTCATCATGCCACCTTGCATTTGAGCATCATATAAAACCCTCTTCTTTTGGATCTTGTCTCATATGCATTTATTAATTGTATTTGCCTCTTGATATATTGTATTTGGTTCTTGATAAATGCTTGATGCCCAAGTTGAGTTGGGGGCATATCTTTTATTAACTCCACCACCTTTCTTTGTCACCACCCCATACTTCCACCATCCAACTATATGTGAGCTTTGCATTTTATTTGGGTTCACCTCTAGCTCATGTGGGTTGGGTTGGGTCCACTTACAATTCCACATGCTCCCATATATGCATCATGTTGTTTTCACATTATTGATATGTGGAGAGCCACATGGCCACCTTTGCATGCTATGTCAGTGGAATCCTTGTCAAGCTTGCATATGGTTGGTATTTGAATAAATGCTCATGTAAGAATATAACTTTGGCCATATTATGCCTAGTGGCTCACACACACAAGCTTGGCCACCTTAGATTCATGCATGATCTTTTATTTAGCCCATGTGGTAAACAAGCTCTTTTCTTTTGTTGGTCCTTATTCCAAATTCTTGGAATCTTGATTATATAAATGCCATGAGAAAGTCTAGTGGCTTTCACCACTAGAGAGGCATTTATTATACATGCATGGGCCATGCAAGATCATCCTCTTTTCTCTTTCTTTGGTATTTCTTCGGTTTAAAGTGGGGCATGGTTTTTCTCCCAAGATCCAACCTAGTGCCTCTTTCTCTCTCTATTCTTTTGGTGCCATCATCTAAACCTCACCCTCACCTCCCTATCTAGACCTAAACCTACACAACACCAAACCCTAGCTATCTCCCTCTCTCTTTACAACTAGCTAAACCCTAGCTAATTTCCTTCCTAGCTTCGGTTAAGACCAAAATCTCCCCTCTCTAACCTAATCGCCACCACTCCTAGGCCAAGCCTCCCTGTACCACCAACCTGGCGCGGCCCAAAACTCCCTAGCCTAGCAACCAGCCCAACCCACCATGTCGACCCTGCCGGTCTAGCCCTAGCCGAGCATCACCCCCTCTCTCTGTTCTTCTTTCTCGCCACCAAGCGGAGCCCCACCCGAGCCACCTTGGCCTCGCTGCCCTCTAGTCCCAGCTGCAGACACCCAGCCCCTCCCGAGCCATTCTACCACGTGAGGGAGAGGAGGGAGAAAGCTGGCCGCCTCCACCTTTTTACACCCGAGCCACCCCCATGTGCTCTCCCTCTGCCCCGTCCTTATCTACCCCCTCCTCTGCCTGGCATCGCCCAGATCCAGCCAGGGCCTTGCCCTCCTACCCTTCTTTCCCCACCTGCCAGCTACCCTCCCTCTCACCATCTCCAACCTCACCATCGGTTTTCCTCTCGGCCACATCGTACCAGGCGGCGGGTGTGGTGTTTGGTTGTCGAGGAAGACCGAGACGTTCCCCTGCAATGCCCCTGTCCACGCCGTCGAGGAAGAGGAGGCCCAGACCTGCCGCACATCTTCGACGCCGACGCAAAACCCTAACCCGTCGTCCGCCAGCATCGTCGTCGCTCCCCTGCGTACCAAGCCGATCCAACGCCATCGAGAGCCCCACGGTGAGCCACTGACCCCCCTAGACATGCCCTTGTTCATCTTTGCTTCCCGGTTGCGTCGATCGTTTCGTCGAGCGCCCTGTGGTCATCGTTGCTCGCTAAAACCCCAGCCGCTTGCCATCGCTGGCGTGCTCCGCTTCGGCAGTTGCGCGCATGTCTGCTTCCGCTCCGCCTAGCCGCATCGACCAACCCTAGCCGCGCTTCCCGGGAACCTCGTCTCCATCGCTGCCGTGCATGCCTATAGTCGACGCGCGCGAGGTAGACGACGGACGCCTCGCCACACCTCACCTGGCCGCGCAACCACTACCTAGCATCAGCCCGCTAGTACCGCGGTGGCTCCGACCCGCCATCTCCAGCGTGAGGTCTTGGGATCGAGCCCTGGGCGCCCCTGTTATCCTCTGTTGAGCGGCGCCGTCAGTTTCGTTAGAAACGGAGGAAGAAAAACAGTACCGCATATGCTTTTGCACATACCCCCCCCCCCCTACATGTTAGCTTTTTCAACCCACGGTCCGTGCCCCGGCCCACCGGCCAGCCGCACCAGGCATGTCGGTTTTACAAAAAGGCTCCTTCCTTTTTGTTCTCCTCAACCCGCGTCCCTGGCGTATCCACGTGTCATCACCGTTTTCGTCGGCGCGTGATGTGGGCTTGCAACCAGCCGGGCTCGTCTGTCTGTGTCTGTGAGTAGCCCATCGGCGAGTGAGACAAACCGTTGTGTCTTGTTTTCGCCAGCTTAGCGCCAGTCAGCGCCGGACCCACTGTCAGCGACTGGGGCTAGCTATCTCTGTGTGCAAAAAGTCTTTGATCCATTTTTGTTTAATAAAAATGATTTCAGAAATTGTTAAATATGTTTTAAATCTAGAAAATAATATCTTTTAATTGACTTTTCCAAATAATACAAATGATATGTGTTTTTGAATCAGAAAAATGTGAGGATTCCAAATCTGCCACCCAAAATAATGTTTGACTAATTTAAATTTTCGAAATTGTTTAATTGTAATAAAAATGCCTTTTCTCAATTAATTAATAACTTTAATTCTATAACTCCAAATTTGACAAATAAGATGTCTAAATCGATCAGCGCGACGAGCCCGTTCTAGCTATGCATTCCATGTTCTGAATTGCAGCATGCATCATATCCATATTAAAAATCAGAACTGTTTATGACAAAAAAAACTTGACCAAATAATTAATAAAATGATTTATTCTTGTCCCCACACCTCACCCTTGCCATGCTACTTTATTGCCATGTAAATTGTACATCATTCATCATGGCATGCTTGTTGCTTGTCGCATTTTATTTACATGCTTGTGCACTTTATTTATGTTGGCCCTTGTTTGTTTGGTTCTTCTTTCGAATAGACGCCGAGCAAGGGAAATAGCAGGAATCCCAGGAGTACTACACAGATCCATCTCTCGCTTCAACTGAGCTACCAGGAAAGCACTACCACATGCTTGCATACATATAGTACCTATTGCTTCTATCTTATTCTTGCATCATTGAATCGCGAATTCATTAAATTGAATCCCACGTACTGCATAGCCTTTACTTTTAAACCCCACTGATCTTGTTTCTCCATCCAATGAGCCATTACTACAGGAGTTGTTTGAGCCATGCGAGTCGTAGAACAGCATGTGTAGGGTATGTGAGAGTCTGATGGATAACGAGGTACCTAAACAACTTAACCTGAGTAGTATGAGATAACTAATGAAAGAGGCACCGGTGGGCAATATCAGTCTTTTGGTTTTTATGTCCACTTGTGTCCCATAGGACCTCGAGTACTTGATTCCTGTTCCTTGACTATTCGTACTATCCACATCTGGGAGGCCTTATGGACCCTCCTGAGTCAGAGCTAGATTCATTTCTATTTCTTAGGGCCACAAAGTAGTTTGGGACTTTATTACTATCCTGTACTTATGTCATGCTCTACTGCTTTATTTAAGATTGTGCGTGGAGCACATGTACTGTTTAGGAATCCCGGCACGATTTCGCGGTATCGACAAGCCCAGTCACATTTTCGGGTTCCTAGTTGTTTACAGCCATTCTCGCAAACCCTGGGTCTGTCTCGGAGCCGGCCAACTTCGTTACGGGTAGCTTATTGGGGTGGCCCCCTGAAATAATTTATGAATCCTGTGATTGCTTTGTCGTGAAAGCCTCGTTGGGTTTTGATTTGGTTTTTCCGAGGTTGATCGTGTGTGTGTTGCTATTTGTGCACCCCTGCAGGGTAAATCTTTCTGAAAGCCGTGTCCGCGGTTATGGACGACTTGGAGCACAGTTTCTCGATCATAGACAAGTATAACTAAAGTACCGTCTTTAATTTGACTAATTATCTGACTAGTAAATAGTGCAATATTCATGGAATGAGTAATAAAACTGCCAACGGATGGGTCGTTCGTCCGCTTTCTCGTTGGTAAGCGAGAAGGAGGATGGATCTGTTACTTTATACCGTTATAACTGTTGTTTCTAATTAACGGACATCCGTCTATCATTGGTTAGGCGGATGGTTAGCGAGTATCTATAGACTTGTTAGTTATTATCTTTTGCTGCAATAGCGTCACCCCAGGTATATGTCCCCTTTAGAGGCATATAGACTTGCTGAGTACCCCTAGGGTCTCACACGATAAATTGTTTGATTTAGATGAACAGGTGTATTCGCAAGATGGATACTGGGTGGAGGAGACAGATGATGTTGGTAACGATCACTCGGTGTAGAGATTCCGAGGATGGGGATCCGTGAGATCTGTGGGCGGGATGTGCTTATTTATGTGGCATCTTATGCCGATTTGCTCCTTGTCCGTACTCGGATCTTGTTTCCCTCTTCCGCTTGATACTCTGATGTTTGATGTATGAGGAGCTATCCTACACTATTATCTCTATCTAGGATATTTGGATCTTGCCGTATGGCGTTGCAATATTTCTATTTCTTTTAGATGGTATGGCTCTGAGAACTGTTGTAAGGTAGCTTGCATACATACTCACTTGTGTATGCATTTGATCTCTTCGCCTGTTGCCTACGCCGCTCGCTCTTATCCTGATGTTCTTGGAAGTGGTTAGGACGGCCGACGGGTCTACACGTGGGTGGCCCCTGGGCCCCCGCTGTACTATTTTAACCACTTTCGGCTCATCCAGGCTTGAACTTAGAGCGTAGGGTCCGAGGTAGTTACAATTGGTATCAGAGCCATCCCGCCCTTCAGGGTCTCAGGCAAATGGTCGTTGTCAATCTAGCAAATATTTTGGTAGCTATGTATACTAGGGAAAAACAGAACGTGAGAGTAGGACTGCTTCCACTTTTCTTCTTACCCACCCACCCACCCTTTTCTGGTAAGGAAGTGTAACATTTTCAATCCTCTTCTAAAATTCAAACTAGGATTCACGTGTTCGGGGTTCCGTAGTACCATAGGTTGTGTGTGTGTGTGTAATTCCTTGTCTATATGTTGCATCCAACTTGTTGTCGCTATCTGCCTTTTGGTTATCAACTGTTGGTACATTCCATACCGACGGGCTTTTGAAACCGACGCGATCTATCTGATTCGTTGTAAACCGACGCGATCTGTCCTACTCTTTGTTATCCGACACTATCTTGTTAGGGGTGTTTGTTTTCCGTAGTTGCTAATCTTAGGTTCATCTTAAGAAAGAAGGAAGTTGGGATATGTGTTTTACTTATTCATGTGCGGAGTAATGATTTGAGTGCGGGATGGAGTCGCGACCATACCACTACTTTTATCATTTGCTCTTGTATATTGAATTGGTAGAGTTACTAATCTTTATTCGTTAAGTGGTTTTGTGCATATAGTGGTATTTTAATGCCGAAATTTGCGGAATTTTTTTCTTTGATAACTTTGTCTACCACACTCCTTGTTCAGTCGTCTGTGATATGCTTAATATCTTCTAGGTGCTTTGAACTTTGTTGATATTTTAATATCATCTTAGTAATTTGTATCCTTAATCTTGGTTAATTCCATTTTGGTACTATTTTGGATTATTATTATTCTCCATTATGGTACTGACTTGAGTTTTATATCAATCCCAGGATGGCACCACCATGCCGTTCTGAGGAGGACATACCACCTGAACTGGGGGCTGCGTTGGCAAGTATTGCTAATGCCTTGGGAGCAATACAGCAGAACCAACAACGCTTTGAAGAAAGTGTCAGGAGGAATGAGTTTGTTCCGCTACCTCCACCTCCCAAGCGTGGAGACATCAAGAGCTTTCTAAAGTTTAACCCGTGCCACTTTGAGGTGTTTGATCAGCCACTAGATGCTGATGATTGGCTGCGTGAGATGTCAAGGTTGCTGATGACTGCTGATGTACCTGAGCAAGAATGGGTAAAATGTGCCACTCACCTTCTGAAGGGAGACGCAGCTCTGTGGTGGGAGAATTACCTGAAGGCAAACCACTCTGGTTTTCAGCCTACTTGGGAGCAGTTCACTGGGGCTTTCAACGAGCAATATCTGTCAGAAATTGTCATGGAAAGGATGAAGGAAGTGTTTCTCAACCTCAAGCAGGGCAATGACAATGTCAATACCTATATCAGAAACTTCATGAATCTTTCTCGGTATGGTGGCGATGAGATCTCTGATGACAAGAAGAAGCAAAAGAGGTTTAGGCAAGGGCTCAATGCATCTATCAAATATGCAATCACTCATGCAAGGCCGGGGTCTTTTCTGGAACTCCAACATACAGATCTACAGGAAGAAGCCAGTAGGCAAGTGTTCGAGGAGTCCAAGAAACACAGTCGTGACGCAGCAAGCTCTTCAGCTATGACAGCTCCTTCTAAGCGCCGCGTGTGGGTTCCTAATACCGCACCGCCGCTCCCGGCTCCACCAAGACCTTCAAGCTACGTGGCAAGGCCACCAAACTCCTTCACCGCGGCTCCTAGGGGCTACAACCACAACTACCCTGGAGCGCCTGGCGGAGTCCCTAGCTACGCTGCTCCACATCCACCTGGTGCTTGTTACACTTGTGGGAACACTGGGCATCAACACTGGAGTTGTCCCATGAACAACAAAGCTCTCCCTCCACCACCTCCAAGACCTGCAGCAAGTTCTTCTATCGTGCACCTCCACCTCGGGCTCTCAACATCAACACCAAGCCCGGGTCCACTGTTGCTCGTGCCAACTGTGTAAACGTCGCTCAAGCTGAGCATGCACCTGGAGTTGTGCTGGGTACGCTTTCTGTTAATTCAGTTTCTGCATGAGTGTTATTCGATACTGGTGCATCGCATTCTTTTGTGTCTCAAAGGTTCTCTCAGCAACAAGGTCTTCCGCTTCAATCCTTGTCCAAGGTTCTTAGGGTGCAATCACCGGGGACAACTATGAAGGCTTCTCAAATAAGCCATGGGAACCAAATTGAAATTGGAAACAAAAAAATTTCGGCATCCCTCATTGAATTGGGCAATTCTGACATTGATGTTATCTTGGGCATGGATTGGTTAACAGCAAATGCAGCTGTGATTGATTGTGCTGAACGCTCGGTTTATCTGAAAATTCCTGAAGGCCATATAGTCTATTCTCCAAGTCTGGCTCCTGCAATTCAGCTTTTCCCTTTGGCGGCTCTGAATGATGATGCTATGGATGCTATTCAGAGTGTTCCGGTGGTCTGTGAGTTCCCATATGTTTTTCCTGAAGAGTTGCCAGGTATGCCTCCTGACCGAGAGGTCGAGTTTGTGATTAAGCTTGAACCTGGAACCGCTCCTATCTCCAAACGGCCTTATAAAATGGGTCCTACTGAATTGGCTGAACTCAAACGTCAGCTTGATGAACAAGAGAAGTTGGGTATCATTCAGCACATCACTTCTTCTTGGGGTAGCCCAACCATCTTTGTGAAGAAGCGGGACAAGACTGATAGACTTTGTGTTGACTATCGGGCTCTCAATGCTAAAACCATCAAGAATAAATATCCCCTTCCGCGGATTAATGATCTCTTCGATCAGCTAGCTGGAGTTGTGGTATTCTCTAAGCTTGACTTGAGAAGTGGATATCATCAAATCAAGATCCGCAAGGAAGATGTTCCCAAAACAGCTTTCACCACCCGCTATGGCCTGTATGAGTACACGGTCATGTCTTTCGGTCTCACCAACGCACCTGCCACCTTCTCGAGGCTTATGAACTCAGTTTTCATGGAGTATCTTGATAAGTTCATCGTGGTCTATATGGATGACATTCTAGTCTATTCTAAGTCAAAGAAAGAACATGAAGAACACCTTCGGTGTGTCCTAAACAAGCTTCGTGAGAACCGCCTGTATGCAAAGTTCTCCAAGTGTGAATTTTGGCTTCCCGAAGTCACCTATCTTGGTCACGTCATCTCTGCCAAGGGCATTGCCGTTAACCCAGAAACTGTTCGAACAATTGTTGAGTGGCTACCACCCAAAAATGTCAAAGAAGTCCGGAGTTTCCTTGGTTTGGCTAGTTACTGCCGTCGCTTCGTTCAGAACTTCTCGAAGATTGCGAAGCCTCTTACCGATCTCCTCAAGAAAGGTAAGAAATACCTTTGGTCTCCTGCATGTCAAGCTAGCTTTGAAACACTCAAAGAGAAGCTCACTTCCACACCAGTCTTGATTCCTCCAGATACATCAAAGCCTTTCCAAATATTTTGTGACGCCTCTTTGCAAGGATTGGGTGCGGTCCTTATGCAAGAAAAACAAGTTGTTGCTTATGCATCTCGACAGTTGAAGACGCATGAGATCAACTATCCTACACATGACCTCGAACTCGCAGCAGTTGTCTTTGCTTTGAAAGTATGGAGGCACTACTTGCTTGGCAACCGTTGTGAGATCTTCTCTGATCACAAGAGTCTGAAGTATATCTTCACACAACCTGATCTCAACCTTCGTCAGAGGAGGTGGATTGAAGCAATTAATGATTTCGATTTGACCATCAACTACACTCCGGGCAAAGCTAATGTCATGGCCGATGCTCTCAGCCAAAAAGCTTATGACAACAACCTCATGGTGGAATAACAACAACCTCTCTTGTGCAAGGAATTCCATCAGCTCAACCTTGAAATTGTGGATCAAGGGTATCTTCTGAACCTTCTGGCAACCCCTCTCTTGGAAGAAAAAGTTCGCTCCATTCAACTTGGTGATCCTTACACTAAAAAGATCATCTCCAACATTCAGCTTCCGAAGTATGAGTCCTTCCACGTCGACGACCAAGGCGCTCTATTCTTTGACCACCGGATGTTTGTCCCGAACTACCCGGGTTTGAGAGAGCAAGTTCTGAAGGAGGCGCATGATTCTGTTCTTTCTATCCACCCTGGCAGCACTAAGATGTACATGGACTTGAAAACACAATATTGGTGGCCTGGTTTGAAACGATATTGTGCCAAGTATGTCTCCAAGTGTGATGTCTGCCGCAGAGTTAAAGGTGTCCATCAGAAACCTTCCGGTCTTCTATAGCCATTGAAGCCTCCGGAATGGAAATGGGAGAAAGTAGAGATAGACTCCATAACTGGTTTTCCAAGGTCACAGAAGGGCAACAATGCAATCTTTGTTGTCATCGATAGGCTTTCTAAAGTGGCTCACTTCTTTCCCGTCAAGGAAACAATTTCTGCAATTCAGTTGGCTGAGCTCTATATCAATAGAATTGTCTCTCTATATGGGGTTCCTCTTGAGATCAGCTCAGACCGTGGAACCATCTTCACTTCCAAGTTCTGAGGAAGTTTCCAAAATGCTTTGGGAACAAAGTTGAACTTCAGCATAGCTTACCACCCTCAGTCGCAAGGACAAGTTGAAAGGATCAATCAGATTCTGGAAGATATGCTCCGTGCTTGCGTCATCTCTTTTGGCATGAAGTGGGAAGAATGCCTTCCTTATGTTGAATTCTCTTACAACAATAGCTTCCGGAAGAGTCTAAAGATGGCACCATTTGAGGTTCTCTATGGCCGCAAATGCACAACTCCGATTGGTTGGTCAGGCGCAGGCGAAAGAACATTGTTTGGCCCCGACATTGTAACTCAAGCGGAGGAGAAGGTTCACATAATTCTCGAAAACCTGAAGGTTGCTCAAAGTCGCCAGAAGAGCAACTATGACAGAAAGCACATGGACATGGAGTATGTCCCTGGTGATCTCGTTTACCTTCGTGTCACTCCCATGAGAGGCATGCACCGGTTTGGTATCAAAGGAAAGCTGGCTCCTAGATACATCGGTCCTTTCAAAGTTCGTGGAAGAAGAGGAGAAGTCGCTTATGCTCTTGAGCTCCCTGAAAAACTCAAAGTCCATGATGTTTTCCATATCTCTCAACTCAAGAAGTGCTTCAAGGATCCCGGCAGGACCGTGGACCATGAGCTCATCAATCTCCAAGAAGACCTGTCTTATCAAGAACACCCCACAAAAATCCTAGAAGTCGCAGAAAGAAAGACTCGCAACAAGTCTATAAAGTTCTGCAAGGTGCAGTGGTCGCACCATTCCGTTGATGAAGCCAGTTGGGAACGCGAGGATGAGCTCCGTGCCAAGTATCCTACCCTCTAAGTGTCTTCTTCTTCTTCCTAGAATCTCGGGGCGAGATTCCTGTTTAGTGGGGGAGAGTTGTAGCATCCCATCTGTCTAACACTGTAATGCTACATGGTCTAATAATAAAATGCTACTTCCTACATATAATTGTTGCATCATATATATCATTCTCATGTCATCATGCCACCTTGCATTTGAGCATCATATAAAACCCTCTTCTTTTTGATCTTGTCTCATATGCATTTATTAATTGTATTTGCCTCTTGATATATTGTATTTGGTTCTTGATAAATGCTTGATGCCCAAGTTGAGTTGGGGCCATATCTTTTATTAACTCCACCACCTTTCTTTGTCACCACCCCATACTTCCACCATCCAACTATATGTGAGCTTTGCATTTTATTTGGGTTCACCTCTAGCTCATGTGGGTTGGGTTGGGTCCACTTACAATTCCACATGCTCCCATATATGCATCATGTTGTTTTCACATTATTGATATGTGGAGAGCCACATGGCCACCTTTGCATGCTATGTCAGTGGAATCCTTGTCAAGCTTGCATATGGTTGGTATTTGAATAAATGCTCATGTAAGAATATAACTTTGGCCATGTTATGCCTAGTGGCTCACACACACAAGCTTGGCCACCTTAGATTCATGCATGATCTTTTATTTAGCCCATGTGGTAAACAAGCTCTTTTATTTTGTTGGTCCTTATTCCAAATTCTTGGAATCTTGATTATATAAATGCCATGAGAAAGTCTAGTGGCTTTCACCACTAGAGAGGCATTTATTATACATGCATGGGCCATGCAAGATCATCCTCTTTTCTCTTTCTTTGGTTTTTCTTCGGTTTAAAGTGGGGCATAGTTTTTCTCCCAAGATCCAACCTAGTGCCTCTTTCTCTCTCTATTCTTTTGGTGCCATCATCTAAACCTCACCCTCACCTCCCTATCTAGACCTAAACCTACACAACACCAAACCTTAGCTATCTCCCTCTCTCTTTACAACTAGCTAAACCCTAGCTATTTTCCTTCCTAGCTTCGGCTAAGACCAAACTCTCCCCTCTCTAACCTAATCGCCACCACTCCCAGGCCAAGCCTCCCTGTACCACCAACCTGGCGCGACCCAAAACTCCCTAGCCTAGCAACCAGCCCAAGCCACCATGCCGACCCTGCCGGTCTAGCCCTAGCCGAGCATCACCCCCTCTCTCTGTTCTTCTTTATCGCCACCAAGCGGAGCCCCACCCGAGCCACCTTGGCCTCGCTGCCCTCTGGTCCCAGCTGCAGACACCCAGCCCCTCCCGAGCCATTCTACCACGTGAGGGAGAGGAGGGAGAAAGCTGGCCGCCTCCACCTTTTTACACCCGAGCCACCCCCATGTGCTCTCCCTCTGCCCCC
Source organism: Avena eriantha (assembly GCA_910589775.1). Taxonomy (NCBI): domain Eukaryota; kingdom Viridiplantae; phylum Streptophyta; class Magnoliopsida; order Poales; family Poaceae; genus Avena; species Avena eriantha. The sequence goes on from OU342745.1 coordinate 519,590,542, forward strand.
GTTCTTATCTATCCCCTCCTCTGCCTGGCGTCGCCCAGATCCAGCCAGGGCCTTGCCCTCCTACCCCTTTTTCCCCACCTGCCGGCTACCCTCCCTCTCACCATCTCCAACCTCACCGTCGGTTTTCCTCTCAGCCAGTTCGTACCAGGCGGCGGGCGTGGCGTTTGGTTGTCGAGGAAAACCGAGATGTTCCCCTGCAACGCCCCTGTCCATGCCGTCGAGGAGGAGGAGGCCCAGACCTGCCGCACATCTTCGACGCCGATGCAAAACCCTAACCCGCTGTCCGCCAGCATCGCCGTCGCTCTCCTGCGTACCAAGCCGATCCAACGCCACCGAGAGCCCCGTGGTGAGCCACTAACCCCCCTAGACATGCCCCTGTTCATCTTTGCTTCCCAGTTGCGTCGATCATTTCATCGAACGCCCTGTGGTCGTCGCTGCTCGCTAAAACCCTAGCCGCTTGCCGTCGCAGCCGTGCTCCGCTTTGGCAGTTGCGCGCACGCCCGCTTCCGATCCGCCTAGCCGCATCGACCAACCCTAGCCGCGCTTCCCGGGAACCTCGTCTCCGTCGCCGCCGTGCATGCCTGTAGTCGACGCGCGCGAGGTAGACGATGGACGCCTCGCCACACCTCACCTGGCCGCGCAACCACTACCTAGCATCAGCCCGCTAGTACCACGGTGGCTCCGACCCGCCATCTCCGGCGTGAGGTCTTGGGATCGAGCCCTGGGCGCCCCTGTTCTCCTCTGTTGAGCGGCGCCATCAGTTTCGTTAGAAACGGAGGAAGAAAAATAGTACCGCGTATGCTTTTGCACATACCCCCCCCCCCACATGTTAGCTTTTTCAACCCACGGTCCGTGCCCCGGCCCACCGGCCAGCCGCACCAGCCGCGTCGGTTTTACAAAAAGGCTCCTTCCTTTTTGTTCTCCTCAACCCGCGGTCCCCGGCGTATCCACGTGTCATCACCGTTTTCGCCGGCGCGCGATGTGGGCTTGCAACCAGCCGGGCCCGTCTGTTTGTGTCTATGAGTAGCCCATCGACGAGTGAGACAAACCGCTGTGTCTTGTTTTCGCCAGCTTAGCGCCAGTCAGCGCTGGACCCACTGTCAGCGACTGGGGCTAGCTATCTCTGTGTGCAAAAAGTCTTTGATCCTTTTTTGTTTAATAAAAATGATTTCAGAAATTGTTAAATATGTTTTAAATCCAGAAAATAATATCTTTTAATTGACTTTTCCAAATAATACAAATGATATGTGTTTTTGAATTAGAAAAATGTGAGGATTCCAAATCTGCCACCCAAAATAATGTTTGACTAATTTAAATTTTCGAAATTGTTTAATTGTAATAAAAATGCCTTTTCTGAATTAATTAATAACTTTAATTCTATAACTCCAAATTTGACAAATAAGATGTCTAAATCAATCAGCGCGACGAGCACGTTCTAGCTATGCATTCCATGTTCTGAATTGCAGCATGCATCATATCCATATTAAAAATCAGAACTGTTTATGACAAAAAAAAAACTTGACCAAATAATTAATAAAATGATTTATTCTTGTCCCCGCAGCTCACCCTTGCCATGCTACTTTATTGCCATGTAAATTGTGCATCATTCATCATGGCATGCTTGTTGCTTATCACATTTTATTTACATGCTTGTGCACTTTATTTATGTTGGCCCTTGTTTGTTTGGTTCTTCTTTCGAATAGACGCCGAGCAGGGGAAATATCAGGAATCCCAGGAGTACTACCTAGATCCGTCTCTCGCTTCAAGTGAGCTGCCAGGAAAGCACTACCACATGCTTGCATACATATAGTACCTATTTCTCCTATCTTATTCTTGCATCATTGAGTCGCGATTTCATTAAATTGAATCCCACGTACTGCATAGCCTTTACTTTTAAACCCCACCGAGCTTGTTTCTCCATCCCATGAGCCATTACTACAGGAGTTGTTTGAGCCATGCGAGTCGTAGAACAGCATGTGTAGGGTATGTGAGAGTCTGATGGATAACGAGGTACCTAAACAACTTAACCTGAGTAGTATGGGATAACTAATGAAAGAGGCACCAGTGGGCAATATCTGTCTTTTGGTTTTTATGTCCACTTGTGTCCCGTAGGACCCCGAGTACTTGATTCCTGTTCCTTGACTATTCGTACTATCCACATCCGGGAGGCCTTATGGACCCCCCTGAGCCAGAGCTTGATTCATTTCTATTTCTTGGGGCCACAAAGTAGTTTGAGACTTTATTATTATCCTATACTTATGCCATGCTCTACTGCTTTATTTAAGATTGTGCGTGGAGCACATGTACTGTTTAGGAATCACGGCATGATTTCGCGGTATCGACAAGCCCAGTCAGATTTTTGGGTTCCTAGTCGTTTACAGCCGTTCTCGCAAACCCTGGGTTTGTCTCGGACCCGGCCAAATTCGTTGCGGGTAGCTTATTGGGGTGGCCCCCTGAAATAATTTATGAATCCTATGATTGCTTTGTCGTGAAAGCCTCGTTGGGTTTTGATTTGGTTTTTCCGAGGTTGATCGTGTGTGTGTTGCTATTTGTGCACCCCTGCAGGGTAAATCTTTCTGAAAGCTGTGTCCGCGGTTATGGACGACTTGGAGCACAGTTTCTCGATCATAGACAAGTATAACTAAAGTACCGTCTTTAATTTGACTAATTATCTGACTAGTAAATAGTGCAATATTCATGGAATGAGTAATAAAACTGCCAATGGATGGGTCGTTTGTCCACTTTCTCGTTGGTAAGTGAGAAGGAGGATGGATCTGTTACTTTATACTGTTATAACTGTTGTTTCTAATTAACGGACATCCGTCTATCATTGGTTAGGCGGATGGTTAGCGAGTATCTATAGACTTGTTAGTTATTATCTTTTGCTGCAATTGCGTCACCCTAGGTATATGTCCCCTTTAGAGGCATAAAGACTTGCTGAGTACCCCTAGGGTCTCACACGATAAATTGTTTGATTCAGATGAACAGGTGTATTCGCAAGATGGATACTGGGTGGAGGAGACAGATGATGTTGGCAACGATCAATCGGTGTAGAGATTCCGGGGATGGGGATCCGTGAGATCTGTGGGCGGGATGTGCTTATTTATGTGGCATCTTATGCCGATTTGCTTCTTGTCCGTACTCGGATCTTGTTTCCCTCTTCCGGTTGATACTCTGATGTTTGATGTATGAGGAGCTATCCTACACTATTATCTCTATCTAGGATATTTGGATCTTGCCGTATGGCATTGTAATATTTCTATTTCTTTTAGATGGTATGGCTCTGAGAACTGTTGTAAGGTAGCTTGCATACATACTCACCTGTGTATGCATTTGATCTCTTCGCCTGTTGCCTACGTCGCTCGCTCTTGTCCCGATGTTCTGGGAAGTGGTTAGGACGGCCGACGGGTCTGCATGTGGGTGGCCCCTGGTCCCCCGATATACTATTTTAACCACTTTCGGCTCATCCAGGCTTGAACTTAGAGCGTAGGGTCCGAGGTAGTTACAAAACAGTAGTGACTACCGCTGTCTCCACGTTGGGTTTTTCTTCCGAGGTGTTTTTGCGCTTCTGAGCCTGTTACTGACTGAGGTACAACCAGGACATTGAGTAATCCCTCTGCATCGTCGTCAGCATCTGCATACTTGCTCGCTGTTTCTATCATCTCTCCCAAATCAGTGACCTTGTCACATTTCAAACGGTGACGCAGTAGACCAATTGGGAGTCCTGCGATGAAAGCTTCAATCGCAGTTTGATAGTTTACTCCCTCACAGGAGTTCTTGGTGTCGATCCATCGTCCGAGGTAATCCCGGCAAGTTTCTCTGGCTTTCTGGGTGCAACACTGTAGGTCTCCGACCGAACAGGGCCTCCGATATGTGCCTTCGAAATTCCGAAAGAACGCACTTTGCAAGTCATACCAGTTGTGGATGGTGTTTGCCGGAAGTTCATTGAGCCATGATCGTGCCGTCTTCCACAACATAAGTGGGAGATATCGGGTTGCGACCAGGCTGTTTTCTCCTTTAGCGATGCAGCAAGCTTGGAAAAAGTCTTGTAACCAGGTGTCTGGCCGAGCAATGCCGTCGTAGGCTTGTATATGTCTTGAGATACCAAATCCTTCCGGGAATTTTGTAGCTCTGATGCGTGGTCCGAAGCACTTTGGGCCCACGTACACGTCATCATTTTCATAGTGCCAAGCCTCTATGTTGGAGTTGATCCTGTGCCTTGCGTCGTTCGGGGATAGAGATCGTCCCAAATGTTGGCTGTGGCTGCGGTGCCTTGGAGCCGGACTTCGGCTTCTGCCACCACCTCCTCCGCCATTCGGGACATGATTGTATAGGCAGTCATGGCCTCCCTAGCCGGAATCCAAGTCTCGTCGAGAACGATGAGAGGGATGTCGCTGGCGTAGAGGATGCGACCGACAGCGATGGTCTCGCCGATTCCGATTCCTACAGACTCCGCTCGGAACGCAAATCCGTAGCTCACTTGCCCCACGGTGGGCGCCAACTGTCGTCGGATTGATGACAAGTACGCCATGAGGGGGTCCTCGAGGCATGCGGAAGAGAGAGGGGTGAGACGTATGGTATTCCGGGACGGTGAGCACACAAGTTTACCCAGGTTCAAATCCGCCGGCTTTGGACGGATCCTACTCCTGCTAGCAATCCAGTAATACGGCAGAGCCGGAATATGGGTTACAAGGTTATCACTTGTGCGAGTTGAGATTGTAAACTATTGTGTTGTGCCCTAAAGGCTCTCCCTAGGACGGCTTATATAGACATCCGGCCTAGGGTTTACAGGAGAGATCAATCCGGCTACGACTAAGAGTTGGTTACAGAGTACATCTTGAACTACAAGTAACATTATGGGCCTAAGTCGGTAAGTCTTCTGGGCCTTCCCGTAGCCGGATTGGACTCCGTATTCTCTCCTGAATGGGCCGCCCGTGAAGCAAAGCTCTAACCCGAAGTGGGCCACCCTGGTCAGTGAGGAACTGTGAGGATACCCAGAAAGTATATCCCCAACAATGGTGATGAAGCGGTTGATGATGAAGGGGATAATGCGATGTCCTCCAATGATCTGTGAAGAAGCAAGGATTTGCCCTTCTCCAAGTTTCTCCTCTAGATCCCTTTCTGGTGTGGTTTTTCGTGGCTCAAGGTTTCTGTGAATGTCGGATCTGTGATTCGTCTTCGTCGGGCGAAAGTATTTGACGAGGCAGTCACGCCTGCCGCGTGGTACGGGCGGACGGTACGGGCGGGCCATACCACTAGTCATTAACACTGTAGGAGCCTTCCTTCACGCTTGTTATTCTCCTAGGTGCGAAGATAAATCAATTAAATGATTTTATCACTTAAAATATCATATTACAACATAATATTATAGTTCCACTTGATATGTTTATAAGAGACTTAGTAATTCGAGATCCTGTTGAAACAAGGACAAAAGGTGCGCGCAAACGTAGTAAAATACCAAAATCCTTATTTTACTTATGCAAAAATGAAAGGTTAATATGTTTTAATTTTGAACTCATCAACTCTTCCAAGCTAGACTCTTGCTCGTCCCCGAGCAAGATGGTGGCTTATGGACAAGATAATCATGTTCATGAGGAACGAGTCATTACAATAAATGAGGCAGAAATTAAAACAGGAATACAATATCAGATGTAAAGTTACTTCGGGGATATTATCACACGCTTACACATCACATGACTTAGAGGCTTCTATAACTTTTTGTATTAATAAAGTTATAAGAAGTTTTTAGTGATTTAACATATTAGATAATCATATGGTTAAATTGGTTGAGCACTTGATTTGAGTAATAAAGATTCATGATCATTCTTTTTTTCTCTTTTCAAACTTGTACTTTTCTTTTGCCTTGAACTTCTCTTAATGGATGATCCTCCCTTTTTTATTTTTTTTATTTTCTTCCTTTTTTCTATAGCATGGCTACTTGATCATGCTTGCTACTTTTTATGGCTTTTAAAACCCGTGACTATAATATGCTACGAACATTATTCTTCTCATAATTTAATCAATACTTTTATTGTTGTGGAAGACCCTAAAATCATGACAGCTGTACAAGTATCGTAACACTCAACCTAATTCAATCATCTAATATAATAGTCATGAATTAAAAGATAACTTCAAATATCATAAAAGTCTCGAAACTCAATGGATATAATTATTTCCTTGAACATAAGGGAGTTTTAAAGGTTCTCGATCTTTTCTGTAATATTGTCCCGTCTTTCCTCTCTTTGAGAAGAGGATCTAGGAGGAGATTTGAGAGAAGATCCCCGAATGTTATATCCATAGGGGTTAAACATGCTCTGACGAACATGTGCACTTGCAGGCCATCAAGCTATTTTCTGACGCCGTTCATGAGCGGACCCAGGTATAACCTAGTGGGGGCCTAGGCTCCCACTCAAAATTTGAACTCCCTTTGTATTTGTGCATGTTTTGAATGCAAAATTTTGAAAATATGGAGCTTTATAGAAGGTGTGCCCCCAGTCAAATGATGTGCCCCCACTCAAATTTTTTTCTGGGTCCGCCCCTGGCGTCGTTGTCGGGGAACTAAGCGCTAAGTGTTTTTTCTTGACATAAGTAATTGTTGACAGCATCCATGATCTCCGTTGAAGACAGAGGTACCACTCGATCTGAAAAAACTTGTTTACCTATGTATATTGATCGTATTCTAATTGAAAGACGCCTAGAATTTATTAAAAGATTTTATAATTCATGTACTATAGACGTGAACAGTTTGATTCCTTTGATGGTAGACTTGACCATCACCCGGGGGCCGAAGAGGCTGAGCTACCATTGGAATAATATGGAAATCCATCTAGGCACTTAATAAAAATGCTTATTCTTTGTCCTGAACTTGAAGGCCGGGAATTTAAAATATATCCTAAGCTAATTTATATAATGAAAGAAATTGCTTTCGTAGGAAAAAAAGAGAAAGACCCCATTGATCACTTGATGAGGGTTTATGACCTATGTGCTATTCTTAAACCAGCAAGTTTGCCAATAAAGTTTATGCTCCTTAAACTTTTTCACTGGTCTCTGAAAGATAGTGATTTTACTTGGTTACAATTATTACCGAATCATATTATAAAAAGCTGGAAAGATTACATCCGAGAGTTTATGCATAAATATTGCTCGTTCACTAAAATCATGCAGATTAAAGGTAGCATTATAATTTTTTTCAAACAATTGGAGAAAAATTTTATCAAGCTGGAATAGATTTTATGCAATGATTATAAAAGTCCCGAACCATGGTTTTTCATGATCATTTAATTATCCAATATTTTTATAATGAGCTTAATGACAATACAAAAGAAATGATTGACTTATCTGCACTTCTCCGGTGCTAACTCTCCAAGGGATAGATTTGCAAAGAGTGGTGACCTTTGAAGAAAATTTATGTAATTGCAATAAGCGGGCATAAAAAAGCACGTCAAATCCATGTATCCTGATCGACCATGCCTTCAAGGATGATGGTGGAATCTTTTTTTTGTCTGCTATTGCTATAGGAAAATTCTTACACCTCCGTTGCATGCAGGGCCGAGCCGGCAAAATCCAAGGCCCTGTGCGAAACTCTAAAATGGGACACTGTCTTACTAGAAAATTTGAACTATTTAACAATTATAGCGTATATATATATATATCATAATATCTTACATTGTAATTGGATATAATCGTACGTAGTCAACCTCCGGATACATAATGTTTATTTGAACAAAATCACTCTTTTAGGGTTCTTCGAAATGACATCTTCAATCATATATCCTCATAATCGATCTTCTTTTGTGTTTCTTTTTTAACAAATCTGTCCATAGCCTCTTTTTGAGATGCAATTAAATTCCGCTCATTTTCTTTTCTCTTACGCGATTTAGAACCAGATTCATGCCCCATGATTCTGAAAACGATGGTGAAAATACATACAAAAGAATGGAAAATTTTAAAAAGAACCCAGTCAGTACCGATCATAACAAGGGTACAATCAACGATCAAGTGATCAAGGAGAAACCGAAAATAAAATCGGAACTCACCTGCGACCGGCGACGTGCGTTGTCGAGTCCCGCGTCGGCGACTCGGCATATTCGCGTATGCCTCGTATAGCCTTTTACTATTTGCAGCTAGCCACGATCGTCGATCGATCAGATCAATCCATCCGCCTTGGCAGTTTAGCGAGAAGCCAAGGAGTCTACCACACGGATACACTAGGAGGGCAGTTTGTGCGGCCCAAGTAAGCCAAGGAGTCCACCACACAGATACACTAGGAGGGCATTCTATTTGATATTTTTTCATTCTAGTAAATATATATAGTAGGCCTATATAAAATTTTGAGGCTCTGTACGGGCCGCATATTTGGCACAACAGGGGGCCCAACCCTGATTGCATGCAATCAATTGAGCCAAACATACTTGGAAAACCACAGCCGTTGTTGATCTCCAAAATCCTGGTCGTGTCCTAAGCATTGGGTGCTCCAAAATCCTGGTCGTGTAGGTGGCCCGGCACCCAGGTCACGTGGTGGAGGATCACGGTGATACTCGTGGTAGCAGTCAAGGGCAGGTCTTGTGCAGGCCACGCGACACCTCCCGCGAACCAAATTGAAGCTCCCCAGAGTGGCGTGGCCCCACAGACAACCGGCCGAGGGCGACGGCGGGTCGGAGACAGATTCTGCTCGGTGACGGGGTGAAGATTCTCGTTGGTGGCGGGGTGTAGGCAGCCATCCCAAGCTACCGGAGGAGACAGGCGAGGCGGGGCGAGGCTGGAGGGTGACCGTGGAACGTCGTCAGAGCAATCTCAACCCAATTTTTCTAGGATTTGGCTAGCGACGGTGTGGGTGGTCCCGCGCGGAAGGGGAAAAGAAGTGCACGACGCAAAATGTTTTGCAGCTGCATATTTGCAAAACTAGAGGCAAAAATTTGGAACGTGATGCAGAAATTTACAGGTACGGGGCATCTTTTGGAGCTCTTTTTTGACTTTAGCGCGGTAAAATATGTTAAATTTGTTTTGGAGGTGCTCCAAAAAACTGATCGATCTCATTTCAGATGGGCCGATCTAGGTAGCAACCGGTGGCTGGTTAGTCCAAACCAGCCACCTCCCAGAATAGAAAGTACCCCTGGAACAAACTTACCAGATATGGAAACATCCCAGCTGGAACGCACCACCGCGCGTCGTCCACCCCATCTCGCGTCGCTCACCCCAAGCTTACCTAAAACTCCCAGGTACCCAGCCAAAACAACAACCCCACACTTTCCTCCACCTCCTATACCACGTGACACCAACTCCCCTCTCTTTGTATCTTCTTCTTCCACAAGCCAGATCCTCCCAGGTCTCCATTAGAGGACTATGAAAGAAGCTTGAGATCTACATGCAGCAGTAATAAAACAAGGAAAAAGGTACACACACAAGAAGCATGCCTCTGTTTCCCTTACTCCCCCTCCCTCTCACCCCACCCTCCCCCTTCCCCTCTTCAGATCTGTTCTGGAATAAAAGTTCATGCTTGTTTTCTATGATCCTCTCCATGAATATGGAGCCCCATAGTAAAAAACCATCTACCCAACTAGGTTGCATCATAGATTGAGGAAGGGAAAAACACAAATTGTCTTTCAGATTACAGTAAAAAGCACATCTGGCTACTCAGACACACAAAAAGATTGTAATTTTAGAAGCAACTAGCCCCACAACATATCTGGTAGTTTTGCAATTTGTACATAGATATGGCATGGAGAAAAAGCTATCCTTTTTCCCGGTGAGTTTCTGAGCAGGATGATTCTCGTAAGTTTGTTAGCAGTTGAAGTACCTGAAAAAATGTAGGAAGAAAAATAAAACGTGGGTCAGGAACTTTTATAGGAGTATAGGAAGTTATTGTCATGATGTGTATGTTCTGTATGCTAATATATAGTTCTAGTTTGTAATCTAGCAGTAGACTATTTCCTAACATAGTTGCTTATTGGCAACTCTCTAAGTTGTGTCTGCTTGTGGGATAAGTTGTATTTATTGGGGCAACATAGTTGATTTTTTTTGGAAAAAACCTTAAGTGACCTTGGTTTTTGTTTTTGCAGATGTCTGGGTTGGATCTTAACAAACTACCAGCTGAAGACGACATTCAAGGTACAGAACTAAATGTCCCTGAACCACTGTTCTGCACTCAAGCTGTCCGTGAAGAGATTGTGGAGGAATCTCCAGACAATAATACAGCTGAGAAGGTTGAAGACGGTGGTAACTCAGGTGTGCATAGTGCAAGAGGAGATAAGTTTGACTATGTGCCGCCACCGGCCCCTGGAGGCAACCATGAAATCCCCAGCAACACTGTCCCTACAGCAACCTCTACTGACCCAAACTTAGCAGATGAAGGTGCAGATGGAGTCCCATTGAATGAAGAAGTTGCATCTAGTCCGCAAGAACCTTTCCTAGGGATGCGGTTTGATACTATTGCTGATGCAAGAGCACACTACAATGCTTATGCCAAAAAGCTGGGTTTCTCTATCAAATCAAATACATCGCATCGACAAGCTTTCACTAATGAACTGAGGAAGCAGACATTTGTTTGCAACAAAAACAGGCAACCGAAGACAGAAGAAGAAAAGCAGAAAGAGAAGATGAATGTTGTGGAGGAAGTTAGTCCTATCCAGATAGACGATGATAACGAGGAAGGCAGACAATCTGGCCACGCTAAGAAGTCAACGTCTAGCAAGCTAGGAGTTAGGCGCAAAAGGGAATCAATCAAGCAAACCAAGTGTGAAGCCAAAATGATTGTCAAGCTGGTTAACAACAAATGGGAAGTAACTTATTTCATTCCAGAACACAACCATCCCATGGTTGTCAAACCTTCATTGTCCAAGTATTTAAGATCACATAAAGGCATACCAGCAGATGAAAAAGCATTCCTGAAATGATATCAATTAACGGAGCGTTTGGATTCTTGGAGGCCTACATGATTGCAACTTAGAGACAGGTTTGTAAAATTTGATGTTGTACACATAGAAAACACCCGCAAAAGTAAACATGATTTATGTGCTTAGTTAAATGAAATTTTGACACTTACAAGTATTATTTCTGTTCTATATGTGTTGCAGGCCGAATGATGACTGTCATGTCTTCGTTTTATGGCGCAGAAGCTTTTGTCCCATATGCTCCAAAGGATATAACAATTTTGCGCACAAGCTTTAGAAGTGAAAATAAAGAATGGGACATGAGTGAGACAGTTGCTTACTTTGCTGAGATAAAAGAGAAGGACCCTGGTTTCTACTCCAATTTTTCGTTTGATGAAGAAAATAGAGTTGAAAATATTTTCTGGGTGGATAGTGTTGCGAGGAAAGCATACATAGAGGCATACCATGATTGTGTATCTTTTGATACAACTTTCATGACAAATCATTTCAACATGCCTTTTGCTCCGTTCATAGGTATAAATAGGCATGGACAGACATTTATGCTTGGCTGTGGTTTCCTAAGGGATGAGAAAGAGGAAAGTTTCAAGTGGCTTTTCAGGGAATTCCTTAAGGCCATGCATGGAAAGCAACCAAGTAATATTATCACAGATCAAGACTGGGCTATGAGGCTTGCAATTTCTGCTATTTTCCCTGAAACTTCCCATCGCAACTGCCGCTAGCATATTATTAAAAAAGCAAACGAGAAGATGGGTGAATTCTTGGGGAGGAACTCGGGTTTGGCACTTGAATTCAATGAATGCATTGATGAAAGTATGACAGTGGAGGAGTTTGAAGCAAAGTGGGCAGAGATGGTCCTAAAGTGGGGGTTGGCAGGACATGAGACATTTACATGGTTGAAGAAGTTTGCACACACGTGGGTTCCTTGCTACTTTAGGCACCGCTTCTTCCCATTCATGCAATCAACACAGAGAAGTGAAGGCTTCAACGATGTATTAAAACGTTATATCAACCCTCACAATTCAATCAAGCATTTTGTGAAACAATATGAGAAAATTCAGGAAAAGATGTTAGGAAGGGAAGGCAATGCTGATTTCCAAACAGATGAGCTTGAAGTAGAACCTTGGTCCCCGTTCCCGATAGAGAAGCATGCATTAGCTATTTATACAAGGGACATTTACCACCGTTTCAGGCTTGAGTTTGAATTGATAGGCCGCTACAATGTGCAACTCGCAGGCCGCAACATGTACTTGCTAATCCCTAACAACCAGACCTGCTATCCCTATGGTGGAAGAAGCTACATGGTTAATGCTAATGGAGGGAGTGACAACTATAACTGTGATTGTTGCAAATATGAGAGGGATGGGTTGCTTTGTTGTCATGTGTTGAAAGTGTTCACACATATTGGAGTTGACGCAATACCGGAGCGGTACATATTGCGCAGATGGACTCAACAAGCTTTGGAAACTGTGGTTCAACCAAGTTTTCTAGCTAAAGATGATGTAATGCCTGAGGAGTCACGGAAGCAACTACGGTTTGCCAACTTGTCTACGAAGTTTGTAAATGTTGCTAAGATTGGTAGTAAGTCAGAACAACATGAAGCTATTGCTCGTAGACACATCAGGGAGATGATAACGGAGTTTGCGCAACTAGACAAAGTCAAGAAGAAGAAGAACACAACCAGTACGTCAAAGAACTCTAAATCAAATAAGGACTCTATTTCAGCTCATATGGCAAAACAAACAACAACTTCAGGACCTACCCCAACAGCTCCCGTGGCTCCAGCAACTAATGTTGAAAATGCTACACCAGTTCCTAAAAAATGTCGAACAGTAAGTTCAAGCCCTACTCCAGCAATACCAACAACCGCAGCGTCTACCAGATCTAGCGATTGGTTCGACACAAACCCTTTGTATGCTCCTCCTCCGTCATCTACTGTGGCACCAATTGGCCAAGGACATATGGTTGAGCCCGTTGAAGAAGCAATGGTCATTCTTGACCCTCCCAGGTCGAATACAAAAGGTCGGAAGAAGGGTAGATTTCCTTCTGGAATTGAGTTGCAAGCTAAAAAAATTATAACGTGCACTGTGTGTAATCAGCCTGGACACAATTCTGCTACTTGCTCATCGGCATTAGGTTCAGGCTCTTTGGGCAAGAAGCTATGATTGTTTTGTAGTCTATCCCAATTCATCTAGACCATGAAGTAAATGTATTGTTGCTATTGTGTTTTGCAACCAAGGTTTTATTAAGAAACCAGAAAGTATTCATGTTAAAAAAGTATGGAAAAAAGGTATTCTGATTAAATTCAGAAAAAAATGGTAGAGTTTGTTGGAAAACTGTACATTATTTCTTCTTGATAACTTCCTTCCATTTGATTGTGTTTTTAACAGAAGTAACCCATCGGTGAGTCAGCAGCTTCCTTATCCTTTCAATGTGTTCGGGTCCATAATGTATCAAAGACCTGCTTGTCCAATTTTCTGCATTCATGAGAGCAAAAACCCCACAATCTTTGCTGCAAAAAAAATAAAAGTTTGTGATAGCAGTTAGTTGTAAAATAAAGACAACTCTACACAAACATGTACCGCAACTTAGTCCAGAGTAAAGGAGAAAGTAGATAAAAAACATGTAAACAACTTAGTCCAGAATAAAAAGGAGAAACTAATCAGACACCATCATTACAACTTTGTACGATACATGCCGCAACTTATGCCAGAGAAAAAAAAACAACTATCTAGGACTCATGTAAGCAAACTAGGCTATTGGTATTTATTAAGTAACTATTCAGATATCGACATACAACTATACACGATGCGTAACACAACTTAGGACATCACACAACTAATCAGATGCCATCACACATCTCTACATAAATATGTACCACAAGTTAGTCCAGAATAAAGGAGAAACTAGATTAAAAACATGTAAATAACTTGGTTGTAGGGATTCTTGGAACAACTAATCAGACAACAGCATTACAACTCTGCACGATACGTACCGCAACTTATGCCAGAGGAAAAAACAACTAGGTCAGACTCATGTAAGCAGACTAGGAAGCAACTATTCAGCCATTGACATACTACTATACGCGATCCGTAAACACAACTTAGATAGAATAAGAACAACTAGATTTTAAAACATGTAACCAACTTGGTTTCAAGGATACAGAGAAGCAACTAATCAGATGTCATCATATAACTCTACACAAATATGTACCGCAACTTACGCCAGAGTAAGAACAACTAGATGATTTGCAACTAAAACAGACTCCACCATAGAAAAACTCTACACGGTCCCCTACCGCAACTTAGGTTAGAGTAAGAACAAGTAGATAAAAGTATAAGCAATCAACTTGGTTGTAGAGATTCAGAAGAAGGAACTAATCAGATGCCATCATACAACTAATCATACACTATCAGAAACAGCTGAGGTTTTACTTACTTTGTTGTCTGTTTTGGAACAAAAATATCACCCATATAAGCCTCAAACTTGTCAATTTTGATGCGCGAGGTTGGGTAGTGTAACTTCCATAAAGTTGTGAAAGATGCTCTTAGTTTCTCTGCGTTTTGGAGCAGTTTTTTGTCAACCACTGTCCTCATTGAATCAAGCACTTCGAACCTTCGACCTTTTATGTTGGCAACAAACACCCAGTAGTGGTTCACTAGGATTTTTGGATCGTTGCTTAAGTTTTCCATGACTGTGAACACGACCTGTTGTGTGTATAAAGAACAAGATATGCAAAACTGATGAGCCAACTACACATTGGAATGAACAAATCAAAAATGGTAAAGAAAAAATGGGCAATCAAGAAGCATGGAAAAAGTAACTATGAGCAACTTAACAAAACAGACCACATGGAAGAAAAAAGAAAAGCAAAAAAGAAACACATAAAACACAACTAGTTGTATGCAGAAGTGAACTTACTGACCACACAAAACACAACTTAGCTACTTGCAAGTCCTAACTTGCTGGTACAAAATCAGAGAAAGTAGAAAGTGAAAAAGAATACCAGGTTTTTCTTATCTAGTTGTGCATCCTTCTTCGAGAAATGCTTCTTAAGTTCCGTGTCTTCCAAATCCCCATGTAGAAGTAAAACCTATGGGTTTTGATTTGATAAAATACACATGGCAAAAAATCACTTAGTGGACATGCAAAAAATTGGTTGACGTCCACGTAACAAATAATTAAAAATATTGAGTTGCTTACCCCTATCCTCAAAGGCATCACCACCTTATTCTCTGAGCTGTCCATTGAATGATTGATTGATTCCAATCTGAGTTCAACAACAATGTTCTTCAACTCAGCACACGGCATCATGGAGTTTGCCAGCTCTTGTAGAGACACAAAGTACTTCTCAAAGTTAACTATTATTGGGCTTGTATATTTCCGTTGACCCCTTCCGTTTATTTTTGCATGAGATGTTACAAGAGCATAGACTTCTTTTACATCAGCTGAGCATGCGAATGTGTTCTTCTTTGAATAATCAATATAAGGTGATTTCAGGCATGCTGGCAGTTTAATGATCCTGCGTTGCGCAACAGTAGGTTCTTTGTTGCTGGCAGACCCATCGGTGCACGACGCCATTTTATTGGCAGCTGCTAATGGTGTTTGAAGCCCTTTGTTAAGTTGTTGGTCCACGCCAGAACTCTTTTGCCTTTCGACCAAGCGACAGATTTCAATGGCCTCTCGTTCCATCTCCGTGTTCCAATCATCATCATATTCGTCAAACCTAGTTTTGTTCAGGTTCACAGGTGTAATCCCGCCTTTTGGTGGCGATACAACTGTCTTTGCAACTTCTTGATCATTTTCCTTTAGTGGGTTGTCGAATCCAAGATCAAAAGATGGCAGGTCACAAGCTTCTTGCCATCTAGCACTCCTTACAGCGGGTGCCACGGGTGGTACTGACAAAGGTTGTGGTGGCGGGCAACTTTTGCGTGTTGGGATAGATGAAATCACCTTGGGCTGTGTGACTTGCCTTGTTCGTGTTGTAGCTTTGCTCCCATTTCCTTGTCTATGCTGATGTTGGTTTGTAGTTGCTACACCAATGGGGTGAGTTACCATTCCTTGTGTGTTACTTCCATAGCCCCCCTGATTAGTTGAAACTGGCGTGTGAACAATACCTGTAACTCTTGCAACTGAAGGCTCGCTTACATTTGCAGAACTTGCCTTTGAGACAAAGCATTCTGCTGGTGGTCCTACCTGCGCAGATTCAGAATTGACATCATTGATTCCAACTGGTCTTCCTCTATGCGCAACTGTTTTCTGCTTCATGATCCCGTTCCCTCCGATTGCTAAGTTATCCAGTGCAATGCACTCTGCTTGCAAATTCTGTACAAATGGATCATCATGGAAATGGTCAACTCTCGGTGTTGTTGCAGGAGAAGAATGTTGGGCCGTCCATATTTCAGACATGAAGATGCCACTTGCATAGTTCTTTGCTGATGTATCAAACTACGATGGAGGTTGCTTGTTTGACAAGTTGATATTTCTAGTTTCACTTGATCCAAACTCTCTGATGTCAGATAATGGGCTCAACTCAGGCTGCTTGGCAGTTGCTTTGTTTGAAGAGTGAATCAAACCTTCATCTAGTGTGATAGTATCATCGACATGCCTCTTTCCTAGGGAATCAGTAGCTGATGAACTATTCCTGTTTTTGAACCTTGGTGATCTCCTAGGCATCTTTTCAAAAACAACTGTGTGGTCTTGATCCATATCCTGTGCATTTGGTGGTTCTCTATTACTGTTTGCACCTTCTTCATCCCTGTCTTCACCTTCAGTTTCCCCATCTGCCTTATCAGTGCCGTCGTCTCCTTCTTCATCTGCATTGTACTCATCATCACTATCTTCATTGTCATCATCTGGGCCCTTCCTCTGTCTTTTTCTTTTTCTGTCATCAGCACCTCTTCCCCTGTTGTCTCCCTCTTCTAGCTCACCTAATTGTTCTACAAATGCTCCCACCCTGTTTGATATGTCAGTGCACAACTCCCCGATCATTATAGTGAGCTTCCTTTTTTCTGCACCCAGTTAGAAACATCGGAGCAACTAAGTAAAAACAGAAAAAAGATACCCAACACATGAAGTTCAGAAAACCCCTAATTAGTAGATGTATGTGACTAAATTTTAGGGCCAAACCTATGTAATTCTAGGATTTTCCACAAAAATAAACTTAGCTATGTTAATTAAACAACTATGGCTACTAATACGGAAAAGCAGAATTTATTGAAAACCCAGGAAAAAAATTCACAGATAACAAATGACAGGAAAAGAAGCAACATAGTATAACCACTTAGTCTTGTGTGTGAAACAACTTAGCACTTTGTGTGAAAAAACTTAGGTGCAACCTACTCTTTTATGGGAAACAACTTAGTATTTTAATGGAAAACAATTTAGTCTTTTATAGAAACCAACTTAGTCTTTTATGGGAAACACAACTTACTAAACAAAAAAAGATAGGAAGACAGTAAATATGCGACTTAGTCTGCTTGGTACCCTAAGTTCATTCACACTTCATCCCTATGTTCCCTTTCAACTTTATCCTAGGTTGATTTACACAGAAAGAATTGGGACAAAAACCTTAAGAAAAGCATAACTCAATATTTTTCATTTAATCAACTTAGGATCTTTATGCTTCGAACTTACTCTTTTATGGAAAACAACTTAGTATTTTAATAGAAAACAACTTAATCTTTTATAGAAAAGAACTTAGTCTTTTATGGGAAGCACAACTTACTAAACAAAAAAAAGAACGGTGGAAAGACAGTAAAAATGCGATTTAGTCTGCTTGGTACCCTAAGTTTATTCACACTTTAGCCTATGTTTCCTATGTTGCTTAAGAAAGTAACTTAATATTTTACATTTAATCAACTTAGCATCTTTATGCTTCGAACTTTCATACTCTGAGTAAAAAACAGCCTAAATTGATAAAAAAGTGGCTACGGTATACAATATGGAACAAACTTACTAATGAAGTCAAGGAGAACGAAGCGGCTAGAAACATGTCAAACCTTATGTGGAAAGTTCCTTAGAAGCTTTGATGAGACAAAATCTTCTGTCCTGGTCATCCCAACGAATAAACTGTCTCTGATAGTCGCCCCATCCCCTTCTTTGAACTGTAAAAAAACAAGAGGAAAAATAATTGTGACATATGGCCATGTTATCAGATAGCATTTGAAAGTGGACTGAAAAGGGAAGCAAACAGTACTTACCCTCAACTTCCCAAACTCTTCATTTGTCTTTGTATCTTTACGTACAACTGCTTGTATAAGCTTGTTATCCCATGCTGCAGCACGAATTGGGCAATCCTCCACTGATGGAACAGGCTTGTCAACCTCTAAAGAATCAAGATATAAGATCTACAAAGACAGAAAACAAAAAAAAATGAAAAGAGTTCAAACAAGCGATACTGAAAAGCCGAACAAAAACAAAAAGTTTTGACAGAAAATTGTAAATGGAAAGAAGAAGATGTGAAAGGTAATGACGTACCACAAGGTGTTGTAGACAACAACATACCGATTTCTTTGACACACCCATCTTCTTGACTTCTGAGTTTATTTGGTCAATGGCAAATTGGCAAAAGTTTGTTCTCCGAGTCACACTGAGGTTAATTATGCTTGGATAGCATCGTGGACTGATACTGCATTTAGTTGACGGGCAAATGAAACAACTTATGACGGCAGCAAAATACGCCCTTAGGAACTTTAGGTCAGCTACCCCGTTCATGTCATTGATCAACTTGCACCATGTCTTCCACTCTGGTGCTGCCCCATTCTCAATGTTGTATGTTTCATTCATGAATGAAATTGGCTCTGTTTCCATCTCGTATACTACAGGCAAGCCTTCATTTGCGAGCCCGAAATTTTTGTGGAAGCTATCAGCATCCACTCGTATTGTCCCCCTCCCTGGAATTGCGAGCTCACTTCTTATTGGGTCATAACAGGACAGCAGCCACATGCTTAAATCCACAGGCATCTCGGATGCTTTCACCATTAACGTGCCTTCCCAGCCATATTCTGTTATAAGATCCTTCTGTTCTTTACTTAAAAGCTTGTTTAGCTTGAACAACCTTGCAGGAGAAGCTCGATTCCTGCCAATCTGCAAAAAATAAAAACATGGATAAAACTGTCACGAAAATAAATATAATGAACAAAACAAAAAAGACATGCACACACCGCCTGGATCTTCTTCCTTGGACACGCTAAAGCTGCAGAAGGCCCGGTAGCAACTACGGAAGCTCGGGGAGGTTCTAAGTTTGTAGTCGGTACATCATTTGTACTGGGTGCAGGAACTGCGTGCGTCTTCTGCCTTGCGGACACTGGAACTATGTTTGTACTGGGTGCAACATTTTGGGCAGTCCTTCTACCAGGAGTTCTGGTGTTAGCGGCCATACCTCCTGTCTGCAAACAAGGAAACCCACAAGTTATCAGTGATAAGAAAATCCCATGGAAAAAAAGGGATATGATAGGACTAGGATGCTTTACCCCCTCGCATTGTTGTGCTCCAGTTGATGCACGTCCGCCTACTGGTACACTTGGCAGTTGCAGCCGCGGGAAATGGTTAGTCATCCCTATACCTTTTTGGCTGATAATGGTGATAAAAAAAGAAATTAATTAACCCTGGTGGAATTAATTAGATAACCTACCTAATCAAACTTAGCTGCTAGAAGGAAAAACTATATGTTGATAAATGCAACTTGGCTATGTGAAAGGGATAAGGTTTTTAATGTTCCTTATTAATAACAAAAAATAAATCTAACTCAATACCCAAATTGCATATGCATGTCAGGTTAAATTCATTTATGCAAAAACACGGTTGATCAACTTAGTAAATTCAAAAAAAGAAGTAATTCAACTTCCCTTTAACTATCTTGACAATACAACTTAGTGAGAAACCAAAAAGTAACTAACATCCGTCAGTAGTAGCAACTTAATCAAGTACCAGATGGAACTAGAAAAACCTTATATATACAACTAACTACATACAGATGTGAATTTAGTGCGACAGAAAAGGCAACTTACCTATTGCTAAATGTATACAAACTAACTGAATGTATACAAACTAACTACATACATCTGTGAACTTAATTCGACAGTAAAAACAACTTACCTGTTTTTATTACTGAACTTCTATACAACAACAAAAAAAACTATGGATAAAAAACGCAGAAACCAACAAGTTTTAGAAACAAAAACTCACGAAACTCTGCTAAAAAATCAGTAATTGAATGTTGGACAACCAATTTACCTATGAAGAAACCACCAGGACACAAACACACATAACTCATGGTTACATAAATGTTGTATGAGATCAAGCTTAGTTAAAGTGTTCAAAAAAAACAGTAAGATATGAACTAAAGCACTTGTGATCGAAACAACTAACTAAATCTGTGGAGAAAAAATCATCAGCTCACAAAACTACGGCCACCTATAACTCTGCTTCCTGTAGATAATCGAACCCAACTGAATCTAATCTATAGATACGCTATCAGCATCTCATGACATTGTGGTACAGTACTACCCACACTCCAAATTGCTCATGCCGATTCACAGGTAATGACTGAAAAATCCTAGCAATCTACGTGTAGATACTCTCTGATTTCACTCTGGTACGGTACTATCCAAAACGCCAACACCTAGAAAACACTCGAGCCCCCCAAACACAGGTAGTAAGCAACGCGAGTCCGCGAGATCGAGATGAGCGATTTCGGGTGAAATCCTAAGAAATTCATCGACAAAATGGAGGTATCCAACTATCTAAGATGTAGATCCACATCAAAAACGCTACTAGACGACAAATATATTCACGGATTCAATGGATTTCAAACCTCAGCAAAAACGAGATCCACACGGGGTGGATCGAGAAGAGATTCCGTCGTCGGATCCCTCTCCGTCGCGGAACTTGGCGCCCTTCTGCGCTTCTCGACCTCGCCGAGCACCACCCCCTTGCTCCGACCAGCCGATGTAAGTCACCGAGCTCCCCCGCCGCGCGATCTCCCCGCTACTCACGCGTCGCCGAGCTCTCCGACGGCGCACTGGACGCCTTCCTCTCCCCGTGCACCCCCTACACCGGTGAGCCCCCGAAATGCCACTTCCTTCGGCGGAAATCGCCGCCGATTTGACCCTCTGAGTGGGTGGGTGAAGGAACTGCGTACTCGCGCGAGAGAGGAGGAAGCGACTGCGCGAGAGAGAAGTGGGCCGCAACGGCTCTTTGCACGCCCACACCGACACGCGCGCGAGTAACTGGCGACGTGTCCGGATCTGTCCGATCGCACGACCACAAATCGGTGGCTCGATTCGACAAACCAGCCACCGGTCACTTTTTACCGGTTGGGTTTCAGATTTTGGGACCTGCGCCGGAGGAGAGAAAGAACCGTTCTCCTCCATTCGTCCCCATTTCAGCTCTCCGCCATCTCGGACTCCTCCGAATCGCCCGCGCCTGCATCGCCGGTCCGCGCCGTCGCGGGAGAGGTTGGACGGCCGCCACCACACCTACGGAGAGGGGGAGGGGGCGTGCTCCCTGCTAGTCCTCGCCGGCGACATCTCTTTCCTTCCCGCTTGTCTCTCTTCGTCGGTGACGGGCCTTCAGGGGTGGCACATTGTGAGGGGGACATATCCGGTGGTCTTCAGTCAGGTAACGCTAGATCGAGCCTCTCGTTATTCGTATTCCTGCTCCTGCGCGCACGGATCTGTGTGATGGAGAGTTGAGTTCATCCTTGCGCGCATCCTTTTTTCCTCTGCAGGCTAGGCCTTGCTTTCTCCAGTGCCTAATCCGGCTAGTTTTTACGAGCTATTAGCACCATGTTCTTTATTGTGATTTTGATCCAGGACCATGTTATTCAGTAGCACACGTGTTACTACATCCCTGGAAGATGCACTCCCCATGGTACTACATCCCTGGAAGATGCAATCCCCATGCTATGTTCAGTAGCGCACCCCCCCAGTCGCTCCTTCGCAGATGTTAGGGGCTTAGTTTTCGAGACGCGGCTGAGTTCTAAGCTCCCTTTGCACATGTTAGTTCCCGCACATGTGATTTCCCAGCAGTGCTTTCTTTTGCAGATGGGCAGTCATAGATGTGATGTAGTTTCATCTACGGTGTAACTTTTTTTCTCCGCTTACATGTAGGGTTTCGAGGAGGGGGTAATTGATCGATGTAACTCAATGGTCAGACCACCGGATGTAGTTTATTTTCCTTATTTCTGGCATTAGTATCAACGATCAGGATGTATCTAGCACGGAATAAATCAACTTTTAGGACCCCACTGGGTAAATGTAAATTCACTGAATGTATGTTGGGGGCTCTAGATCACTGAAAGTATTCCCTTTTTTTCAATTTTTTGGCACGAATAATGAAACAACGAATGTAAAATCTGTCGCTACAGGGCCCCACTTGAACGTAAGGCTTACTGGATGTAAAATTGTTGCTACACCACCAGACGTAGCCCAATTAAATTTCTGGAACCTATGTTTTTTTCACAACAGGACGTAGTTAAATTTTATTTTGCAGTGTAAAATTGTCGCTAGACACCCTCAGATTGTAAATTACCGAATGTAATCGTCACTAGACAAACCTGATGTAATGCCATTTAATTTTCTGGCACTAATACGTACTGCACGACAGGATGCATCATTTTTTTTTGCAATGTAACTCAAAACGATAAGACCCCACGGAATGTAAGTTAGGATGAGTTGTAGTATGAGACGTACTTTTTTTCACATCCTATTTTTAAATGTTAAGACCTACCCAAGTTTAAGTTATAGTTATGATGTAAGCTTCGGTATTGACGCTGCTACCTGATGTAATCTAGTCGTTCAAAGTCATGGAATGCAACTTACTTATTTATTGAAGGAAAAACATGAAGTGCGGAAGAATTTGTAAAGCAGTTGTAATGTACTTTGAGGATCCTGCCTTTTTTATGTACGTTTATGATGTTCATTTCTTCGCCATTTCTTATTCACTACTCAAACAGTTTTTGCTGCCTTTTACAAACCATCCCCTTTTTCAAATCTTTAACTTACATTTTTCTCCTAATGTACTCAGCATGGGTAACAATTTTCTATCTTCCTACTTCTCCTATTTTTAACAGGAAAAAATGGCAAGGTTAAAAAGCAGTAGGAAAAATAAAAAGTTGAGGCCACGAAATCCAGTACAGGTCACCAATGAAGAGGCAGATGACGGTGATGAGCAGACAATAGTGACTCATGTGAGCCATCTCTTTTTACTAAATGCCACGTTGTATATAAATCATAGGGACCTATTAACTTGTTTTTTCCTGAGCAAAACTATATCAACAAAACTGATGTAGTTGTGTGCTACCTATCTTTTAGCTGAGGAATTATAACCTTATCAGTTGTACTTCAACAGTCTCCCTCTGCCCTCCATTTATTTCCTAATGTATATATTTCAATAGTAGACTACCCTTTTTCCAATGCAACTTGTTAACTTTACTGATGTATATACTCCCTCCGTCCAGAAATAACTTACTTGGATTTGTCTAAATTCGAACGTATCTATACACTAAAACATGTCTAGATACATTCGAATCTAGACAAATCCATGTCACTTATTTCTAGACGGAGGGAGTATATATTTTTACACACTTAATCTAATTCCCTTAATTGCATTTTTCAAAACCAACAGGATCTACGTTTACATGCTTTCCTGCTAACTTCTATTTACTAATTACCAGGTAAAACGCAAAAAATTGTTCCAACGTGCATCACCCATGAAGCTAGTCAGATTATATTCCAGCATGTCAACTCACCAAAAAGAATTAATCAGGAGAGCAGAGTTCAGTGGGATGGTAGACATCAAATGTTCGAAGTTGCAACCTGAACTCTGCAAATTTTTAATGGAGAGCTTCAACCCGACAACATGTGAATTGGTGTTCCCTGGCCGAGGATCAATCCCTGTCACTGAAGAATCGGTGTACACCGTACTTGGAGTTCCATGGGGTACCGTAGATGTAAGTTACGAGCTTGATGCAGATTCAATAAGTTTTATGATGGAGCAATTTGTACACCAGGGTAGTAAGCAACCAACATTGACATCTATAGAGAAGAAGCTGGCTGCAATGAAACAGGCTGACAACACATATCTCAGGATGTGGACAGTGTATGCTATGTGCTCTGTACTGGCACCAACTACAGCCATACACGTCAGCCCAAGGATATACCCTTCACTGGTGAACATAAAGGAAGTAAACAATCTAAATGTCTGCAAGTTTGTAATCAGGATGCTCCGCAAAGCAGCCAAATCTAGTGCAGAAAAAGGAATTCTGAAGGCTTGCATGTTATACTTCATGGTATGTTTTCTATTGTTCTCATTTTTTGCACTTTTTTCTCATACACCATCCTTCTAGTTTTCCAGTAGGCCTCTAATTTCCAAACTCTTTTTTCGTTTATCATGCTGTGTAGGTCAAGTATCTTGACTCATTAGAACTTAAAGATTTGGATGTGACCAATGAAGGGACAAGAGTCAGTGTTTGGACCAACGCAATGGTAAATAAAGCAATAAGCCAAGATTTGAAGAGCGACGGGACCTTTGGGATGGCACCGGTATGTGTCTGTTTCCTTTTTTTCAGGACAAACGTATTTTCCCCTTCGGGAATATTAAGTGTTTCTTTGATGTAACTCCTTCCTTCTTTGAACTGAACCCATTTTACATGTGTACAGCTAAAAGCAGAATTCGCGAATCCTGAGACTGTACTCAGAAACACAGATGCAGAGATTGCAAATGAAGAGGCAGACTCCGCAAAAAATGAAATAGTATTGGCAACCATCGAGGAAGAGCTTGCAGATGATCATACTGATTTTGCAAACAACGAGACGCAATTGAGGCCACGGAATCCAGTACAGATCATCAATGAAGAGGCAGAGAACGGTGATGAGCAGACAATAGTGTCTCATGTGAGCCATCTCTGTTTACTAAATGTCACGTTTATATAAATCTTAGGGACCTATTAACTTGTTTTTTCCTGAGCAAAACTATATCAACAAAACTGATGTAGTTGTGTGCTACCTATCTTTTAGCTGAGGAATTATAACATTATCAGTCGTACTTCAATAGTCTCCCTCTGCCCTACCATTTATTTCCTAATGTATACATTTCAATAGTAGACTACCCTTTTTCCAATGCAACTTGTTAACTTTACTGATGTATATATTTTTTTTTACACACTTAATCTAATTCCCTTAATTGCATTTTTCAAAACCAACAGGATCTACATTTACAAGCTTTCCTGCTAACTTCTATTTACTAATTACCAGGTAAAACGCAAAAAATTGTTCCAACGTGCATCACCCATGAAGCTAGTCAGATTATATTCCAGCATGTCAGCTCACCAAAAAGAATTAATCAGGAGAGCAGAGTTCAGTGGGATGGTAGACATCAAATGTTCGAAGTTGCAACCTGAACTCTGCAAATTTTTAATGGAGAGCTTCAACCCGACAACATGTGAATTGGTGTTCCCTGGCCGAGGATCAATCCCTGTCACTGAAGAATCGGTGTACACCGTACTTGGAGTTCCATGGGGTACCGTAGATGTAAGTTACGAGCTTGATGCAGATTCAATAAGTTTTATGATGGAGCAATTTGCACACCAGGGTAGTAAGCAACCAACATTGACATCTATAGAGAAGAAGCTGGTTGCAATGAAACAGGCTGACAACACATATCTCAGGATGTGGACAGTGTATGCTATGTGCTCTGTACTGGCACCAACTACAGCCATACACGTCAGCCCAAGGATATACCCTTCACTGGTGAACATAAAGGAAGTAAACAATCTAAATGTCTGCAAGTTTGTAATCAGGATGCTCCGCAAAGCAGCCAAATCTAGTGCAGAAAAAGGAATTCTGAAGGCTTGCATGTTATACTTCATGGTATGTTTTCTATTGTTCTCATTTTTTGCACTTTTTTCTCATACACCATCCTTCTAGTTTTCCAGTAGGCCTCTAATTTCCAAACTCTTTTTTCGCTTATCATGCTGTGTAGGTCAAATATCTTGACTCATTAGAACTTAAAGATTTGGACGTTACCAATGAAGGGACAAGAGTCAGTGTTTGGACCAACGCAATGGTAAATAAAGCAATAAGCCAAGATTTGAAGAGCGACGGGACCTTTGGGATGGCACCGGTATGTGTCTGTTTCTTTTTTTCAGGACAGGCGTATTTTCCCTTCGGGAATATTAAGTGTTTCTTTGATGTAACTCCTTTGAACTGAATCTATTTTACATGTGTACAGCTAAAAGCAGAATTCGCGAATCCTGGGGCTGTACTCAGAAATACAGATGCAGAGATTGCAGTTGAAGAGACAGACTCCGCAAACAATGAAACAGTATTGCCAATCACCGAGGAAGAGCTTGCAGATGATCATACTGATTTCACAAACAACGAGACACAATTCGCAAGAACCGAGACCGAGTTCAGAAACACCGCGGTACCACATGAAGAACAGCAAACATTTGAAGGAAGCATCCTCTTTTCGGATCCACACACATTCCGAATCTTCGTCGAAATGAATGCCCCAGCAGGCTGCACCCTAGAAGTAATTTTTGAACTTTCCCAACACTAGAGCTACGCTATTTTTTCTTATGTTCACGCACTTTTACCGACAAAATAGTCTACATTTTCCTTGCTCATAACATCCATATTTAAAATTATTTCTGCAGGAGAAATCAAGGTACACAGAAGCGGTACAGGAAGCATGCTATGGATTTGAAACAGGCTTACACAATATGTTCAAGACCCTCACACGCAGATCAGCTGAACAGAATTTCAAACAAAAGAAACAGGACAGGCATCCAGTTGCAAAGAGAAGGAAAATCACAATCAAATATAGTCAACAAGAAGAAGATTCCATCCCAATGACAGAGTCTGAATCGAACGACAATTCCGATGCAGATTATACGCCAGAAAATGAACAACATGCAAGAAATGACAGTACAGTCTCTTTGGAGGATGAGTCATTCGATTTCGGGGGATCATGCTCTCACAAAGTGCACGAAACAGACGAGGGACTTACCCAACGATACTGCAAAAAAGCCAAAGCAGCAGCAGTCCACACCATGAGCCCATCACTGCAAAGTAGCACTTCTGGTCTGCACGAAGCTGCAGAAATTTTAGCAAAGCTCAGTGAAACATTTTAGTCATCATCTGGCAGCTACATCCGAGATGAAACCAATGGGGAATTCGACCAGGACGTCATCAACATTACTGGGAAGGAAGTTACGGAATCAATTTGTGCCTACTCATCTCCTCCAAAATGCAACATCCCACTATTGGAGACCCCTGTTTTCCTTGACTTAGAGTACCGCAGGCCAACAAGAGATGTGTTACATGAAATAGTCAACAGGATGGCAGAAAGAAAGAAGACCATGGGGACGCACTACCAAGTATGCTGACTGGAGTCCCAGGTGACGAGCTAAAAAAGCTTTTATCCGAGTTGGAACCAAAACCAAGAGCAGGCAAACGGCACTCAGTATCATTTGCCAACCAACCCAGTTTGAAGAAACAGAACGTCAGCAATGCAGTGCCATCACCAAGCAGATACAAGACGAGAGCAGCCGTCCGGGAGGAGAAGGCAGGAAGCCTGAACAAGGGCATCAATATCGTGAACAAGGTCTGGCAAGAATATACTACATCAAACAAGCCGAAGCCACCATTATCGTTTTAGAAAAAATGAATATAACTCCTGATTACCTGCAAAAAAGATTACACGGCAGAATATGCATCTAATCTGGCATTTGGATTCCCCGTGGCCTTGCCAGGGAGAATGGGGTGCTGATCTTATTGATGTGACGGTTGACTTGGAGACCCTCAAGCTTTAACTCTTTCAGCTACTCCTACTTACTACACAGATATGCACTTCAGTTTTGACGGCCATGACAAAATGGCTCGTCTTGCCGTGTTTTGCCAAGTGAGCTTCCAATAATTAGCCGTCTAGGCAGGGTGTGCCTAAACTCCTCGATATGGATTTTGTTTTGTTGTGTGATCACGACTTATTCTTGACCAAAAGCAGTGGGATTACCACGGTTATCTTTCAGATATTGATTGTGCATGTCTGGTATGTGGAAACTTGCATGTTAAGATAGCTGAAGTCACAAGGATAAATTTTTCCCTGCACAAATTGGATTGGAACTTGTACTTGATGCTTTAGAAACTGATAAGGACACTACACAATGAGACTCATCTTGTCTTACAGATATAATGGAAAAGCATAAGGAACTATGATGACTTGAAAACCTTCAAACATACAGTGATCCGACTTTAGCAAGTCATCACCTTTATTAATTCCAAGTCATTGCCTTATTACTTCCAATGAGCCGAGTATGTACAATACAGTAAGAAGTAGTATTACGAATTTCTCTACACACCGGCAATGAACACAACAACATAAAGGGATTTGAACCGTTGCTTATGTAACACACCCAGAGTTCTCTTGGAATATGAAGAGCCATTTCCTATTGAAGAGAGGTGATAAACCCCCTATTTGCCTCATAGCTTGCTGCGATTCGCAAGTTCTTGGTTCAGCTGATCCCTCAGGACCCTTCTCAGCAGCTTGTTTGAGGCAGTTCTCGGGAACACTGGGACGATTTTGACGTAGCTCACCTGTCAAGGCCAAAAAAAAAAAAAATCCCAATTCCATTATGTCATGTGTGCGCCCATCTGATCATCTGAACTGGACATCAGAAAAGAGAAGCCTTTACCTTGAAAAGAGGATTGAGGTTCCTCTGGATGGCTCTCTGAAACTTGCTCTTCAGAAGATTTGCATCATATGGTGCGCTCCTATCTTTTAGCACTGCTAAGATAGCCAGCTGTTCTGGTCCACCGCCAGAAGGTTTGATGCTAACTGCTGCTGTCTCTAGCAGACCCTCGTCGGCTCTATTACAGACCCGTTCGATCTCCACCGAACTTGTCTGTTAAGGCAAGAACAGTATTGAATTGGTTTCACCAAATGAGAGGGTGATAAGAGGGGGTTGAAATCTAAAAACATTGAAAGGAGGAGATTGACCTTAATTCCTCCAAGATTCATAGTGTCATCTGCTCTGCCCTGTACGATATAGTAACCACCTACTGTCCTCTGGATTATATCTCCATGCCTTCGGAGTTGCTGCAGTAGAATAAATGACCGAAGATAAGGAACCACATGGATTTCGTTGTAAATTTTTTGAATTGTGCAGTGTCCATATATAGGAATCCAAATGGAGAACTGAGATGAGCAACTGCATACCCGTCCTCTGTAAATGGGCATTCCATCAAAGTAAACCTTATTGTGGTCAGCGTTGAGAAGCTGATCACTAGCACCAAAATATAAAGGGAAGAGACCTACTTCTCCAGCACAAGGTAGATCATCAGGCTGCCATACCAAACCTCAAATTAGTGGCTATGCCTCAAACACCGTTACCAAACCTATAAAAATCAAGGGATGGTACTTACATATGGATTTCCCTGTTCATCAAGTATGACAAACCCAGTGGACATTGACGCACCACTGAAAGCTCCAAAAGCTTGTGGCTGCAAAAGACTCCCTTGAATGTATGAGGATGCCAGCTCCGTTCCCCCACAACACTCAACAATGGGCTTGTAACAGGCACGCGAAGATAACCATAGATTATCATCAATATCTGAAGCCTCCCCTGTTGTAGCAAGTACCCTGCAATTATAGTATTGTAACTTCCTTCGGCAAGCTTGTAATGAAGCTGAATGCTCTCTCACAGTGTAAGTCGCAGTTCACCTGATTTTAGTCCAGTCTAGCCCTTTAGTCAGATTCCCGGTCTTCCATGACTTCACCAAGCTAGGCACAGTTCCCAACACATTCACACGGGCATCCTGCAAAGTATTTCAGTGGACATTACAATGGTGTGCATGAGTAAGAGGGATTTATATTATGCTCCCAATAAAAATATGCTTTGCTCAGACTTCTGACAAAATCCAAACCTTATATGCACACAAAAAAAGAGCTCTACAGTCCTGCATAGAAGAAGGAAAGAACAGAACTTGGGTGCTACAGGCTTTGAGGTTAATTGGTATCCACTAAGCTTTACCTATACTACATTCAAGAGAAGTAATGGATGTATAAATAAGCTCAAGACCAAGACAACAAGGTCCACATAACTATAACTGATCTCTGGAGGCAGATGTAGTTGAATTATGTTTTTTATCTATTTGCATTTTACATGGAAATAACCATTTTCGTGCCTTGGGCAGTCTGGAGAGTCATGAATACTTGTATTTTTAATAGGAGTTCAGCCGAGCTTATTAATATACAGGAAGAAATTCAAACAGGAGCTTGCCATGGTTATCCATAGGACAAACACGTCCTGCTCCAGTTTTCAATCGTGGATATATAATTTTTGGTGGTTCTTTTTCTTTTTTTGCGGTACATATTCTTCTGTAAAATCAAAACATTTCCCCCTAAAAGGAAAAGATTATATATATACACACTATACTGTGTCCCTATAACAACATGGATAAATCTCCTTTTAGTAGTTCAAAGTAAGTAATGGTCCAAATTAGGCCACACCTGCACAAACTTGCAGAAACCACGTCCAAGCGGAGAACCATGATACAAAGCCAAAGTTGCACCACTTAGAAAGGATGAGAAAACCATTATAGGTCCCATAACCCAACCCAGATTTGTAGGCCAGCAACCTATGTCCTGCGGCCGAACATCCAAATGTGCCCAGGTATCAGCTCCACATCTTATGGGACAAAGCTGTGTCCATGGAATAGCTTTTGGATCCCCTGCATGAGAAGCAAATAACAGAGCTCAAAATCACGTACAAGTTGTGAACAAGAACAATGGTGCACCCAGAGATAAAAGGAAAAGCGCAAGGAACTCAGGATAGTCTATACCAGTTGTTCCTGATGAAAACAGTATATTAATTAGCGCATCTGCAGATTGATAAACTGGAGGGTACATGGATGGCCTACAAATCCAAGGCATTTTGTTGCCATGTTGATCACATATCAATCACCTTTGTTTTCCATCTAAACTGACATATTCATTTATTGCTGTGTGACACTAGACGAACCAAATATATTGCATACCTTCCAGCAGCACGAGAAAGAAAATCTTTCCAGGATATATCACCATCCCTTGGTGTAACTCCAAGACAGTCTCCAGTTGCAGGAATTACTATAGCTTTGGATGAAGTCCCTTCCATGACACGGCTGAAGAACATAATTTGATCTATTTTAGAATTGTTGTGGGATGGTTCAGTAAGTTCATGCAAGAAAACTATAAGTAAAACATATATTGTTAATCAATGAAAAAAAACTCATTTTCACAGGACGAGATCCTACCAGAATAACTATATTTGCTTGTTAAAGTTGAGCAGACTAAGTTATTCAATCATATACCTGTAAAGTGGAAATTTCTTCATTCCCCTAATTATGAAATCCTGAAATCTCATGAAATTAGTTTAAGCCATACTGCACTACTGAAGGATTTAAGGCTTGCTACGATCTAACCTGAGTAAAAATTGCCTTTGCATTTGAGACCCTCATGCGAGTGCCAATCTCCTGAGGTGCAAAACTGTCTGCTATCGACACAACAACGAACCCACCAAGGATGATTGCCAAATACACGATGACCGCATTGCATGTCATAGGCATGTCAATTGCAATCCGGTCCCCCTTCTGGAACATGGTATCAAGAGCATTTGCAACAGTCCTGAAAACAGCAAATAAACCAAACCTTGTGATGACATTGCAGAATAGGACGAACGAGATTCCAAGGTTTATGTATGCTCCATACTTTTATAATTTGATAAGAGATGCATACATCACTTGAGTGCGAAGCTCCTTCAGTGACATACGGTTCACCGGATAATCATCAAGGCCCTCATCCCTCCAGACAATAGCAGTGCTGTCGTCTGTCCTGTTTTGGGAGGGCCAAGGTAGCAGACAGCATTCAGCAATGTTAAGCACGGCGCCTTGGAACCATGTTCCTCCTTTCTTTGATTCATCTGATGTATCTAGAATCGACTTCGGTTCTCGCAGGAACTTGACTGAGAGCGTGTTTAGCACCAGTTTCCAGTAGGCCTAAGAAAATACCACCTATTAGGCTGAGCTTACATTAACACCGTGAAGAAAGAAAACTTAGAACTGATATTTTCGTTGTTCATCACTTATAATGTGAGGAAAATTCCCAATTCAGAGAAACTGACCTCCTGATTCTCAACAGAGAATTTGTGGAAGAGTTTGAAGCTTGAAATTGGATCCTTATACGATGATCCTAGCAGCTTAGGACCGTTCTTTTCCATCATTCTCCCAAGATTGGTTTGTTTACAGCCAGTCCTGCAACAATCGAAATAACCATGTCATAAAGTGGTAATCGCATAGTACATCCACCATCATATATTCATATCACATAGGGCACATGGTGTGAAACTACAACCTAGTTGAATTTTTTACTGCTATATCTTACTATCAGGTCGTGCAAGCTATCAGATTTTTACTGCTATCTTACTGCTGTTGTTAGACTTAATAGAGTGTTAGATGAAATCACAGGCTTGACTGATTGGTGGAACTAGATGGTTGAACTGTTGAAGTCTAACATGGATTAGACCGACACTGGGCAGTCACTTTCACAGTTCATTAGCCATTGACAGCTCACCAGATGGTCCTTGGACTACTCAGGTGCATCTAACATTTGGCAACAAGACGCTAGCTGCGAGATAGGCTTGTGGGCGGCGACTTACGGGGAGGGAAACCAGTAGGGCGGCGGGCCCCGGGAGGCGCGGTCCCAGGCGGCGTAGACGGAGTAGTAGACGAGCTGGTGGAGCGCGTGCGGGTGCTCCGGCCGCAGCACCCCCGCCGCCGCCACCGCCTCCCACACGGCGGCCGCGTCCGACGACGAAGACGCCGCGGCGGAGCGGAGCGCGGCGAGGAATGAGGCCGCGTCGGCCGGGGCGAGCCCCGCCGCCTCCACGTCGGCCGCCCGGATCTCCCGCACGCTCCCCCTCGCGGTCGCCGCCATGCCCGCCGCGCCGCGCGCGCGCTTCGGGCCTTCGCTCCCTCCCTGCTCGCAGCTCGCTCTCGGTCTCAGAGCTCGCCTCGCAGTCGCAGCCTCTGCGCGAGTACAGCGACACTTCCCGCTTAGTACTATTTTATCGGCGAGCACATTTGGACTTTTCACTTTTGGCCGGTCTCCGGTGACGAGGAAGGCGGTTGAAGCGGAGAAAAAGGGAGGCTCGGCTTTACGTTGCAGGGTAGGTACACGTTTGGTAGGAGGTGTGGCCTGGTGCGAGCATAGCGAATGGTGGTTAGGTGGACCAGCTCTCGGGTGTGGATCTCCACTCGACGCCGGTCATCCTCCGTTGGTTCGACGTCGACGCCGGTCGCTTTCGCTTCCTCGTCGCACTCAACTCTCACGCAGCCGGAGAGATACTGTATTTTGACTTGGACCACGTATTCAGTTCACGGATGATGTCCAATTCATGTCAAGATGCCTATGGCAAACACATGGACTCGGTCGTACTATGATCGGTATTGCGATGCCCTGGATAATTAGAGGTATGCCCCCCCCACATTTCTGCGGGAATCGAAGAAGGTGTAGATACGTATTGCAATTGTCTATAAAAATAATTTTCATTTTTTATGCTACATTTTTGGTACCAACAATGTATGGAAAAAATATTATTGGTAAAACTCTTTTTCTCCATAGTTGTTACCCAAAGGTTCATTTCACGTTGTTGCTGACGGTAAGGTGACCTAATAATCAGGTGGAGATGTGTTGTATTTTTCTATGAAATGAAGCGTCTTCACCAGTAGTGTCGGTCATTTCTCAGATAGGCATAGGAGACTTGCTTGTAAAGCTATAAGAAGCAATGGATGGGTAAACGTCGGGGCCGGCTCTATGTTTTCCAAGGCCCTAGGCAAAGTCGACGGCATGGCCCTAAGGCTAATGTATATATAGATATATCAAGAAAAAAATATCATATATGTATGTACTATCACTTTCAAAATAAAAGTTAACATCCAACCATATATTTTAGTCTCAAAATATAAAAGTAGTATTTGTTGCTAGCTTGATTACCTCAAATAAGAAATAATTCCAATGATGATATTGCTTCAATGCCTCACAAAAAAGCTTCTTCGGATATTCTTAGATGCAAAATCATTGAGTACAATCTCAAGATATAAAGAATTAAAAACAGAAGTAGAATCATACAAGGCAAAACATACGCACACAAATAAGGCTGAGATTTAATATACCAGGACTCCAAGAGCAGGGACACGAGTAGAGGGGATCGGGGCATGTCGTCTACGCCTGCCGACTGCGGACTGTCGTCTCCGTCTGAGGATCAGGGCCTGGCGGCCTGCTGGTGCATGCCTGCCTAGTGATCCCCGATCGACAGGGCATGCCGATCGATGACGATCGGATCGAGTCCGGACTCGGGAGTCCACTGTAATGTATAATCCCCGATCGATGCTGTCGGGACTCATGAGTCGAGGAGTCAAGGCCAGGGAGACCGCGGCCCGCCGTGGTGTCGACGCGTCGTAACTTGTGCCTGGTGCGTCGTGTCGTCGCCTTCTTTTTTCGCGATCGAGTATAGCAGCAGACCTTTACAAACCAGATGTATACACTGGTGTATACACATGAGTACCTATTTTTGGGCCCCCCAAGGCCATGAGCCCCGTTACCAGGGTCGCGACCCCCCAGAGCCGGCCCTGGTAAACGTAGTTCAAACTCAGATATGTGGATAAATGTATCTTAGCGAGGGTTTGATTTATAAGAGGCAGGTATTGACCAAACAACTAAAAATCTAAAATTCGATTGAAGACGAAACAAGGTGTATCACGTCGTAGATAGTTGTTACTACTTCAGTGTGCCATGAATGAATTAGAAAAAATTAAGAATGACACCGATGATTTTTTTTCTTGAATTGTGGTTCGATTTTTATATATTTAAAAGTTGGACAAAGTTTGAACATATGGGACTGAATGCCCACGGACCCGACAGAACTGAATAAGCTCTCGTCCGTCCGATTCCCATCCCACGCGCCAAAATAGGTTCTCTGACGTGTACCGAGCCGCGTCGGGCCGGAAGCTAATACGGAGCACCCACGAGGTCCTATCTGAAAAAGTGGCCAGTTCTCTGCCGACAGCCGAGCGAGATGGGGTTCGTCGGCGACCAGGTGGAGTCGATCCGCTCGATGCAGGTCCGCCAGGTGCTCGCGCAGATCATCAGCCTCGGTGACGCCTGCTCTCCCATTTACTTCTTCTCCTTCCTGCCCCCGGCTTTAATTCATGATTTCTTTCTCATCCCGAGAAGTAATTTTCGTGATCAGATGGTTAGGGCCACCGTGTGATTCCAGTAGTGTTTCGGTGGGAAATGCGCCATTGATTAGTATATTTAGGGGTTCTCGCTGTTAAAATTGGGAGAACAGGTTTTTGGGTTGTTGATCTGGTTCAATCAGCTCTATTAAGTTTTGTGTGTACAGTGCTCTTATTCGGGAGTTCCAAACCATTTCTGTGGCAGGTATGATTGTTACATCGGCATTGATCATATGGAAGGGATTGATGGTCGCGACTGGGAGCGA
This sequence comes from Avena eriantha, assembly GCA_910589775.1. NCBI lineage: Eukaryota > Viridiplantae > Streptophyta > Magnoliopsida > Poales > Poaceae > Avena > Avena eriantha. The sequence goes on from OU342745.1 coordinate 519,625,969, forward strand.
GTCCCCCGTGGTCGTGGTTCTTTCTGGTAGTATGGAGCCTGGATTTAAAAGGGTCAGTCACCTAGTTACGCAATACAAAAATCAGCTTACATGTGCGCTTTTGTTAACATTGGCCACTTGAGGTTGACCAAGTGTTCTATTCACTGCTTGTATGAAAATATACACTCACCTATGATCGATTTATATTTCCAAAGTGGCATGTGCAATTCATATAGACGAGCATATCTGTATATTTGGTTTCTTAGAAATTCTACAGTATTGCAAATGGTCGAAGATTGCCTCACTCATCCGAAAATTTCCTTCAAACTCCCTATCTGTATCAGTGCATATCTTATAGTTTTTATTTCAATTTAGAGCTCATTTGTGCACCCTGCAACATTACATAATGTTTTACTCTACTGTTCCTGAATGATTTATTATCTGCTTTGCAGGGTGATATCCTGTTTTTGCGAATGAGCAAAGATCCCATCCGCACTGGAGAAATTGTTGTTTTCAATATTGATGTAAGTCCTACTGCTTTGTAAGTCATAAATCAGTAGCTGAATCACAGACTCTGGTCCTATATTCAAATTTACTGTGTGCTTCTACATGATCCCCACAACACTAATTCACATCTGATTGTTGTGTATGAAGGGCCGTCCGATTCCAATTGTTCACCGCGTGATTAAGGTAATAGTTTTTTGAAGTCATCACATGAGTCATCCTATTTATGTTATTGAAGTTCTTTTTTCTGTGCTTGGTTTGAGTCTACTCTACTTTCTGTACAGGTTCATGAACGCCAGGAAAGTGGAGAAGTTGATATCCTCACAAAAGGTATCCATCACTTCTTTTTCAGTGCCATAATTTTTCTTCAGTGATTATAGTGCTGACTGGTAAAGCAGTTAGTGCAATCCTGTAATAACAATAAGCAGATACCAATGTATAATTTACAGTAGATGCCACTATGCAGTTCTATTTCAACTGATAAACCGTTTTTCAGGTGACAACAATATCGGGGATGACCAAGTGCTGTATGCACATGGTCAGCATTGGCTTCAGCAGCATCACATTATGGGTCGGGCTGTAGGGTGAGTACCCATGACTTTTGCATCATTTATCTGCTTTCATGCTGGTTAAAAAGAATTCAGCTAATGTTTCCCTATTTTTCTGCGAACAGCTTTCTTCCATACGTCGGGTGGGTTACGATTGTGATGACTGAGAAGCCGATCATCAAGGTATGCTTAGTATTATTAGGTATACCGACCGCCCTGGAGGTTAAACTATGGCATCTAGTCCATATGGAGGAACTTTTCCATCCGATTTTGGTCGAACCCCTTGGTCATTCATCTTCTGGTTGATGGGAGATCTAAAATTGAAGAAAAATGCATGCAGTTGTACGATTGCTGAAATGCTGATGTATGATGTTTCTTGCTGCAGTACCTTCTGATCGGTGCCCTCGGGTTGCTGGTGATAACATCGAAAGACTGAAGATGTCACATACTCCTAGTTTGGTCTTGTAGTGCAAACGTAACTGAGGACAGAAGATATCTGTTGATCGTGCAGCGAAGGAAAGACTTCTTTTATCTGGTTCGACTATGGGCGGAGCCTGAGTATAATGCAACACGCGCTGACAGTCCTAACTAATGGTTTTAATCTGGTTATTGCACTGGATACAAATAGTAAGTCCTTACCCAAAGAAACTCTATGTAGTATATATGAATTTAGTTCACTGTCATTGGTTTTGTAGTGTATGTGAATTACACCGACAAGTGAAGTGGTTTGTGGCTGAACCTGATGATTTTTTATTGGAACGTCTAGCCATAGAACAGTCTAGACATAGTCACGAAACATTAGGGGAGAGTGTAAGATTTGCCGGGAACTGTTGGATGAATTATTATGAAACTGGATTGACAGATCAAAAGCATCCTAGGTTCCACTCTTGTTTTTTAACAAGAAAACTGCAGGGAGGCCCCAACAGTGAGAGTTTATTAGGACGGAGGGGGTAATTTCCAATAGTTCTGCAGACTACAGCTAGTACATCTTATAAAACTAGTGCTCAAGAACAATGCATTGATTCCATCACTCAGAACTACATTCCCTAATTACTTCTACAGCACAATGAGCCTTTATCTTGTTCATTTCAGCTATGACATCGCTCATGGACGGCCTGTCAGTTGGTCTTTTCCTGCTGCATGCTAGTGCAAGTCTTGTGACGGAGTGCATGTAACTATTGATATCTCCCCGTTTCTTTTCAACTGATAGCAGAAGGGGATCAATAATATCCATCACTTGTGCTGGATATGCCATCTTTGCATACTCAACCAAGGTCAATCCTTCGGTAAACATAGGATGTGTAGGCGCTTTCCCTGTGAACATCTCAAGGAGCACAATACCGAAACTATACACATCTGCACTTGGGGAAATTTGACCACCTTCACCGTATTCTGCAGTTGCACAAACAACATGAATAAATAATACACAGAGCAAAGCTGCCTGATTTGATGCAACATTTATAAAATAGAATTTAGTTACCTGGAGGAACATATCCAATTGTTCCCACTATGGAACTCTTTGAATTGACCAACTGCTCGCCTTCTGGATCTATGAGGATCTTTGCAAGGCCGAAGTCTCCAACATGAGCAACCATATCATCCCCAAGAAGAATATTGCTGGGCTTGAAGTCGCAGTGAACTATTTTTGGCCGGCAGTGGTTGTGCAGATAGTCTAGAGCGGCGGCAATATCAGAAGCAATACTCAGTCTCTGCATTAGTGTTAGAATTTTGACTGGATTCGATGCATGTATGCCTGGATGCAACCACTTATCAAGACCCCCATAAGGCATGAAATCGAGAACAATGGCTTTGAAGTCATTCTGGTTGAAGTCGGAGCAAGAGCAGCAAGTTATAACACCAACCAAGTTACGGTGGCGGATTTTGCCAAGTGCCTTACACTCGGCCACAAAACTTTCCGAAGAGCCAGATTGTTCAAGGTCAAAAACCTTCACAGCCACATTTCGTGCTGACTTGTCGAGCGTCATCCTCCCCTTATAAACGCATCCATATCGTCCAGTACCAACCAAATTGTCAGTTGTGAAGCCATTTGTTGCTTGAAACAAGTTGGAATAAGAAACCCGAGGATACATGTCACCTGTCAACGAAGGAGCTACCTGAGTTGATGGCAGTCTTAATTTATTTTTGAATGAAAAGAAACCTAGTGCCATTAAAAAGCACACAAAGATGACTGTAATGCTTGGGATCACTGCATTTCGAATAACTTGGGATATCCTTTGACTGTCCCCAATTGTTTTGGTTGCACATGAAGGCAAATGCAACTCTTGAATACCACCACAAAGCTTACCATTCCCGTAAAAAGTGAACCCAGTCAAATTGGTGAACACACCATGTGCTGGGACTTGCCCATCAAGAAGGTTGAAGGATATGTCGAGCCGGTAAAGTGACGGCATGCTTTCCAAGTTCTCGGGGATCTGTGCAGACAAATTGTTGTGTGCAAGATACAGTTCGTTCAGGCCATTCATGAGTCCTAACTCTTGAGGGATCCCTCCCGTGAGTCTATTTTTGGTCAAATTCAGCAGTGTCAAGCCTCGCATTCTACTTATGGACAAAGGAATCATACCGTTGAAGTAGTTACCATCCAAACGGAGCTCCATCAAGCTCTGGCATTTGCTGAGAGCATCTGGCAGCATCCCAGATAAGTTGTTCTCGTGGATGTACAAGTATGTGAGCTTTGAGAGACCACCAACTTGGGATGGAAGAGAGCTACTAAAATGATTCCTAGACAAATCCAGAATGTATGACAAGGATGATAGGCTAAAGATCTCTCCAGGTTATGGACCTGAAAGCGCGTTGTTGGAAAAGGTTGCACTGACAAGCTGTTGTAGATTTCCAATGTTCATCGGAAGAGGTCCTTCCAACATATTGTTATCTGCCGAAAGGTGCTGCAACCGTGTTAAGTTCCCGAGCGAGTACGGCATCATCCCAGAGAGTTGGTTGTTCTCTAATGTCAAGAACTGGAGCATGTTCAGTCCTCCTATGCTGTCCGGTATAGGGCCAGTAAAACGATTGCCAGAGAGCCCTAGCTTGAATAGTTTGGGAAAGCTGCCAATGCCATATGGTATCTTGCCAGAGATTTCATTGTACCTGATATCTAGGGCTTCAAGTTGCCCCGATAGGTTTGCAACGGAGGCCGGGAGCCCACCGCTAAACTTGTTGTTTTGCAATGTGACCCAACGAAGGCTTGTGCAATTTGTCAGGAGAGTGAGGAACCCCCAGTCCTGAACAGTGGTTGTCTTCAGCTGGTTTCCGTTGAGCATCAGGTAATTTGGGCAGAGTGTTCCAATCTCTGGAGGAACGGTTCCGGTGATGTTGTTACCAGATAGGTCCATGGACCGAATTGTGGTTGCATTTGCAATTGAAGCCGGAATTCTTCCCGTGAAATGGTTCTGAGCAAGGATAAGGTATTGGATGCTTGGGCCCAAATTGGAGGGCAGAGCGCCTCTTAGTCGGTTCATTTGCAGACCGACGTGGACGAGTTGTGAAATGTTGAAGAGCGTTTTTGGAATGTTTCCTGAGAGATGGTTTACTTCCAGTGCTAGAGACTCGAGCTTACTGAGCTTGCCAAGGCTCTCGGGGATTGGGCCACTTAGGTGGTTTTCATTGAGGTACAATCTCCGGAGCGATGATAGGTTTCCAAGCGATGGTGGGATGATCCCAGTGAAGCTGTTCTTCCCAATTGATATGGTCTCAATCCTTGACAAGTCACCAAGCCAATCAGGGATTCGTCCGTCGAGTTTGTTCAGGTCAAGTTTGACACTTGCAAGAAGAGTGCAGTTCCGCAGGCCACGCGTGATCTCCCCTTGAAGCGAGTTGTTCGATAGGTATAGGAATGTCAGCTGTGGTAACCGGCCAATCGTCCAGGGCATTTCACCTTGGAGCGAATTATTTGACAAGTCAAGATATGACATTTGCATCAACTGGCCAATCATCCATGGGATGTCACCGTGTAGTAGATTGTAGCTGAGGTCTAAACTCCTGAGGTACGTGAGGTTCCCGATGGAAGGAGCTATGTAGCCGAGAAGCCCAGCCGAGGAGAGGTTCAGCGCCGATACCCTTTGCTTATACCTAAGGCTGCAGATGACACCACGCCACTCGCAGAAATCAGTGGTTTTATTCCATGAAGCCAGTGCATCAGCTGCCTGGAGGTTTAGACCTGCCTTGAATTCTAGCAAGGTATCGAGATCAGTCTCATTGCTGGATGGCAGTGGTTGAGAGTACGGAGCCGTTGCCAGTAGAAGCAGATGTGGCAAGAGAAGCAAAACCAGTTGAGGAAACATTTTGGAGCAGTTCCCTGTCATTTGTCAACACACAACAGAATTAGTCTTGGAAGCTTCTCTTATGTTTTGTCTAACACACAATGATCAACAATTTGACAGAAAATACTAGCCACCATCATTATGGGATCATGCCATCAACAAGTAGCAAATTATCCGGTAATAAATGGTCAAGATGGCTGCATTTAGTAAACCGGCTCAGGCTTGTTCAAATTAACGATGTCGAAGATCAATTGTGCAACTCCTACTATCAATTGTGCAACTCCTACTATTACACATTATCTATTCCCTCCGATCCATATTTGTTGTCTCTGTTTTACTAAATCAGCGACAAGGGAGTAACTATTTTGTTTTGTAGAATTATCTGAACATATCACACCCCCATTATTTTGCAACAAATGTTGAGCATAGAGTCTAGTGTAGGATGCAGTTTGTATGATGGGCACATACATGAAAATAAAAAGGTCACCAAATCAAGCAGCAGCTCATCCGAGGAAGAAAAAAACAAAGAGCAAGAGAGATCTTGTGTCTGTTTTTACTCTACTCCAACTGATATACCCATGAAGACTGGTAAATTGTACTAGTTTTTTTTTTTGAGTATAGTAAATTGTACTAGTTTGGAAGATAACTTGCACCGTTTCTTGATGTTCAATGAGTCAGCATGATGGATTGCATGATTTGGAGGGGAAAATGGCGTGGAAGGAAATAACACAAAAAAGAAGATGGGATAGCAAACAAAGGTAGTCCCGGAGAAAGCAAATGTTAGAAGTAGTACCTGAACTCCTGAAGCTCTCCTGACCAAAGCTTTGCTCTTGCTCTTTGCTGCCTTGCTCTGGCCGCTTTTATCGCTGCCTCCAGGTCCAGGTACTTTTCGCGCTGGAATTGGAAACCATGACTCCTGAGCTTCGGCCTGCAGTCAAGTCAAGTCAAGTCAAGAAAACAAATTCACATTATAGAAGACAGCAAAAGGAGAATTCACATTAAAGAAGACGGCAAAATGACGACGTGACAACTGGGGCATCGTTCCACGAGTAACTGACACGGTTATTTCGGATGTGTGGGAATCAGCAAGACTGTACCTGCTGCCGCTCATGTTCGCACGTGTGTCCATATATAGAGTTTGTCGCAGCTACTGTTTGCACGTGTGGAATTCATGGAAGTTCCTTCATATAAGAGGTTTCTAGGGACAGAGCTACCGTTCGCCTGTGTTGTCGCTCTCTCTGTTTCTGCCCTTCCATTAAGCGAGTCCACATCACCGTGCATCAAATTGTTCGCGAAAGTTCAGCACCAGTACGCTCCTGTTTGAGGCTTCGACGTCATACTCCTTCGCATGGTTTTTCCATAAGACGATTGAATACCATATGTGTTTCTGGGTGCTAGCTGCAAGGCCGTGCCTGACGTCTGAACTTTTCAGATTAGTCTGCACGGTTGCACAGGCTATCTACTAGGATGGGTGACAGCATTCTAATAGGTTAGATGTTGTTTAAGGGAGTTTTGGTTTTCTGGTTTAAGTGACTCATTTTTTTGCTAAAAAAGGCTAGTTTTGCGCAGTAATTAGTTTTGCTAATTCTTTCTGAAGTCTGGTAAATTATTGTTACTTGTGTTAATTAAATCTGTATTTTTGTCTTGTCCTGCAAATGCAGTATGGATATATATATATATTATATATATATATATAATAAGAATGTAAAGAGAAAATACATTATCTAACAGTTTTGTTTTCTAGAATTTATCTGATCATATCACACACCCTATTATTTTATTTTTTTGAGATTAAAGGTAGTCGTTCTGTCATCCGATTAGATTAGAAAGATTGTTATATACAGAAGGTTCAAAGAACCGAAGCCAAAAAACAAGGCGCTAGGCCAGGGTCCTGCGCATGGGCGTCCGCCCTTTGCGCCATCTCCTCTCCGACCAGTCTGTAGGGCCATGTTGCGAAAAACGCGCCTATTCCACTTCTTCCAAGCCCCCCACATGGCGTAGATGAAGGATCCACTAGCCTCCCTCCTCTTAACCTTTGGCAAGGCAGCAATGGTTTCCTCCCATCAAAGATTAAGGCTTCTCCATGCAGGAGGCGAAACCACCCCGATCGTGCCATTCTAAGCAAAGATTTTCTCCCTCACGGTAGAGAGAAGGAGGTGCTGAATCGTCTCAGGGCGAATCATGCAAAGCTTGCATATTGGATCATGAGACCAGCCTCGAATCGCCAAATTGTCTGCAGTCAGGACCTTCCCATGGAGCAAATGTTCAGCATAGAGTCTAGTGTAGGATGCAGTTTGTATGAGGGGCACATACATGGAAGGTTGTGCGATGTGCAACTGCGCCGTTTTTGTTTTACTTCAGCTAGCTAGTCTAACTTCGATGTTCAACACGAAGGTGATTTGGTGCTCTACAGTGTTAATAAAGCACTAACTACCTTCTGTAAACATATCATCAGCTGTTAAGTGCGTATGGTTTAACTGTGCCAGCCAGATCTTATTTGCTGGATGATGTAACACAATCATGTGAGGCATGTCAATGATGGCCTGTATCATTCATGTCATTTTTTTTTCAAAAAGGGGATCTGTCCTAGCCTCTGCATCGACCGATGCATATGGCCTTTATTAATCATTCGTGTCATATATCTTGACGAATTAGGAATACTACAAGTACTCCCTCCGACCCAAATTAATTGACTTAGATTTGTTTAGATTCGGACGTATCTAGACATGTTTTAGTGCTAGATACATCCAAATGTAGGCAAATCCAAGTCAATTAATTTGGATCGGAGGGAGTACTTGATTCATGCAAGACACTAAGGTCAAGAGAAGGATCATTTCACTAGCCCATGGAGAATTGCTCATGCTCAAGACACTTGCATTTTTTAAAGTTCAGAAACAAAGACACTTGCAGTTTCAATATTACCTGGTGCCAAATACTCTGTATGAAATGATCTGAAAATTGCATTGTTTGTCAGTTATTGGTCTGTTAGCTCCACCCCATGACAAACTATTCTCAGATGACATGCACTGTGCACTAATCCTTTAGTACTAGCGCATATTAGCTTCTCCAGTTGATATGACAAATCCACGTGTAATCTGGCATACTCATATCTTGCAAGATACATCCTTAAAAATCTTGATTACAGAAGTTAAGTGAGGTCAGCTAAGACTTTGTGCCTACATTTTAGTTTATGATCAAGCCCGGAGGGAAGCAAGTGAAATAAGTGTGCATAAAAGTGGTCACAAGGGATGCTAATTTACTTTGGATAAATCATTTCTATCACCCCTGCAAGTTCCTCTTACAAAAATGGAGTTGACTTTTGTTCTACGATCTACTTTTAGACTGAAGGTCCTGCTCAAGCAGAGTCCGTCTTTAAATTAATAAAGCCAAGAACGGCATAAGTTCACTTGCAACGCAACAAAGAAGAACATAGTCTACGACCTACTTCCGAGAGGGATTAAAAGAAATTATTTCAGAGGTAAATCTGGTTCTGAAAACATTCCCGTTTCTCTTTCCCTGCATGGACCCACAGAAAACGCCCCCATTTCTCTATACTTGTATGTGATTCAAGATGCGGATTACGAATCAAACCAGAGAAGTACAGATATTATGCTGGCAGACATAACTAGGGATACTTACGACAATATATACCACCTGCTGGTAGAAGTTTACACAACCCTCTCCTACTCCGGTATGCCCTCGAAGCCTGTCGGTGTGGGCTTCAGTGGCCATACCGATCTACTCCCTCCGTTTAGAAAGAGTTTATAGCATAAAACCACCACGTTTTTACCTAAATTTTGAAAAACCACTAGTTTACGTTTGAATCGCAAAAAACCACCATCCTACTGCTGATTTTTTGCAATGTGCACTAACCAGTCTATTGATACGAATTGACGTTGGATCTGACAGAGGGACCCCACCAACTTGGGACGCCCGTTAACAGACGTTAACGGCATATAGCATAAAACCACCACTTTTCCGCTTAAATTTCAAAAAAACACCACCTTTCGTTGAAATCGCAAAAAACACCACTCTACGGTAATTTTTTTGCAATGGGCACTAAACACCGATTCCCCACGAATTGATGTTGGGTCTGACAAGATGACCCCGCCAACTTTGATGACGTGGCACCGCGTGGAACGGCGCGCCGTCTGCCGGTTTGCACGCAGATCCTCCAGTTTTGTTAGAAATTACGTAGGAGTCCCTGGCACATATGTTTTTTCACAAAACCTTCTGTTTATTTACGAATGTCCATAAGTTTTGAATACAAATTTAAATAGAAAAACCTTTAATACGAAACATCCTCAGAAATATTTGAATCTTTTGAATACAAATTTGGTTCACTATTTTGGATAATTAAAATATGCAACTAATTAAAATTGCTTTTCTTATAATGAAAACTTTGAATTCATAACTTTTATTATATGACTCCACATAATATAAATAATATATCTAAATTTATTTTAAAAACCAAGGAATCCCTTTCTGACATCCATCATGCATGGATAACTTATGTTCCTCTAGGATATTTTGATTATACAAGCGAACGTAATAATAAATGTGTGTTATTTTATTTATTCTTGCATGTTAATATATTGTACAATCACTGGAGCCGCATAAATTGGAAGTATGTCTTTTAGGTCCATGCATGCATGCGCGATGAATCAAAATGAAGAAACGGAGCCTTGCTAGGCGAGCTGCACATGCTTCACATTTAAGGGTGTCGATGTCCTTCACTGTAAACGTGTTGAGCAACGTGACACTGACAACATACGTGGACCGTCACCGTTAGAGTTGCATAATAAACATATCGGAGAGAATTCACGTATGATGGATGCTTGGAATGGATTCCTTGGTTTTTCTAATAAATATGGACATATTATTTATATTATTTGGAGTTATACCATTAAAGTTATGAATTTTCAAAGTTTGCATAATAGAAGCAATTTTAATTGTTTGCATATTTTAGTTATCTAAAATAGTGAACCAGTTTTAAAATTATTCAAATATTTCTGAGCACTTTTTGTATTAAATTTTTTTCCATTTGAATTTGTATTCAAAAGTTATGGACTTCTTAAAATAAAACAGAAGATTTACTAAAAAGTGTGAGTGCGAGGGACCTCTACGTAATTTGTTTCCAAAACATGAGGACCTGCGTGCAAATCGGCAGACGGCGCGCCGTTCCACACGGTGCCACGTCATCAAAATTGGCATGGTCATCTCGTGAGACTCAGTGTCAATTCATGTGGAATCAGTGTTTAGTGCACATTGCAAAAAAATTGCTGTAGAGTGGTGTTTTTTACGATTTCAGCGAAAGGCGGTGGATTTTTGAAATTTAAGCGGAAAAGTGGTGGTTTTATGCTATATGCCGTTAACGTGTGTTAACGGCCGTCCTAAGTTGGTGGGGCCCCTCTGTCAGATCCAGCGTCAATTCGTGTCAATCAACTAGTTAGTGCATATTGCAAAAAATCAGCAGTAAGGTGGTGGTTTTTTGCCTGGTGATTTTTCAAAATTTAGGTAGAAAAATGGTGGTTTTATGCTATAAACTCTGAAATATAAGACCTTTTAGCTTTGTGAAATAAATGTATCTAAATATTTTTTTACTGATATATTTGATTAATAAAGCTAAAACATCTTATATTTCTAAATGGAGGGTTTACTCAACACGCAACTTAATGATCTCTACTGAATCCTCTCCGAGCCAATCGCAATCAGCTTGCAGCGTCGCCTTCTTGTCCATCAACTCGCAGATGATGACAACCCCCTTCTCCGCCGACGCAGCTCCCTTCCTGCAGTTTCGGCAGCCGGTCACGTTCAGTCTGAAGCTTGGCCTTTTCGTCAAGGAGTGCGCAAATCAGGGTGGTGTTCTTGCCTTGTAGCATAGACTTTGGTTGACATAGCTTAACTTTGGCAAATTGGCATGTAAGACCATTGAAATTATTTGACTGCATAATATTTGCCTGCAATATATATTGAAAAGAAATGTGCCGTCCAACATGCACAAATACCGTTTACTAGTGTGTTCATTAATCTCAAGTCCATCCATATAACCTACAAACTGAAAACTGCACTAATATTTCTTAACTACTCCCTCCGTTCCAAAATAAGTGACTTCAGTTTGTCTAGATTCGGATGTATGTATTTTTTGGTGTGCAATTTCGCGGCTACTGTGGTATTCTCTACTAATTAAGCTTGATTGGTTGACAACACTACTCCATTAGTCCTTGGTCCCAATTTATATGAGCTATGTGCCAGTAAACTATATCATCCAAAACTTGAATACCTATTAAATGGTACTAATTTTTGTGGCATATAGGGCCGAGATATATTCCTGAACCTCAAAATGCATTGATATGACCACCTAAAGTGAGATGCAGGGAGTACTCACTAACAAATACTACTCCCTCCGGTCAGCGTTACAACTTACAAGGCGAACTCGTAATTTGGATCTAAAGATCAACACAATATATGTTGTATGCCACAAAATATACCATTCGATTCGTATTTGAAAGTGTTTAGAGGTTTATTTTTCGGGGGCGTATAAAACACAAAATTTGTTTGTGAAACCAATGATCAATTAGGGAGGTGAACTTGTCAAGATGAATGGAGGGAGTAACACCCGGAAAAAAAACCATTGGAGATAACTAGACTAGTGTACACTAATACTACTAGGTTGTATACAACGTCAATTACAAGCGTGGTTCCTCTTGAGCATGTATGTTCTGGGTTTCTATGTCTCCTTGTGTCATCATGAAACCGAACCCCACCGGCGCCAGAGCAAAAATGAGAAGTACTGTCATCTTATAGGGGTCTTGCAGGTAAGGATCCAAGTTGAAATGTCGCGCCAGAAAAATCCAAACAATCAAGGCAATGCTCATCGCCACCATAAAACACTGCAAATCGAATCATGCGAAGGTGTAAGCACGGCAGATAGAAATATATTACTAGTACTGAAATGCATGGACCGATGATTAAATAGTAAAGAATTAGACCCTGGAGTAAAGAACTCATATTGACTCTGCAGCCCAGTCCAGTCCGGAGGCTCTAGTCTATTAATGTATGAAGATAATTCAGAGGGGCAAAGGAAGGATGGGCAATTGGAAGGGGGGTTTGGTTGGTACGTACCCTGCAGAAGATTTTGAAGTATTTCCAGGCGGCGGCTGTCGTCGGACGTGGACGCCTTCTTCGAGCGCGCGGATGCGGCGGAGCAGGACCTGCTCGTCTAGTGTTTCTCCCAACAGCAGCGGCCGGTGCGGGTCAGGAGATGGAGGCTGGCTGTTGCCAGAGGAGGAGGGCATGTAGAAGCAGACGCGGCCGCCGTAGATGAATCTACCCATCGGCCGGCGAGAGCAGATCGATTCGATCCCCGTCAAGTGAAGTCTAAAGCGTGGCGACGGAAAAGGAAAAATCCCTGGCCTAGCCGGAGGCTAGTTCGTTTTGTTGGCGTGTAGGGAAGAGATCTGCTTTTCGGAGAATGTCGGCTAGAGGATAAGCGCAACTTTGAGGACACTGAGCCCAGGCCCTTTGCTTCCGCCTTTCCGTTCCGGCCGTCCGCTTGGGCTCGTAGTCGTAGATCGCATGAGTGTCTATGGTGCAGTGATCGGAGAGATCAAGGAGGCTTCCACCTCCTTCACAAATCACAACCATGGTGTTCCGGCACCAACCTGAAAGCTCTACTGGAGAAGCTCACCGTCGAAGCTCTGCTAATTTAGTTGTTGGTCGCCTTAATTCTTGATGGTTTTTTTAAGAACAATATAGCTTTACTGATAAACTATAGAAAGAGTACAATCTGGAGTTAACTGTATCTGTGTCATTGCAACTTCTGCAAGTTGGAGATATGCCATTACAAAATCGAGACTTGAAGATATACCACTCCAACTTTCTAATACTTGTAACCATATCATTTTCTACACTTGAAAGAGAATATCGGTTCAAAATACGTGTATTCAGTGTGTACTGTAGTATTTACATAAATACCCCTATTTGGAAGTTTCGGCTGCATTTTCCGATCTTCGGGGCTATATTTTTTTTCAAAAAAAAATCAAATTTTGACCGAAATTTGAACTTCTCAGAAAAATCTGAAATTTTTACAGAAAATCAAAAACAGTAATACGAGTCTACTTTTCTAATTTGAGACATTTTTGGGCACATATGGACCCTGAACTGTTTATCTTAATATCTGTCCAGAAACTTTGTCAAATTACAGAAAAATTCGGCCGCACTTGGACACAATTTATCACATATTAACAAGTAGAATTTAACATGATCATAGATAGGTTCGCAAGCACGATCTAATAGAGGTTCACAAGCAAATAGTTCACGGAACAAGTACCAAAAGAAATTCAACACAATTACATAGGTTCACGAGCACTTGAATCAGCCGCTAGCCACCAAGCCAATAAAGAAGGATTCTTTTTGCACCATACGTAGGCAGTAGTTCTGGAGGTGGTGGTGGAGGTATAGTAGGTGTAAATGGAACATTTTTCTTGACTTTCTTTTCTTAAGAAGTTGTCTTCTCGACCGGTGTCTTCTTCTTAGCCTTCTCTTGTGTAGCTTTACGCAGGGTGTCTTCTTCTTGATGTGATGTAGCTTTCTTCACATGAGTTTTTTTTTGGTGCTTGACTTTCTCTTGTGTTATAGCAATCTTCACAGCTGTCCTATTCTTGGCTGGTGTCTTGGAATTTGGTCGAGTAGTTCTAGCCGGCATGTGTTTCCGACCATGCCCTTGTTTTCGACTGTCCGCTTGGGCTCGTACTAGATTGCATGGATTGTCCATGGTGCAGTGATTAAAGAGATCAAGGAGACCTCCACCTCCTTTAGAACCACGGTGTTCCGGCATCAATCTAGAAGCTCCAATGGAGAAGCTCACTGTCGCAGCTTTGCTAAATTATTTGTTGGCCGCCTTAATTCTTGATGGTTTTTTGTAGAACAAGAGAGCTTTACTGATAAACTATAGAAAGGGTACAATCTGAGGTTAATTGATTTATACCATTGCAACTTCCGTAAGTTGAAGATATGCCATTACAAAACCAGACTTGAAGATATGCCACTCCAACTTTCAAGTACTTGTAAGCATACCATTTTCTACACTTAAAAGAGAATATCGGTTCGAAAATACGTGTACTCAGTGTGTACTGTAGTATTTACATAAATACCTGAAGTTTTGGCTGCATTTTTAGATCTTCGGGCGCTAAATAATTCAAATTTTGGCCAAAATTTGATCTTCTCAGAAAAATCTATTTTTTTTACAGAAAATCAAAAACAGTAATATGAGTCTACTATTCTAATTTTAGACATTTCTGGACACATATGGACCCCTGAACTGTTCTCTTAATACCTGTCTAGAAACTTGTCAAATTACATAAAAATTCGGCAGCACTTGGACACAATTTATCACAAATTAACAAGCAAAATTTGAACATGATCAAATATAGGTTCACAAGCACGATCTAATAGAGGTTCACAAGCAAATAGTTCATAGAACAAGTACCAAAAGAAATTCGACACACTTACATAGGTTCACGAGCACTTGAATCAGCCGCTAGCCACCAAGCAACCAATAAAGAAGGATTCTTTTTGCACCATACGTAGGCTGTAGTTTTGGAGGTGGTGGTGGAGGTATAATAGGCGCAAATGGAATATTTTTCTTGACTTTCTTCTATTTAGATGTTGGCTTCTCGACCGATGTCTTCTTCTTGGCCTTCTCTTGTGTAGCTTTACGCACGGGTGTCTTCTTCTTGATGTGATGTAGCTTTCTTCACATGAGTCTTTTGTGTGCTTGGCTTTTTCTTGTGTTGTAGCAATCTTCACAGTTGTCCTATTCTTTCCTGGTGTCTTGGACTTTGGTCGAGTAGTTCTAATCGGCATGTGTTTCCGACCATGCCCTTGTTTCCGACCGTCCGCTTGGGCTCGTACTAGATTGCATGGGTTGTCTATGGCTAGTGATCAAAGAGATCAAGGAGACCTCCACCTCATTCAGAACCATGGTGTTCTGGTATCAATCTAGAAGCTCCAATGGAGGAGCTCACCGTCTAAGCTCCGCTAAATTATTTGTTGGTCACCTTAATTCTTGATGGTTTTTTGTAGAACAAGAGAGCGTTACTGATAAACTATAGAAAGAGTACAATCTAAGGTTAATTGATTTATGCCGTTGCAACTTCTGCAAGTTGAAGAGATGCCATTATAAAAACTAGACTTAAAGATATGCCACTCCAACTTTCTAGTACTTGTTTTTTTTTTAACGGTAACTCTCTAGTACTTGTAAGCATGCCATTTTCTACACTTAAAAGAGAATATCTGTTCGAAAATACGTGTATTCAGTATGTACTGTAGTATTTACATAAATACCCCAGTTTAGAAGTCTCGGCTGCATTTCCGGATCTTTGGGTGCTAAAAATTTCAAAAAATTCAAATTTTGGCTGAAATTTGAACTTCTCAGAAAAATCTGAAAATATTATAGAAAATCAAAAACAGTAATATGAGTCTACTGTTCTAATTTGAAACATTTCTAGGCACATATGGACCCCTGAACTGTTCTCTTAATATCTATCCAGAAACTTGTCAAATTACAGAAAAAATCGGCAGCGCTTAGACACAATTTATTAGAGATTAACAAGCATAATTTGAACATGATCAAATATAGGTTCACAAGCACGATCTAATAGAGGTTCACAAACAAATAGTTCATAGAACAAGTACCAAAATAAATTCGACACGGTTACATAGGTTTACGAGCACTTGAATCAGCCACTAGCCACCAAGCAGCCAATAAAGAAGGATTCTTTTTGCACCATACGTAGGCTATAGTTTTGGAGGTGGTGGTGGAGGTATAATAGGCGCAAATAGAATATTTTTCTTGACTTTCTTCTATTTAGATGTTGGCTTCTCGACCGATGTCTTCTTCTTGGCCTTCTCTTGTGTAGTTTTACACACGGGTGTCTTCTTCTTGGTGTAATGTAGCTTTCTTCACATGAGTTTTTTGCATGCTTGGCTTTCTCTTGTATTATAGCAATCTTCACAGTTGTCCTATTCTTGGCTGGTGTCTTGGACTTTGGTCGAGTAGTTCTAGAAGGCATGTGTTTCCCACCATGCCCTTGTTTTCGACCGTCCGCTTGGGCTGATACTAGATTGCATGGGTTCTCTATGGTGCAGTGATCAAAGAGATCAAGGAGACCTCCACCTCCTTAAGAACCATGGTGTTCCGGCATCAATCTAGAAGCTCCAATCGACTCGAGCTTGGTATATACGATCCAGATATGGCAGAAACCCACGGTGTTGCCAAGGCCCAAATGGAGAATTCGAGTGGCCCACGGACTCTCGATTGCTTGCGAGACAAGAAGAAGCTTAAGATAGAAAATTCAAAGGGAGAAACCCTAATCTGTAACCAACTCGACCTGCTACCCGAGACCTAGCCTACCTATATAAAGGTTAGGAGGGGGCGGCGAGGAGGACACTATTGTTGTCGTTGTATTGGGAACGGCAGTACCTGAGGAGGTGAGATAGAGGTGTGGGGACTAGCAGGGAAGCTATCGACGGCGTCCGCAGGCGGGATTGGATACAAGCGAGCGTAGCGGGACGCAA
Organism: Avena eriantha; assembly: GCA_910589775.1. NCBI lineage: Eukaryota > Viridiplantae > Streptophyta > Magnoliopsida > Poales > Poaceae > Avena > Avena eriantha. Next base: position 519,642,857 of record OU342745.1, read on the forward strand.
GAAGTACCCAGGTTCGGGGCCCTCGTGATGAGGTAAAGCCCCTACTCCTGCCGGATCTGACTATGTGGAATACACGAACTACAAGTGCTCCTTGAGCTGTATGTGCTAGCTACTTCCTTAAATGTTGTATGACCAACCCTTTTTACTGAGGCCTTGCCTCTCCTTATATAGGCAGAGAGGCAACGGTCTCCTTGGCCAATCCGACTGGCGGGCCCTACACGCGGCCCCCAGCCGGCTGGTCATCCACAGTGTCCGGTATGGTATGTCTTATCGGAGTACGAGCGGTATGGATGTCGTAGGCACAGTGGACGCCGTGCGAGCCCGTCGTCAGCACAGGCCACTGTTCCTGCGTCATCCTCGCAAAGTCTTCGGTATGGCCGGGTGGTTGCCAGTCTTGTCATCGTACAGGGCGTACCGGGCACTGATACGCACGTCGTCCTGTCTCACTGATTGGGTCCGGCTACGTCGTCGTATCCGGCTGTCTCTTGCTGATCCGGCTACCGGGTGATAGCCGGCCTGTCTTACCCTGTCTGGCTGCATCTGGCCAGCCGGACGCGATCCGACTGCCTGGTTTTTTGTCTGGTTTGGGTACCTGGGAATCACCCCCCCGACACTAGCCCCCGAGCGCGTGTGGATTCCGCCCTTAGGCGAAATGTGCGCGCGCTCCTTCTTGTTTTTGAATTTGTATCCGGCTGAGCTTGGCAGTTGTGCTACCCGTGATGTCAGTGCTGACGCCGGCCACGCGCGCATGCGCCATCATTGCTCTGCGGCGGGCAGCGTAACGTCCCGTCGCACGTCGCCTCGGGAAACCGCTGTCCGACGCTTCGATTCTTGCTCCGGGATCTTGTGCGCATCCTGCTTCGGCACACCGGATCCTGGGCGGTGGTTGGGGTGTGGGTTGCCTGGATGCGCGCCACGTGGCCCCGTCGACGGTTGCCCTTCCGGCCCTTTAAAGGGACGCCGCGGGGGAGGCAGTTCCTTTCCTTCGCTCCCCCGCTGCAGTCTCCTTCTCCCTCGCGTGCTTCTGCTCCTGCACCCTTGCCTTCTGCGCGGTAGCCCGCTGCGCCGCCCGCTCGTTGTCTCCGTCGCTATGGACCACCGCCAGTCTTCCGTTGTCGCTCCCCCCAGTTAGCCGGAGATGGCCGCCGACCGCGGGGCTTGGTGCGGCTCCTCCGTCACGGAGGACCACATCGCGAAGTACCGTGCCACCCGCATTCTCCCGCCGGCGGAGGAGGTGGCGGTGCGGTTGGCGCCGGCGGGGGAGGTGTCACCGCACCCGGCGGAGGGGGAGCGCGTCATCTTCCTCTCTCATGTGGTGCGCAGGTTCGCCCTTCCGGTGAATCCCTTCCTCCTGACGTTTCTCGCCTTCTTCGATCTCCGTCTTCACCACCTTGGCGCCAAAGCCATCGGGACGCTGGCGCACTTCATGGCGTTCTACGAGAGCTATCTCGGGATCCAGCCGGATCTCGGGCTCTTCTGCCGGCTCTTCCGAGTCCGGCCACAGGTGCAGTACACGAAGGGGCTGCTAGTCGTCTGCGGTGGCGCCTCCATCTACTCCCGCTCCCAATCTGGCTACCCCAAGTTCTTGCTTTAGGACATGGTACGGCTGTGGCAGCAGTCGTACTTCTACATCAAGAACGTCACCAACGTTGACCAGATAAATCTTCCGGCCTTCCAGGATGTCAAGACCAGCCGGCATAACTGGGACTTGAAGTTCCATGGCGACAAGACGGAGACGGACGCGATGCTGCAGCGCATGCACTCCTCGTCACCTGCCAGCTAACCGGCCTGGACATCACTCTTAGCTGGATGTCCCGGCTGATGATGCCGATGCAGCAGCGGGCGCACAAGATGTGCTATTACTCCGGCCGGCTGGACCCGACCCGGCTGTCGCGTCGTGATCCCCGCTACCACAACTTGAAAGAGTGGTTGTGGACGATCAGCAAGGAGCGGCTGCCGGAGAACTGGAAGTTCAGTCTGGCGCCCTACAGCCAGGAGAACCGCGCGCCCCGGGTAAGTTGCTGTAGCCGGAAACTTTGTTTGCTCTTTCTGTGTTGTTTTCCTATTCTGTCTGACTGACTTCTTGTATTCGGCAGATCTTTGCTTGCATCCTTCGCGAGGAGGGAGAGGCTCCCCTCGAGGTATTCACGCCTGACTTGCCTGAGCCGCGCGCTCGGTGGTCCGGCGAGGAATCAGACGGGGACGGCGATGCCTTCCCCAGCCGGAATGACGAGCCGGCTGCCGGCCCGCACGCGGAGGTGCACGAGGAGGAAGAGGCCGCGCCGACCGTGGACCCGGCGACACGCTCCGCGACGGACAGCGAGGCAGGCGGGAGCGGCTCCAGTCGTTCCGGCTCCGGCCGGCCTGCGACGGAGGAGCCGGCTCCCAAGAGGAGCCGGTCCGGCACCCTGCCGCCAAGCCGCCTTGGCCGGAAGAAGGGGCCGCCCCCAGTTGTGCCGGGGTACGTTCCTTCTCCGCCTTTTTCTTTCGGCACTTTCTGTCAGCTTGCCCTTTTTCTTCTTTTTCTGACTTTGGTTTATTTTGCCTTTGCCTTCTCCTCCTTCTCTTTAGCACGCTGGTCTCTTTCAGAGCCGCGAGCCCAGCACGAGCGTCGGCCGGGTCGCCACTCTATGCCCCGACTGCGCCAACCGGCGCCCCTCCTTCTTCTGAGGCGCAGCCCTCGCCTCCCCCTCGAGCTGAGCTGACCGCCCCCGCCTAGCCGGAAGGTCCTCAGCCGGAAGCGAAGCCCTCCCAGCCGGAAGGCTCCTCCGCAGGCACACGGGGGGCTGCCGGCAAGGAGCTTGTCGTTGTTGGCGATGACAACTCCAACGAGGAGCCTGGGGAGGAGTGGCGAACGGCGGTGGTCGCGGCGAAGGAGTCCTTGGCCGTCAACACCGTGGACGACGATGCTTCCTCTGCCGCCTTGCTGTCGGACCTTGCCGCCACGCTCGAGCTGGCGGTGAAGGAGATCCGGCTGCTGGAGGCCGCAGCCGGCGGGAACCGGACGTTGGAGCAGAAGCTTGCTGCCGCCAACGGGACTTCCTAGAGTAAGTTCGCTTAATCCGGCTTGCCTTTTTTTGTACTGTTAGCTGGTTTTGTTGCAGCCATCCTCATGTGCGCTCAGCGCGAGATCGATCGCTTGAAGAAAGCGAACGACCGGCTGAGCAAGTCCAATTCCACTCTGCGGCTGCAGAACAAGGATTGGCATGCGAGGGTAGACGGTCTGGAGGCCACCATCAAGGAGCATGACGCCTCGCTCGCTAGCCAGGCCGAAGCCTTCACCCTTCTCGAGCCCAGAACAAGGACCAAGAGAAGGAGATCAAACGGCTAGCGATCAAGGAGAAGGCGCTGGTGGAGGAGCTGATGCAGGTCGGCCACACTGCCAAGGGTGAGTTCCTTTTCCCGTCTTCCTTTCTTTCTGGATCCGATAGCCGGATCTAACCCTTTTTTCTGATAGCCTTTTACCCCGGCATAGACCTACTGGCCTACAACCGGCTGCAGGAGAACTGGCCGGGAGCGCAGCCAACGACCCAGGAGCTCGTCGTCCTTCTTGGCGAGGAAGCTGCCAAGCTTCGTCAGGCGGCGCGGGACGTCTTCTCCTTCATGTGGCCGGAGGCTCCGGTTTCGGAGATGATGGCGCAGCTGGCTACGAAGGTGGGAGAGGTGCCGGCTGCGGTGGACCAGCTACGGGACTTGGCGGCGCCGGTTGGAGCGGAGATGGCTCTGGCCCTCATGCTCTCCTGGTACAAGGACGCCCGCGTCGAGAAGATCGACGGTGGCTTCCGTGCCGGAGCCGATCTTGCCGCCATCCGCCAAGCCCATCCGGAGCTCCGCGGATCCGCCATCAAGATTGCCGACTATGTGGATCCCGACGAGGCGCTCACCGACTCAGAGTCCGTCGGCACTCCTGACGTGGAGGGCCCGATGCCGTCGCCCACAGGCGCTGGAGCCGGATCAAGCTCCGCGCCTCCTCCTCCGCCCGAAGCTTCCGTCGGCCAAGATCTTCCTCACGGCAAGGGTCATGCCGTCTAGTTATTGCCCCGGGATGCCGGGTGTATTTGTCTTGTCTTAGATATCCATGAACCTTGTTTGTCTGTACCGGCTATCTTTGACGCCGGGTAACTTATGGGAGCTTTGTCTCCCTTTTGTTTGTTAACGTTGAAATTCTTGAGTCTCCCTTAACTTGTGCGTTGAGTTTCCTTTTGATATTTTTCCGGCTTGCTCCGCCCGGCTAACCTCGTTCGGCTACACACTCTTAGTCGGACGAACACCTCCAGTGGGGGCGCGCTAGCGCACCCACTGGGTGTAGCCCCCGAGATTTGGAGTAGCTGGCGTAGCCAGGTGCTTCGAATCTTCCTTATTTCTCCCAAGTCTTATAACTTTATCCGACTGGCCTCGTCCCAGTTGGCTGCTTTCGTCGGCTGAACGCCTTCAGCCGGGGGAACTAACATTCCAGTGGGGGCGCGCGTGCGCCCCCACTGGGTGTAGCCCTCGAGATTCGGAGTAGCTCGCGTAGCCAGGTGCTTCGAATCTTCCTTGTCTTCTCTTGCTCCAGCCCTTGCCCTCACCTGGGCTCCGAACGGTCGGCTAAACGCCTTTAGCCGGTCGAGAACTACAAGATTCCACTGGGGGCGCGCGAGCGCACCCAGTGGGTGTAGCCCCCGAGATTCGGAGCGCTTGATGAAGGCAAGGACTTCGAATCTTCTTTCCTTCTCCTGAATTCTGACTAGAGGTAGTCGGACAAGAATGTACATACGCATACACACATGTCCACATAGGTTAGTAGGTTAGTCTGCCAAATTGTAGCCGGAAAACGGCTTGTTTTTTCAAAAACTGGCTTGCCCCTTTCTAGACACTTAGTCGCTTTCCCGTGCGCTCTGCTGTTTTCGCTGCGTCCTTGCCGGGCAGCCGGGTTGCGTCTGCAGCCAGAATCAAAGGGAGCTGACAGTACATTGCACACGGTACTAATGGCTTAGCAACTGGATTGGTTCGAATTAGTCGCAGGGCCGGGATGCCCGGTTTGCTGCGTCTCCTCCCTGTTTTTCGTGTGGGATGCCTCGGGCTTTTGCTCTTGCTAGCCGGACAGCCGGGTTGCGGTCTGTAGCTAAGACGAAGAGTGGGCCTCTGACATCGTCACACACTACTCAGTCGGTTTGTTGACTTAGCAGGCCGGGCCAGCCGGCGAGCCCCCGGGTAGGGGTTGCCGGAGCCGGAAAATTTGAACCGGAAAACAGGTGCACACACATTTCTAGTAAGGATCCCCCGAGATTCTCATGGGGGTCCGCATTTTCATTCATGGGGTTTTTGGGATACATACACTGCCTGGCGACTAGGTGTAAAACGGGCGCAGTAGGGCCGCGTTCCAGGGACGCTCGGTCTCCTCGTCTGATTTGTCCATCTTGTTCTTGCGCGGCTGCTGCGTGTCGATGAGGTAGTAGGAGTCGTTGGGCAGCGCCCGGCTGATGATGAAGGGGCCCTCCCAGGGTGGTGATAGCTTGTGCATGACCTTCGTGTCTTGCACCAGCCGGAGAACCAGGTCGCCCTCGTGGAATGCAACTGGGCGGATCCGGCTTGAATGGTAGCGATGTAGTCGCTGCTCGTACAGGGCTGATCTGGACAGGGTCAGCTCGCGGGCCTCCTCCAGGAGGTCCACTCCGTCCTCCCGCGCCTCCCTGTTGGCTTTTTCATCGTACAGGAGCTTGCGAGGGGAGTTGAACTCGATGTCGGTGGAGAGGACGGCTTCTGATCCATAGACCCGGAAGAATGGCGTGTAGCCGGTTGACCTATTCGGCGTGGTGCAGAGGCTCCACAGCACAACCGGAAGTTCTTCGATCCAACATCCGGGTGACCGCTCTAACGGCTTGATGAGGCGTGGCTTGATGCCGGCTAGCACCAAGCCGTTTGCTCTTTCGACTTGCCCATTGGATTGCTGGTGCGCGACGGAGGCAAGGTCCAGTCGGATGCCCTTGTTGCTGCAAAACCGGGCGAAGGCCCCCTTGGTGAAGTTCGTGCCGTTGTCGGTGATGATGCTGTTGGGGTAGCCGAAGCGGTTGATTATGTCGGTGAAGAAGGTAACAACCGTCGCTCCATCCAGCTTCCGGATAGGCTGGCCTCGATCCACTTTGTGAACTTGTCCACCGCTACCAGTAGGTGGGTCATGCCCGCGCGTGCTCGCTTGAAAGGACCGACCATGTCGAGGCCCCAAACTGCGAAGGGCCAGGTGATCGGTATGGTCTTGAGTACCGAAGTTGGCATGTACCTGAGCTGCCCGAAGCGTTGGCACCCATTGCATGCGCGGACCAGCTGCTCAGCGTCCTCGAGGGCAGTGGGCCAATAGAAACCATGGTGGAATGCCTTGGCGACTATCGCCCTTGACGAAGAGTGGTGCCCGCACTCGCCCTGGTGGATATCTTTGAGTAGCCGGTAGCCCGTGTCCACATCAACACATCTTTGGAAGATACCGGATACGCTGCGCTTGTACAGCTCACCGTTTATGATGGTGTACATGTGCGTGCGGCACGGATTTACCTGGCCTCCACCTCGTTGTCCGGGAGTTCTCCATTGGCGATGTAGCTCATGAAGGGTTGTGCCCAGGATGGCACTTCCCGAATGACGAGTACGCTCCTGTCTTCCAGCTGACGGATGTCAGAGGGTCGTCCGGGTGGCGTACCCGAGACGGCAGCCCCCGAGCCACTAGGCGAGCCGGTAGCCCCCGGGTCTTGCGAGCCAGAAGGCACTGCCTGTCCGGAATTGGTGCTTCGAATCTTCTTCTTCGGCGGTTCTGCCGGCTCTGCTTCTGCCGTTCCGTCAGCCGGAATGCTTCCTACCCAGACGATGGAGTCTGATCCTGGTGACGGGTTGATGGATGGCTTGCGCAGGTGCTCCAAGGAGACCCCTGGTGGGATGGCCTGCCTGGTGGATCCGATCTTGGAGAGCGCATCGGCTGCCTCGTTGTTGATGCGGGGGACATGGTGAAACTCGCACCCGTCGAAGGAGGCGCTGAGCTTCTGGATGTAGAATCGGTAGAGAGCCATGTTTTCATCTCTGGCGTCCATTCTCCGGACACCTGCTGCACCACCAAGTCCGAATCACCGAAGCACAGGATCCAGTTGACACCGATCTCCTTGGCCAGCCGGAGCCCGTGCGCTAGTGCCTCGTATTCGGCTACGTTGTTGGAGGCCTTGAAGTGGATCTGCAGCACGTACTCCAGCCGGTCTCCTTTGGGCGAGGTGAGCACGATGTCGGCTCCCAAGCCCCCGAGCATCTTCGACCCGTCGAAGTGCATCCGCTAGTGGTCCGAATCTAGAACCAGTGGGAGATACTGGGTCTCGGCCCAGTCGACGAGGAAGTCCGCCAACGCCTGCGACTTGATCGTGAGCCGGGGCTCGTACTGGATGGAGTAGGCGGCGAGCTCGATGGCCCACTTGGCGACTCGGCCGGTGGCGTCCTTGTTGCCGATGATTTCCGAAAGGGGTGCAGTGCACACGACCTTAATCAGGTGCTCCTGGAAGTAGTGCTTGAGCTTCTTGCATGCCAGGTACACGCCGTAGCACATCTTCTGGTAGTGGGGGTAGTTCTGCTTGGAGAGGGAGAGGACCTCGCTGAGGTAGTAGACGGGTCTCTGAACCGGCTGAGCCTTGCCTTCCTCGGGGCGCTCCACCACCAGGACGACGCTGATGACCCGGCTGATGGCTGCTATATAGAGCAACATCGGCTCCTTCCTAGCCGGCGTGGCTAGAACTGGTGCTATGAATAGCATGCGCTTGAGGTCGTGGAACGCAGTGTCGGCTTGCGAAGTCCAGGAGAACTTGTCCGTCTTCTTCATTAGCTGGTACAACGAGAGTGCCTTCTCCCCCAGCTGGCTGACGAAGCGACTGAGGGAAGCCAGGCATCCGGTGAACTTCTAGACCCCAAGCAGGTTCCTGGGCGGCTGCATCCTCTCGATGGCCACGATCTTCTCCAGATTCGCCTCGATACCTCGTTGTGATACGAGGAAACTGAGGAGCTGGCCGGACGGCACCCCAAAGACGCACTTTTCCGGGTTCAGCTTCATCCGGTACTGTCGGAGGTTGCCGAATGTTTCTCCTAGATCCTCGAGGAGTGTGCGCTTCTCCTTGGTCTTGATGACCACATCATCCACATAAGCGTGCACGTTTCGGCCTATCTGTGAGTGCAAGCATTTCTGCATACATCGCTGATAGGTGGCGCCTGCGTTCTTTAGGCCAAAAGGCATGGTTACATAGCAGAAAGCCCCGTAGGGGGTGATAAATGATGTCTTAATCTGATCATCCGGGTTTAGCCGGATCTGATTGTACCCGGAATAGCAATCTAGAAAAGACAACAAATCACAGCCGGCCCTGGAATCGATAACTTGATCGATACGGGGCAAGGCGAAGGGGTCTTTCGGGCACGCCTTGTTCAGGCTAGTGTAGTCGATACACATGCGCCAGGTCTTGTTCTTCTTCAGCACCAAGACTGGGTTCGTCAACCAGTACGGGTGGTACACTTCCATGATGAACCCGGCTGCTAGGAGCCGGGTGATCTCGTCACCGATTATCTTTCTCTTCTCCTCTGCGAACCGGCGCAGAGGTTGCTTGACCGGCTTGGCATCCGGACGCACATGAAGTGAGTGCTCGGCGAACTCCCTCGGCACACCCGGCATGTCCTTGGGGGACCATGCGAAGATGTCCCGATTCTCACGGAGGAAGTCGACGAGCGCGCCTTCCTATTTGCTGTCCAGGCCGACACCAATGGTGACGAACTTAGTCAGATCGGAGGGGTCGAGCAGGATTCTCCTTGTCTCCTTTGCCGGCTGGAAAGCTCCTTCTCCAGCCGGTTTGCTGCTAGCCGGAATGTCCTGTTATGGCCACATTGCGCATGATCACGTGTTTTTCTTCGGCTATGATGAGGGCCTCTGCCAGTTTGGAACCGGCTGAGGCTCACTCCATCGACCGCCTGAAGCAGCCGGCGACGGTGATCACGCCGTGGGGTCCCGGCATCTTCGTCTTGAGGTAGGCATAGTGGGGGGTGGCCATGAACTTGGCGAGGGCGGGGCGCCCGAGGAGAGCATGGTAGGAGCTCATCAGATTTACCACCTCGAACCAGATTGGTTCGCGGTGGAAGTTCTCCTCGGTCCCGAAGATGACGTCCAGCTGGATTTTCCCCAGCGGGGCGCAGGCTGGCCCGGGCAGTACGCCGTGGAATGTCATGGTAGTCGGGCGCATGTCGCTTTTGCGAATGCCCAGCTTCTCCAGCGAGGACTGGTAGAGGAGGTTGAGGCTATTGCCTCCGTCGATGAGGACACGCGAGAATCGGCAGGTGCGCGCGTTGGAGACGATGAGAGGGTCGAGCACCATGACGTAGCCCCCGGGAGTCGGCAGATGCTCAGGCTGATCCGCCCGGCTCCAGGTGATGGGGGTTTCCGACCAGTTCAGGTACTGGGGGACCGGAGAGACGATGGCATTGATCTCCTTGGAGCGTCGCATGCGGCTGTGCTTGTCGTCCTGCTCCGTCTCGAAGATGTGGTAGGCGGCGTGCGGCTAGGGTAGCCGTTGTTGTTGTTGCCGCCGTTGCCGCTGTTACCATCATTACCGACTCCCCTAGCCGGTGGTGGAGGTCCACCCGGTGGGGGAGGCGGGGGACGAGGCTGGTTGTCCTGGTCCTTTAGCTGGCGGGTCCAGCTGCAGTTCCGGGTGGTGTGCGTAACCGGTTTGAAGGGACCGCTATGCCACTTGCACGGGCCGTCAAACATCTGGTCGAAGGTGAGCCGTGGCTTCTGCCTTCTTGCCTCATTAGCCGGTGCGTGGCGTCTGGAGGATCCGTCTGGAGGATCCGCACCCTCCACAGCGTTGACCTGCCGCGCGTGGTAGCGAGGCTTCTGCTGTCCAGCCTGGCGGTCCCCATGGAACCGGTTGTCGTTGCCGTGGCGTCTGGAGGATCCGGCTTCTCCTGCCGGGTTGCTTGGTCGGTCGCGAGCCGGCTCCGTGGGAGTCGGACGGCCATCCGCGTTTACTCGGAGGGGCTTCTTCATGGCGGCATCCGCCGTGGCGTACTGGTCCGCAACCGTCATGAGCTCCGCCATGGTTTTCGGCTCGTCACACAGTAGCCGGTGGCGAAGCATGGTGCCCTATCGGCAACCCTCAATGAAGAAACTGATGTCTTGGCTCTCCAGGATGCCCTCGCAAGTGTTGCGCAGCTCCGTCCACTTGCCGAGGTACTCGCGGTCGGTCTCGCGGTCACCCTGGATGCACAAGGCCAGGTCGTGCGGGCGCCCTGGGCGCTTGTACGTGCCGTTGAAGTTGCAGACGAACACTTTCTCGAAGTCAGGCCAGGCGTTGATGTTGTTTGCCACAAGGATATTGAGCCATGTCCTTGCCGACCCGGTTAGCATGAGGGGGACGTAGCGCACGGCTGTGCGCTTGTTCCCGTGGGCGATGCCGACTGCCGTAGCGTAGTCGGTCAACCAGTCTTCCGGCTTCATGCTGCTGTCGTACTTGGGGGTGTCCCTGGGCAGGGAGAATTTATTCGGAAATGGCTCGTTCCGGATGCGGGGTCCGAAACAAACCGGGCCGGTCGAATCTTCCTCCTCCGTGACGCGCGCTTGAGCGAGGAGCTCGATGCGGTCGCGGGCATCCGGACAATCTGGGTTGGGCGCTCCCACCCGGCCCGATAGACGGGAACCGGCTGGTCTGGGCGCTCCGGCTGGCGGAGGGAGAGGTGGCGGGTTGTTGTTCACCGTCTGCTCCTGGCGCGGCTGGCCCCTGCTGCGAGGCCTGCTGCGGGCTCTGGGCGGCCGAGGGGAGGACGCCTATTGGGTGTTGCACGGCGCACCCCTGCTGTTGGCAGGTAGCTTTCTCCCCCTGGAGTAGCTAAGGTCTTCCTGCATCTGCCGGTTGGCGCCGGCCTGCTCGTCCGCGACACGGAGGAGCTCCGGCACGCGAGCGTGCTGGCGGGCTCGCTCCTCGCCGTCCAGGCTGGGTAGTTCCTCTACCGCGGCTCGCGCCGCGCGCAGGTTCTTGATGGGCGTGCTGTAGGTGGGCCATGTGAGGGCAGGCGCGGGATCCGGTTCCCCGTCCTTTTCCATCCTACCGCCCAGCTCGCCGCCCCGACGCCGTACCTGGCCACGCCGGCTCGGCTCCGCGGTAGCCGGAATAAGGCCGTGCACGCGGTCGTACTCGCGCCGGGTGATCTCGAGTTGCTTGCGGGCTGCCGCCAGCTCCATGTCTTCCTGGAGGAGGATCTGTCTCTCCATGGTGAAGTTGGCCTCCGCTTCCTCCGGGTTATCCCCGAGGTTAACCGGCGTCAGGAGCCGATCAATGGCATCCTCCACCGGGTCTCGAGGTTGCGGGGGAGCGGAAGTTCCGACCTCGTCCGCGCCTCGCTCCCGCGGCTAGCGGGGATGGGAGCTGGAACCAGCCATCATGACCTCCACGCCACGGGATGCGGCGGAGGCGCTGCCACCTGAGTGTGGAAGCTCCACGACAGAGACGATTTCCCTAGGGAAATGCTCCAGGATGGTGGCGACGTAGACGGGGAGATCGCCGAATAGCAGGACAGTGTCGTTCACCGGGAAGGAGGTTCCGACGAAGCAGGAGGCATTGTCGATGACGCAGTCGAACTTGCCAAGCGTGAGCACTAGCCCGGAGGCCACGCGCTCACCGGCTGAAGTGCGGGGTCCCGTGCGGAACGTGACTCCGGTCGAAGCCATCTTGCCCCATGGTGGGCGCCAACTATCGTTGTATTGGGAACGGCAGTACCTGAGGAGGTGAGATAGAGGTGTGGGGACTAGCAGGGAAGCTATCGATGGTGTCCGCAGGCGGGATTGGATACAAGCGAGCGTAGCGGGACGCAAGAAGTACCCAGGTTCAGGGCCCTCATGATGAGGTAAAGCCCCTACTCCTGCCGAATCTAACTATATGGAATACACGAACTACAAGTGCTCCTTGAGCTGTATGTGCTAGCTACTGCCTTAAATGCTATATGACCAACCCTTTCTACTGAGGCCTTGCCTCTCCTTATATAGGCAGAGAGGCAACGGTCTCCTTGGCCAATCCGACTGGCGGGCTCCACATGCGGGCCCCAGCCGGCTGGTCATCCATAGTGTCCGGTATGGTATGTCTTATCGGAGTACGAGCGGTATGGCTGTCGTAGGCACAGTGGACGCTGTGCGAGCCCGTCGTCAGCACAGGCCACTGTTTCTACGTCATCCTCGCAAAGTCTTCGGTATGGTCGGGTGGTTGCCAGTCTTGTCATCGTACAGGGCGTACCGGGCACTGATACGCACGTCGTCCTGTCTCACTGATTGGGTCCGGCTATGTCGCCGTATCCGGCTGTCTCTTGCTGATCCGGCTACTGGGTGATAGCCGGCATGTCTTACCCTGTCTGGCTGCATCTGGCCAACCGGACGCGATCCGACTGCCTGGTTTCTTGTCCGGTTTGGGTACCTGGGGATCATCCCCCCGACATGTATCTATAATTTTTGATGTTCCATGCTTGGTTTTATCCAGTTTCTTGTGATTTGTCCACACTTTGGAGTACTTTTCATATGATTTCTTGGACTAACCTATTAACAAGAGCCACAGTGCCAGCTGCCTGTTTTCTGCTATTTTTGGTTCCAGGAAAGTTAGAAAATGAATATTCTCGGAATTGGATGGGACAAAAGCCAAAGTGACTATTTTTCCAGAAGACTCATGGAGCCAGAATACGAGACGGAGGAGGGCCAGGGGCTGGCCACACACCCCCAGGCGCGGGCTGGGCCTGGCCTCGCCATGACATGGTGTGGGCGCCCTAGGCTGCCCCTCGGTCTCCCTCTTCGCCTATAAGAAGCCTTCTGACCTAAAAACTCCGAGGGGTTCGACGTTTTTCCAGAAGGAGTTCCGCTCCGCCGCCACCACCAGATTCCACGAAACAGCACTAGAAACTCCGTTCTGGCACCCTGCCGGGACGGGGAATTGGAGGAGATCGTCGCCATCATCATCACCATCGCTTCTCCATCGACCATCCATGTTTCCCCCATCTATGAGTGAGTAATCCCCCGCTGTAGGCCATGGGGATGGTAGGGATTGGATGAGATTGTTCATGTAATGGCATCAAATTGTTAAGGCATGGTGTCTAGTATCTTTTATTAGTGCTTTATGACTTTGTTGTGACTTGTTGTGCTTAATGCTTGTTAGTAGGGCCCGAGTGCCATGATTTCAGATCTGAACATGTTATTGATTCATTATGATAGTATATTTTTTGGTCTTATCTACAAGTTGTATACACACGTTGTTGTCCGGAACTAATGGCCCCGAAGTGACAGAAATCGCGATAACCGGAGGGAATGGTTTTGATGTGAGGGTCACATGTATTCACGGAGTGTTAATGCTTTGATTCGGTGCTCTATTAAAAGGAGCACCTTAATTGCCAGTAGTTCCCTAGAGGCCCCGCTGCAAACGGGCTGGCAGGACAAAAGATGTTGTGCAAGTTCTCATTGCGAGCACGTATGACTATATATGGAACACATGCCTAGGATTGTCTAATACTTGGATGCTTTATCTTATTTATCTGCAATTGCCCTATGTTCTGATTGCTATGTGAATTGTCTTGTCCATGCAACGCCCGTCCATCCATCCCTATGCCTACCGCACTCGAATCCCACTGTTTACTGCTATTGTTACTGTTGTCTTTACTTTACTACTGCTGTTACTTTACTATTCCTACTACAAAACTGTTGCTACTGATAAACTGCTGTGAGCAAGATTGTTTCCAGGTGCAGCTGAATTGACAACTCAGTTGTTAAGGCTTATAAATATTCTTTGGCTCCCCTTGTGTCGAATCAATAAATTGGGTTTCACTTCCCTCGAAAATACTGCGATACACCCCCTATACTTGTGGGTCTTCGGACACACGCAATCCTAGTTTCTACAACTCTTGCCAGATTGCATCTGCGCGCCCCTATAATCTTCAATTCCTTCGTTAATTCCAAGAGCAGACAAGCAGGAGGAGGGAACTCTACGAGGCCTAAAGCTGGGTAAACCTTGCGTCCATGTGTGCTTGTTTGCTAGCCGACTGATGCCTCCAGCGTTCCCTCTTTCTCCAAAACCCAAGTCCATAACAATGGGCATTGATGAGTTAAACCCTCGTCAATTGGCGCCGTCTGTGGGAATTGGGAGTGCTGATGTCACGGCTTCTTCGGCCCCATCAACCGCGATCTACAACTCCGAAACAACGGAGAGTCGCCATCTCTTCGGCGCGTTCGACTTCACCGTCCACACGCCAGCCACTCGCCTGGCTTTCGAGTCCGTAGGCGATGGAATCAGTCTGGCGATTGGGATCTTCCGCTTCCAGGTTGGTCAGATGGGCATGCTTCGCATGCCTAACCAGCCAACGGCACCCGCGATTGCTCCAGCATCGTGGTTCCCGCCACCAATCGACACCCTCATCGAGCTCAACACCTCGGCAACAGCTGGGAGCACGGACAGCGACAGCAGTCGCGGATCCAATTTGGGTGATCTAGCCACCGAAGATGGAGCCTACGGCTCTGGATGTGAAAGTTGCGGGAGCAAGACCTTCCCTAACCACTTCATGTGCGCGGTCATCAACGCGGGCGACACCGCCGCCAATCGCGAAAACGCTGGCCCCGGATCTGGCACAGGACCGCCCAACGGCACCGAACCACCCAACGGAAGCACGCCCAACAGTGGCCCCACCAACGGTGGCAACAGTGTGCCCGTCAACAACGGAGCGGCAGTTGAACCGCCAACCATGGTGAACGAACACACAGGAGAGCGTGTCGTGATTAAACTCAACGACAACGAGTGGGCCCGTTGCCGAGAAGCTCTGCGAGGCAATCCTCTGCCCCCGGCACGCTGCAGGACATGCTGATGGGCTACCATTGGCTACTAAAGGAGGAGTTCCGACGCCAGCTACATGCAATCGCGCAACTCGAGGCGTGTAAAAAGGCAGCGGATGAGTCGATTCTCCGATGGGCTGGGCTCTCCTCCCACGGAGGATCCTCCTCCAAAGGCAACGAGTACGTGGCCAACAAGAGGCGATCTCGGATGGCCCATCTCACCGAGCAAGAACGCATAGAAGCTGCAAAAGTCCTCGACTTCAGCTCTATGACGGTCGACACACGGGGCAACGTAGTCCCAAAGACACCACAGGCCGCGGTGACAGCGGCCACCATGTACCTCCTCAACAACCAGCCGCCAGCTGGAGATCCCCGAGCTGCCATGCACCGATATACGATCGCGGGCTTGGGGATAATCGAGGCCGCTCTTGACAAAGAGCCAACGCCGGAGCCAAAGAAAAGCAAGGCTCTTGTAAAACGCTATTCCTCGCCCTCGTCCGGCGACGACAGTCACGATCGGTCTCGGCATCGCCACTCACGGCGGCACGATCGCGACTACGATGCGCGTGACGACCTCACGCAGCGAAAAATCGACAAATCAAGGGCAGTTGCGCTCGTTTGACTGACCCAGAAGAGGACGAGACTGAACTCTGCGGTGCCAGATGCTTCAGCAGGGCCATCAGGCAAAAGCGAATGCCTAAAGGATTCAAACTCGCGTCTGAGAACCCAAAGTTCGACTGCCTACAAAGACCCAAAAATTTGGTTGGAAGACCAGATCTCCTCCGTCAGGCTACATGGCGGAAGTCGAAGCATGGCCATGCAATGTTTGCAGCTATAGCTGCAGGGAGCTGCCCAAGCATGGCTCAACAATCTCCCGCGCGGATCCATTCGCAGCTGGAAAGAGCTGGTCTACAGCTTTGTGCGCAACTTCAAGGGCACTTATAAAAGGACCGCATCAATCGAAGAGCTAAGGAGCTGCCAGCAAAGGTCGGGCGAATCGCTACGCTCATACATCCAGAGGTGGTCCATCATCAAGAATTCTGTAGAAAACATCTCGGAAGACCGTGCAATCAACGCGTTCAATGGCGGTGTTCGCCGCATAGAGCTCAGGGAAGAGCTGGGCCGCTCGAAGCCCAAGACAATCGACCACCTGATGGAAATTGCGAATCGATGGGCTGACAGAGAGGATTTGGTTAAAAATCGCACCTACTCTGACGATGACGACGACCTCGGGCGTAGACGCGGCCGTCGAGGCAAGTGGCGAATGTGCATCTACGATGACCGCGACGATGTCAACATGGTCGCAGCCGGCTACGACGACAACCGCAATAGTGGCTATCGCAGCGGTGGATACCGCGACTCCGGGAAAAACACGCAAGTGTGGCAGCGCCGCACTCGCGAAGAGGCACCCGCAACAACCATCAAGGACAAGTTGTCCGGGCCATGCATCGTGCACTTCTACATCGACAAGCATGACGGCAAGAAAAAGTCCAGCCACCTTCTCAAGGACTGCCGCGAGTTTCTCAAGCTCCACAAAGGTTTGGCTCAGATGAATCGCGACGCAGCCAACAGGGGCTATGGAGTCGCCCCAGGCGCCGTGGCACATGGAGCTCCTCCACCACCGCCCGAGCTACCACCACCCGCGGCCGCACCGGTCCAGAATCACGGCGGTGAACCATACCCACGACCCGTGGGCAACATGGGGATGATCCAAAAGGGGCGTCCCTCAAATCGAGTGTAGAAGGCCATCACTCGCCAAGTAAACTTGGCGATCAACTCTCCTCCTTCCACCACTGAGTACCTCAGTGGAAACGACTCCTACATCACCTTCGACGGGCGTGACCACCCATGCCAAGTTCCTCGTCCAGGCCACTGTCCCCTCGTACTCGAGGCACAAATCGGGGGTTTCGACATGAGTCGCGTCTTCATGGATGGCGGCAGTGGCATTAACCTCATGTTCACGAGTACCTTGCGTGCGATGAGGATCCCTCTGACGTGTTTGGAAGTTTCAGACACGACGTTCCACGGCATCATCCCAGAGAAAGGCGTATATCCTATGGGCAAAATCAACCTCGACGTCATCTTTAGCATGCCGCAAAACTTTCAGTGAGAGCGCATCGACTTCGAGGTCGTCGACTGGCCTTCACAATATCACTGCATCCTCGGACGTGTCGCGTTCACGAGGTTCATGGCAGTGCCACACTACGCCTACTTGCAGATGAAGATGCCGGGTCCAAACGGTGTAATCACAATCAACGGCAACTTTGAAAGGTCTGACAGCTGCGACAGGGAATTCAACAGAATCTCCCAAGCCTTCGGCATGCAGGAGGAACTCGCAAGGCTAAAGGAGTCGACAGATAACAGTCTGCCTCCCCTGAGCAGGCCAAGTTCACCCGACCTGTCCTTCGACTCGTCGATGCACATGAAAAAAGTCCAGGTCCACCCAACGGACCCGACCAAGACGACCCTCATAGCCAACAACTTGGGTTCCGCATAGGAACTCGCGCTCGTTGAATTCCTTTGTGAGCACTCGGAAATCTTTGCCTGGTGTCCAGCGGACATGCTAGGGGTTCCCAGGGAATTTGCCGAGCACGCACTCAGCGTAAATCCAGACGCAAGGCCAGTCAAGTAGACAATTCGGCGACTGTATGAACCAAGAGCAAAGACAGTCGGAATGGAGATCAACAGAATCCTCGACACAAAATTCATACGCGATATCAAGGAAAGCACCTGGCTCGCCAACATAGTGCTTGTGCCCAAAAAAGACACGGATATCCTGTGGATGTGTGTGGACTTCACCTCCATGAATAAGCACTACCCAAAGGATCACTTCCCGTTGCCGCGAATCGACCAAATCATCGACTCCACCGCGGGATCTGAGTGTCTCTGCTTCCTCGACGCCTACTCAGGCTACAATCAAATTCAAATGAAGGAGGAAGACCAAGAGAAAATGGCATTTACGACACCCTTTGGTGTGTTCTGCTACAACACGATGCCCTTCGGGCTAAAGAACACAGGAGCCACCTATCAGCGATGCATGCATGCCTATCTCAAGAATCAACTTGGTCGCAACATCCAAGTCTATGTTGATGACATCGTCATCAAAACAAAAGAGGAAGCCTCGCTAATCGATGATCTACGCGAAACCTTCGCCAACCTAGACCGCTACTGGATCAAGCTCAATCCGGACAAATGCGCCTCCAGCGTACCATCTAGGCAACTACTCGGGTATCTCATCTCCACGAGAGGGATCGAGGCGAACCCAAAGAAAATAAAAGCCATACTGGCCATGGAGAAGCCAAAGAACGTAAGAGGCGTCCAGCAGCTGGCTGGGCGAATTGCGGCACTCAGCCGATTCATCAGTCGAATGGGCGAAAAGGCACTGCCTTTCAACCAACTTCTCCGCAAAACTGACAAGTTCGAGTGGACATACGAGGCACAAGAAGCATTCGAAGACCTCAAGTGTCTACTATCCACCTCACTAGTACTGGTGACTCCACATGAAAAAGAGCCGTTGTTCCTCTACATCTCCGCCACCAACTAGGTGGTCAGCACGGTGGTCGTGGTGGAATGAGTCGAGGAAAACAAGGTCCACGGGTGCAGCGCCCAGTCTACTACCTCAGCGAGGTGCTCACACCAACAAAACAGCGGTAACCGCACTACTAGAAGCTGGCATACGACGTCTTCATGACAGCCAGACGACCGCGCCACTACTTCCAGGAGCACCCAATCATGGTGGTCAACGATGCCCCACTCGGGCATATCCTCAACAACCCTGATGCCACCGGACGAGTCATGCTTTGGGGAATCGAGCTGTCTCCACGAGACATCACATATTAAAAGCGTGACGTGATCAAGTCGCTAGTCCTCCCTGATTCCTTGTGGACTGGATGGAGAACCAGCTCCCCGAAAAACCAGATATGTCTTATCTCTGAACAATGCACTTCAATCAAGACACATTATACCTCGTACTATTCTACGAATAAATAAAGCTAAGTGCCCTAAAACTCTGTGTTTTCTCTCATTTTTCAGGGAATCTTATCACTCGGGGCTACGCCACCCTTTACATCCTCGTTCTACGAACAAGTCGCAGTATCCCGAGTAGCTGACACAACACCAATCGAACCCTTGATAAAACACCAACCCAGTTGCAATGCACCTGACAGGTTGGCAAGGTGCTGAGATAAATTAAGTCAGGCTAACGAAAAGGAACTGCAGAGTACAAATACACTTGCAAAACATATAAGCTAGCAAGCTCTTTACATATCAATAGAAATTAGTTACATCCAACATATCCATATGAACTTTACAACACGTGTACAATTATGTGCAGGATACAAGTTACACTACTGTTGCAGCAGAAGAACGTTTGTTTGTTCCTCAAAGAAGTCGACAATTTTTTCTACTGGACGATCCACCGCCTGGTAATGTGGAACCATGTTCCAGGTCGAACCTTCCGGTGGGGTCAGCGGCCCAGCAACAACAGCTACAACGTCTACATCCGGCCTGTGCAGTCGCACCAGCGATAGAGCAACCTTGGCACCAGCCACTAACTGTTATCGCACACACTCGCGAACTACACTCAAATCCTAGAACTTAGCCAGGAGAGCCAACAGGCTCGAAGGGACGGCGTCCAGTGGAAACATCATCTGGTAGATATGCCTCAGGCACGACTGCGCCTTCTTCAAAAAGTGGAGCACTCGGGAAGCACGATCCTACAGGGTCGCAAGTGCGATCGCACGATCATGGTCCATCCAAAAATACCCACTCGCCTAAAGTTGTTCCTGGGTTAGGTCATTCATTCGAATGACGATTCTGTATTTCTCATCCTGCAGATGACGAGCACTGACAACTACACCAAGCAAAAAGGGCAAAGTATGAGAACAAAGAATTGCCGTGACTAACTAAAAGAAAAGTTAAGAGGGCAGAAAGCTAACACTTGAATTTATGGCCCAGCTGTGTCACCTCCTCCAATAGATACTGCTCGCGGGCGGTAGCCTTCTCCGCCCTTGACTTCCATACATCCGTGTTACCGTGGAGGATGGGCAACTCATGTTCCAGCTGCTTAACGTGACCGCGTAGTCGCGAAAGGAGGGACAACTCATCCACCCTTGAGAGCGGCTGCGCCAAGATCTCATCAGTGGGTGACGGATCACGAGGATCACTCGAAGGACCACTCGATGTACCCTATCACGAACCAAGCAAAGCAAAATAAGAGGCCAAGGATACTTTGACGAAAGTCTTAGATGCATTCAAACATATCAAAGTCCTGATAGGGGTACCCCCATAAAAGCATTGTTCCACAAACAAAAGGCCAAACACTAGAGCTATTACACAGACAAACTACGAAGCATTTTTCTTTGACTTGGATTTGGGCCTCGAGGGCTTCATTGCATCTGTAGCAGTCTCCGACACCACGGACTTGCCGGCAGTACCCCCAGATGCCACAGCCTTTGCAGCCTTCGCTTGACACCGCTCCTCGGAATACTTGGCGAGTGTCTCGATAAGCCGAGGACCATAATTTTTGCATTTACAAGCAAAGGGAGCAAACACTACCTGCTGGCCTCCAGCGTCGACAGGCATCGCCTCACAAATAGCGGCAGGATCCATCTCCATGCCATGGGCTTGCACCATTGCGAGTGCCATGGTGGCGCCGACGGAGCACTGCGAGTTCTTGAAGTCCGCAGGGATTCCTCCAGCCATGGACTCCACTAGGTCTCCAAGGTTGTCGATCTGTCCAGCCTTGGGAGTTAAGTCCTCGCGGATACGACTGAGTACATCCTTGGCCTTCCCCAGCGTCTCCTGGAGGGATACACTACGGTCTTCGACTGCAGTGACGGCGCCTGCCAAAGCATCCGCGCGACGCAGAGATTGGGCATCAAAGCTCAAGCCGCTGGCATCTGCATACACAAAAGTGTTAGTATAACAACCACACGTCAAAGCACAGAAGAGCAAGGCACATCCAGATGAAAAAGAAGACCGGAGAGGGACTTGGCAATCGAGAAAAGTTGCTCCTCGAACAACTTCTCCCTCTCAGTAGTGGAGACATAGAGATCCTCCTCCCGCTTCCGCGACTCCTCCAAAGCTGCGACCGCCTCGTCGTGACTCTTCGTCACCGTGGCCAGCGTCTTCTCTAGTGTAGCAGCATGGCGAAGTAATTCATTATGCTCAGCTGCGACATACAGGGAATGTCACCAAATCAAATCAATAAAATTCGCAAAGATAAAGACAAAGTCAAGACTGACTTTCGACAATGTGATGGCGATTGTCCAGTCGCGCATGTTGTTGACCCATGTCAAGAACTTGCTCCGCCAAGCGGGTAGCTTCCTTCACGATGAGCTGCATCAGGAGACAATAAAAGTTCAAGTAAAACAGTGCCAAGAATAAATTTGACTGCGAATTACAAGATACCTACATGATCCTCCACCAAATCCAAAGAAGGCTGTCGTACAGTCATCCGGGTAACCATCTGATGTTCCCCAGCACACGGGGAACTCGATGAATTATGCCTAGAGTAGGCCGCCAATGGAGGAGAAGGAGACCGCGAAGCCATCTTCTTGGCCTTGGAGTCTGTGACTCCAGACTCCTTCACAAATTGGACGTCGTCAGAAGACAACGATGCCGCTTGGCTGAAACACAAATCAAGTAAAAGCTTCAGGAAAGATGGCAACTCAAAGAAGAAACCAAAACAAGGTCGCGAATACAAAACTTACCAGTCAAATCTATCAAGATCGAAGGACTGCTCCTCCGACTCTGATGATTCCTTTGGCAGTCGAAGCTTCTTCCGGACAGGAGGAGCCATGGAGCGCACAGGAACAACGGAAATTGGCTCCTCTGCACCAAAAGAAGGGCCTTCTGGAGTCGACGGAGACGAAGCATCCGAGTCCTCGCTACGGGAACGCTTGCGAGTGTCTGGATCACTGGACTCGGGGGCTCCCTCCTCCTCTTCAAGTGGGACGGTCGATTCCGACTCGTCCTCTTCATCCACTTCGCGAGGAATAACCCCTTCAAGAAGAGGAGGCAAATTGGGAGACACCTTCCAATCCTGCATTCAGAAGATAATTCATTATACATCAAGAACTTAACGGCAATCGACAAAGAAAGCTACTTCGTAGCACAATTCTACCTCAGGAGGAGGGTTAGAGGCGTCGAAGGGAGGCACGAATGGTTCGCCTGGGAGAACCTCCTTGGCAGTATACTTTGTCACCAGTCACAGCCTCTTATCTACTTCACCCGCAGAAATGCCATCGGCAGATACGCGAGTGGCATCGTTCGCACCTGCCCATTGGAACATGGGGCGGACTCTAGCCTACAGAGGCTGGATACGACGACGCAACCATATGCGAATGAGGGCGGCGCCTCCCTCTTCTTTACCCATGCGGTTCTCGAGGTCGCAGACGCGCTTGTACAACACTTCCGTCTCCTCGGACTCGCCAGGTATCACTACGTTCTTCCAAGAACGCCTCCTATTGCACGACGTCACGGGATCAAAGGGCGCGAGTCCACAGTGCTCTTCGTCGGCCTTCTGGTCGCGGATGTAGAACCACTTGTCTCTTCACCCTTGGACGAACGCCATGAGTTTGATATCGAAAGAAGTGTCGGAGGAGTCGACATGGATTCCGCAGCCACCTACGTCGTAGACTACAGAACCAGACGCTGATTGGCGCTTCAGCTTAAAAATCCTCTTAAAGAGGCCAAAGTGTGGCTCGACTCCGAGCTAGCACTCGCAAAGGGTAGTGAAGCAGGAGATGTGGAGAATAGAGTTTGGGGATAGCTGGGGATCATCCCCCCGACATGTATCTATAATTTTTGATGTTCCATGCTTGGTTTTATCCACTTTCTTGTGTTTTGTCCACACTTTGGAGTACTTTTCATATGATTTCTTGGACTAACCTATTAACAAGATCCATAGTGCCAGCTGCCTGTTTTCTGCTGTTTTTGGTTCCAGCAAAGTCAGAAAATGAATATTATCGGAATTGGACGGGACAAAAGCCAAAGTGCCTATTTTTCCGAAAGGCTCACGAAGCCAGAATACGAGACGGAGGAGGGCCAGGGGCTGGCCACACCCCCTAGGTGTGGGCTAGGCCTGGCCGCGCCAGGGCATGGTCTGGCCGCCCCAGGCTGCCCCTCGGTCTCCCTCTTCGCCTATAAGAAGCCTTCTGACCTAAAAACTCCGGGGGCTCGATGTTTTTCCAGAAGGAGTTCCGCTCCGCCGCCACCACCAGATTCCACGAAACAACACCAGAAACTCCGTTCTGGCACCCTGCCGAGACGGGGAATTGGAGGAGATCATCGCCATTATCATCACCATCGCTTCTACATCGACCATCCATGTTTCCCCCATCTATGAGTGAGTAATCCCCCGCTGTAGGCTATGGGGATGGTAGAGATTGGATGAGATCGTTCATGTAATGGCATCAGATTGTTAGGACATGGTGCCTAGTATCTTTTATTATTGCTTTATGACTTTGTTGCGACTTGTTATGCTTAATGCTTGTCACTAGGGCCCGAGTGCCATGATTTTAGATCTAAACATGTTATTGATTCATTAGGATAGTATTGTTTATGGTCTTATCTACAAGTTGTATACACACGTTGTTGTCCGGAACCAATGGCCCCGAAGTGATAGAAATCAGGATAACCGGAGGGAATGGCTTTGATGTGAGGATCACATGTGTTCACGGAGTGTTAATGCTTTGCTCTGGTGCTCTATTAAAAGCAGCACCTTAATTGCCAGCAGTTCCCTTAAGGCCCCACCGCAAACGGGCTGGCAGGACAAAAGATGTTGTGCAAGTTCTCATTGCGAGCACGTATGACTATATATGGAACACATGCCTAGGATTATCTAGTACTGGGATGCTTTATCTTATTTATCTGCAATTGCCCTATGTTCTGATTGCTATGTGAATTGTCTTGTCCATGCAACGCCCGTCCATCCATCCCTATGCCTACCGCACTCGAATCCTACTGTTTACTGCTATTGTTACTGCTGTCTTTACTTTAGTACTGCTGCTACTTTGATATTCCTACTACAAAACTGTTGCTACTGATAAACTGCTGTGAGCAAGATTGTTTCCAGGTGGAGCTGAATTGACAACTCAGTTGTTAAGGCTTATAAATATTCTTTGTCTCCCCTTGTGTCGAATCAGTAAATTGGGTTTCACTTCCCTCGAAAATACTACGATACACCCCCTATACTTGTGGGTCATCAGTTACCTCCACGTCGGGCACTCACGAGTCGTCCTCCACGGGGGAGAGATCTCCATCTTGACGCAGGAGATGAATCTCAGAGGACTTGATGATGGATGCGCGCCATGCACCATTGGTGACGCGGGTACCCGCACCCTTCTTCTTCCTAGGGCCGGCGGCGCTGGTGCCCACGGTGGCGGAGCCGCCCTTCTTCTTGGCGGCGATAGACTCAGCGGCGGTGCCTCCCTTCTTCTTGCCCATATTGTGATGGCGGTGAGAACGGAGGAAGTAGCTCGGAAAGACACAGAGTTGGTCTAGTGCCGCGAAGAGGATATGCACAGGGAAGCAGAGAGCAGCAGCAATGGCAATGGAGGCACGAGTAGAGAAAGTCAGATGGGAAAATTACCGCAGCTGCGCTGCTACTTAACCTCCTCACAGATGCCATCCAACGGCTAGTAGAAATCCTACTGGACGCGTGGCGCACATCGCCATCGATACGTGGAGAAGCCAAAACACGAACCGTCCCCCACTATCTCCATTACGCACGGAAATCGAGGAGACATGGTTAAAACAGAAGATTACGCACGCCCGGTCAAATCAAAGTCAGAAAGTGGGACCCACCACTCGTCACGTCCCGTCAAAGCCGCTCACGCGGCAACCAAGGTCATCACATCGTCAGCACGGGCGTCATTTCAGCAGCAGAAGATTTCGACTACTTTAGTCCTTGCTCGAGTCTTCGACTCAACCAAGCACTCGGGGGCTACTCCCATAGGGAGCGCTGGTCGTGCACCCTACGATTATCTTTTATGCAGGAATATGAACATTCAGGATATACCCACCACTTGAATATACGATTCGATTGAGGATTATGGGTTACTCCCATAGGGAGCGCCGGAAGCAAATTCGACTGAAACAAGCAGTAAAAAGACAATAGCAGTCGCAAAAAGTTTTTAGTCCCTGCCTGAGTCTTCGACTCAACCAGGCACTCGGAGGCTACTCCCATAGGGAGCGCTGGTTGTGCACCCTATGATTATTTGTACATCGTACTGCGTGTTGATAACATCCACACTTGAATGCTATGGTGACTCCGCCTCATACTATCCCTACAAAGAGATTGCGTCTCCTGGGCCACCCGAATCATCTTCGTGATGACAAAAATTCGGATGCCATGCTTACAGCATGAAGATAAGACCTGAATAAGGCCTGGCAACGCATCTACTGCGCACTACCATAAAACATATCCGTTCCTATAGGTGCGATGAACATGCCTTGACGGACGCGTCGAGTGCTCACACCCATATACTGTAATTCGACTTCTGTAAGACCTCCGCGGTCTGAGTCGAATTACACCAGCACTTTTCCGAATTCGAGTATGGGGACTCGAGTTCAAGTAGATTGCGTTGTTTTGCCCTAAGGCAGTTAACTGATACCGATACATCGGCTAAATCAGACACGTATATCAACAATCCATATGACATGAACTGAACACTCGAAAAATACTCAATCATACACTCGAAAGGCTTCATAAAGTCCCCAGTCGAATCTGCGATTCTACTGGATACTCGGGGGCTACTGACATGGGTATACCCTACATGTACTCGAGCTTGGTATATACGATCCAAATACGGCAGAAGCCCACGATGCTGCCAAGGCCCAAATGGAGAATTCGAGTGGCCCACGGACTCTCGATTGCTTGCGAGACAAGAAGAAGCTTAAGATAGAAAGTTCAAAGGGAGAAACCCTAATCTGTAACCAACTCGACCTACTATCCGAGACCTAGCCTACCTATATAAAGGTTAGGAGGGGGTGGCGAGGAGGACACACGCAACCTTAGTTTCCACAACTCTCGTCAGATTACATCTGCGCGCCCCTGTAATCTTCGATTCCTTCATTAATTTCAAGAGACAAGCAGAAGTAGAGACCTCTACGAGGCCTGAACCTAGGTAAACCTTGCATCCCTGTGTGCTTGTTTGCTAGCCGACTGATGCCTCCAGCGCTCCCTCCTTCTCCAAAACCCAAGTCTATAACAATGGGCATTGACGAGTTAAACCCTCGTCAATAGGACTTTATTTAAAAAATTCTGATTTTAAAGTTTCAAAAAAATCAGAATAAAATACACAGATGTAGTAAACTGTGTACACTACGGGCATGCAAAATTTTAATGTAAAATACTTTGTATTTTAGGCTCATCAAAAAAGACAAATTGTACAATTTTTGGATGATTCAAAAGTTGCACTGCATTTTTGTCATTTTTGCCTAGGATAGAATATTTGATATTTCGTATTAAAGTTGTACACACTGGTAGAATAAATCTTTGACTACAACCTAGTATTTTTTTCGAATTATTTGAAACTTGAAATTTTAATTTTTCAAAGATTTTGAAAAAGGTCCTCCAAGGAGGACGGGTGCCAAAACGACGCACTCGTCTAGAACCATCATTCTCCTATCTTCCTCTCCCCATCCCGTGAACAGTAGCCAGAGAAAGAAAGCGAGTGGTCGGGCTAAACCTGGGCCCCTCCGACGGCGTAGCCGACCGAAGGTGGTGGAGGGGAGGTGTTGGAGTAGTTTAGGTTTGTTTGTAGGTTGTCTTGCGGTGTTCTTCGCTGCCGTTGTGGGCGTTTATGCCCGGAGTTGGGTTTCAATCACAGGCCTCGATTTGAATCCCGCCGACATGGATCTGCTTCCTTGAGGTGCTCCGGTGGTCGGAGGCTAGTGGGAGCACGAGATCTGTGGCTGGAAGCTTGCAATAATGGCCTAGTAGCCGGCATCTGGCGGAGAAGATGGGGTCTTGGTCTCCTTTCTTGGCCAGCCATGGTGGCGGGGGAGTTTGGTACTTCAACGTGTGGCATGGGGTTTCTTCTTCCCGGTCGGCCATGGTGGTGAGGGAGAAGCAGTCCTCCGTGTCGTCCCTCTTCTTCTTCGCCTTGATGCTGGTGATGTTCGTGCCGCATTGGATTCCCCTCCTTGGTTCCTAGCGGCCATGGTGGTTGCTTGATCTGAGGGTGGAGGTGGTCTGCTGCGGAGGTTTCTTTGTGGAGCGTTTCGTCGACGCGTTCCACGGGATTTGATCCTTCAGCACATCAGACCTGAAGGCAGTAGCGCTACCACTCCATTGCTGCTCTGGCTCGGTGCCGATGCTCGTCGTCTTCTCCACACCAAGTGGTGTTGTCCCTGGTGCTTTGGAGACGACCGGTCCCTGAGCCTCTTCTCGCCGGATGAGCTTGGTCGAGCCCGCGGTTCTGACCTTGATGTTCTTGCCTCCAAGGTCGCTAACGATGGTGGCAGAGACGTCGTGGACCTGATTGCTTTTTTAGTCTCCTGCTAGGGTGTTTTCTATAAATTGTGGAGGCCCTCTCCTTCAAATTTAGGTCCTTTGCGAGTGTTGTCCTAGGCCTCCTTGTAATTTTTACCTGTCACCCTTGTAATTTGCAACTTATAAACTTTGGGTGCCTTGCCCCTTTGATCGTTCAAAAAACAAAGGAGGTCTAGAAGATCGTATATCTCTAGCCAGCCCCCTCAAGAGGCCCGCTAGGACCTTTTTCGGTCGGATGTAAAAAAAATGTCTCAGTCGCACCTTTTTTTTGAATGGCACAACATGGCAGGGAGGGGGGGCGATCTACCCACCTGCATATTTCATTGAAAAGGGGCGAGAACGCCCATAAAACTCTTACAAAATGGGGGAGGAAGCGTCAACACAACGGAATAACAAGAGGGCGACACACCACTGCTCTACACTCTCAAAGTTAACACGCGAAGGGACTCGAGCCCGCCATAGTTGTAGGTGCTCAACGACTTGCTCGAGGAACGTCGAAAGGGGGAGACAGATGGTGTCGAAGACCATTTGATTCTTGGTTTTCCAAATCACCCAGAGGAGGCAGGAGGTGACGGTGCTCCACAGCGGTACGCCCCAGGAGGGGTTGCTTTCCTAGAGCGAAACCCAGACCGCTTCGACGGAGGTAGGGATGACGCATCGATGAGGCCCAAGCGTGCACCGCCATAACAGACGTAGGCGGGCGCAGGTGAAGAATATGTGGGTGAGACTCTCTGGTCGGCTCAGTCGCACCTTTATGGAGCCATTTTTTGGTGGATTTGTCTCAAAGTGCCACCGGGCGTACCCAAGGCGAACCATGTTCCGAGGGCAGCTGGGAGCGTCGGATGAATGTTTGCATGCAAATGCCCACCTGCCAGCCTCCCTCCCTTCTTTTCCCCTTCTATCTCCAATTAATGTGGCCCCTCTCTCCTCCTATCCTTTCTCTCCCCATGCGATTTCTTTTCTTATCAGCATCTCGCACGCTGTCGTCCTGTGCCCAGCTCGACCACGACGCGCCCCGCGTAGCGCCATCCTCCGCCCATCTCGAGCACGCCCGCTGCCCAGCACGCCGCCCTACAAGGTGTTCATCTAGGTGGTGCCGCTAGGCATGGACTAGGTGGAGGAGAGCTCGCTGGCGCGCGAGTACCCGACCAGCAAACCCATGCTAACCGACCTCGCGCGCGTATCGAGGTGTGGGTGGGACGTGTCCAAGAAGATGTGCCTAGACAGGAAGAATGTGTGACTCGACCTGGCGTGTCCAAGAAGGTGTAGCTGGTCGACGTGCACCAGTACCTTGTCGCTAGTATCGGCGCCGGAAACAACAACACCAAGAGGAAGCGGTGGCCAAGAAGCAAAGCCATTGTGATGTGATCGGTCAAAATCGGCTGCTAGTCGCCTCGATCGGCTCGGTGAATAGAGGAAGTGGCAGCCGTGAAGCAAAGCCGCCCAGCACGCCACCCAGCGCCGGACGACGGGCTTGTTCGGCTCGTTGAGGGCGAGCTCGCGCATGACCAGGGACAACAACGCGAACGGCCGAGTGCGCGCGCAGGAGCTCGTGCGCGGTTGACGACACAAACGGCGGGAACGTGTCAGCTTGCGGAAGGCGGAGCGGACAACGAAGAGGACTAGGGCGGCGCCGAGGGTGAGGAAGGTGACGCGGAACAATGCGCCGCTGTCGTCCGCATGGCCGACATGGTGTGCCTGCCCATCTCGCTACAATGGATCTCGGTCGATCGCTGGTCTCATGGGGTGCACACGATTGGGAATAACTTCTTCCCAAGGGCAAAATAGCACCGGTGGAGTCACTTTTTTACCCGACGAGGTTGGTTAGAGATGTTCTTAGAGCAACTCCAACAAGCAAGCAAAAGATTTTTTGGGTAAGAGGAGAGAGATGGTTTGGGTAACCAAACTATTCTGAGCTTTTCCAGCTTACCCATAATGTGGTTACACAAAATTGGTTTGCATGACCCCCTTGTCAATGAGTCCTTACTTTTTTTCTTTCTTCTTTTTTCTCTTCATTTTCTCCTCTTCTTTCCTGCCACACCCGTCCCCGTCGCCCCCTTCTTCTAGCGCCATCGTCCCGTCGGTGCCCTGGACCCACCCTATACCGGAGCAACTCCAGACGCCCCGCCGAAACCACCTTCGCGTCTGCTGCCGCCGAAACCACCTCCCATGTCGACCGCTTCCTTCTCCCTCTTCGTGCTGGTCGCACCTTTGGCTAGGGCCCAATGGCCGTTCACGGCCAAATCGAGGTCGGCGATCACTGTGGTGAGGGGCAGTGATGGCGTAGAAGGACAGATGCGGCGGACAGGGAAATTTAGCAGCGAGGCCATGATAGGAGCGACCCATTGCGACTAAATTCTAGCTAGATGGGGACGCGTGTGGTCCGGATAGAGCACTGCGGGAGGCACGGAGGTGCGTGGCGACCTTAGGGCGGCGCAGCGGACGGCAACCGGCGATGGCCAGCGTGGAGAAAATCCTGCCCGTGGCAGTTGGAGGCTCCCGCGGTTGTAGGGCTGACGCGACGGCTTAAGCAAAATCTAACTAGTCTTACAAAAAATAGGTATTAGGAAGAAAAAATGGATGATCACTTAAAAAAAGTTGGTGGGGCCACTTTTGAGTAATCTTTTGGAGCTGTGTTTTTCTCCATCTTACCCCCAAAAAAAGCAGATATTGGCCCTCTTACCCCATATATGCTCTTAGAACTTCACTTTCGTCTATGGCCCAACACAAGCGGATGCCTGAATTTGCAGTCGCGCACGCGCTAAATCATCAAAACCGGCGTGGAAAACGATTTTAGGACGCACGGCTTTTTATCGCGGCCGGTGGAGATGTGCTCAACTTTACTTTCGTATCTGACCCTACGCAAAGCGGCCACTTGCAGGCCACGTGTGCAGCCGGGCCGCAGGTAGACGTGGCGATAAGTCGGGACGGCGAACCGCAGCCGCAATCGCGCGGGCGCTCATCCCTCGGTCCCTCCCGTCCCGCGCGCCACTCTCCACAGAACACAGCCACATGTTCTTCTTCTTCCACTCCTAGCGCCCTCGCCGTCCGCCGTTCGCCGCCGCGGGATCCATCAAGCGACACGACATGGATCCCCTCTCCCTCCTCACCCTCCCCCGCGCGCGCCCTGCGCTCCCGCTCCGCACCTCCGCCCCGGCGTCAAACAGGACCGGCAGAGCATCATCACCATCCGCCGCCCGGCCCCGCCTCGCGCCGGCGCGACGGTGGCAGCGGCAGCGCGCGCGTCTGTCGTCCCCGATCTCAGCCGTGGCGGCCGAGGCTCCGCCGTCGCCGTCTCCATCTGGCAGTGGAGAGGAGGACTCGGAGGGGCGGTTCGACTGGCTGGACCAGTGGTACCCGTTCGCCCCCGTGTGCGACCTCGACCCCGCCGCGCCGCACGGCAAGACGGTGCTGGGCCTCCGCGTGGTGGCCTGGTACGACCGCGCCGTTGACGAGTGGCGCGTGTTCGACGACGCGTGCCCGCACCGCCTCGCCCCGCTCTCCGAGGGCCGGATCGACGACAAGGGCCGCCTCCAGTGCGTCTACCACGGCTGGTGCTTCGACGGCCAAGGCTCCTGCCAGTTCATCCCGCAGGCCCCCGCCCTCGGACCCCCCGTAAGCCCGCCGACCCCGCTCGCCATCGATCCCCTCCCCTTCTTCCTCCTCCGATCGCGGTACCAGAGTCCAAATCCTTCTCTCGTTTGATTCTTGGCAGGTGCACAAGAACAGCAAGGCGTGCGTGGCGTCGTACCCGAGCGTGGTGCAGAACAACATCCTGTGGTTCTACCCGAGGGCCGACGCCGAGCACCAGGACGTGCTGGAGAGGAAGCGCCCGCCCTTCATCCCGGAGATCGACGACCCCTCCTTCGTCACCGTCTACGGCATCAGGGACCTATCCTACGGGTACATTTCTCTGAATCTCGGAACCTCCATTAATTGTTCTTAGCTGCATTGCACACTCTCTCATCACAACTGTTCTGACATTTGCAGGTATGATGTGCTGGTGGAGAACCTCATGGACCCTGCTCACGTCCCCTACGCGCACAAGGGGTTGATGGGCAAGCTCCGCAAGAAGGAAGACCCCGGAAGATATGCCCCCTGCCCCGAAGTGATCAGTGCTCTCGAATTCAGATTACAGTGTCACTGGCTGGGAATGTTGATTCAGTTCTTGTTCTTCTCTTCACAGTTGAGTTCGACATAGAGGGTGGCGGGCCGATTAAGATGAAGATAGAGGAGGCCAACGTGAACGGGTTCCTGTCGGAGCAGGATAGCGGCTACTTCCGGTACGAAGCGCCATGCACCTTCTACGGCTCGCCGCTTCCCAGAGCGTCCGAGGGAGAGGTACGAGTTAATCCGCCCTGTCTCCCATGAAACTGAAACTGGCAGCTGTTCAGAGAAGAACAGACCAGAATTTATATTCATATAATACGGTTCAAAGTTTATGCTTGGTTTGGGCAGGAGAAGAAAAAGAAGAAGCCTCAGTTTATGCTGGTGTTCATGTGCATTCCAGTGGCACCAGGCAAGAGCAGGGTGATCTGGGCGTTCCCAAGGAACGTTGGCGTCTGGCTCGACAAGATCATACCGCGATGGTACTACCACATCGGCCAGAACGCCATCTTGGACTCAGACATCTACCTCCTCCACATCGAGGTAACAATGATAATTCCGATCCTTATCCTGATCCAGGCTATGGAGCTCAAGCACCACTGTTTTTCCTTCATTTCAGGAGCGCAACTTCGCCGCAGCCGGCATTGAGAACTGGCAGAAAGCTGTTTACGTGCCCACGCAATCAGACAACATGGTTATCGCCTTCAGAAACTGGTTCAGAAAGCACTGCAAGAGCCAGATCGGCTGGGCTGCCCCACTTGTTGATCAGCTGCCAGCGACTCCAACCAAAGACAAGCTCATGGAAAGGTAAAGCAAAATCAAGCTACCATTCTTCTCCAGGGCACCCTGGAGCTTGGAACACCTGAGAACTCAGTTATAACAACCGTGTTGATTTTGCGATGGTGTTCACAGGTACTGGTCGCACGTTGCACAGTGCAGGAGCTGCAGCATGGCGCTGAAGGCCATGAAGGCGCTGGAGGTCGCCCTGCAGGTTGCGGCGGTTGCCGTCGTGGGGTTCCTTGCCATTGCCAAGGGCACGCTGGTGACATCGGTTGTACAGAAAACTTTCGTCGTGTCTTTAGCCGTGTTATGCTTCGCTGCATCCCGCTGGCTCGCGAACTTCATTGAGAAGAACTTCTACTTCCAGGACTATGTACATGCTTACAAGTGAAGACGCATCCTCTATCTATTCGTTGATAGGATCTTTGTAGCTTCTGACTTGATGCAGCTTAGAAAGTGTACATGAAGCACATTATATTATTTGATATAAAGTTGTAGCTGTATATAAAGCAACTAGTTTTTCTTCTACCAACACTGGCTTCTTCAAATCGACTGTTGAAATGACATAGGCGGGACAAGAGGAACTACAATATTTTGTAGTATCAAAAACTGGGTGCTATTACCAGGCGAATGGAGAAAGTTGTTACAGCAAAACCATATAAAGAATAATAGACTATATGATCAGCATTTGCGCATGGAACTGCAGATGTTGAGCAAATCCCGTTATTATTTCATTTCACAAAAATGCAACTTATACAAGGGATAAAAACTTTCCAATGTCAGCGTGTACAGTACAGTGCAACCTGCATTCTTTATCAGCGTTTCCCCAGAATTTGGAACAAGAAGCCTATTAAAACTATTATCTATAAGAACAAATGTGTTGTTGAATACTGAACTCTTGGTAAAGCTCAGTGCCTTCTCTGAGGAGGCGGCAAATTCAGACTTGTGTCAATAGTACAAGCAAACATCTAAGAAGGCAAGCACAAGTCCAATCCAAATATTGGAGCACACAATGCCATCTACATGACACAAGCATTTAGGCCCTGAAATGCAAAATTGCTCCAGTGAATTTACCAAGAAATTAACTATCAAAATATAGATGGTTATGCAGCATTCACTTATAGAATAATAAAGCATCATATTATCCCACAACTTACCTCGTCATATATGAGTCATCCACAGTACTAATAACAATGTTCTCGCCTACTTCAATAAAAGGAGGAGCCTACAATTGGCAAAAAAGATGATGGGAAGTGAGAAATGCATCCAAATTGCAGGACTCCATCAAATTTCGTGGCTTCTGATTTTTACCATTGATAAAAAGCTATTTCATGGTAAAAAAACTAGATGTTGCATTGATTAATTAAAGAGGGGAGTGAAGCAGGTTTGCAGTGGCTACATTTGTATCACTAAAAAAGGCAACAAAAAAATGGGTCATGAGAAATCAATATAAAAGGAATTTATCTCGATTTTAAACATCAACTACTTCTAGATGTACTTCAACAATTCATTGAAGGGCTATGTG
The DNA here is from genome assembly GCA_910589775.1 of Avena eriantha. Taxonomy (NCBI): domain Eukaryota; kingdom Viridiplantae; phylum Streptophyta; class Magnoliopsida; order Poales; family Poaceae; genus Avena; species Avena eriantha. The sequence goes on from OU342745.1 coordinate 519,676,604, forward strand.
AATAGACTCTACAAATGGGTACCCATCAACTTACAAGCACTGTAAGACCATTATCCAGCACGACCCTTTTATATCTGCAGTTAGTACAAACATGAGCTTAGTTACCACATAATGCTGGGCCTTAAGCATTTGCTAATAAAAGATAAATAAAGCTGATTAAAGTGAAATATGTGATGTGCATGTGCATGGATAAAATTCCGTAGTATTGCAGGTCAAAAGCATCAGAGAAAATATGTGCTTAGTGTAACGTGTAAGGAGAATGATAAAACAATGTTCAACAAATCTAATTCCCAATAGTAGTCTGCGGCATTAGATAACGCACTTCTAGATCTATCAAATGTTAAGGTTTTCATACCCCGCCTTGCTGATAGGGATTTATGCACAAACTACATTCAATATTATTTATTAACAGATTTTTTAGGACATTACTAACATGGTAGCGGATACCTGAGGCAAAACAAAATACAAATTAGGGTTAGTGGAAGTTTGCGAGTAACTAAATGGGATCCAGCAATAAATGTTTTGGACAACTCTAGTACACATGACTTAATGCTATTGCTTTTGCTGCTTATTTGTTATGAAAGCTGGCCTTTTGTCATACGTTCACTGCCTGTAACTACTAACTATGCAAGTAATTACAAAGTCCAGGTTAGTTGTAAAAAAGTAACTTCCAAATCTCTTCTCAGCGCAAATAATTATGCATCTGGTAAGCTCACTCCATACGAAAAGGCTCATATTATAGTTAAATCACTATGAACACTCATTCCAAGCAACATATGCAACAATAGGATGGACAAGAGTGCTTATACTGAGCCACACAATATGAAAAGTCAATTTGACATGACCTAGTAATATTCAGCCCATTAAAGGTAGCGGAACAATGAATAAGCCAGAAACGGTCAAGACATAATAAATGAATGTTGCAGAAATAAGATTAATTTGATGGTGAATAGTAATATGAAACTCACTGTGGTTGAGAAGTTAGCCCTTTCGTATTAGGCTGTGCTTCAACAACAGTGCAAGTCACACGAGGAGGCACTGAGCCAGACAATGGTCGGCCATCAAAGTACTGTAGACTCACTTTCATCTCATCTGTCACAAGTGAGAAAATAAGCAGGATGCCACGATATGAAATAATAAATTCTAAACCACAATTCTGAAAATGAGCAAGAAATATCAACTTCGAGTGAGTCGTCTACACTGTGCATTGGATACGGTTAAGCCCACAAATACAAGGCACCTATACAGATCACTATCATTTGTAAGGTGAAACTCAAGCGTCCCACGTATTATATTAACCGGAATTGACGCTTTAGTCAGCTGTGATCATATTAGAAGCAGCTACTCTAGCAGCACTATCCTGCATATATGAGAGCAAGAGGCGCAAAAATAAACAAAGCATCTAACTATTCAGAAGGTAAAAACACAAGCACAGTCTTAGAATCCAGTATTGATAACAATTGGTGTGCCTACTGGTTGTCGATTAATATTGTTAGGACCTTTCAGATATGCAGCAGCTTTGCCAAACAGTTCCTTTGAAACCTCGAGTTGCTCAAACGTTTTAGGCCTGGCAAAAAGGATTCCAGATAAGTCATCGCTAAATGGGTATAAATGAATATGGACAGTATCACAGCATATCATGTGAACGAAGGAATGATAAGAAACATACTCCATAAGAGCCACATTGTCTCCTTCCTGATACAGATATGTAAAAGATTTCTCCTCAACAAAAACTCCTGATTGTGATAAAAAGAGTATGTAATGATTAGAATTTCAACATGAACATGAACTACAAATTTTGAATCTAAACAACCAAACCAAACTACTCCCACCGTTCCCAAATATAAGATGTTTTAGCCTTTTTCTGAAACATATGTATCTAGACGTCTTTTAGTGTGTAGGTTTGGAGCAAAACGAGTGAACCTACACACTAAAAGGCGTCTAAATATATGTGTTTAATCAGAAAAAGTCTAAAACATCTTATATTTTCGAACGGAGGGAGTACTGTTTATCACGGCTGTACTTTTAAGAAAACTCTGCCACTGGACTAGATATTGTTGGAAAAGTGTTGCTTAGCTGTAACTCAAGCAAGAGCCTGTTGAGAACCAGGTTATTTTGGCCGCCGTCTGGCAAAATATAGTTCAATTCGGCATCCAGTTACTTTTTTCTTTAAATAATTATTGGTACGATGTGTTTATGTGCAAAAATAACGTCAAATGTTGCCCAAATCCCGACAAACGTAGTGTAAAAACCATTAATTTATAGAAGCTATGGTTGTGATGAGTATATGAGGTGCTGGTTGTAAGACTCCCAACAGGCTGGCAATGCATGCAGTTTCTAGAATCCTTATCATGATTTTACTTAATTGTAGATGGTCATAATCTCAGGTTTGTTTGGTAGCTTATGAGTGTATAACACAGCTCAAGTAACGACACATGTATGACTGAATGTCATAAAACACATTAGAAGAAATTATTGCTCAAGCTATGTAAGCAGGAAAAAGAGCTGCCCAGCAAAAATTGCAAAAAAGTAAAGATGCAAGTTCGTGACCCTTAGGGTACCCTCTAACCTTTTCTAGTTCGAACAAATTAAACAAGTTTCTAAAACAGATGTGATTTAGGGTACCCTAAAGGTTACCCAGTTGCATCCTTACGAAAGAGGACATTTAATAAGGACAGGGTATATCTGCAAGAGAAATCAAGCTACAACACAAAAGCCTATAACTTAGTTCTACAATGCCTTTTATATACAGAGTGAAGAAATGTCTATACTCTCAAGAGCCTCATCGGTACGAAATCTTTCTACTGTTTTGTTTCCAGTGTCAACATCCCTCAGTTCCACCTGCAGCAACCAAGAGTTGAGAATAAAATTCAGAATGATGATCAAACAAATGGAAAGTTTAAGCTCCAGCTAAGTTAATCACATATGTAAGTTAACAAAAAAACTGTGCCCCGAACTTAGTTCTACATCATTTGACGGGAAGTTTGCATGAAACTGCAGACATGCCAATGGGGTAACAGTGAGTCAACCAGATATCATTGGGGTTACTCATACGTATTTCTTGGTGTCTAGTTGTCTATTCAACTATCCTCGTTGTTACTCAATTGCGTCTTATCACCAAGTTATCTTCTCCATGTTGGCATCTTCCCTCGCTGATGCTAAAATAATAAGTACTCTAATGACTCAAAGTGACATTAATTGTGTCCAACGCCATAGATGCAAGAAACATCTGTAAAGTCTACATTAGCTTGTCTCCATGATAGTTATTAAGTACGCAGTGTTAAGTGCTGGAACAGATTGAAAGAATGAAACAAAATAAATGACCTGTATTGTGGCTCCTCCTCTTCCTTGATGTGAATGGTTATATTTTATCACCTAAGCAAAACACAACCAAGAGGATAAATTGATTGCTCTTAGCACACCAGAAACATAGGCAAATATAAAACCATAGTTTGTGTAAAGCAGGAACATGCACGGATGCAGAATACGAAAAGCAGGTAATCGTACCTGATAAATGCGGCCTTGATTTAAGGTTGACCCAAAAGATGGATAAGTAAATGGTCCATGACACTTGGAAGTAAAAAACGAAACGAAAGGGATGTAATCAGTTAATCACACACCTCTTCTCTGTATCACATTTCCAAGTTTCACCTACAAGATATGAATAGTCTCAGGTCAATGTAAGCATTGTTATGTGCTTCTGCAAAGATTAATGAATAATAGAACTGAATAAAAACAATACCAAAATGCAGGTTGAGGATATAATCAACATGTCACTAATCTGAACACCAGAATTTGTTTTGCAGTAAAGTTTAGGGCAAATGGAAGCTGGAAGCCTCCCTGCTAAATGTAAGATAGAGATTGCAACTTTGACAATAGCTTCTAAATGTAGCATCCATCTCAATTCTCAACCCGATCGATCAAATACTAAACTTAAGGGTGTGCAAAAACGGTTTCATAGTTTCCGCTAGCTCATTGTTTTGTACTAACTCGGAAGTGGGGAATGAATCCGTGATAGGAAATGAACTAAGCTACCACCGGCCAGTTTCACCGGTTTCCACGGCCCTTAACTAAAATACTCAGCTAAATCCACTATCTAATAGGTTCCTGGCGCCCATGCGCCCTGCACCAGCTGCACTAGGACTGTATGTGACATGATGAATCCACACCACCATATAACGAGTTTGATTTACAGCGTCCATGGAGGATGCCAAACCGATTACGCAAATCGAGCATGACACAGCATCTTTCCTTCCGAATTGAACAGAGCAGCATCAGGCAGAAGAGTGATCTGCACTAGCTTTGGCAGAACCCTAGGTAAACCCTGGGCGGGCACGGGTCAAGCAAGCATAAGCGAGAGCAGGGGAATTACGTCGGAGCCGAGCATCTTCGCGCCGCGGCGCTGCGTGGCGGCCCACGGGGTGGCGGCGAGGGAGCCGGCGGAAGGGGCCTGACGGGCGGCGGAGAGGGTGGCCACGGCATGGGCGTGGGCGTGGTGGGCGGCGGGAGGTGGGGATCGGAGGAGGAGGGAGAGGTGGCGGGAGGCTTCGAGAAGGTTCCGCCGGAGGATCTGCATCGCGGAGGCGGAGTTGTGGCCGGTGGGGACTCGGCGTTTGCTCCTGCGCGGCGCGGGGAGGTTGGAATGGTGGATGGCTGCCGTGGCCGATGGAGCCCCCAAAATGGGCCGGGTCTGATGAGTGGGCTGAAATGAAGAGCCCGCAAGAATGTGGCCATTTTCATCGGCCCGTCGCACACCCAGTATTGCTTTTGGGCCGGGCCCATATCCCAGTTCCGGTTTTCTGGCTAGTTTTTCTATTTTTCAGACCGTTCTTTTCTGTGGTTTTCCGTCTTATTTTCGGTTTTGAAAAAGTGTGTGTACATACAGTTATTGAACCTGAACTTTTTAAAATATGAAAAAAATTTTAATATAAACATTTTCTAAATTTGAAAATTTTAAAATATGAACATTTTAAATTTGAACATTTTTTGAATCTGAACAAATATGAAAAAAAATAATAGAAAAGGAAAGGAACAGTAAAATAAAAATAATAGAAAAAGGGGAGGTGCTTACCGAACTAAGCCGGCCCATGAGTCATGTGGGAGGGTGTGCGGCGCGTATCGCGCAACAACCTTGACGACGTATAGGAATTCCCATTTTCTTCGTAGTTGATCAGCTTTGCATTTGCACACATCCAATTCGGATAAGCTTGTTGCGAATAAAAACACACCCCACCCTAAATATAGCACTTTATTGTCCGGGCAACTAAAGTTTTTGAAAACCACAATTGTACTTTTGGTTATGTAGTGCTCTTATGATCTATGCTCCAGCTGTGAGAGATAAGACAGAGTTGTCAATGTTAAGATGGGTGTATGAGACAAAGACGAGGTAGAAGGGTTAGGGTTCTAGAGGCTCGGGCCTAGATTAGAGGACAACTGAAATAAAGATGGAAGCAAGCAAACATGTAACAAATCTAGTTGTAAACGGTGTTTCAATGCTTAGAAACAAGGCCTAGGGATCATACTTTCGCTAGTGAACACTCTCATATAAATATATTATCTTCATGATACTACTCTGAACTACTCTCCGATTGGACACTCTAATCCATGGTAGGGCTATAACAGCACACCTCAAAGTTCATTTTCCCCATCTAGATAATCCCACACTATCACCTTGAGCACTAGATGGTTCCAACAAACACCACAATTTTATAGAAACATCCAACTCCAAATATAACTCATAACAAGTATTTATAATCTCTAGCCTAAGTGCCACCATGGTGTGCATGCTGTCACTTTCATACACATGGGGAGAGTAGAGATCTATTAAAGCACTTGAGTAGCAAGGTAGATCTACTTGATTACAAAACTCATGATCACAATATGATCATGCATAGAGAGAGATGAATACATAGCTACCGGTAGAACTCTTAGCCTCGAGAGAGAACTACTCCCTCCTCATCATGGGAATCAGCAACGGCGATAGAGATGGTGGTGGAGATCGATGGAGATGGCTCTGGGGGCACTTCCCTATCCCGGCAGGGTGGAACAGAGACTTTCTGTCCCCCGAATCCCATTTTCGGTGGCAGCGGCGCTGCGGAACTTTTTATGGCTAGAGGCTAGACGATTTAGGGTTTTGCATCGGGGGCTTCTTATAGGCGAAGGAGTCAAGGTAGGTGGCCGGCCAGGGGGCCCACACCATGCCCTAGCGCGGCCTAGGGCTGCCCGCGCCAAGGGGTGGTTTGGCCGCCCTATGGCCCCCCTTCGTCTCTCCTTAAGACTCCATGTGTCTCCCGGTAAAATATTGACTTTGGCTTTTGTCCCGTCTAATTCCGAGAATATTCATTTTCTGACTTTCCTGAAACCAAAAACAACAGAAAACAGGCAACTAGCACTGTGGCATCTTGTTAATAGGTTAGTTCCAGAAAATGTGTAAACGTACTCCAAAGTATGGACAAAACATAAGAAAATAGACATAAAACAAGCATGGAACATCAAAAATTATAGATACGTTTGCAACGTATCAGGCTTTCTCACGTTTCTGCGGAGACAAGGGCATCTGTCTGGACCTTGCATCTGTGGCACACCCCCAGTCCAGCGGGCAATGCGAGCGAGCAAATGGTCTAGTCCTAGCCGGAATCAAGCCTCGACTGATCGAACCACTGATGCGATCCCCCGGCTGCTGGATAGAGGAGCTACCGGCTGTGCTTTGGAGCCTGCGCACCACGCCAAACCACTCCACCGGCTACACCCCATTCTTCCTCGTCTACGGGGCGGAGGTGGTCTTGCCCATAGACATCGAGTTCGACGTGCCCCGCAAGCTGCTTTACACAGAGCAGCAAGCCAAGGAAGCACGTGAGGACAACGTTAACCTCCTCGAAGAAGCACGCGAGCTGGCCTTGTCTAGATCCGACATCTACCAGTAAAACTTGCACCGTTACCACGTCAGTCAGATCCACAACGTCTCGTTTCGCAAAGGAGACCTGGTACTGAGGCTGGTACAAGACACCAAGGGGATGCACAAGTTATCTCGACCTTGGGAGGGCCCATTCATCATCATCCGGGCACTAGAGAACAACTCATACTACCTCATCGACGCCCGCTAGCCGGAAAAGAACAGGATGGACCGTTTAGGCGTAGCAACCGAGCGCCCATGGAACGTGAACCTGCTTCGCCCCTTTTACACTTGAACAGGAAGTGTATGTATCTTACCTTTATGTAACAAACAGGCATGGGAGCCTCGACGCAGTCTCGAGGACTCCACAATAAATTAGCAAGTCATGCTGCACAATTTGGTTTTTCTGGCTGCATTATCCTAACCCCGGAGACGGCGATCTCCACCGGGGACTCGCCGGTTGGCCCAGACGGCCGCGCAATCCACGCGGCAAAGTATTGTACATGGCTCCTAGATCTTCCTCTTCGGTTCCGGCTGTAGACCGCAAGCCGGCTGACAGATCCAGCAAGAGCAGAATGCTCAACGACCCAGTTGTACATGACACGAAAAAGCCACAAGGAAAACAAGGACGTCTGGACGTTCCAGTTGTGCTCGCTTGCCCAAGGCCAATGACCCAAACCTGAAGTATCGTGCAGTATGCCTACTAGCTACCCCTTCGACTCCGGCTCGCGGCCGGCAAGGGCACAACGTCAAATTGGCCAATGCTCACTGAGAAAAGGGCAAAGTCATCGGCTTCGCATGAAACGACACGGTTTCAAGACTAATGAACACCAGATTACAATTCCATTTGCATCTATTTAACCAAGCAAACAACTTGTTTAGTTTTCATCTTTGCATGAGCCAAAGTTCCATGACGAACACCCAAGCCGGAGGCTAGTCACTTCCCAGGCGGCAGATGAGCAGGTAAAGGAGCTTCGAACCAGCTGTCTCCTCCAGCCGACTCAAACCTTGGGGACTACACCCTGTGGGTGCGCTCGCGTGCCCCCACACAGAAACCTGCAAACAAACAACAACATAAAGAAGCTTCGACCCGGCTGTATTGTCTAGCCGGCCTGAACCTCGGGGACTACACCCTGTGGGTGCGCTAGCGCACCCCCACACAGAAGCAAGCATGCAACAAATGCAAAACAGAAAGTGCAGACAAAAAGCACGAGCAAATATCCAAAGGGAGGCGATGCTCCCACCAGAAGTTCAATACGGAACAGAAACAGTTGTTCACCAACGCAAAATCACAACTTTTTCACCTACAAATACTCCCGGCATACCGGGGATCAAGCTTACTGGCTGGCAGAAGGGCCGGAGGCATTGGCTAGGGCTAGGCTGCTGGAGGCGATGTCGGCCGAGGCGGTCTGGGGCGCAGCCGAAGCTTCAGTGTGCGCCGCATCCGGGCTGAAGTGGCACGGCTCCGTGCCAGTCGGGTCACGGAAGTCCCGGTCCAGCTAGACGAAGCTCCCAATCTTCACGCCACAAGAGCGGATATCAGGAACCACGGCGCAGAGTTGCTCATAGCCGGTCCCTTGGCGAAATCCGCGAGAAAGGCTCCACAGATCCACGTCGGGGTACCAGGACTTCAGCAGCGCCAGCACCATCTCCGCGCCGCCATGAGCCGCCCACTCCCGAGCCACTTCCATGAGGACAGGAGCGCCCGAAAGCCTCTCGGCTAGAGCGTCCATGGTGGCCGGCTGGACGGTGTCAGGCCAGACATAGTCATGGACCTCGAGGGCAGCGGTGCACATCGGTTCGCCTCCTCGTTGACAACCGCCACCAACTCCCCTAGATGGAGATCGCGCTCAGGGTCCGTCTCGGGGATGCGCGCCAGCGCCTGGTCAGTCACCTCAGGATACTGAGCTGCACCCGGGAAAGACACAACAATCAACAATTGGCCACGAAAGGAAAATGGCAATGCTGGTCTGATTTGAGAAAAACTTACTGACGACCATCTCAATGATCTGGCAAAGCTCCCCCAGCGCCACCATCTCCTTGGCCCGGGAAGCCTTGAGAGTGTCCTCCTGAGTGGCATAGAGCGTCTCCAGGTTCTTCAGCGCCTTGGCCTGGGTGTCCGCCACCTTTTTGGCTTTGCCAGCCTTGACCTCCATCTGCTGCTGATGCGTAGCCAGCTGGGCGATCTAGTCCTGGCGAGCTTTGTTGGACTCCTCCAGCCGGGTAACCTCCCCCTTCAGCCTGGCCACCTCGCGATCCCGATCTGCCAACAGAGCTGCAGGAGGGTACCCAATGGTCAACAAGAAGCACGAGAAGTCGCGCAATCGGGGGGACACAGCAGAGCAAGCAATCTTACGGCCCAGATCCTGCGAAACCTTGGCAGCGTCGGCAAGAGCCCTCTACGTAAGAAAGAGAAGTAAGAACCAAAAGGAATCGGCTGCGGCGCAAGGCAGCGACAGACATCAAAATTGGCAAAGGGACACATACCTCGAACGAGGCCCCCAATGCCTTGGCCTGGCCAAGCCCTTGCTCCAACACCTCCACCAGTTGGCGGGCCTAGCCGACAGCCAGGGGCACCGCCCCCGACAACTGCGCCAGGGCGGGGTCCAGTGGTGGCGTAGCCCGAGCCAGCGTCCAGCCAGTGACCTAGAGGTCATCGTCGCTCCCCGCACCCATGAAGGGCTCACCCGCCGGCTGGGCAGAGGCCTCTAGCGGTGACGCCTCGGACGGCTCTTCCACCTGGTAGGCGTCGGAGCCAGCCCCCGCTGTCAGGCTAAGGGGAGGCGCGGTCTCACCACTACGCCTAGGCAGGAGCGCCTCGGCGAGCCAGGAGACGGCGCCGGCCTGGTGCAGTGCCACGGGCGCAACCGGCGGCGCTACCTTCGCCGCGTCCGCATCAGCCCCAATAGGCGTAGCCTCGGGGATCACAGCCGGCGTGTAACTACCTCGGTGAATTACGCTCTTAGTTACATGCCTGGATGAACGAAAGTGGTTAAAATAGTACGGTGGGGCCCATGGACACTCACGGTAGACCTTTCGGCCGTCCTAACCACTTTCAGACATCGGGACAAGAACGAGCGGCGTAATCAGCAGGCGAAGGGATCAACTACATACACAAATGAGTATGTATGCAAGCCACATACAACAGTCCTCAGAGCCATTCCATCTAAAAGAAATAGAAATATTGCAACGCCATACGGCAAGATTCAAATGTCCTAGATAGATATAATAATTTAGGATAGCTCCTCATACATCACACATCAGAGTATCAGGCGGAAGCAGAAAACAAGATCCGAGTACGGATAAGAAGCAAATCGGCATAAGATGCCCCATAAATAAACACATCCTGCCCATAGATCTCACGGATCCCCGTTCCCGGAATCTCTACACCAAATGATCATTGCCAACATCATCTGTCTCTTCCACCCAGTATCCATCTTGCGGGTACACCTGTTCATCTGAATCAAACAATTTATCGTGTGAGACCCTAGGGGTACTCAGCAAGTCTTTATGCCGCTAAAGGGATGGGGTGACGCAATTGCAGCAAAAGATAATACCTAACAATTCTACAGATACTCGCTAACCATCCGCCTAACCAATGATAGACGGATGTCCGTGAATTAAGAACAACAGTTATAACAGTATAATTAACAGATCCATCCTCCTCCTCGCTTACCAACGAGGAAGCGGACGAACAACCCCCATCATCCGTTGGCAGTTTTATTAACCATTCCATGAGTATTGCACTATTTACTAGTCAAGTACTTAGTCAAATTAAAAGCGGTACTTTAGTTATACTTGTCTCTGATCGAGAAACTGTGCTCCAAGTCGTCCATAACCGCGGACACGGCTTTCAGAAAGATTTACCCTGCAGGGGTGCACGAATAGCAACACACACTCGATCAACCTTGGAAAAACGAAATCAAAACCCAACGAGGCATTCACGACAAAGCAATCACAGGATTCAGAAATATTTCAGGGGGCCACCCCAATAAGCTACCCGCAACGAAGTTGGCCGGCTCCGAGACGGACCCAGGGTTTGCGACGACGGCTGTAAATGACTGGGAACCCGAAAATGTGACTGGGCTTGTCGATACCGCGAAAATGTGGCGCGATCGAAAACAGTACAGGTGCTCCTCGCACAATCTTAAATAAAGCAGTAACATGGCATAAGTACAGGATAGTAATAAAGCCCCAAACTAATTGTGGCCCCAAGGAATAAGAATGAATCAAGATCTGGCTCAGGGGGGTCCATAAGGCCTCCCGGATGTGGATAGTGCGAATAGTCAAGGAATAGGAATCAAGTACTCGGGGTCCTATGGGACACAAGTGAGCATGAAAAACCAAATAGCAGATATTGCTCACCGGTGCCTCTTTCATTAGTTATCCCATTACTACTCAGGTTATGTTGTTTAGGTACCTCATTATCCATCAGACACTCACATACCCTACACATGCTTTTCTACGACTCGCATGGCTCAAACAACTCTGTAGTAATGGCTCATGGGATGGAGGAACAAGCTTCGGTGGGGTTTAAAAGTAAAGGCTATGCAGTACTTGGGATTCAATTTAATGCAATCGTGACTCAATGATGCAAGAATAAGATAGAGGCAATAGGTACTGTATGTATGCAAGCATGTGGTAGTGCTTGCCTGGCAGCTCAGTTGAAGCGAGAGATGGATCTGGGTAGTACTCCTATGGTTCCTGGTAAATCTCCTGCTGGGCGTCTATTCGAAGAAGAACCAAACAAACAAGGGCCAACATAAATAAAGTGCAAAAGCATATGAATTAAAATGCGTCAAGCAAACAAGCATGCCATTATGAATGATGCACAATTTACATGGCATTGAAGTGGCATGGCAAGGGTGAGGTGTGGTGCAAGAATTAAAGCATTTCATTATTTATTTAGTCCAATTTTTATTGTCATAAACAGTTCAGATTTTTAATAATAACATAATGCATGCTTCAAATCAGAACAAGGACTGCATAGATAGAACGGGCTCGTCGCGCTGATCGATTTAGACATATTATTTGTCAAATTTGGAGTTGTAGAATTAAAGTTATTAATTAATTAAGGAAAAGGGCATTTTATTGTAATTTTAATCATCTCGAAATTTTAAAGTGTTCAAATAATATTTTGAAGGGCATATTTGAAATCCTCACATTTTTCTGATTCAAAAACATATATTATTTGTATTATTTGGATTTATATTTGAAAAGTTATTTAAACCTGATTTGAATTTGAATTTTAAATCAATTTTGAAAAGGTTTAAATTAAATAGACAACCAGAAAAGCTTTTGTCACACAGCCCGACCCAGCCATAGCCACTGACGGGTGGGCCAGCTGCTGGCGGGGCACACGCGCGCGAAATACTTTTCACACGGGGGCTCTGCCTAGCCCGTGCGACTGCGAGGTGGGACCAACCGGCTGAGGCCCACATGACAGTGAAGTAACTCGCAGAGGCTGGCAGGTGGGACCGAGCTGGAGCGCGGGTTAAGATAATAAGACCCTGGGGGGTTTTCTGGAAGAAGGCATCGGCGGCTGACAGGTGGGGCTAGCGAGGAGCGCGGGTTGAGCAGATAAAAAGCTAGGGGGTTTTCTGCAAAAGGGGGGGCCGCGGTACTGTTTCTCTTCTCGTCATCTGACGGACTGACGGCACGCACGGCGCGGCGCAGCGGGGATTCGATCCCGCATCCTGGCGTGCACGGGCGGCGGCGGCTACCGCTAGGCTAGGGAGGGGTAGTTGTTAGGGAGTATCTACGCGACCAGTTGAGGCGCTACGTGGCGCGAGAGCGTGCAGACAGCAGCGAGCGACGGCGCACTGAGGGCGCTCGGCGAAAAGATCGGCGAAGCTAGACGGCGACGGCGAGGCGGATGATGTCAAGGAGGAAGAGGGACTCACCGCGGGGTGATCGGTGGTGGTGGCACGGCCGGAGGCGCGACGAATCGTCGAGGTTGCTGGCGTACTGGCGGCTAGGGTTTGCGTCGGGCGGCGCTGGTTCCGGTGGTACTGGGGCTTCCTGTCCTCATCGGCGCGTGCAGGGCGATGTAGAAGAGCGTCCACGATCTTCTTGACCACCTCCACGTCGTGCTGGCCGGCTAGAACGAGGGGGGCGACGCGGTACTGGCGGTGACCGGCGGCAGGTCCTGGCGACGATGAAGACGAAGGGGAGGAGAGGCAGGGCCTGGGTTGGATCTGGACGAGGCAGGGGAGCTGTGTGGCGGAGGGAAAACGAGGGAGAGGGAGGAGATGCCGTGTGGGAGCGGGGTAGATGGAAAAGTGGCCTCAGCTCTTTTCCTTTTCTCCCTGAGCACGTGGTTGAGCTGGGGCTCAACCTAGGTCGCCAGGCAGGGCAGGGAGAGAGGCTGCAGGTGGGGACGGTGTGGGTAGCAGCTGGGTGGGGCTGGCACGGCGGTAGAGAGAAGAGAGAGAAGGGAGGGGGTAGCTCGGGTGAGCTCGGGTTAGGCTAGGGCATGGGCTAGGGTTTGGGGTGGCTAGATGAGTTGCTGGGGTGTGGGCCAGGGAGAGAGAGGGGTCAGGTGGCCAGCACGTTAGAGAGAGGGAGAGAAAAGAGAGAAGTGAGATAGGGTTAGGGTTTAGTAGAACTAGGGTTAGGAGAAAAATAGATAGAGGAAGATAGGTTAGATTTTATTAGGTGTTTAGGTTTTAAAATTTGTTTATGAGACCATATCAAGAGGAAAGTGGGGCTTGATCTAACATAAGCTAAGGTGGAGGAGAAATCAAGAAAAAGAGAGAGAAAAGAGATATGTAGAATGAGCCTCATTTGATCATGCATGAAGAGATTAAAATTAATAATGATATTGATGAGAATATGGGGATGGTGGAATGGAAGGAGATGGTCCACAAAGAAAAGATCCATTAAATCAAAGGAAAAAAACCAATGGAATAAAAGGTGGTGATGAAGGTTGCATGGCCCATGCAAAATATTAAATGCCATGATTAATTTTGTGAGAACAAAAGTAATGATATGGCATTATTCTTATGCATTCCCAAGAAGTGGAATCAAGGCCAAGCAAGAGAATTTAAAGAACTAGATCCACCCTATTTCCCATGAGCTAGATAAAATCAAAAGAAAGACAAACAAGCTCATGGACTAATAGGATGGTGGAATTATAAAGTGGTGACAAAGAAAGGCGGTGGAATTGAAATAAAGGATATGCCCCCAACTCAACTTGGGCATTTTATCAATATATCAATAACCAAATACAATATCAAGAGGCAAATACAATTAATAGTGCATATGAGAGAAGAACGAAAGAACCAGGGTTTTATATGATGCTCAAATGCAAGGTGGCATGATGACATGAGCATGATATAATTATGATGCAACAATTATATATAGGAAGTAGCCAATATATTACTAGACCAAGTAGCATTACAATTGTTAGACAATTGGGATGCTACAACTCTCCCCCACTAAACAGGAATCTCGCCCCGAGATTCTAGGAAGAAGAAGAAGACTCAAAGAGGGTAGGATACTTGGCACGGAGCTCATCTTCACGTTCCCAAGTGGCTTCATCAACGGAATGGTGCGAGCACTGCACCTTGCAGAACTTGATGGACTTGTTGCGAGTCCTTCTTTCTGCGACTGCAAGAATTTTTGTGGGGTGTTCTTGATAAGACAAATCTTCTTGGAGATTGATGAGTTCATGGTCCACGGTCCTGCCGGGATCCTTGAAGCACTTCTTGAGTTGGGAGATGTGGAAAACATCATGGACTTTGAGTTGTTCAGGGAGCTCAAGAGCATAAGCAACTTCTCCTCTTCTTCCACGAATTTTGAAAGGACCGATGTATCTAGGAGCCAGCTTTCCTTTGATACCAAAGCGGTGCGTGCCTCTCATGGGAGTGACACGAAGGTAAACGAGATCACCAGGAACATACTCCATGTCCGTGTGCTTTCTGTCATAATTGCTCTTCTGGCGACTTTGAGCAATCTTCAGATTTTCAAGAATGATGTGAACTTTCTCCTCCGCTTGAGTTACAATGTCGGGGCCAAACAATATTCTTTCACCTGTGCCCGACCAACCAATCGGAGTTCTGCATTTGCGACCATAGAGAGCCTCAAATGGTGCCATCTTTAGACTTTTCTGGAAGCTGTTGTTGTAAGAGAATTCAGCATAAGGAAGACATTCTTCCCGCTTCATGGCGAAAGAGATAACGCAAGCACGGAGCATATCTTCTAGAATCTGATTGATCCTTTCAACTTGTCCTTGCGACTGAGGGTGGTAAGCTGTGCTGAAGTTTAATTTTGTTCCCAAGGCATTTTGGAAACTTCCCCAGAACTTGGAAGTGAAGATGCTTCCACGGTATGAACTAATCTCAAGAGGAACTCCATACGGAGAGACAATTCTATTGATATAAAGCTCAGCCAACTGAATTGCAGAAATTGTTTCCCTGACTGGAAAGAAGTGAGCTACTTTGGAAAGCCTGTCAATGACAACAAAGATTGCATTGTTGCCCTTTTGCGACCTCTGAAAACCAGTGATGAAGTCCATCTCTACTTTCTCCCATTTCCATTCCGGAGGCTTCAATGGCTGTAGAAGACCGGAAGGTTTCTGATGGACAGCTTTAATTCTGCGACAGACATCACACTCCGAGACATACTTGGCACAATATCGTTTTAAACCAGGCCACCAATATTGTGTTTTTCAAGTCCATGTACATCTTAGTGCTGCCAGGGTGGATAGAAAGAACAGAATCATGCGCCTCCTTGAGAACTTGCTCTCTTAAACCCGGGTAGTTCGGAACAAACATCCGGTGTTCAAAGAAAAGAGTGCCTTGGTCATCTACGTGGAAAGACTCATACTTCGGAAGCTGAATGTTGGAGATGATCTTTTTAGTGTAAGGATCACCAAGCTGAATGGAACAGACCTTTTCTTCCAAGAGAGGTGTTGCTAGAAGGTTCAGAAGATACCCTTGATCCACAATTTCAAGGTTGAGCTGGCGGAATTCCTCGCATAAGAGCGGCTGATGTTCTTCCACCATGAGGTTGTTGACATAAGCTTTTCGGCTGAGAGCATCGGCCATGACATTGGCTTTGCCTGGAGTGTAGTTGATGGTCAAATCAAAATCATTGATTGTTTCAATCCACCTCCTCTGACGAAGGTTGAGATCAGGATGTGTGAAGATATACTTTAGACTCTTGTGATCAGAAAAGATCTCACAACGGTTGCCAAGCAAGTAATGCCTCCATACTTTCAAAGCAAAGACAACTGCTACAAGTTCGAGGTCATGTGTAGGATAGTTGATCTCATGCATCTTCGACTGTCGAGAGGCATAAGCAACAACTTGCTTTTCTTGCATAAGGACCGCACCCAATCCTTGCAATGAAGCATCACAGAAAATCTGGAAAGGCTTTGATGTATCTGGAGGAACCAAGACTGGAGTGGAAGTGAGCTTCTCTTTGAGTGTTTCAAAGCTTGCTTGACATGCAGGAGTCCAAAGCTATTTCTTGCCTTTCTTGAGGAGATCGGTAAGAGGCTTCGTAATCTTTGAGAAATTTTGAACGAAGCGACGGCAGTAACTGGCCAAGCCAAGGAAACTCCGGACTTCTTTGACATTTATGGGTGGAAGCCAGTCCATAATTGTCTTAATAGTTTCTGGGTTGACGGCAATGCCCTTGGCAGAGATGACGTGACCAAGGTAGGTGACTTGATGCAGCCAAAACTCACACTTGGAGAACTTTGCATACAGGCGGTTCTCACGAAGCTTGTTTAGGACACACCGAAGGTGTTCTTCATGTTCTTCTTTTGACTTAGAATAGACTAGAATGTCATCTAGATAGACCACAACGAACTTATCAAGATACTCCATGAAAACCGAGTTCATAAGCCTCGAGAAAGTGGCAGGTGCATTAGTGAGACCGAAAGACATGACCGTGTACTCATACAGGCCATAGCGGGTGGTGAAAGCTGTTTTAGGAACATCTTCCTTGCGAATCTTGATTTGATGGTAACCACTTCTCAAATCAAGCTTAGAGAATACCACAGCTCCAGCTAACTGATCGAAGAGATCATTAATCCGCGGAAGGGGATATTTATTCTTGATTGTTTTAGCATCGAGTGCCCGATAGTCAACACAAAGTCTATCAGTCTTGTCTTGCTTCTTGACAAAGATGGTTGGACTACCCCGATAAGAAGTACTGTGCTGAATGAAACCCAACTTCTCTTGTTCATCCAACCGACGTTTAAGTTCAGCCAACTCAGCAGGACCCATTTTATAAGGCCGCTTGGAAATAGGAGCGGTACCAGGTTCAAGTTCAATGACAAACTCAAGCTCACGATCCGGAGGCATACCTGGCAACTCTTTAGGAAAGACATCTGGGAACTCACAGACTACAGGAACACTCTGAATACCTTCCATAGCATCATCATTCAGAGCCGCCAAAGAATAAAGCTTATTTGCAGGAGTCAGACTTGGAGAATAGACTATATGGCCTTCAGGAATTTTCAGAGAAACCAAACGTTCAGCACAATCAATCACAGCTGCATTTGCTGTCAACCAATCCATGCCCAAGATAACATCAATATCAGAATTGCCCAGAATAATTAAGGAAGCCGGAAACGAAGAGCCACCAATCTCAATTTGATTGTCACGGCTGATTTTAGAAGCCCTCATGTTTGAACCAGGAGATTGCACCATAAGGCGAGTTGGTAAAGCATCAGAAGGTAACCCATTACTCTCCGCAAACTTGTATGACATGAAAGAATGTGAAGCACCAGAATGAAATAAAACTCGTGCAGGAACTGAGTTAACAAAAAGCATACACATGACAACTCCAGGTGCATGCTCAGCTTGAGCGACGTTGACACAGTTGGCACGAGCAACCGTAGACCCAGGCTTGGTGTTGATGTTGAGAGCCCGAGGTGGAGGTGCGCGAATCATAGGAGCACTTGTTGCAGGTCTTGGAGGTAGTGGTGGAAGAGCTTTGTTGTTCATTGGACAATTCCAGTGCTGATGCCCAGTGTTTCCACAAGTATAGCAAGCACCAGGTGGACGTGGAGCAACGTAGCCAGGGACTCCGCCAGGCGCTCCAGGGTAGTTGTGGTTGTAGCCCCTGGGAGGCGCAGTGAAGGAGTTTGGTGGCCTTGGTGTGTAGCTTGACGGTCTTGGTGGAGCAGGGAGCAACAGTGGGGTGTTAGGAACCCAGACATGACGCTTAGAAGGAGCTGTCATAGCAGAAGAGCTTGCTGTATCACGACTGTGTTTCTTTGACTCCTCGAACACTTGCCTACTTGCTTCTTCCTACAAAGCTGTGTGTTGAAGTTCCAGAGAAGATGCCGGCCTTGCATGAGTGATTGCATATTTGATGGAAGCATTGAGGCCTTGCCGAAACCTCTTTTGCTTCTTCTTGTCATCAGAGATCTCATCGCCACCATAACGAGACAGATTCATGAAGTTTCTGATGTAGGTGTTGACATTGTCAGTGCCCTGCTTGAGGTTGAGAAACACTTCCTTCATCCTTTCCATGACAATTTCTGACAGATATTGCTCTTTGAAAGCAGCAGTGAACCGCTCCCAAGTAGGCTGAAAACCAGAAAGATCTGCCTTGAGGTAATTTTCCCACCAGAGAGCTGCATCTCCCTTCAGAAGGTGAGTGGCACATTTGGCGAAAATATCGGCGAAGCTAGACGGCGACGGCGAGGCGAATGATGTCAAGGAGGAAGAGGGACTCATCGCGGGGTGATCGGTGGTGGTGGCACGGCCGAAGGCGCGACGAATCATCGAGGTTGCTGGCGTACTGGCGGCTAGGGTTTGCGTCGGGCGGCGCTAGTTCCGGCGGTACTGGGGCTTCCTGTCCTCGTCGGCGCGTGCAGGGCGATGTAGAAGAGCGTCCACGATCTTCTTGACCACCTCCACGTCGTGCTGGCCGGCTAGAACGAGGGGGGTAACGCGGTACTGGCGGTGACCGGCGGCAGGTCCTGGCGACGATGAAGACGAAGGGGAGGAGAGGTAGGGCCTAGGTTGGATCTGGACGAGGCAGGGGAGTTGTGTGGCGGAGGGAAAACGAGGGAGAGGGAGGAGATGCCGTGTGGGAGCGGGGTAGATGGAAAAGTGGCCTCGGCTCTTTTCCTTTTCTCCCTGAGCACGTGGTTGAGCTGGGGCTCGACCTGGGTCGCCAGGCAGGGCAGGGAGAGAGGCTGCAGGTGGGGACGGCATGGGTAGCAGCTGGGTGGGGCTGGCACGGCGGTAGAGAGAAGAGAGAGAAGGGAGGGGGTAGCTCGGGTGAGCTCGGGTTAGGCTAGGGCATGGGCTAGGGTTTGGGGTGGCTAGATGAGTAGCTGGGGTGTGGGCCAGGGAGAGAGAGGGGTCAGGTGGCCAGCATGTTAGAGAGAGGGAGAGAAAAGAGAGAGGTGAGATAGGGTTAGGGTTTAGTAGAACTAGGGTTAGGAGAAAAATAGAGAGAGGAAGATAGGTTAGATTTTATTAGGTGTTTAGGTTTTAAAATTTGTTTATGAGACCATATCAAGAGGAAAGTGGGTCTTGATCTAACATAAGCTAAGGTGGAGGAGAAATCAAGAAAAAGAGAGAGAAAAGAGATATGTAGAATGAGCCTCATTTGATCATGCATGAAGAGATTAAAATTAATAATGATATTGATGAGAATATGGGGATGGTGGAATGGAAGGAGATGGTCCACAAAGAAAAGATCCATTAAATCAAAGGAAAAAAACCAATGGAATAAAAGGTGGTGATGAAGGTTGCATGGCCCATGCAAAATATTAAATGCCATGATTAATTTTGTGAGAACAAAAGTAATGATATGGCATTATTCTTATGCATTCCCAAGAAGTGGAATCAAGGCCAAGCAAGAGAATTTAAAGAACTAGATCCACCCTATTTCCCATGAGCTAGATAAAATCAAAAGAAAGACAAACAAGCTCATGGACTAATAGGATGGTGGAATTATAAAGTGGTGACAAAGAAAGGTGGTGGAATTGAAATAAAGGATATGCCCCCAACTCAACTTGGGCATTTTATCAATATATCAATAACCAAATACAATATCAAGAGGCAAATACAATTAATAGTGCAATGAGAGAAGAACGAAAGAACCAGGGTTTTATATGATGCTCAAATGCAAGGTGGCATGATGACATGAGCATGATATAATTATGATGCAACAATTATATATAGGAAGTAGCCAATATATTACTAGACCAAGTAGCATTACAATTGTTAGACAATTGGGATGCTACACGGCGTACCAGAGCCCCCGGCTCTTGCAGGCGGAATGGCGGACGTGGTGGCGATGGTCACGGAGCCGGGCAAGGCCATCGCCTCACTACAGGAAAGACAAGGGTGAAATAAGCAAATGCAAGCCCACAAATGCAAGCAAGGGGTACATGAGCACGTACCTGGCGATGCTCGGCATGAGGGCGGCGGCTCGGGGACAGCGGCTTTTCTTGGCGGCACCCCCAGCCGGTGTGGTGCTGGTCGAGGCGGCCCGCTTCCCCTAGCCCTAGGCGCGGCGGCTTCAGCCAGATCCACATCCTCGCCGTGCGCGGCTGCTCCAACACTCAAGAACATCAAGTTTACGGCTAAAACACAGTAGAAGCAAGGCAGGCAAGGACAGGGAAACACTTCTCACCGGGTGGGAACTCGCAGCCCTCGTCAGCCCGGATGGGGAACGCTCCGGCTCCATCTTCAGGCCCTTCACGGGCTTGAGGTCCGCAGAGAAGTTGGGGAGCTCACCATCCCCCATGCCGTCCTCCACTAGCTGCGCCATAAAAAACTACTCAACAAGGGAAGATAAGAGGCACGAAACAAGAATCCCTCAGGAAAAATCCACCCGGAAAAGGGGAAGAAAGACCTACCTTAGGTGGAAGCCGGCCGCGATGGTACGGCCAGTAGGAGAACTCCCAATCCTCCGCCAGCGCCTCCTTTGAGATGGTGGCGAGCCACTCGCGGAGGGCCACGTACGGCATGTCCAGCCGGGACACCCGGGTGGGATCCATATGGCCAGAGAGGTGGCACATCTTGTGCGACCGCTGCTGCAGCGGGAGCACGCAACTCGCCATCCAGCACAACATAATGTCCCGGGCGGTGAGCCACTCCTTCTCCACCAGCACTGCCCGCCGGACGGCCATTCGGTCGATGTCCCCTGGGCACCCAAGTGCTGGACGCTCCAGGTCTTCCGGGTGGAGGGGACATTCGAGAAGATCAGAATTTTAATCCAATCTACCTCCATGGCATTGCGCACGTAGAAGTACGAGCGCTGCCACAGCTTGACGGTGTCTGGGAGCTCCAGCCGCGAGATCACCATCGACGGCCGCGGGTAGATGGCGCAGCAGGCCATCTCTGTCAGTGGGCAGCCCTTGCCCACCACTTGAGCCTTGAAGTAAAAGAACTTCAAGAAGTTCGTGGTGTCGGGGCGGACGCCGAGGTATGCCTCGCAGCAGGCCGCGTGATGCGCCAGCATCGCCATGGCGTTGGCCCCAAGGTGGTGGAGTTGGAGGTCGAAGGAGACGAGCAGCTCCAAGACGAATCTGCTCAGTGGCAGTCCGAGGCCACGAGCGAAGTGGGCGAGGAAGACGACGGCATCACCGGGCTGAGGGTTGGGCACCTGCTCGCCCTTCGGCGCAAGGCGGTGCTTCACCAAGCGCTCTGACGGCAGGAACTTCCCCCCGGTACTTCTGCACCAGCTCCTTGGTGATATAGGTGTAGGGTCCGCAGCATAGAAAACAAAAAATTTCCTACGATGTGAACTACACGCCAAGATCTATCTACTAGGTACAAAGCAACGGGTGGACATACATCCAACGAGAACTTACCCTCGAAGAAAACGAGTTTTGTTAATGAGTAGGAACTCATGGTTGATGTAGTCGTACACTTGCCGATCTCAAGATCGTGAGGAAGTCCAGCAGGTCCGGCTCCAGCACGTCCATCAGATCCAGCTCCAGTAGCACCAAGTCCAGCACCGCAAAGCAGCGGTGCATCCGTGATCGCACACACGTCCGGTACCCCGACAACCTCCGTCCCTCGCTCCAGCAAAGCAGCGGAAGCAGCAACTCCTTTCCAAATAATGCCAGGAACATGTATCTCGCTAATCCGAGACCATGGGGGAATAATACTAGAGGGGGAGAGAGATCCTTCACAAGGAGGTGTGAGTGAGAAGTTAGGAGAGGGTGGCCTTTTATAGGAGGAGGGGGGTGCCTCTCCATGGCCGGCGCATGGAGGAGGTGCCTCTTCACCTCCTCCATTCATGTGGTGGTAACCCCTCCACATTAAAATGCCTCTTCATATTCCCTTTTAAAGTCTCCACTTTAAATGCATTAAATTTCTCCAAATTTAATGCTCTCTCATTTAGTAAAACTCTGTTATTATTTTATTCAGAATTTAGGTAATTACTTTAACTAACTAACATTCACATAAAACCCCCTGCAACATTTCAATATTACATGCAGAACCAATTTCAATAATTTCACCCAAAACAGTTTCGGTGTCTATTGAAATAATTCCAGCGCTTTCTTAAATCTTTATCTGAAACTTATTTGCTCCAAATGGTGTCAATATCCCTTAAGTGTGTCACCCTACGGTTCGCGAATAATGCAGACATGATCAAGACCCCTCTCTGATCAATAATCAGCAGCGGGACCTGGAGATCCATACTGACTCCTACACATTCAACGATGACTTCTGTGATCGTGACAACCTTTAACGCTGGTAACTAAATCCCTTTGTCTTGCGATATATTACATGTCTGAGATTCGATCATCGGTATCTCCATACCTAGTTTGATCTCGTTTCCGACATGCACTCTTTTCTCGTTCCCGTGATATAACATTCTAGTGATCACATCACTTGCTTGCAAGCTATCTTAATGTGATATCACCGAGAGGGCCCAGAGTATATCTATCCATCATCGGGATTGACAAATTCCACTCTTGATCCATGAGCCTCAACATAACACCTTCGTAGCACTGAACCCATCTTTGTAGTCACCCTGTTACGGTGTGACGCTTGATGTTATGAAGATACTCTTCCGGTGTTAGCAATTAACATGATCTCATGGTCTAAGGATAAAGATTACTTCGTATAGTGTTATAGCAATATAAACATAATGACTTTGATCATAATGCTATACTTCGGATGAATGTTCATCACATCACTCAACTAATGTTGTGACGTTGTTATTAACAACATCCAATGTCCATGATCAGGAAACCTTGATCATCTTGTTAATCAACAAGCTAGTCTATAAGAGAGGCATAACTAGGAACCCTTGTTGTTTATTAACAACACATGTATTGACGTTTCCGATCAATACAATTATAGCATTCAAAAGAAACATTTATCATAAACATGGAATAAGATAATAACCACTTTATTATTGCCTCTCAAGCATATTCCCTTCAGTCTCCCACTTGCACTAGAGTCAATAATCTAGTTTGAAAAACTTTGCGTATTGAACACCTATGGCTTTCTAGTGTTGCATATACGCTATTGCTAGTGGTTAACATAATCTCCGGATCTGAAAGTTTTAGGTCCGTGTGTATTTGCATGTCTTTGCGTCTCTACGCATCACTCATTCTCAAAAGAGATGGCATTGTATAAATTTGCTCCTTTGGTGAGACCTTTAGTTCGTTCGGGTTAAAATATGTTGATATTATTGTCACACAATATATCTTCATAGTATTAGCCCACTTTGAACCACACCTAGTTTGATAACAAACTACTTAACACAAATGCCCTCCTATGCTGCTACTATAGCAGTCATATACTTAGCCTTTTGTTGTAGTATCCGTCACAATGTCTCAACTTTGGAACTCATCCAAATCCATCATGGAACATCCTTTCCATTACATTGTGCCACCCATAGTATAAATTGAGATAAATTTAATTTGTATCTTGTGACAAAACTAGTATCAATGTAACACTTTACAATGAACTACCTTTAACTATTTGTCACTTATACATTATATATTCTTAGTTCTTCCAAAGCTCATAAGAATATCTTTACTATCGTCCAATGATCATCTCATGAATCATTCTGGTATGTGCTCATAACATTTAGAGCATAGGACATTCTGGATATATACATATCATGGTATAATCGATCAAAATCTTCATGTGATTTTACTCACCAAATATTGAAACACTTGAATTTTGATACAATCATTTCCATGCAGCAAGAACCTTTCTTGTTGTTTCCATATTGAACCCTTTCAATATCTCATATATGTATGTCTGGCACAACCATATTAGCGCCTTAATCTATCCATATAGATATTGATGCCTAATATTTCGGTTTTGCCCAAGTGTTTCATCGAAATCTTATTTTAATAAAATTCTTAACTTGTGTCAATACAAGATACATCATTTCCAATCAACAATATGTCATCTACATAATGTATTAGAAATATGTCTCAGCGCTCCCACTTAAATTCTTGCAAATGCAAGCATCTTCATCATCTCCGATGAATTTAAACTCTTTTAACAGTTTCATCATGGTGAAGATTCCAACTCTGCTATGCTTACTTCAACTATTGAAGTTTGCATGCCCTTTTAGCACCCTTTGAATTAACAAAACCCTTTGGACCGTGTCATGTACACGTCCTAGGTAACCGTTCTATTAGAAGAACATTGTTTTGTTTATTCAATTACCATATACCAAATTATATGTAGTGGTTGCTACATTAATCCGTCAAGACTAAATATCGCTATGAAAGATCAAATCTTGTCATAGTCAACTCCTTGAACATTGTCGTAAACTTCTTTCCGACATGTCGACTATTTCATAGATGTTAAACATCCATGTCTTATTTCTTTATAGATCCAAACACGACCGATAGGCTTCACGCCTTTCCGAAGGGTCTTCCAAGTTCAGAAACTTGATTTCTCGTGTATGGATACTATCACAGATTCTATGACTTCTAGTCATTTTATGGAGTCAGGGCCCATCATCGCTTCTTTGCATGTAGTCGGTTCATCTGTTGGGTCCGCAGCATAGAAAACAAAAAAATTCCTACGATGAGAACTATACGCCAAGATCTATCTACTAGATACAGAGCAACAGGTGGACATACATCCATGGAGAACTTACCCTCGAAGACAACGAGTTTTGTTAACGAGTAGGAACTCGTGGTTGATGTAGTCGTACGCTTGCCGATCTCAAGATCGTGTGGAAGTCCGAGCGCCGCAAGTCAGCAGCGCATCCGTCCTCGCACACACGTTCAAGCCACCGGACAACCTCCACCTCCTCGCTCCAGCGAATCAGCAGAAGTAGCAACTCCTTCCAGACGCAAGGCCACCGGGAACATGTATCTCGCTAATCCGAGACCATGGGGAAATATCTAGAGGGGGAGAGAGATCCTTCACGAGGAGGTGTGGTTTGTGAGAGGGGAGAGGGGGGATTTATATAGGAGGGAGGGAGACCCCTCCCCTCCCATAGCCGGCGCATGAGGGGGGGACTCCTCCCCTCCTTCATTCATGTGGTGAACCTCCACTCACATAAACATGGCCTCCACCCAAAATCCCACTCACATGTATTTAATTTCCACCAAATTAAATGCAACTCTCAATTAATAAAACTCTTTTATTTATTTTATTCAGAATTTTGTTAATTACTTTAATTAACAAACATTCACATAAAACCCCTTGCAACATTTCAATATCACATGCAGAACCACTTTCTGCAATTTCACCCGAAACAATTCCGGTTTCTATCGAAACAATTCCTGTTTCTATCGAAACATTTCCTGCGCTTTGCAAACCTTGTCTGGAACATATGTGCTCCTAAATGGTGTCCGACAACCCTTAAGTGTGTCACCCTACGGTTCGCGAATAATGCAGACATGATTGAGACTCCTCTCAGATCAATAATCAGAAGTAGGACCTGGAGATCCATATTGACTCCTGCATATTCAACGATGACTTCTATGCTCGTGAGAACCTTTAACGTCAGCAATTTAATCCCTTTGTCTCATGATATAATACATGTCCGAGATTCAATCATCGGTATCCAAATACCTAGTTTGATCTTGTTACCGACATGCACTCTTTTCTCGTTCCCGTGATATAACATTTTAGTGATCACATCACTTGCTTGCAAGCTATCTTAATGTGATATCACCGAGAGGGCCCAGAGTATATCTATCCGTCATCGGGATTGACAAATTCCACTCTTGATCCATGAGCCTCAACATAACACCTTCATAGCACTGAACCCACCTTTATGGTCACCCTGTTATGGTGTGACGTTTGATATTATCAAGATACTCTTCCGGTGTTAGCAATTAACGTGATCTCATGGTCTAAGGACTAAGACTACTTTGTATGATGTTATAGCAATATAAACATAATGACTTGATCATAATGCTATACTTCGGATGAATGTTCATCACATTATTTCACAAATGATGTGACCTTGTTATTAACAACATCCAATGTCCATGATCAGGAAACTTTGATCATCTTGTTAATCAACAAGCTAGTCTATAAGAGAGGCATAACTAGGAACCCTTTTTGTTTATTAAACACACATGTATTGATGTTTCCTATCAATACAATTATAGCATGCAAAATAAACATCTATCATATACAAGGAATACATAATAACAACTTTATTATTGCCTCTCAGGGCATATTTCCTTCAGTCTCCCACTTGCACTAGAGACAATAATCTAGTTTACATAGTGATAAATCTAACACCCATGGAGTTCTGGTGTTGATCATGTTTTGCCCTAGGGAGTACTTTAGTCAACGGATCTGCTACATTCAGGTCCGTGTGCACTTTACAAATCTTTATATCTCCATCCTTGACATGCTCGTGGATGGAGTGAAACCGGCGCTTAATATGCTTGGAATGCTTGTGAGACCTTGGTTCCTTGGTGTTGGCTAAGGCTCCATTGTTGTCACAATAGATCACCATTGGGTCCAACGCACTAGGAACCACACCCAGTTCCGTTATGAACTCCTTCATCCAAACTGCTTCCTACGCTACTTCTGAAGCAGCAACATATTCCGCCTCTGTCGTTGATCCAACCACCACAGGTTGTTTGGAGCTCCTCCAACTAACTGCTGCTCCGTTCAAGAGAAATACGTATCCGGATTGAGACTTAGATTCACCCGGATCAGTGTCAAAGCTAGCATCGACATAACACTTAGCGACTAGCTCTTCTTCACCTCCGTATACAAGAAACATATCCTTAGTTCTTCTCAAGTACTTAAGGATATTCTTGACCGCTATCGAGTGTTCTGAACCTGGATCAGATTGGTACCTACTAGTCAAACTAATAGCATGTGCCACATCCGGTCTTGTACATAGCATGGCATACATTATAGAGCCTATGGCTGAGGCATAGGGGATCTTATCCATTATCTCTCTTTCTTCCGCCGTAGCCGGACTTTGAGTCTTACTCAATGTCTTGCCTTGCAACATAGGTAAGTACCCCTTCTTACTTCCGTCCATATTAAACTTCTTTAATATCTTATCAAGGTATGTACTCTATGATAGCCCAATTAGTCGTCTTGATCCATCTCTATAGATTTTAATGCCTAATATATATGAAGCTTCACCAAGGTCCTTCATCGAAAATTTGCTGTTTAGATAACTTGTAACACTGTTTAAAACATCTATATCATTTCCAATCAATAATATGTCATCCACATATAATATCAGAAATGCCACATTGTTCCCACTCACTTTCTTGTAAATACAAGCCTCTCCATAAGTTTGGACAAATCCAAACTCTTTGATCACCTCATCAAAGTGGAGATTCCAACTCCGGGATGCTTGCTTCGGTCCATAGATGGATCGCTGAAGTTTGCACACCTTATCAGCATCCTTAGGATCGACAAAACCCTTAGGTTGTATCATATACAACTCTTCTTCAATATTACCATTGAGGAACGCAGTTTTGACATCCATCTGCCATATTTCATAATCGAAATATGCAGCAATTGCTAACATAATCCTAACCGACTTAAGCATCGCTACGGGAGAGAATGTCTCATCGTAGTCAACTCCTTGAATTTGTCGAAATCCCTTTGCGACAAGTCGAGCCTTATAGATGGTTACATTACCATCAGCATCAGTTTTTCTTTTGAAAATCCATTTATTCTCAACGGCCTTTCGATCGTGAGGTAAGTCCACCATGGTCCAAACCTGGTTTTCGTACATGGATTCCATCTCGGATTTCATGGCTTCTAGCCATTTGTTGGAATCAGGGCTCATCATTGCTTCTTCATACGTCGCAGGGTCATCTATTTCATCAATCATGAAATTCATAACAGGATTGCCGTACAGTTCAGGAGTTGCACGTGTCCTGCTTGACCTGCGAGGTTCGGTAGTGTCCTCTTTTGGAGTTTCATGATCAATATCATTAGCTATCTCTTCATTAGGTGAAGTCAACTCCGAAACAACTTCCGGTGCTGCGCTACTCGCCATTTCATGAAGAGACGGTTCAATAACCTCTTCGAGTTCTACCTTCCGACTACTCACACCTTTCGCGAGAAACTCCTTCTCAAGAAAGGATCCATTCTTGGCAACAAAGACCTTGCCCTCGGATCTGTGATAGAAGGTATACCCAATCGTTTCCTTAGGGTATCCTATGAAGACGCATTTTTCCGCTTTGGGTTCGAGTTTATCCGGTTGAAGTTTCTTCACATAAACATCGCATCCCCAAACTTTAAGAAATGACAGCTTAGGTTTGTTTCCAAACCATAATTCATACGGTGTCTTTTCAATGGATTTAGATGGTGCCCTATTTAAAGTGAATGCAGCGGTTACCAGTGCATAACCCCAAAAAGATAGTGGCAAGTCAGTCAGAGACATCATAGATCAAACCATATCCAATAAAGTACGATTACGACGTTCTGACACACCATTATGTTTTGGTGTTCCGGCAGGCGTGAGTTGTGAAACTATTCCACAGTCTTTCATATGTGTGCTAAACTCGTAACTAAGATACTCTCCTCCACGGTCGGACCGCAGAAATTTGATCTTTCTGTTGCGATGATTTTCCACTTCATTCTGAAATTCTTTGAACTTTTCAAAGGTTTTAGACTTATGTTTCATCAAATAGATATACCCGTATCTACTCAAATCATTCGTGAAAGTAACAAAATAACGATATCCACCTCGCGCCGACACACTCATTGGTCCACACACATCAGTATGTATGATTTCCAATAAATCTGTCGCCCGTTCCATTGAACCGGAAAACGGCGTTCTAGTCATCTTGCCCATAAGGCATGGCTCACATGTATCAAATGATTCAAAATCAAGTGATTCCAAAAGTCCATCAGAATGGAGTTTCTTCATGCGTTTAACGCCAATATGACCTAGACGGCAGTGCCACATATATGCAGATATATCAGTATCAAGTTTAATCCTTTTAGCATCAACATTATGAATATGCGTAATACTACTATCGAGATCCAACAGAAATAAACCATTCAACACAGGTGCATGACCATAAAAGATATTATTCATATAAATCGAACAACCATTGTTTTCAAACTTAAACGAATAACCACTGTGCATCAAACACGATCTGGATACAATGTTCATGCTTAGTGCAAGCACCAAATAACAATTATTCAGGTTTATAACTAATCCCGACGGCATACGGAGAGGCAGCGTTCCGACGGCGATCACATCAACTCTTGATCCATTGCCGACCCGCATCGTGACCTCATCCCTTGCTAGTTGTCGCTTGTTCCGCAGCCCCTGAACCGAGTTACATATATTAGCAACCGATCCCGTATCAAATACCCAGGTGCTAATGAGAGTACTAGTCAAGTACACAGCAATAACATGTATATCACATATACCTTTGTTTGCCTTGCCGGCCTTCTTGTCCGCCAAATACTTGGGGCAGTGGCGCTTCCAATGGCTAGTCCCCTTGCAATAGTAGCACTCGGTGTCAGACTTAGGGCCATCTCGGGGTTTCTTTTCAGGCCCGGCAACAGATTTGCCGCCCTTCTTTCCCTTTTGCTTGCCTTTCTTGTCCTTCTTGAAACCGGTGGTCTTATTGATCATCAACACTTGATGTTCTTTCCTAATTTCCACTTCTGCAGTCTTAAGCATTGACAGAAGCTCGGGAAGAGACTTCTTCATGCCCTGCATATTATAGTTCATCACGAAGCTCTTGTAGCTAGGTGGCAGAGATTGGAGAACACGATGTATGCCTAAGTCAATGGGAATCGTTATTCCCAAGGACACAAGCTTATCGGCGTACCCAGACATTTTGAGTACGTGCTCACTAACGGAGCTGTTCTCTTCCATCATGCAGCTAAAGAACTTTTCAGAAGCATTATAACTCTCTACGGCAGCATGGGTATCGAAAATCATTTTCAATTCTGCCATGGTATCAAAGGCATTGCCATTTTCGAAACGTTTCCAAAGTTC
Organism: Avena eriantha; assembly: GCA_910589775.1. Classification (NCBI taxonomy): domain Eukaryota; kingdom Viridiplantae; phylum Streptophyta; class Magnoliopsida; order Poales; family Poaceae; genus Avena; species Avena eriantha. Next base: position 519,706,875 of record OU342745.1, read on the forward strand.
TGGCTCTAGCCCATACAGTATGCCGCAATGAACTAAGTTGTGGTCCTCCTGACGAGTTATATAGACGTTCTTTTCCTCGTCAGGGGCATCAGGAGCTGGTGGGGGGCCGAGCGGCGCCTCTAGCACATATTGCTTTTGTGCAGCAGTGAGGAGAATCCTCAAATTCATAGCCCAGTTGGTGAAGTTGCTACCATTCGCAGGAAGCTTCTCTTTCTCCATGAACACATTGAAATTAAAAACAGGTGGTGCCATCTACAATAGAATTTGTAAAATAATTTTGGACTAAGTTTATGATAGATTGAGTTCAACTAATCCAAATTACTAATGAACTCCCACTCAAAAACGACATCCCTCGTGTCCTTTTGGTGATTACATGAACCAAATTCACTACACCAAGTCCGATCATCACGTGAGTCGGTGTAGCTTCAAAGGCGAGCATCTATATGGGCATCATATCAACTATATGACTCATGCTTAACCTTTTGGTCCGTGTTCCGAGGCCATGTCTATACATGCTAGGCTCGTCAAGTAAGAACCTTAGTATTCGTGTATGTAAAACTGTCTTACACCCGTTGTATGAAAGTGTAGAGTCGAGAACACCCGATCATCACGTGATGCCTCAAAACACGATCCACAAAACGGTGCATACTTAAGGAAGAACACATTTATCTTGATATCTAAATGAGGGATCATCTTATAATGCTACCAAAAGCGCCAAACTAGCAATATAAGATGCTAACATCTAATGTGTGAAGTGAGGTGATATGGTCCATGCATTTGATCTCTATCATTTGCATCGTGGTATGATCTCTATCATTCCTTTGTGTGTAAGGCCAAGGTCTATGGAACTTACACGTTAAGTGAGTTGTAAGAGTATCTATCATACATCTACTTACAACAATACCATATCAAGACACTAGCCCAGCAACGATCTAAACTAGACGCCTCTAATTTTTCAATTGCAAGTTTTACGTGGCTTAGGGCTTTCGGAGATATAACCGGTCTTACCTACGAACATGAACCACAACGAGGATAACCAAGTTATTAGCAACTCGTTGTAAATCAGATATTGACTATAGTAGGAGAGACAGACACCCGCTAGCCACTTATGCAAAACTAGTTGCATGTCAGTCGTGGAACCGGTCTCATGTACGATGACATGTAAGGTTGGTCCGGGCCGCTTCATCCCACTATGCCACCAATATCCAAAGTACATACAAGATGCAATAACATGATCATCATCGCCCACATATAAACATATGTGTACTACCAGTGCAAAAGCACCTACGCATAGATCAGGCTCTGATACCACTGTTGGGTCCGCAGCATAGAAAACAAATTTTTTCCTACGATGAGAACTATACGCCAAGATCTATCTACTAGATACAGAGAAACGGGTGGACATACATCCATGGAGAACTTACCCTGGAAGACAACGAGTTTTGTTAACGAGTAGGAACTCGTGGTTGATGTAGTCGTACGCTTGCCGATCTCAAGATCATGTGGAAGTCCGAGCGCCGCAAATCAGCAGCGCATCCGTCCTCGCACACACGTTCAAGCCACCGGACAACTCCACCTCCTCGCTCCAGCGAATCAGCGGAAGCAGCAACTCCTTCCAGACGCAAGGCCACCGGGAACATGTATCTCGCTAATCCAAGACCATGGGGAAATATCTAGAGGGGGAGAGAGATCCTTCACGAGGAGGCGTGGTTTGTGAGAGGGGATAGGGGGATTTATATAGGAGGGAGGGAGACCCCTCCCCTCCCATAGCCGGCGCATGAGGGGGGGACTCCTCCCCTCCTTCATTCACGTGGTGAACCTCCACTCACAAAAACATGGCCTCCACCCAAAATCCCACTCACATGTATTTAATTTCCACCAAATTAAATGCAACTCTCAATTAATAAAACTATTTTATTTATTTTATTCAGGATTTTGTTAATTACTTTAATTAACAAACATTCACATAAAACCCCTTGCAACATTTCAATATCACATGCAGAACCACTTTCTGCAATTTCACCCGAAACAATTCCGGTTTCTATCGAAACAATTCCTGTTTCTATCGAAACATTTCCTGCGCTTTGCAAACCTTTTGTCTGGAACATATGTGCTCCTAAATGGTGTCCGGAAACCCTTAAGTGTGTCACCCTACGGTTCGCGAATAATGCAGACATGATTGAGACTCCTCTCAGATCAATAATCAGAAGCGGGACCTGGAGATCCATACTGACTCCTGCATATTCAACGATGACTTATGTGATCATGAGAACATTTAATGTCAGCAATTTAATCCCTTTGTCTCATGATATAATACATGTCCGAGATTCGATCATCGGTATCCAAATACCTAGTTTGATCTCGTTACCGACATGCACTCTTTTCTCGTTCCCGTGATATAACATTCTAGTGATCACATCACTTGCTTGCAAGCTATCTTAATGTGATATCACCGAGAGGGCCCAGAGTATATCTATCCATCATCGGGATTGAAAAGTTCCACTCTTGATCCATGAGCCTCAACATAACACCTTCATAGCACTGAACCCACCTTTATGATCACCCTGTTACGGTGTGACGTTTGATGTTATCAAGATACTCTTCCGGTGTTAGCAATTAACATGATCTCATGGTCTAAGGACTAAGACTACTTTGGATGATGTTATAGCAATATAAACATAATGACTTGATCGTAATGCTATACTTCGGATGAATGTTCATCACATCATTTCACAAATGCTGTGACCTTGTTATTAACAACATCCAATGTCCATAATCAGGAAACTTTGATCATCTTGTTAACCAACAAGCTAGTCTATAAGAGAGGCATAACTAGGAACCCTTTTTGTTTATTAAACATACATGTATTGATGTTTCCTATCAATACAATTATAGCATGCAAAATAAACATCTATCATATACAAGGAATACATAATAACAACTTTATTATTGCCTCTCAGGGCATATTTCCTTCATCATCATTGTCAAAACAATAACGACTTGCTTATCAAATCTTACTATTTGATTCTTACCGACCCACACGGTTCTATAGGAACTCTTCTCCGAGATCACACCTTTTGTAATCACGAGAGCCATGAGCATTGTGGCCGCCACCGGGACACTTTTCGGCGCTGCGCTACTTAGCACATATAGCTAAGGTTCAACAACCTTATGAAAGTTCTATTATCCTCCCACTTAACTTTTCACGAAATTTTTTTTCTCAAGAAACTTGACGTTCCAAGTAACAAACTCTTTTGTCCTCGGTGTTATGGAGAAATTCCCAACAAATTCTTTGGGATAACCTACAAAGACATGCTTATCCGACTTTGGTTGTAAACATTTTACTTATGCATAGCATACCAAAATTTAAGAAAAGATAATTCGGGTTTTATCCCAAACCATAACTCATATGGTGTCATTTCAATGGATCACGATGGTGCTCTTTTCAGTGTAAAAGTGGTAGTCTCTAAAGCTTTAATCCTTAAAACATAATGGCAGTTTTATAAATGACACCTTTGATCTTACCATGTCAAACATGGTTTGATTTCATCTCTCGAACATACCATACTCCTGTGGTTTATCGGGAAATCCAAATTCATGGAACAATTCCTCAAATCTTAGGTGTTTTGCTAAACATGTAACTCAAATATCTTCCTTTATGATCGAATCATAAACTCTTTATTTTCTTGTTACAATGATTTTGCACTTCATCTTGAAAGTCTTTGAACAACTTTCAAATGTTTCATACTTCTTCCTTATTAAGTAAATATACAGATATATTCACTCAAATTTTTGAAGAAAGCATATGAAGCAAAAAGATCCATCGCATATGGCTACACATAATGGACTATGCACATCAGCATGCACAATTTCCAATAAGCTAGTCATCCGTTCCTCTTTGGCCTATGGACGGAGTTTCAATTATCTCGAGGAAAGTCTCACATGCGTCAATTGATCAAAATCAAAGACTCCAAAAATCCATCAACATGGAGTTTCTTCATGTTTTCTTTCCAATATAATTTATACAGCGATGTTACTTCATAAGTGATCTTTCAATCATTTGTCTTGCGACATTTTAGCAATAGTGTTTATGGATGTGATTTCTCCCACTAGACTTGTAAAAGTTCATCCATCCTTTATGGAATACGGTAATTATTTGAACAACCATTGTTCTCGTAATACCGGAACAAAATAACAATTATTAAAACAAATCTTGAAGGCTAGGTTTGATGACAACAAAAAAGCACAATAACACTTTATTTGTTTTCGATGATCATCATCACTCATTCTCTTGCTAGTTACTTAGGCCATTGTAGTTCATGAATTGCGTTGTCCTGTATGACACTTCATACCAACCAATTCGGTATCCAATACCGGTATCCAATACCTAAGAACCACATTGTTTAACAAGCAAGGAATACAGCCATAACATGTATATCTTCTATATACCTAAGTTGGACATCTCCAACCTTTTATTTTCTGCCAAATATTTTATAGATTCTCTTTCAGCAATTCCTTTTCTTTTAAAAGAATCTATCAACATCAATAGTGGTGTCATCAACATGACACATGGTACAAAGCGTATATAGTCAAATACTAATACCTTTGGACTTGCACTTTGAAGTGGATCACCATCATCAAATGTTTGGTGTTCTTTCAAAAATTCATTCTTTAGTAATCTATTAGTGTAGTAAACATTTTACTTACATCTTCTATTCATCCTTATCATGACAACTTTCATGATCAAGCTACTATAGCTTATAAGGAAGAATCACGAGTATAATATCAGTTCCCAAAACCTTTTTGGTAGATTCGGATGCCTAGCATCTCCATCCTTCACAAATTCTCATACAATATGAGAACATGTAGTTTGCTAAATTATACTCTATCATAATGCAACCAAAAAACATTGTTTCAGATATCACAATATCTTTCACACATGATGGTTTCTAAAACAATTTGATCATCGGTATCTCCATACCTAGTTTGATCTCGTTTCCGACATGCACTCTTTTCTCGTTCCCGTGATATAACATTCTAGTGATCACATCACTTGCTTGCAAGCTATCTTAATGTGATATCACCGAGAGGGCCCAGAGTATATCTATCCGTCATCGGGATTGACAAATTCCACTCTTGATCCATGAGCCTCAACATAACACCTTCGTAGCACTGAACCCATCTTTATAGTCACCCTGTTATGGTGTGACGTTTGATGTTATGAAGATACTCTTCCGGTGTTAGCAATTAACATGATCTCATGGTCTAAGGATAAAGATTACTTCGTATGATGTTATAGCAATATAAACATAATGACTTTGATCGTAATGCTATACTTCAGATGAATGTTCATCACATCATTCCACCAATGTTGTGACCTCGTTATTAACAACATCCAATGTCCATGATCAGGAAACCTTGATCATCTTGTTAATCAACGAGCTAGTCTATAAGAGAGGCATAACCAGGAACCCTTTTTGTTTATTAAACACACATGTATTGACGTTTCCGATCAATACAATTATAGCATGCAAAATAAACATTTATCATAAACATGGAATAAGATAATAACCACTTTATTATTGCCTCTCGGGCATTTTCCCTTCAATAGGAGCCACACCACCCGCCGGCGACATCCGACAACATATTGTTGGGGAAGGTAGCCGTGTTGGAAGCACGCGGGCTCGTTGTCGTGGAAGAAGAAGAGCGGCACCGGCAACCAAGAGACAGTGGTGCAGGCAAGAAGAAGAAGGCAATGGGCGCAAAGGAGAGCAGAGGCAATGGGCGCAGGAAGATGAAGTGAGGAGGCCCGCTCCCTTGCATCCCTATTTATCGGGGCAGAAGAACTGTGACAGTTGCCCTACCCCACCACCACGTGCCAGGAAGCTGCCCCACTTCCTCACGGCGGTTCGGGGTGGATCGCGTGCGCCAACGCAACTTACACAGAAGATCCCGCAGGAGTTACTGCGGGAGGCAAAACACGCCCACGATCTCCAAGAAACCGCAATGATGAAGACGTGCGCACGGTTACCCAAAACTTCTGTGGTAGACCAAGAGGTGAAACTGACACGGCACGCGCTAGAAATGGCAGGCGTGGCTGACGCAAGCAACAACGACACCAAACTGGTGATCCCTCTCCCGGCAGGATGCGGCAGCCGGTCCATGGGATCACCGCTCACACCCTGTGGGTGGGGCCATCGGCTCCGTAGTCAGTAAACCCCAGCCGGGAAACAACGAAGAATCTCAAGCCGGTACAAGACAAAAGCAAACGACAAGGTCTCTGCATCACCAATCATTTCAAACTCGACCAAGGAGCACGCAAGAACTTCTCTACGGGGCGAAGTCCTAACGCGCTCGGGGACTAGTGTCGGGGGGATGACCACTGGATAGGCCAATACGGGACCAACCTGCCGGCTCCAAAGGAGCTCTGGCCGTCTGGACCCAAGACAAGGAACCACAGCCGGGTGGAAACCTCCACCCGGTCCGCGTCCAAGTTTCCCCGGCTGGCCCGTCTAGCCGGGTAGCCAGAAGAACCGGCTGGGAGGCCACTCCTAGCCGGCCACCTCGGATCTGCTGGCCATCGTACGACAGGGGTGACGTTCCTTGCTGGGCGCGCCTCTGACCGGACAGGTGGCCAGCCCGGTCGGCACTATCGGACAATTGTACCAAAGCTGGAGGCTAACGAGCAAAGCAAGGGCTGACAGGTAAAGCTCCGAGTGACGGATAAAGAGCCGGCTGACGGATAAAGATCAAGCTGGCGAGTAAATTAGGAGCACTAGACACTGTAGCGCTGTCCTCCCCTGTACTGGAGGCTTGATTGGACCCGGGCATACCGTTCAGGCCAGTCCAGCCGGCCCACTTTGTAAAGCCCAAATCCAAACAGTAAACCCTAGAACCCATCGTGTAAACTACCTCCTCAACCAGTATATAAGGGGGTAGTGCTAGGGTTCTAGGTAGACAATCACAAGTTAGAAGTTCTCTAGATTGGACAAGTTGGGTAGTTCCTCTTCTTCTTCTAGCAAGGAGTAGCCAGGAAAATAGCTCAAGGAGCATATGTACTGGGCGTTCACCTCTCGATAGTGGATCCTTGCAGGAGTAGGAGTGTTACCTCGTGAAGAGGGCTCCGAACCTGGGTACATCGCTATGTCTATAGTATCTGTGCCCAACCTGTTGCGAGTAGCCCCCGATAGCATCCTGACTGTCACCTCTCATGCCATCCCCGATGGCACTACCGTGTTCCACACCATGACATAACTTCAATCTCCCCCAAGCTTGGGCGACACTCTCTCCATCACGAGGCCAAAAGTTATATATTTGATTCCGATCTTTATGAATCTCACTAGGAGGATAAAATTTGGAATGAAAGAGAGGTACAATTTCCTCCCATTAAAGACACTGGCCATTCTTTAGCAGCTTTCCTCAGCTCTGCCCTTCAATGATACAGAGAATAACTTTTTCTTAACTTGATCTGTTCTAATACATGCACACTTGAACAATCCACATAATTCGTGTATAAAAAGCAAATGATCACCAGAATGGATAGTTACATCTCCAAAATAGTAGTTATTCATAACACGATCAACAATTTTTGTAGGTATTTTAAAAGGATCAATTTTAGCAGGTGGTGGTTCATCTACTACCTTAGCAGTGGTAGTAGTATTCTGAAATAAGAAACTAAGCAAACTATCCATATTAAAAATAAAGTAACCAACAGAAATAAACAATACTCACAGTAGAAGTTTCCTTTACCTGACCCACTCTTCAATAGCGCAACGGCGCTAGAAAATAGTCTTGATGACCCACAAGTATAGGGGGTGTATCGCAGTATTTTCAATAAGTAAGAGTGTCAAACCCAACGAGGAGAAGAAGGTGTTGACAAGTGGTTTGGATCAGGAATTCTCTGTAAATACTTAGCAAACGAATTTTTAGGGGTTTTTGATAATGCAGATAAATAAAGTGCGAGTAAATAAAAGACAATAATAATAATTGCAGCAAGTGGACCAATCCTTTCTTTAGCAAAGGACAAGCCGGTTATATTACTTAAGTTGACCAAACGTTCTCGAGGACACATGGGAATATTGTCAAGTGCTTTCGCTTCATACAGTTGATTAATCTTCTTTGGTTGGATAAGTGTTGTGTGGGTGAACCTATGCTAATGTACTAACCTTCCTTGGACTAATACATACTTTTGATTATACCCCTTGCAAGCATCCGCAACTACAAGAAAGTAATTAAGATAAAAGCCTAACCACAACCTTAAACTCTGAGATCCTACACTCCCTTATGCAAAGGTTTCCTAACGAGTGTTCAGGTTTCTGTCACTTTGGCAACCCCACGATTAGTAGACAAATACACAATGCATTCCCCTAGGCCCATAAAGGTGAAGTATCATGTAGTCGACGTTCACATGACAACACTAGAAGAATAACACCACAACTTAAATATCAAACCATCAAATATTTCTCAACACAATTCCACTACTAACAACATGACTTCTCCCATGTCCTCAAGAACTAAACGAACTACTCACGAGACATCATATGAATCAAGATCTAAGATGAAATAATGATAAGTAACAATCTGAACATGAACAATAATTCAATGGTTCCACTCAATAGGATCAACTACAACAAGTAATCAACACCGAGAAAGTTTCCCCTAAGAACTATGCAAGATTCAACCAATTATTACAGCGGTACGAAGTGGTGATGATGGTGCTGGTGGAGATGATGGTGGATATGATGATGGTGTTGATCCCGATGAAGTCTATCTTGATGACGGTGTTGTTGGCGACGATGTCCCCTCTCTGGGAAGGAATTTCCCTGGCAGAATTCTGTCTGTCGGAGAGCTCTTTCTCTCTCTGTGGTTTCTGCCCCGTAGAGGCGGCGGAACCTTTCTGTGGTCATTCCCCGAGCCTTAGGGTTCTGAGGGGAATATATACGCGGAAGGGCGATGCTGGAGGTGGGCCAGGGTGGCCACACCACCTGGTGGCACGACCAGGGGTGGCCCGCGCCAGGGGGTGGTGTGGGTCCCCCGTGGCCCATCTCCACTCCTCCTTCTGGCCTCCTTCGTCTTCTGGAAAAATAGGAATTTCCTTATATTTTCTAGGATTTTCCGATCTTCGGCAATATTGCATCTGGATAGTACTTTTTTCATTTGAATCCTGACTCCAGTGGTTCATCCTCCAAAAGTCATCAATCATGCAAAAATAGATGAAATAACATAAGTATCATCTCTTAATATGAAATATATCAATGAATAATAGTAAATTATGATATAGAATAGTGATGCAAAATGGACGTATTAGTCTCAAAGTTTCCTTTTCCATCTTTTCCTCTTTTCTCTCTTTATTATTTTTTATAGGGATTTGGTACAACGAGTTTGATGCTTCCGACGGATTAGGAATCAGTTAATTGGTCCTGAGAAAAAACAAGGTTGTCCTACATCAAATTCAAGTCCCCAGGCCTGAACTCGGAAATTACTACTGGCGTAATTCAGTTTGGGTCGCTTAGATATTATCGAATGCTGAATCCTAGTTTGATTTTATCGGGTACCCAACGCATCCGTCGGGATTTTTCATCATATCATTGATACAGATGTTTTACTGGCAGAGCGCATTCTTGTGCGATGACCAGGCCACACAAGACGAATCCTGGGGTCTTACCTTCATGTTTCTGAACATGGCATTCGAATTTTGTCGCGTTTGAGCGCGATCCGAGATTTTTGTTTTTTGGCGGTTGGCCTGCTGAGCTGCCAATTTATCTGACTTTTATCAGATAGTTTTAATGCTTTATACCGGGACCCGATGGGAGTAATCTTTTTTGAGGATACATGGATCTAAAACTCATAGGTACTTTCAATCATGAACATTTTTGTTTTGATCATACATTATTGAATTTCTATCGGGTGCGTGCCAGTGGTCCCGATGGGAGTAGACCCCGAGGCTATGTTCTGATGCCTGTATCTGGACATAGGCTCATAGTCGTTGTTAGCTTGATGGAAAACATAGATCTTTTGAACGGATATAAACAATAAAGAACTTAAGGTATGAAAAAACTTATCTTTTGTATACAATGCGAAAAACCAATGATACATTATTTTTGGCGGATGGCGCCTAGCCGTTGGCCTGGATATTCTAGCTTAAGAAGTTGAACCGTAAATCTTATCGTATTGCAAGTAATCTTATGCGTAAAAGCGTCGTAGCTATGCTACATTCCATGGATTGGAGTATTTGACTCCTGTCTTCTTGTCTTGTAGTCGATATGCTCCTCCGGGAATAACTTCTGTGACGATGTATGGTCCTTCCCATGGCGATTTTAACTTTCGGTGTCCATCTTGCTTAAGGTGAAGAACTAGGTCACCTACCATGAAGGACCTATGCCATAATCATCGGCTGTGGTAGTTGCGCAAGTTCTGCTGGTACATAGTTGCTCTTTGTAAGGCTTCATCTCGAGCTTCATCAAGTGCATCCACATTATCTTCGAGTGCTTCCCTTGATTCCTCTTCATCGTATGTAGCTACTTTTGGGGATTCATGTGACACTTCAATAGGAAGCACGGCTTCTGCCTCGTGGACCAAAAAGAAAGGTGTCTCTTGTGTAGAATTATTTGGGGTTGTACGTAAACTCCATAAAACAAATGGTAATTCATCGATCCATGCTCCTTTTGCTCTGTCAAGTGGTGCTAATAGTCTTTTCTTGAGTCCAGCAGTAACTAGTTCATTGGCCTTTTCTAGTTGCCCATTTGTTTGCGATTGAGCTACCGAGGCGTACCTTACTTTGATGCCCATCTCCTGGCAGTACTCCTTGAACTCATTGGAAGTGAAGTTAGTCCCATTGTTTGTGATGATGTTGTTCGGTACGCCGAACCGAAATACTATAGATTTAATGAAATTCACAGCCGAAGTTCTGTCTTGGGTGGTGACAGGCATTGCTTCTATCCATTTAGTAAATTTGTCGACTGCTACTAGCAGAAAGACGTGTCTTTCTAGTGATGATTTGTGAAGTTTCCCCACCATATCGAGTCCCTGCCGAGCGAAGGGCCAAGCCAGAGGTATAGGATTTAACTCAGCGGAAGGTGCTCCAGGCTTTGTTGTGAACCGTTGGCATGCTTCACATGTTCTGACGATATCTTTTGCATCTTGAACTGCAGCGAGCCAGTAAAACCCTGCTCTAAATGCTTTGGCAGGAATTGCTCGGCTGCTAGCATGATGACCAAAAACTCCTTCATGGATATCTTTGAGTATGGTTTTTCCTTCTTTGGGTGTCACGCAGCGCTGCAACACACCCGAAATACTTCTCTTGTACAACTTCCCTTTGATTATTCTGAAGGCCTTCGATCTTCGGGTGATTCATCGGGGTTCTATCACATCTTCGGGTAGTTCTTCCTTAGTCATATATGCTACATACGGCTGCATCCAAGTAGGTTCAATTAGCATGACCTCTCCAATTTCATGTTCTTCTTCCTCGATGGCCTCTTCTATATTCTTGGCTGTCGTTGGAGCCCTCGAGTCTTTTTACGGATGTCTCTTTTTCCCTGTTTTTGGTGCTACGACCTCAAAGACTCTTTTTTCCTTGATCGATTGCTCTGTTATTTCTTCCCAAAACACCCCAGGTGGCACCAGAAAGCACAAGGATCCGATGTTTGCTAGATTGTCGGCTTCTTCATTGCTTGCTCTTCCTATGTGCGATACTTTGCATCCATCAAATTGAGCTTCCATAACGCCATATAGATCACGGTAAGCAATCATATTATTTTTGACGATGTCGCACTTGTTCATTGCTTGCTATGCCACAAGATTGGAATCTCCAAAGATTTTGAGGCGAGTTGCACCGCAAGCTTTGGCCATTCGCATTCTGTGCAACAAGGCCTCGTATGCAGCTTCATTATTGGATGCGTTTGCAAAGCTCATCCGAAGTATATAGCGCATTTTTTCACCTTGTGGTGACACTAGTATGACTCCTGCCCCTGCTCCTTCCATTCTTTTTAATCCATCAAAGTACATTGTCCAGGCACTAGAAAGGTCAGGTGGACCCGCACATTGCAACTCTGTCCATTCTTTGATGAAATCCAGAAAAACTTGTGATTTGATTGCTTTGTGCTTCTCATACGTGATATCTCAAGGGGATAATTCGATGCATCATAGAGAGACACGCCCAGTTGCTTCTAGATTGTTGAGGATGTTTGACAAAGGTGCTTCATTAACCACTATGATCGGATGTTCCAAAAAATAATGGCGTAGCTTTTGTGCTGTCATAAATACCCCATATGCTAGTTTTTGGTAATATGGGTACCTTTCTTTGGATGGTGATAAGACCTCGCTCAGGAAGTAGATTGCCCTCTATACACCATGGGGTTTCCCTTCTTTGGGTCGCTCCACAACCAAGACCGTGCTGACCACCTGATTTGTTGCACTGATATAAAGCAGTAAAGGCTCTTTTTCTTTTGGCGACACGACGACATGAGATGTCGAAAGTGTCCTTTTAAGATCTTCCGTCCATTCGAATTTTTCCTATTTCCTCATGAGGGCGTAAAATGGCAATGATTTGTCTCCTAATCTTGCAATGAAACGACTGAGTGTCGCTACTCGCCTCGCCAGCTGCTATACGCCACGTAGATTTGTTGGCTTTTTCATTGTTAAAATTTCTTGTATTTTCTTGGGATTAGCCTCAATTCCTCTTGCTGATACCAATATCCGAGGAGTTACCTTGCCGGGACTCCAAAGGAACATTTCTTCGGGTTCAGTTTGATGCTAAACTTGTCGAGATTTTTGAATGTTTCGTCGAGGTCCTTGATGAGTGTAGATCCTTGTCTTGTTGCAACTATAACATCATCGATATATACTTGTAAATTTGTGCCTATTTGGCTTTCCAAACATTTCTGCATCATCCGCTGATATGTTGCTCCAGCGTTCTTGAGGCCAAAGGGCATTGTTGTGTAGCAGAATACACCATAGGGCATGATAAACATTGTTTTCTCCTAATCTTCTTCCTTCATCCTAATATGGTGGTATCTTGAGTAAGCATACAAGAAAGAAAGACGTTTGCAACCCGTGGTTGCATTGATTATTTGGTCGATTTGCGACAATGGGAAGTGATATTTTGGACAATGTTTGTTCAGTGCAGTAAAGTCAATGCACATCTGGAGTTCTGTAGTATTTTTCTTTGGAACACACACTGGATTTGCAACCCACTCTGCTTTTGTTAGTTCTTTGATAAAGTTGGTGTCAGTAAGGCGATGGAGTTCCTTTCCAATGGCTTTACGCTTTGGTTCTACGAAGCGATGAAGTGGTTGTTTTACTGGCTTCGCCCTTGGATCCAAATTTAATGCATGCTCAGCAAGTTCCCTGGGAATTCCTGACATGTCAGAAGGTAGCTATGCGAAGATATTTCAGTGCTCACGGAGGAACTCAATGAGCGCGCATTCCTATGCGGGACCAAGATTGGAAGCCACAAATGTTGTTTTCGTCAGGTCGACAGGGTGGATCTGTACTTCCTTTGTGTCCTTTGCGGTGTCAAAATCCTGATCGGGGTTGACACACACTACTTCTAGTGGTTCTGCAATTGCTAAAGTTTTGAGTTGTTCGAACTCTGTTGCCATTGTGAAAGATTCAGAATTGTCGGCACGCGTGAAGCTTCCTTTTACCATGATGATTCCTTTTGGTGCTGGCATTCTCATGACTAGGTACGCATAATGCGGAACTGCCATAAACCGTGTGAAAGCTGGTCGTCCCAGGATCGCATGATATTGTGATGGCCAGTCCATGACTTCGAATTCGAGTTTTTCTCTCCTAAAATTTACTTTGGAACCAAAACACATCAAGAAATACTTTTCCTAAAGGAACTTCGGCTTTACCTGGTACTATTCTGTGGTAAGATGTTTCTGTTGGCGCAAGATTGTCCAGGGGGTAGCCTATTGTTCTCAGTGTTTTGCGTAGATCAGATTTATGCTGCTTCCTGCATCCATGAAGACCTTGCTCATATCGAACCCGCCCATTTGTGCTTCGACTATCAAGGCTCAGTGACCCGATCATGGGCCTCGAAGCGGGTGATTAGCTCTGCTGAATGTGATTTCTTGCTCTGACCAGTGGATATATTCGGGTGTGGTCGATGTTGCTGTTTCCTCCATATTGTTTTGTCTTGTGATGAGCTTCTGGGTTCTATTGGATGGACGTCCTTTCTGAATCATGGACATTGCTCCTTTTGACTTGGGGTATTCATTGCTTTGGTGAGTTGTGTTTTGTGGTAGTACTGCTAGTGATGGTGGTGGTGGTGGTGCTCCGATGGGCTAATGTGCCAGGCGTAGATGCGTATCCTTGGTTTGCCGCTTCGGTTTCTTTTGCATTACATAACTCCTGCATCTTCAAGAATGTTCGGCAGTCTTTCATGAGGTGGTTAGATTGTCGTCTCCTTGGTGAGTTGGCGTAAAAATGGATATTACAGGGTCCTTCCAGCATTTTTATTGCAGACATGGGTGGGTCTCGTGCTCTTGGTTGATACCGCTGTGCTGATTGGCTTCCTTCGACGTCGTCCTTGTTCTGGCAGTATCCGATGTTGTAGTCGTTGCTTCTGTTGCTACCTTCACCCGAGAAACCTGCTGTGACGTAACTTGGTCCCGTATTTCCATCGTTGTTCCTTCTTCTTCTATCGTTGCCGCGCCTATCCCTGTCTTTTTTGGGTGATCGTGTACGCTTATTATGCAACGCGTCTTATGCATCAGCCCAGCGATTTACTATTTCCATTAACTGTGAGATTGTTTTGGGTTTAACCCGTCCCACTTCTTCTATGAATTCTCGGCGATGGAGGCCATCATTGAAGGCATCGATGTCCCTTTTGTCGGATATGGACTCAGTTGAATTTTTTATGATATTCCATCATTGGATGAATGCTCTTATTGATTCCCCGGATTTTTATTTGCATGCCCGCAACTTCTCCAAGGATGTAGGTCGTTTAAACATGGATTGGAAATGCCGGATGAACTTATCTTCTAGGTCGGTCCAGCTGCCGATGGAATCTTCGGGTAACTGTCTGAGCCATGATCTTGCGGCACCAGTGAGGTGTAGTTGCAAGCTTTGCATTGCGGTAGCTGTGGAGCCACCTTGTAACTTGACAGTGGCAAAATAATCTGCTAACCATGCTTCGGGTTCCTGGAGTCCATCGTACTTTTGGTGGTCGTGAGGAAGCTTGAAATCCTTGGGTACCGAGGTTTTGCGAATCCACTAAGTGAAACGCTGGCCCTGCATAGCTCGTAATCGTCTTTGTTGTACCCATCATGGTATCGCCGGCTGCGGTTTTCATCTCTTGATCCATCGTTCTTGTGCTGCGTATTGTCGTTTCTCATGTTACTTCACGGCTCAGGTCCTACGAGGTGTGCCTGGTGTGGCGATCGAGATCTTCGGGTGTGTCCCACTTGCCGAGGGCAGCTACGATGGTGTGGGGATCTATTGGGCTGTCGCGTGGTTCCTTGCTCTGCTTCTGCAAGAGAGGCCCCCACCATACCAAGGTTCATCAAGGCGGAGCGGTGGAGGGCCGCACGGGGATTGTCGGGTGCGGGCTGAGTTGTGATCAAGTATGTTTGCGCGGCCACAATGGATGCCTGGGCTATTTTTGCTTTGATGTTTCCTGCTTGGTCAATCGACATGAACGATAGATCAAGATCTCGGATGAGTCCGCTTCTTTCTGCTTCAGGGATGTGCTACAGTCGAGATGTTCGCCTTCTTGGCGGTGCTCCTCCTTTTATGCTCCCTGATCCTTGGGTAGAGCTTAACTGTGCCCGTCGTAAGCTGGATTCATCGGCTAATCTCTTTCTTTTGTCGAGTTGCCTCTGCATCCTGAGTAGGTCTCTCTTCTTGTTATGAAGCAGATATTGGTATGCTAACAGATCCTCGCGCGAGGCATCCGCTGTCATCGGGAATGCTCCCAAAATTGCTTCCCTTGCTTTTTGCCATGTTGTTGCTGGTAGCCGAAGACGTTGCCTCTCTCCTCCATGCGGTTCTCTGCCTCTTCCTTGGACTATGCGGTTATCCACCGTCTCTCCTCTGTTTCTGTGTTCCCCTTCATTACTGTGATTTCCTGCATTGTCATCCGATAAAATATCACTGGGGTCGAGGATAGGATTACTGTTAGAGTCGCATGGTGTTGAGGTATTCCCGTTGACCATGCACACTTGGTGGCATGTTATGCGTGGGCTGATGGTGTTGTCTTCTGCTTCAAAGGGAGTGCTGGTAGTATTTTGGGATTGTAGTTCTGGGTAAATCTTCGCCATCCTTTCTCCGAAGTCGATGTTTTCGCTGCTTTGTTCGGGTTCTTTATTTGCTGGGCTTGCTTCGCGTTGCGGAGTTGGCAGAGACCCTGATCCAAGGGAGAGATTGTCGTAAAGACCATCAAGGTCCCCTAGAACCATCTCGATTTGCTCGCTTTCTTCGCCTGCTTTGATCTGTGCTATGGCATTGATACGTCTAAAACGTATCTACTTTCCCGAACACTTTTGCTATTGTTTCTCCTCTATACTTGTGTGACTTGGATGCAACTAATGCGGACTGACGCTGTTTTTAGCAGAATTGCCTTGGTGTCTACTTTTTGTGCAGAAAATCAACTATCAGGAAAAATCCCGGAAAATATGCCAAAAATCCTATTTCACCCGAAGACTCCAGGAGCCAGAATACGAGACGGAGAAGAGCCAGGGGGTGGCCACACCACCTGGTGGCGCGGGCCAGGCCAGGCCGCGCCAGGGGGTGGTGTGGGCCCCCTAGGCACCCCCTCGGCCTCTCTCTTCGCCTATAAGGAGCCTTCTGACCTAAAAACTTTGGGGGGTTCGACGTTTTCCAAAAGGAGTTCCGCTCCGCCGCCACCACCAGATTCCACGAAACAGCACCAGAAACTCCGTTCTGGCACCCTGCCGGGGCGGGGAATTGGAGCAGATCATCGCCATCATCATCACCATCGCTTCTCCATCGACCATCCATGTTTCCCCCATCTATGAGTGAGTAATCCCCTGCTGTAGGCTATGGGGATGGTAGGGATTGGATGAGATCGTTCATGTAATGGCATCAGATTGTTAGAGCATGGTGCCTAGTATCTTTTATTAGTGCTTTATGACTTTGTTGCGACTTGTTGTGCCTAATTCTTGTCACTAGGGCCCGAGTGCCATGATTTCAGATCTGAACATTGTATTGATTCATTATGATAGTATTGTTCTTGGTCTTATCTACAAGTTGTATACGCACATACTTACGATGACAAGAACTTACCGGTAACTAAAGTTGAGTAGCATGAGGAGCGGCCCTCGTACTCAAGGGACTTGGGATTTTCAGTTTATAGTCTGTCAAGCATATAACTCAGATTGGACCTCACTTTCACCTTAACCACATTAAATATGCTTATGATAGGGGCAATGAGAGCTCAAAGCTAACAAGTACCATACTTTCAGCATTTGGAAGCTTTTCAAAATTATTCAAAACCTTTTTCTTTACTTGTTGAGTCTCCATTTATTCTTTGAGCACCTTCTTGAGAGCATAGTTGTCATTCTTTGTGTTTGTTCTATTACTTGATTATTTGTGTTATGACTTTGATGCTTGTATCCTTGATATAATTACTTCTAGTCATCACTTGAACTTCAGAGGTGCCTTGGCATTCATAATCAAAGGCAAGCGAGATACCACTCTATCATACCTTTTTATGAACATTGTAATGTTGCTTATGTTTGTGCTTCATGCTACTTATTATTCTTGAGTTGGAATCTCTTCATAGCTTGCAATGACTATTAAGTAGACTTAGTTGCATACTCTTTATTATGAACTGTCTAAGTAGTTGATCACATTGCTGAGAATATTTACATCATATGAAGCAAAAGTGTTCGTGAAAGTTCTTTTATCGCACTCAGTTTTCAACTGAATTGCTTGAGGACAAGCAATAAGCTAAGCTTGGGGGGAGTTGATACGTCCAAAACGTATCTACTTTCCCGAACACTTTTGCTATTGTTTCTCCTCTATACTTGTGTGATCTGGATGCAACTAATGTGGACTGACGCCGTTTTCAGCAGAATTGCCTTGGTGTCTACTTTTTGTGTAGAAAATCAACTATCAGGAAAAATCCCGGAAAATATGCCAAAAATCCTATTTCACCCGAAGACTCCAGGAGCCAGAATACGAGACAGAGAAGAGCCAGGGGGTGGCCACACCACCTGGTGGCACGGGCCAGGCCAGGCTGCGCCAGGGGGTGGTGTGGGCCCCCCAGGCACCCCCCCGGCCTCTCTCTTCGCCTATAAGGAGCCTTCTGACCTAAAAACTTCGGGGGGTTCGACGTTTTTCTAGAAGGAGTTCCGCTCCGCCGCAGCCACTAGATTCCATGAAACAACACCATAAACTCCGTTCTAGCACCCTGCCGGGACGACGAATTGGAGGAGATCATCGCCATCATCATCACCATCGCTTCTCCATCGACCATCCATGTTTCCCCCATCTATGAGTGAGTAATCCCCCGATGTAGGCTATGGGGATGGTAGGGATTGGATGAGATCGTTCATGTAATGGCATCAGATTGTTAGGGCATGGTGCCTAGTATCTTTTATTAGTGCTTTATGACTTTGTTGCGACTTGTTGTGCCTAATTCTTGCCACTAGGGCCCGAGTGCCATGATTTCAGATCTGAACATTGTATTGATTCATTATGATAGTATTGTTCTTGGTCTTATCTACAAGTTGTATACACACGTTGTTGTCTGGAACCTATGGCCCCGAAGTGACAGAAATCGGGATAACCGGATGGGAAAGGCTTTGATGTGAGGATCACATGTGTTCACGGAGTGTTAATGCTTTGCTCCGGTGCTCTATTAAAAGGAGCACCTTAATTGCCAGTAGTTCCCTAGAGGCCCCGCTGCAAACGGGCTGGCAGGACAAAAGATGTTGTGCAAGTTCTCATTGCGAGCACGTATGACTATATATGGAACACATACCTAGGATTGTCTAGTACTTGGATGCTTTATCTTATTTATCTGCAATGGCCCTATGTTTTGATTGCTATGTGAATGTTCTTGTCCATGCAATGCCCGTCCATCCATCCCTATGCCTACCGCACTTGAATCCCATTGTCTTTGCTTTACTACTACTGTTACTTTGCTATTCCTACTACAAAACTGTTGTTACTGATAAACTGCTGTGAGCAAGATTGTTTCCAGGTGTAGCTGAATTGACAACTCAGTTGTTAAGGCTTATAAATATTCTTTGGCTCCCCTTGTGTCGAATCAATAAATTGGGTTTAACTTCCCTCAAAAATACTGCGATACACCCCCTATACTTGTGGGTCATCAAGACTATTTTCTGGCGCCGTTGCCGGGGAGCATAGCTTTATTTATCAAGTTCACTTGGATTCTCTATTGTTCGCTGCTATCCATCCATCATGGGTAAGTCTCGTGATGGCAAGGTTCCTATTTTACCATCCACTACAAGAAGGGGTACGGTTCTGAACACCTTTGCTGGTCTTGATTCACCGTATGTTTTGAGTAAGTTCCTTACACCACCACATACACATGCTACACACACTGTTACTACTGCAGAATCTGAAACTTCTGATGCTTATGATGCTTCTTCTACTATGCTTGATAAGAGTGGTTCATTAGGTCCTTTCCTAGATGCTACAATTGCTAGAACTATAGCTGGAAATACCGAAACTCCTAATAAAGACACCACCACGCCTGTTAGCTCACCTGAGTTTAGTGAGAGTTATGATATTGAAGATGGTTATGTTGAGATGACCGATGAGTTCATTAAAGAATGTAAGAACACCCATGATAGGAGCGCTGCTAAGAGTCTCCTTGAGAGGCGTACTATTAGACCGAAATTATATCATGTTGCTAAGTTTGCTACTTCTCCCATAAACATTATAGATGAAGATTATGATTTCTCTCTCGATCTATCTTATATAGCTATTGTCGAGAAAGAACCTTTTTGTGGGACTAAGAATGAAAGTGCGGTAGCACATATGAATGAACTTTCTACCATGAGTGGCTTGTTTTCTGATGATATTAAGATGCGTACTTACTTTGTTGCTAAGATTTTTCCCTTTTCACTGAAAGGATAAGCTAAAACTTGGTTTAGTAATTTACCTCCTGGATCTATTGATAGCCCTGAGTGCTTGATTAGTACTTTCCTGCAGAAATGTTTTCCTCCTAGTGCTAGACATGCTATTTTGCAGGAACTTTTTGATTTTAAACAGGGAGAAAAAGAGGTATTGCCCGAATCTTGGGCAAGGTTTTGTGCTTTGATTCATGCACAGGTTGGAAGTCCTTTACCTAAGAATGAGCTTCTTGATATATTCTATAATGGACTAACCGAGGAATCTAGGATATACCTGGATAGTTGTGCTGATTGTGTTTTCAGGAATAGGACTCCAAAAGAAGCTGAGGAATTAATGGCTAAAATAAGCAAGAATTATGAAGATTGGACTCCTCCTAAACAAGCTATGCCTGAAGTAATTATACCTGAACCATCTATTCCTATGCCTATTCCAACATCAAAGAAGAGGGGAGTTATTGAACTAAATGATGAAGTGATGAAGGAAGCTAAGAAATGTCTTAAGGAGAAGGGAATTAAAGCTGCAGATGTCAATAATTTACCTCCTATAGAAGAATTATGTAAGCCTATTCCCTACTCATCCACTATTGAGGTACACTCTCTCCAACACTTTGATGAAGGTGATATCCCTTACTCTAAACCTCCTGATCAATGCTTAGCAGAATTTGATATCTTTATTGTTAAGCAAGATAATTTTAATAAAAGGGTGCAAAATCATCTAATGGAAAACACTAGAGCTATTGTTGAGTTGAAAAATATTGTAGAAAGAACCTCTAATGATGTTAAAATGATTGTTAAACACTTTCAAATGGTTCAAACTCAAATAGATCAACTTGTTAAAGTGCAAAACGACTTCCTAGTTAATGCTGCTAAAGAAAAACATGCTTATAAAATTAGAACTAGAAGTCGAGCTGCTACCCAGGATCCTCTATATCCTGAGGGGCATCCCAAAAGAATTGAGCAGGATTCTCAACAAGCTGAAAATAGTGGTTCTACTCGTAAGAAAAGGAAAAAGAAACATAAAACTGTTGTAGAACCCTTTGAATCTGCTATAGATCCTAATAGTATATCTATCTCTGATGCTGAAACTGAATGTGGTAATGAAGAAAATGAAGTTCCTAATGAAGAGAAAGTTGAAGAAGAACCTGAAAACCACACTAAGACTACTAAATACACTAAAGAAGATTTTATTGCTAAGAAAAATGGTAGTGAAAGAGAACCTTGGGTCCAAAAACCTATGCCTTTCCCTGATAAGAAACACAAGTCAAAGGAAGACTACTAAATATGTCTATTATTCTTAGGAGACTTTTTCTTAGTACCGCAGGAGCTGTTATTAATTGTAATCAAGGAAAGGTGACCTTCAATGTTAATGACAAGGAACATACTGTCTATTTCCCCAAGAAGACTGAAAGGACTTATGGTTTGAATTCAATTGAACATGTTGAAGGCATTCAAGTTGGAGAAATATATTGTCCCATACCAAGAGAAAAATATGAAACTATTTTGATTGGGACCATTGCTATCAAGGTTGAGGTTGAAGGGTAACGGGTAGGCTACACTAGCGTAAAATCAAAAATTTCTACCGCGTCAACCAGGAATACTATTGTCATAGATCACGGGATTACCGCTAGACGCGCAGGTGCGGAACTCGATGAAGCACGTTGCGGCAGTGTAGATGTTCTACGTCTCCTCCTCGTCCTCGTCCCACGAGCAGCTCCCCTTTGCGCGGCTCGTCCAAGTGCTACAGATGCAGCACCTCCGAGGTATCCACACGTCCGGAGTGGAAGTCGTCACACGCCAGACTGCTAGGTCTGCGCGTGCAACACAGGCGGAAGAGGAGTGGCGGCTGGGTGGAATGCTCTCTCCTTTTCAGCTCGCCTCACTCCCTCTTATATAGGCATCCCTGGTGGGCTTCTACATTAGCAGCCCATTAGCAGCCTAAGCCTGGTCTAATTCGGATCCAATCCTCATTAGGCTTCCAACCCCTAAAGTGTGTGACCCTATAGGTTCATACACGTATAGACATGACGCGAGTACACTTACTCCGTCAATAGTTGGTAGCGGCCTCTAGCAAGACGTGCCAACTCCTAAACGCATATAAAGATCATTCGGACGAACCATCACAAGGTTGAGTACATGTCTTTCCCTTTGCCTCACGATATTTGGTCTAGCTCTAAGCTGACCTCTCTTTCTCGATACTGTGATTCAGAATCCCTTTACTAGGTTAACTCTTAACCATATGTAGCACGGCCATGCATTTCTGGATCCGATCACTCGAGGGGCCCAGAGATATCTCTCTCAAGTAGAGAGGGGCAAATCCCATCTTGATTGACCGATGCCTTGCAGCATGTATCAGGACAAACCCGAAAGCTACCTTTATAACTACCCAGTTACGGAGTAGTGTTTGATAGCCCCAAAGTAGGTCGATCCACATCTCAAGTACATGCGACAATCTCAGGTCTAAGGACAAAACGTACACGATGTGTAGAGAGAGCTGCAAGTATTATTGCTAGTCTCATGTTGGGTCAGTCCAACCCCATGTTCATAACATGTGTCCACATCATTGGTTTGACATCTCCATGTCAATGACTTGCGAAACATAGTCATTAACCAATCGATGTGCTAGTCTAATATTCACGTGTGTCCTCGCATGAACTCCGACTAGGGACAATTATTAGATAACCATACAAGTAAAGAGTTTCACAAACAATTCACATAATTGCCAATCAATACAAGTTGCCTGGTATATGGATATTCAAGGAACATTATAATAACTCATGGATACACATGAAATACAATCATCTCTATGATTGCCTCTAGGGCATATTTCCTTCAGAGGTAACATAATCATTAGTGGAATACAAAGTTTTGTCTCATATGCAATTGTTTTGGTAGCAAGACTTGATCAACCTTGTTAACAAAAGGATTCCATTGAACAAAACAATGTTTTCATTATGATTATCTCCGTTTATTTCTACCGTTTGCATTTTAGTTTTTTGCTTTCGTTTAGTTTTCTTTTTGTTGTTAGTTGCTTGCATGTTAGAACTTCTGTAGTTCTAGCCTTGTTTTGTCCTTGCATCATGTTTCCAAAAGAAAGAAAAATCTGTCTGTCAGAAAAATCATTCTTCTATTTTTGAAAAATGCCCAAAAATAAAGTGTCTCGAAAAATTTCAGAAAATTCATATTAAATTTTTACGTGAAAAAAGGGGTAGAGGAGTACCTGGTAGGTACCAGGGGGGCCCACCAGGTAGGCACACCACATGATGGCGCGGCCAGCCTTGGGTGGCGCCATGCCCTGGTGTGGGCCACCCCTGCCCCCCCCACTAACTCTCTCACCTGCCACTTTCTTCTCTCTCCCGAGTAAGCTCCAGTTCATAGCTCAAAATCGTGTTCTTGCTGTGCTTGCTCTCGATTTTTCTCGATCTCCTTGCTCAGATCATCTTTCTTGCTGAAATTTGGAGCATTTGTTCCCTGGTATGTGACTCCTCCCCTTGTCTTGTGTTTAGTGGATTATATGTTGAGTATTTTGCTGCTTTAGGTGACTGGTTATGAGATCTTGTAAGCTTGTTTGATGCTTAGAGATATAGTTTTGATGCATGTTTAGGCCTCTTGCAAGTCCCTATCAGTAGAATCCTTCTTTATATTTACTTTGCAATCACTTGTTTAATAGGTGTTTAAATTTCAGAATAGAAGATGAGTGAACACCACCTAAACCAACATGAGCTTTGGGTGCCTGAGGTCATGAAAGTCCACCGGGAGGAGGAAGTTTTTCCCTCCATTTATCCATGCCCTGAGTTCATGAGAGCTGCAGGAATTCTACAAGATTTCCACACTTTGGTTTCTAATGCAGGGTTAGAGCACTTTCTGGAAGATGAACCTTGTCAATTTGTGAAGCTAACCATGTCTGTGGTGCAGGATTTCCAATTTAGTCACTCTTTGCCTAACCCCATGGCCCATTACAAAATTTACAATATTGCTGTCAACCTTTCTCTTGATGATTTTTGTGCAGCTATTAAGGTACCTCAATGGGGATCATGTAGGAAGATTAAAGAGAGACCGGAACCACTCATGGATTTATATGCAGAAATTTGTCAAGGGAGTAGCTTCTTGAAGGAGAGTGGAAAAATCCGTAACATTCATCTTCCCTCCTTCGCTACTTTGCCTACTTTATTGCCAAGTGTGTTCTTGCTAGGAAAACTGCCAATAAGTTATCTTCGTTTGATTTAGCATTTATCTCTGCCGCTCTTAGACGAGATAGGTCTTACAACTTGGGTGCTTTGATAGCTTTCCGTCTTGCTGCTAACCGTGAGAAAGGTGGAATTTGTGGAGGCCTCATTGCTTCTCCTTTGCTAGCATTGCATGGTTTAGTGCCTCATCATCTAGACCTACAGTTTCTCATAGTGAGGCTTGATTTTAATTCCATGATATAGCATAAATTTATTTCCTCGTGGGCTTGTTTGAGTGAGTTATCTTATGAAATAACCTTTCTCAAAGCTGGTTGGATAAAGAGCAAGTCCGAGCGTGTTGTTCTTTTTCATGCACCTGTTTTGTTTAACCTTGATAACATGAAAGGATGGTCCCTCACTGAGGAGGAGCTGGACACGTACTTGGGAGAGCTCTCCCAACAGGAGCAGGACACTAGAAGGGAGGTCACGGATGATTCGGTCCAGCCCTCGAATGAGGGAGAGTCTTCATATCAGCAGCCCGCTTATGATTGGGGAGCTTCCTCTTCTTCTCATGGGCCCAACTACGACCATTCTTACCAAGATCCGCCCGCTTGGAACCCCTATTCGTACATGGATTGATACCCACTTAGGCCAAAAGCCTAAGCTTGGGGGGAGGTACGTCGACACCGCACTCATCTTCATATCATGTTGCGTCGGTACTTTGTATATTCATGTTTTCGTTCTCTTTTTAGTTTTCGTTCTTCTTTGCTTTTGCTTTCTAAAAACACAAAAAGACCAAAAATATTTTTGTTGTTTCTCTTTGGTTTGCTTCTCCTTTTTGCCTTGGTTTTCTTTTCCCTTTTTGCTTTGTTTGAACTATTTGAAAAACCCAAAAATATTTTGCTTTGTTTGTTTTTCCCTTTTGGTTCTTATCTAAAAATCGAAAACACCAAAAATATTTGTCGTTCTTCTTTGTTTTTGTGAGTTTGCTACAGGGTTTGGCAGTCCTCAGTGGATATTGGTTTCATATTATTATTCAAGTTACACAAGTGAAGAGCAATAATGAGGATCAATGACAACTTGAGGCGTGGTAAGAGGCTGGTAACGAACTCTATTTGTTTTCATTTTTGTACATATACGCATCATTGTGGGCATGCTTAGTCTATTCGTGTAGGGTGTATGTTATCTTTGGATGTTTAGTAGTTCTTGCTTTCTTATGATTAGCTCCAGCTCGCTAATAGTTTGTAGCATGTCTTATGAATGTTTGCTTGCATTGCTCTATTCATAAATTGGTATGACACCGTGGTATCCTCCTCTGAATGTTTCCTTTGAATTGACTTGGCACATGCTCACGCATGCACATGACTGCGATAATCAGTTAAGGCTTGATGAATTATTTTGCCTTGAGGATCTTGAATCACTTTCATGCCATGAGTAGTCCTGTTTTGTTGCAAGCATGATAATGACAACTATTGCTCTCTCGTTTGTCGCTCCCTTACTATTGCTAGCCTTCACTTTCATTGAGTGTTTTACTCATGTTTTCAACTCCCTAAACCAAGTATTTCCAAAGTGTCCACCATACCTACCCATTAGCATCATTTGCTGCTCCCGTGCATATTCAATATGCCTTGTTTTCTTCTGAATAAAATGTTTGCTTGTTATGGGAAAATTAGTTAGTAAAGCTCTCACAAACTTGATGGCACACTTTATTTCCTACACTTAATAAACCTGAACCATTGTGAACTCTCCGTGAAAGTTATATGGTTGCAAATTATAGGCTGGGGATTAGCAGTACCGTGTTGTCACGGGGAACGCTTTCAACACTTGTAAATATATACCCAGTTGATACCTTGCTCTTTTGTTTGCGGATGTCGTCGGTGTGAAATAAAAGGGGAGCTTGTAAGTCCATGGAGTTATGTATGTGTGCTAGAGAAACGCCTGGGCCGCTGGTCTAATCCATGCTGACATGGTGGAAACCTGCAGCGTAACCATAATGATATCTATGAAGCATTCTTCTTATAAAAAAATAGAGAGATATCTATTGAGAAAAAGAAAAAAAGAGTTTTATGAAAAGAGGAAAGAGAGAAAAAAATCACCATTTTCCCATGGTAAATAAGAAGATTGCTGAGACACTCATTGTTTGCTTGCCTTGTCATTTTGATATGTTCCGTATCATCGGGCAAGGGGTACCCCGTTGGTGGTTCTCAATGATACGCACATACTTACGATGACAAGAACTTACCGGTAACTAAAGTTGAGTAGCATGAGGAGCGGCCCTCGTACTCAAGGGACTTGGGATTTTCAGTTTATAGTCTGTCAAGCATATAACTCAGATTGGACCTCACTTTCACCTTAACCACATTAAATATGCTTATGATAGGGGCAATGAGAGCTCAAAGCTAACAAGTACCATACTTTCAGCATTTGGAAGCTTTTCAAAATTATTCAAAACCTTTTTCTTTACTTGTTGAGTCTCCATTTATTCTTTGAGCACCTTCTTGAGAGCATAGTTGTCATTCTTTGTGTTTGTTCTATTACTTGATTATTTGTGTTATGACTTTGATGCTTGTATCCTTGATATAATTACTTCTAGTCATCACTTGAACTTCAGAGGTGCCTTGGCATTCATAATCAAAGGCAAGCGAGATACCACTCTATCATACCTTTTTATGAACATTGTAATGTTGCTTATGTTTGTGCTTCATGCTACTTATTATTCTTGAGTTGGAATCTCTTCATAGCTTGCAATGACTATTAAGTAGACTTAGTTGCATACTCTTTATTATGAACTGTCTAAGTAGTTGATCACATTGCTGAGAATATTTACATCATATGAAGCAAAAGTGTTCGTGAAAGTTCTTTTATCGCACTCAGTTTTCAACTGAATTGCTTGAGGACAAGCAATAAGCTAAGCTTGGGGGGAGTTGATACGTCCAAAACGTATCTACTTTCCCGAACACTTTTGCTATTGTTTCTCCTCTATACTTGTGTGATCTGGATGCAACTAATGTGGACTGACGCCGTTTTCAGCAGAATTGCCTTGGTGTCTACTTTTTGTGTAGAAAATCAACTATCAGGAAAAATCCCGGAAAATATGCCAAAAATCCTATTTCACCCGAAGACTCCAGGAGCCAGAATACGAGACAGAGAAGAGCCAGGGGGTGGCCACACCACCTGGTGGCACGGGCCAGGCCAGGCTGCGCCAGGGGGTGGTGTGGGCCCCCTAGGCACCCCCCCGGCCTCTCTCTTCGCCTATAAGGAGCCTTCTGACCTAAAAACTTCGGGGGGTTCGACGTTTTTCTAGAAGGAGTTCCGCTCCGCCGCAGCCACTAGATTCCATGAAACAACACCATAAACTCCGTTCTAGCACCCTGCCGGGACGGCGAATTGGAGGAGATCATCGCCATCATCATCACCATCGCTTCTCCATCGACCATCCATGTTTCCCCCATCTATGAGTGAGTAATCCCCCGATGTAGGCTATGGGGATGGTAGGGATTGGATGAGATCGTTCATGTAATGGCATCAGATTGTTAGGGCATGGTGCCTAGTATCTTTTATTAGTGCTTTATGACTTTGTTGCGACTTGTTGTGCCTAATTCTTGTCACTAGGGCCCGAGTGCCATGATTTCAGATCTGAACATTGTATTGATTCATTATGATAGTATTGTTCTTGGTCTTATCTGCAAGTTGTATACACACGTTGTTGTCTGGAACCTATGGCCCCGAAGTGACAGAAATTGGGATAACCGGAAGGGAAAGGCTTTGATGTGAGGATCACATGTGTTCATGGAGTGTTAATGCTTTGCTCCGGTGCGCTATTAAAAGGACCACCTTAATTTCCAGTAGTTCCCTAGAGGCCCCGCTGCAAACGGGCTGGCAGGACAAAAGATGTTGTGCAAGTTCTCATTGCGAGCACGTATGACTATATATGGAACACATGCCTAGCATTGTCTAGTACTTGGATGCTTTATCTTATTTATCTGGAATGGCCCTATGTTCTGATTGCTATGTGAATTGTCTTGTCCATGCAACGC
This sequence comes from Avena eriantha, assembly GCA_910589775.1. Classification (NCBI taxonomy): domain Eukaryota; kingdom Viridiplantae; phylum Streptophyta; class Magnoliopsida; order Poales; family Poaceae; genus Avena; species Avena eriantha. The sequence continues at coordinate 519,735,144 of OU342745.1, forward strand.
CCGTCCATCCATCCATATGCCTACCGCACTCGAATCCCACTGTTACTGCTTTTGTTACTACTGTCTTTGCTTTACTACTGCTGTTACTTTGCCATTCCTACTACAAAACTGTTCCTACTGATAAACTGCTGTGAGCAAGATTGTTTCCAGGTGTAGCTGAATTGACAACTCAGTTATTAAGGCTTATAAATATTCTTTGGCTCCCCTTGTGTCGAATCAATAAATAGGGTTTAACTTCCCTCGAAAATACTGCGATACACCCCTTATACTTGTGGGTCATCAGGCGTCCATGAAGGATCCGACGGAAGGTGCTAGTACCACTGTAGGCATAGGTTTTTGCATTGACGGTTCTGATGTGATCAGGGCCGAAGGGTGTGATAATGGCAGGTCTTCTATTTGGAAGTGGAAGCTTCCGATGATTAGGTCGGATCCGCCGTTGAAATCGGCGGATACCAGTACAGGGGTGGGCGGGTATGGAACTACTTTTGTCGGGTTGATGCTTGGTGGAGAGTGGTCCGCCGAATCCATGGTTCCAGCGTTCAGGTTTCCCACAGACGGTGCCAATTAACAAGGCGTAACCTCGGCAATTTCTATAGTACGTTTTCGCGGAAAAGAGAACGCTGGGGATTTCGTCGGATGTTGGGAAAACAATGGAGTTAAAGTCGCCTGAATATTGGGAAATCGCAATATTACACGTTGCCTGGGAGATTTTCTGGTACCCGCACTTAGGCTTCTCCAGTCCTATATATAGTAGGCCGGGTCTCAAAGCTGTATGCGGATAGGTTTTACATATGTGCAATTACAATACCAACACAATGTTGGTTCATAGTTTCTTTCCTAATACAATCAAAGTCTTTGTCGGTTGCTTCCTTGGGCTATCATCTGAAATCTTCATGGGCCATAAGCCTTTTACCCAGGGTAGCAAAGCTTAAGTATCTGAGTAATCGTACCTATGTCAATCCTACTCTAGCAAATTATAATAGAGATAAATCCTATGCTATTTTGGAAGTACTAGAATAATTTCATCTAAAATGGTATTTAGACTAGGAAGAATATAATGTTGAAAGTGAAGCACTTGATGGAGTTTTTAATTTAGTATACCTCATATTCCTCTTTTGCGAAAATAATTTAAGTGGAGAGGAAAAGGAGCACAAGGAGGAAGAATGGATTGATCACCCACTCACACCTTCGACTCCTACTTTTGATTCTATCATTGCTATTAAAACACTAGTCGATCAAAAGGAGGAACAAAAAGGTGAGGTTGACAAAGAGAGTCACACTACAACTTTTGTATGTGATGCCTCTCACTCTAGTAGTGATTTTTATGATGCTAAAACTGTTGATAATTGTTCTGCAGAGGCCTTATGCCTAGACACTCATATGGAGAGCATTAATAATAATGAACTAGAGATAGAACCTTGCTATACTAACATGCAGGGTCCTGAACTCCCTGCTATGAAAGAAGAATACTATGAAGTGTTCCCTACACAGGTAACCAAGGTAAATATTTAAGAATTTTATACGAATCTCAAATCCTCTCATTGCAGCTATACACGGAGGCATGTTCACCAAGCTTGGTGCATCAACACAAGCTTGAAAGCGAGAACTTGTTCATCTACATGATGCCGATGCACCATAAGCGGGTATGACCCCGATCAAACTCTACTTCAAGATGCTCCAAGCTGGTATGTACAACCTCACCTCGAGTCGATATCCCTTGGGATCCAGGTGGGTAATGTATGGAACATCCTAGCATGGATTTATGGATTTAAAGAGAGAAATTCCCGGGAGGCAACCCGGAAGTCATTAGGCATCTTTCTTAGTTTTGTGTCTTGAGTCTAGTTGCATTCATGTTGCATTGGCACTTTTATTCGTCGCATGTCTTGCTATTAGAGTAATCTTGTTGAAGTTTTCAAAAGGTAGAATTTATTGTTACTATGTGTTGCATAAACTCGGTTGTACTTAAATTCCATTTTATACATGCTAAATATTGGTCGAAAATTTAATGTGTCATTTTTCTGTCAAAACATGGTGTTTTGCTAAGTTACAGGATAAGAAAGAATTCACGAAGAAATAGAATTTTTTTGATGTATATAGAAGGTTTAACGACCAACTATACAGCAGAAATAAACATTTCGGCCGTATAGTTCCAGTCGTATTTGCCATCGAATTTTCTTCTTTCATATGTAACTAGAGTTTAACGACCAACTATACGGCGGGAATAAAAATTCCGGGCGTATAGCTCCGATCGTATAGATATCGGTGCCTCCATACAAATTCTTTTCTAATATACTGAGAGTTTAACGACCAACTATACGGCGGGAATAAAAAATTCCGGCCGTATAGTTCCGGTCGTATAGATATCTATGCCTTTGTATATTTTCTTTCCCAGGGATAGACAATTTGACGACCAACTATACGGCGGGAACATTTGTTCCCGCCGTATAGTTGCGCCGCCAGGAGGAAATCCTAAAATTTTGACAGTAGGCCAACTATACGGCGGGAACACATTGTTTCGGCCGTATAGTTGTGCCCGTATAGTTAGGAAAACCCCTCAAACACCAACTGGAAGGTAACCATTGTCCAAAATTTCATTCTTTCTTCTTCCTTCTTATAAAAGCCTCGAAACACCACCTGGGATCTTCTCCCATGTTTTAGAGAAGCCAAGCATATGTAAACAATAAAGTTCTATCTCAGAAATTCCTTAAGTTTTAATTCTCTTTAGTAGTTCATGTTTTATTTTCGTTTTCTTTAATTGGTTGGGTGAATGAACTTCGTTCGTACACCAAACTGTTGTCTTTTATTTTGTGTGTTATTTTCGCAGGGACTTGAACCTTGTGTGACGACGTGTACGGTAGTGCCAACCGTGCTTCAATTCAACGTTTTAACAATCAGTGTCTGGTAAAACCTTCCAACTCAAACCTCTTTTAAATAAGCACATAGGGGCTGCACACTCGTGTCTCATATCCTGTTTCACTTGCACCTCATCACAATCTAGGAGAGGCCACTTCTAGAACTAGTTTGTTGACTTAGGCGTGGTGCTTAGGTTGATGAACCGACTCAGTGGGACTTGTATTTTTATCACTTGTGAGCTAAACCCGTGCAATGTCTCCAAAAACACAAAAATATTTTGCCTTCTTTCTAGTCTTGTTCCTACTAGGTTCTTAAGGAAGGCATACATCGGATTGTAAAGCATTCATTGAAGCACAGGTTCTTTGTCCATCAAAGTAGAGGTTAAAAGCACCTCAAAGGTAAAGTGTGTCACCCTTGCTTTAACTTAAACTTGGGGAGGTAACCACTTCTCATACTCTCTTTTGATAACTGCATTTTCTCTTTTGTTTTCATGATCTTCTCAAGCTTAGCTTGGGGAGGTTATTTTGCATGCATAGAATCTTGTGCAAAGTTCTTTATCTTAAAAAGTTTTCGTGCTATTGTGTATCTCTCTATTTTTGAATGCTTGCTTAGGTGAGATTTTGTTCATATTTATATAAGGGATATACTTGCTCATGTTAGGCCCCATAGGAGACAAGCCATAGCTTTGATGCACCTTGTTCAACTTTTATCTAGCTTGTGAAACATATTGTGATCCTCTAAATATACATTGCCATGTTCTTTACATTTTGAAAAGAAAAGAAAAGAAAAATATAATAAAAAAGTTCTTCGAAACTTGCTAGTTGACATTGTTTAGAATTTTCTTAAGTGAATGGTTATGGAGTAGCATGACCCCATAGTGTTGAAATTATGGTCTTAATAGATGCTTACTGAGTGAGTTGGTAAATAAGAAATGATGTTTCAAAGTTTCGAGATTACATATGCCAAAATTTTGTCTTGGAAATCAAAGTGAGATATTGCTTATGCGTGTCTTGCGCCACTGTCGCACAAAATGGGATGCTAACAACTCTGCTGGCCTTTGGACAATCCAAAAAGAGGAAACTCTCAGAGTTTGGCCATGATTTGCCCAACATATGTAGAAAAAATGCTATATTTGGGTATGCATTGGTATTCTCATGGGCCTGCGTTAAAAGCAAAAGTCGGAATACTCCTTTGACCATTATGAGAAATCATTATACCGAAAAGGGAAACCTTGGTAATGGTCAGGAGTTCCTTCCTAGCCTGCATAGTCTCGATTGAACATATACCACTCTTTTGGCATGGTCTCGTTACTAATAAATATATTTTCTATGAGCTCAAGAATCAAAGTTTGCACTTGAGAGACTTTAATAGATGGCATGAGTGGGTAGCATTGGAAAACTCTATTTCTATTTATGATTGACAACTAACCGTGTTCATCTTTGCCTTATACAAATAGAAATACAAAAATACAATAAAGTGTGTATAGAAGGATCACAAGTCTACTTGCAAGCTAGATTTAATTTTGACATGGGGCATATAAGTTTTTGACTAATCTCTAGTGGTTTGGAATAATATAACTGAGCTTATATTTCCTTGTATGATTATGCACTCTCTTGCTTTGAGCTTGCAGGAAAAACAAGGATACGGTGCATTGATTTCCAATGATAAGCAAGATCACATCCATTAAGTTATCGATCCCTTTTGCTCGAGGACGAGCAAGATCTAGCTTGGGGAAGTTGATGGATGTGATATACAACACTTTTTAGCAATATAAATTGTGTCATTTGCCTATCATATCATGCTCCATTTAACTATTGCTATGCTTAATATGTATGATTACTTGTTTTTGTTAAATTCAATATGAGCCTTGCACATTTAGTATTTTAGGTATAATTTTATCCCTCTTCCTTGTCTTTGACATGTGTGTAGGTGTTGATGATGATTATGGACAAAACAAAGGCAAAAAGAACAAAGAGAGCGTAGTATGGAGGAGCTGCAGGGACCAGACTTAGCCATTTGAGAGGTTGGAAAAGTGAAAATTTCCAACTTCTCAAAATAAAGATCCAAGACCACAGGATTGTAGCCCTCGACGATCGAGCTCAACGAGCCCAAGAACATCCAAAACGGAGTTCGTATGAAGAAATTGCGTCCAAAATACTAAAGGGGATAGACGGTTTGACGAGCAACTAAATACGACCGGAGCTATTTTTTGGTCCTATAGCTCTGCCCGTATAGTTTCCAAAAAGGTCGGAAACGATGGGATTTCGTCCCATAAAAGCTCAAGAACCTTCCCTAAGTCATATGACGGTATTGGGGGAACCCTAGGGCACCCCCAAGGCCTATATAAAGGAGGGAGGACCCAAGGAAGCCACCATATATACACAAGACACCATATACAAGATCTAGATCCCATCTACCACCTCCATGGCGGTGCTCTGCCGCTATGCCGCCTCCATAGCCTCTATAGCTCCACCAAGATCTAGATCTCCATCAACACCATCAAGCCATCCAAGCAAGAAGAGGAGGAGAAGGAGGACGCCGCCATCACCACGCCAACGCCACCATCACCACGCCGTCATCACCATCTCCATCGCCGCTACTCCTTCATCCTTCCCCATCATGATCTCCATGATGGATTGTAACATGGCATGAACCCCCTTTTATTAATGTTATAATGATTTGAGTAATTGAAGTGTGGTGTGTTCTTGTTAATTAATATGTTTGTGCTTTCTCTTTACAATGTTCTATTCATGATATTATTCTAGTGATTGGAGACGTCCAATCCATTGCTGAGGAATTTACTAGGGATTCACGGAGTGTCACAAAACTTATCATTAGTCTCTACTCATTACATGGGCCTAACAAGTATGTGGGTAGAACTAATAGGATATTTGCTATAAGCGATTTGCGGAGGCAATAGCAACTTAGGATGCACCGCCCATTAAGATTTAATTTCCTCAAGATCACTCATGATATAGATAGGTATAGTGTTGCAAATTGCTTGACCCCAAAGTGACATACGGGATATCTTGTGACTAGCACACTTGCTTAGGAGTACGGTTGTCCATAGAACTTAATGCCTTTGTTCTGGTTTACCTTGATTGGTCTTGTTACCTTAATACACTATTCTCTTACGGATGACCCATCTCCGGAGAGGGTGTGGACAATTGAGTTGTCTAGTTACCAATTACCAATTACCAATGGTGGGAGACAACGATATATGAGGGACCACCACAATTATAGTTAACAGCTATTCCATAAGCACTTATCATGCACACTGGTATACACAACATTACTTGAGGAATCATAGCATTAATATTTCATCTCATTGCATTCACCTATTTTCAGTTTTACTTTGTTCTAGTTTTCTTCCTATCTTAGTAGTAGTTATTACAAAACATCTTAAATTCATTTATCCTAGCAACTTATAGAATAGGCTATTTCCAAACCACGGTTTGGGTGTGTACGTGGTCACATTGACAACGCGGTTGGGGGGGTGTCGTGTTCGCCGAGCTCCCATCGGGACACACTCTTAAATATTTGCTGCTACAAGTACTGCAATAACCATGTTTTGGTGCAGGAACCCCAGTCCATTAGCTTCTCACAACCTTTCTTGCTATTGAATCATACAACTTGTAGCCGAATTGATCACCTCCATATCCAAGAAATATACATTATCGTGTCTTTGAATCAAGCTTTGACCTTTCATCTCGAGGGATATGAATAAAGGCCTTGCACCTAAAAACCTTCAGGTGTTCATATGAGATGTCCTTGTCATAAAAGACCTTGTTTGGAACATCTCTCTACAATGGATAACTTGTTGAGTGATTAATAAGATAAACTGTAGTTGACGAAGCCTCACCCAATAATGTTTAGGCAGCTTTGCACTCAATAGCAAGCACGTAACTCTCTCAATAATTGTCTTGTTCATCCTCTCATCAAGACCATTCAGGTGTGGTGTCTTTGGAGGAGTAAATTGGTTCCTAATTCCTTGATCCTTGCAATAGGCATCAAATGGGCCAATATACTCTCCCCCATTATTAGTGCGAATGCACTTAATCTTCTTCTCAGTTTATCTCTCAGCTGAGACTTGGAATTGCTTCAATACCCTTAGTACTTGATCTTTGGTCTTCAAAACATAGACCCAAACTTCTTGGAAAAGTCATAAATAAATATGACAAAGTACTTTGCTCCACCCAATGACCTCACAGACATTTTACACACATCGGAATGTATCAAGTCCAATACCTCGGGCTTCTTGTGAGGAGGTTGACCCTTGAATGCAACTTTGTGTTGCTTCCCCGCTAGACAATCTAAACATTTCTTGACGTGAACACCTTTCCATTTTTTAATTCACTAGCACTGCCATCCCCTTACCACTCATGTGCCTAAGTCTCTTGAGACATAAGGCACACACACCCTCTTTCTACAATGCATTTACATAAGAAGCAAAAAACTTTGTAGGGGTTTAGCGCCCAAAAACAATAATTTTTCCTACGCGACCAACCCTAAAGCCAGAATCTATCTATTAGTAATGCAGTAACGGGAGGGGCTTTTCAAAACTTACCCTTGAAGATCGAAAAGCCTTGTCAATGTTCAAGAGAACGTGATTGATGTAGTCGTACCAACACCGACCTAGAGGGCATGGATGGCTCCACCAGCTTCAGCTCCACCAGCTCCAATGACTTTGACGGCTCGAACGACTTGAGCACCACTAGGGTAGTGCCTCGTGGGGAGTCGCGCACATACGGTGTTTGATGATGACTCCCGATCCCTGATCCAGCAGAGGTTGCGGAAGTAGATCTCCTGGATCCAGAATCTCCGCAATGTGACGGTGCTCCACGGTGAAGAATACTTTCGTCCACACAACCCTTACAGTGGGGCCGCACTCACGAGAGAGAGAGGGAGAGAAGAGGGGATATTCTAGCCAAAGAGAATATCTTATTGGTGTGTGTGGATCTCTCAATATGCCCTCCTTTATATAGGGGAAAGGGAGGTACTCCCTCCCTCAAAGTCCCGGGGTGGGACTAATCAAGGGGAGGAGGTGGAGAGGCGCGCCGGCCAGCCCCCACATGGGCCCCACGTGGGGAACAAGCCCACTAGGGAAGCCGGCCCTCCTTTGGCCCCTCCTAGGGCGGCAACCCCCTCTTGGGCCCTTTTTCCCTCCGAGAATTGGCCCATTAAGTGGGCTGCCCCATTAAGTCATATGTAAATTATTAAATAAATATAAATACATGTATAATTAAATAATTAACATATAGTTACATATTATTTAATCCCTGTTGCACCGGAACTCTTTCCAGACACCCACCGGACTTTCTCGGAACCCTTCCAGTTTTCCCTTCTCTCTTCTTTGATGATTCCTATGATACCATAACGATCTCTGAGCATTGTCAAACCCTTAAGTGTGTTACCCTTTGCTTCGGGAACACTCTAGACATGGTCGAGATCCCTCTCGGACCAATGATCATCAGAGGGATATGGATGACCATGATGACCCCTGTGCATTCCATGAGAATCTTTGTTGTTGAACCGTGAAAGATAGTGTCCAGTTCCCTTATTACTTTAATACTTTACTTGTCCGAGATCCAATCAACGACATCACCATGCCATGTTGATACATTGCAAATGTATCTATAATTTTTATGTTCCATGCTTGGTTTTATCTACTTTCTTATGTTTTGTTCCACACTTTGGAGTACTTTTCATATGATTTCTTGGACTAACCTATTAACAAGTGCCATAGTGCCAGCTGCCTATTTTCAACTGTTTTTGGTTCCAGGAAGTCAGAAAATGAATATTCTCGGAATTGGACGGGACAAAAGCCAAAGTTATTATTTTACCGGGGGACACTTGGAGCCAAAATACGAGACGGAGAAGGGCCAGAGGGTGGCCACACCACCTGGTGGCGCGGGCCAAGCCAGGCCGCGCCAGGGGGTGGTGTGGGCCCCTCCGGCACCCCCTCGGTCTCCCCTCTCGCCTATATATTCCTCCCGATACAGAAACCCTGAAAGGTCAATTAGAAATCCACGAAAAGTTCCGCAGCGCCGCCGCCACCGAAGGGGAGATTCGGGGGATAGAAAGTCTCTATTCCGGCACCCTGCCGGGACGGGGAAGTGCCTACAGAGCCATCTCCATCGATCTCCACCGCCATCTCCATCACCGTTGCTGATTCCCATGATGAGGAGGGAGTAGTTCTCTCTCGAGGCTAAGGGTTCTACCGGTAGCTATGTGTTCATCTCTCTCTCTATCATGATCATATTGTGATCATGAGCTTGTAATCTATAGATCTACCTTGCTACTCAAGTGCTTTAATAGATCTCTGCTCTCCCCATGTGTGTGAAAGTGACAGCGTGCACACCATGGTGGCACTTAGGCTAGAGATTGGAGTTGGATGTCTTTATGAAATTGTGGTGTTTGTTGGAACCATCTAGTGCTCAAGGTGACAGTGTGGGGTTTTCTAGATGGGAAATGCTTACTTTGAGGTGTGATGTTATAGCCCTACCATGGATTAGAGTAGTATCATAAAGAGAAGATATTTATATGAGAGAGTGTTCACTAGTGAAAGTATGATCCCTAGGCCTTGTTTCTAAGCATTGCTACACCGTTTGCAATTAGATCTGTTACATGTTTGCTTGCTTCCATCTTTATTTGAGTTTACCTTTAGTATTTTCCATGCCATCAAGCTATTTTCTATCACCATTACCACTTGTATTTCACTATCTCTTCGCTGAACTAGTGCACCTATACACCTGACAAGTGTATTGGGTGTGCTGGGGACACAAGAGACTTCTTGTATCTTGATTGCAGGTTGCTTGAGAGGGGATACCTTTGACCACTTCCTCCCTGAGTTCGATAAACCTTGGGTGGTCCACTTAAGGGAAAACTTGCTGCTGTTCTACAAACCTCTACACTTGGAGGCCCAACAACTGTCTACAAGAATAGAAGTGCGTAAACATCACATGTTCAATCTTGTTACCGACAAGTATAACTTTACTTCTTCCGAGCTATCCCATCCCCGTGACCTATCACACGTTGCAGCTTTATGGATGTCATGTGTCGGAGTGAGCCTAGAGTATCTTTCCGTCACGCGGATGGACAAATCCCGCTCTTGACACATAATGCCTCTACACGCCCCTCCGAATACCTAAACACGCCTTTATGATCACTGTGTCACTAAGTGACATTTGATGCTATCTAAGTATTCTCGGGTGATAGTGATTGATATGGTCTCGCGGCCTAAGGAATTGGTTACTACGTTTCTAGTCATTGTAACGGTGAACTTTGTGACTTGACCGTGTTACAATTCATGTGTTGGCTATGTCCATCACTTTCATTAACTCAATGAAATTACCACATTGTCAATTGACATAAATGTCCATGATCGGGAAACCTCGATCATCGATTGACCAATGAACCAGTGTCTAGAGGATCACTAGGGACTTTGGTGGTTCACATATCACACATGTATTGACGTTCCTATAAATACAGTTATAGCATGATATAAAACCTATTATGAACTTAATGAAATATGTCAATAATCTATATTATTATTTGTCTCTAGGGCATATTTCCAACAAGCTTAGCATGAACATGATACAAAACTAAAACCATGTTACCTTTTGCAACAAGCAAATTTCCTTTGGTGAGCTTGTACTGTGCATTTCCAAATATGCTCAAGTACACATCTCCATCAAGCAATCCAACCGACATAATGTTGAGCCGACGGGACTCAACATGCCTCGCTGACTTGAGGACTAGTGTCGTACCCTTTTCAGTCTCCAAGTGCACATCTCCTCTTCCAATGATTTTTTCTCTATCATTATTTCCCATCTTCACAACACCAAAATGACCTGCTATGTAGTTGGTGAAGAGCTCTCTATGAGATGTAGCATGTATGGTAGTGTCGATGTCCAGAATCCAAGTCACTCATCACCATCTACAAGCCTGATGGTATCATCAGAAACTATAGTGATCCTCTCCTCAATAGTGGACAACCGCTACCATCATGTTCTTCATGCATGAGAAACATGATCTCCTCTATCGCAACAATCCGGCCTCCCTCACTATCACTATCACTATTGGTGTGCTTCTGATTTTCTTATTTTTCTTTTTGTCTTTCTTCCATTGTTCATAAGGCCACTTGATTTGGCCCTTCTCATGGCATTGATGGCATATAATACCAGCATACTTGTCTTTGCCTCTTGATTTGCTTCTACTTGCTTATCTTCCCTTGCTCGGGCCTTTACTCTTGCTTCTCCCCTTATCAGCAAATTTCAGAATGTGAGGAAAAATCGTCCTTATCAGCAAATTTTCAAGACTCTTCATTTAGTACCTTGGTATTCACAAGGTTCTAAGTGACAACTCCATTAGGTGTTGAATTGCACACAGTGACCTTAGAAGTTTCCCAAGTGTCTGGTAATGAGCCAAGTAGCAGCAAGGCTCTCACTTCATCTTCGAACATAATTCCCATAGAATATAGCTGATTTATAATGCCTTGAAATTCACTTACATGATCTGCAAATGGAATGCCCTCCTTGTACCTCAAACGCATAAATTTCTTGATCAAGAACATCTTGTTGGTACCTTCTTTGAGGGCATACAGCTCCTCCAATTTCTACCATAAGGTATGTGCATGTGTATCCTTAGTGACATGGTTCTACCAATTATGGATGAACCCACAAGCTTGTAGATGAAGTGCTGATACCTTCGATCTGGATTACGTGTAGTATAGCTCTTTTTCCCTAGTAGACCTAGGTTTATCAAATCCTCATGAAGCAGAAGCGTGGTGAAGTTACTTTAACGGACCTTCGGGAGTTTTAGAATTCCTTTTGTATTTTTACCAGACAAAGAGTTTGCGTATTTTTGTTGTTGTCGATGATGGAGAGAGAGGGCCTAGGGCATTCGGTTTCACCTGTAGCTGTGCAAAACATCTGATGGGAATAAAATATAGAAATAAAGTATGCATGTAATTGTTAGAGCAAGATAAATTATATGTGGGCAGTGCATCCATAATTGCTATTGCCTCTGCAACCGCTTATAGCAATAACCTACTAGTCTCATCCATAGAAGAAAGAGAACTAATGATACGCATAGTGATGTCACCGTTAATCCCAAATAAATCCCTCACATACAGCCATACTACCCTTTCTGTCACTGGGTTTCCCAACCTGCAGATTAGTCATTACTCATACTCCCTATACCTGGCTCAGTCCTCGGGGTATTGGGTACCTGACAAGTCCTTATATTGAGGCAAGAGAGGATACAATAATCATCATATCATACAAACTAATAAATGATCCCATCTATGATAAATAACATGCACAAAAAGCTACATGGCTAGGCTAGAGCCCTTAGCCCAAGGAGAATTATTCACACATAGAGATGAGATCAAAAATCATAAACATTGTAGTAGAAATCATGAGATTTATAGCAAATAGTCTTACAATGTCTCCAATCGAAGAAGAGATCTACTATTACAAGTGGTGGAATATGACTATGGTGGTGGAGAGATTAGATATAAGTCTATTCCTCCGGCGGCTTGTCGGTGGCAACTATATGGCCGGAATTTTATTCCGGTCGTATAGTTGGTCGTTAAAGCGTCTGCCTCCAATCCACAACTCCTGGTTTCTTCTGGTTGTTGGAAATCTCGTATCTTTGACTTTAATGTAGTGATTCCCATCATAAAACGTCATTATCTATGTAGGAAAAAATAGAAAGAAAGGATTGCATACCCCTTTGAATATTAGGCATTAGTGGCAGGGTTTAGAGAGATATTTCATCAAAATTGTGAATAATATCTAGTTTAAATGTGGACGTAGATGGCTATATTTCAGAGCCATCAAGTGCCTCCCACTGTTTTTCTTTCATATCACTGGGAAACTCATTGGAGAACACTGGCATCCAGTAATCCTTCACATATAATAAGTCCTACATCTTGCACTTCCAAGCTTGATAATTTGTACCATTCAAAGAAATCATTCTATTGGTATTCACTTCAATTTTTCACCACAAACAAATGCACTCAGCCCAAAATAAACCTTGCTCTGAAACTAAATACAAGCTGAACCTCCGTTGTGATACCACTTCTGGGGAAAGAAGAACAACCCACACTACTTGCAATGAACCCCGAGGATATCTTCAATCAATAGATATGCAATGGAAATAATAAAAAACGAGCACATGCACAAGTAAGGATATATGTGCAAAAACCTCCTCAAGGTGAGGAGGAAAAAACCACTGTTGTGGACCAACCGGTCCACGCGAGCTTCACTATGAGCAAACTGGGCACAAAGTCTTATCTAGAACATATAGAGATGTACAACACACTCAGCATGTTGCCAACTGGCAACAACAACAACAACAACCACTTGAAAGAAAAATTACAACAAAGTAGAGTATCTCTGTTTTTGTCCCCTTCGGTAATTAGCAAACTTCTCTTAAACCATAGATACAATCAGCACCAAATTTGGTAGACAAGTAGACATAATTTTTCAACATACACGCCAAATTTCAAATGAATCGGGTGCCGTTTGCCTGCCCAATATGTACATCTACCAAAATTGCTCTGTGCTGAAACTACAACTGTCCAAACTAACCAAACTGCTTACAAATATGATGCTACACTGACTCAAATCTCAAACCAGCTAACAAGATCTAAGTACTCAAAGTAAGGAACGATCTCACCAAGTTTGGAGTCAATCTAAGCACATTTGAGCCTCCAAACACCAGCTTGAAGACAGACCGGTCAGAAGTCAGAAATCTGGATAGAAATCACCTCTCCTTCTTCTTTCTGTCTTCTCACTAGGTTGTGGTGTTCTTGTGTGTTCTCTCTCCTTCTCACACAACATCCAAGATGGCTTGCTTGCTCAGCTCACACTCTCATATAGTGTCTCACACACTGATTGAGTCACAACCACCAAGGGTGGCTAGAGTTTTCTTTTCTACTCCCCTCTCAAGGAGCACCTCAGCCATTAGATACGAACCTCGATGAATGGTTGAAACATCTTGGACTTTCACAGGTTGATGTTGGCCTGCCAACACACCTCCATGTGGAGGGAAATGGCCCAACACTGGCGCCGTGGCAATGGTCCTATAACTAAACCAAACCTAAACCATACCCACTCAATGTGGACTTTAGGACCAGAACTAAACCACACCATTGGCCATCCCACGGAATTAAAACTAAACCAAACTGTATGTTTTTCTCAATCAAACCAAAACCAATGCACGTATAGACCTACGGGTTATACCCATTTCGTCACTGTTTTGGGTTGAAACTGTTGGAGAAGTTCCTCCCACCCTTCCTTGTTTCCAAACCGATGATGACCCAATTCTTTTCGATTTCTACAACGGCTTCTTAGAGAAGTTTCTCCCCACCAACTTCTACTAGAAGCCCATACCCTAAATCCAAACTAAAATAGGACAAATCCGGGTCTGGGCTTCTCAAAGAAGCTGGTGGGAAGAAGCTTCTCTGAGAAGCCGTTGTAGAAGCCGAGAAGAAGTGGGCCATTATTGGCCATGATAAGTGGATCCACACGTAGTCGTAGCAAATCTTTGTGCTAGCTAGCTTTATGGCCTACATCAAAGCCCATAATTAGCTTGTTTTGCAAGCAAAACTAGTTAGTCAATCTTGTACTGTTGGTGTAGTACAACACAACACGCGACACATAAAAAATATCTGGCTAGAACCTTAGTTCCTAACCTAGTAAAACTATGGTTTTGACTTGCGATGGCAACTATGGTGGTGTAAGGCTCCTATGGCTCCGATATCACCGATGTCTTCTGTCCCCTGACTCCTATCCTCTTGGCCTAAACCAGGGGACGTCTGTGCACGTCTACCAACCTTCATGGTGGAGGTAGAATAGGGGTGTCATGACAAATCGGCCCCGATCGTGCAGAAATCTTAGAAGATGGTGACAAAGATTCCAACAGAGGGGTAGGGGCTCTTCTACCTCGAAGCCTCCGACGGATCTGCAGGAGTTGCTAAAGAACTAGATCTGAAGAACCACAAAATGCATGATGTGGTGCTCCTAAGGGAGGAGATTGTTAACATGAAGGAGGGTGTTTGTTGGATGGCGATGGTCAAGGAGATGAATCACTTCAGCAACCAGCCTTTTTAGGAGATGGATGTGGTCTAGGGTTTTGCTAGGCAATGGAAAATCCTCCCTGTGGAGGATAATCTCATTATTCTCCAAGTCTCGTGCTTGGGCAACTAGAATAGAGGCATGGACAATGGTCCATGGATATTTAGGCAGATAGGCATCATGCTGGAACCATATGATGGAACTGCACATCGAAAGAGTGTAGTACTAAACCGTATACATGCCCCTGTGCAGGTGAGAGGTGATAGCTCTAAATTTCATCACTTTTTACTATTGGTTTTCCTTTTGTTTATTTCTAGATTTCACTAAAGAGTACCCCTTTCTACTAATGTTAATGTCGCAATTAGCGAATCCTTGGTTTCGTGTGATGGTTTTCAGGTAACGAACATTTATTGAAGATCTAATAACATTTATGGGCTAATTGCATCCAAAGAAGTAAATCCACAATTGGAGCCCCTTTCATTGGAGGCGTTCAGAGCACTTAACGACCAGTGGTACGGACGGGACACACATGTACCGTCCGCCTGTACTACACGCCGACGGCTCCCTTATATCAATATAAGCAACTTTTGTGAAGGGGAGACGACGAGAAGAACATGAGAATAGAAAACATACCCGTCGCAAGCCATCTAGAGGGGGTTAGATCAGATTTGGAAGAGGAGAATAACTTCACCTCATTCCTCGGTGATCTTCAACTCCTAATCCACACACTCCACCATCATTCCCATCATTACTTAGAGAGAGAGTGAGAGTGAGAGAGAGATTGGCACTTGTAAGATTAGGGTTTGATACTTTGATCTACCTTTGGTTTGTATTTGATTTGATCTTTGATCGCTAGTGTGGTTTACTACAATAACTTTGAGATGATTCCTACTTGCAATACAATTATGCCTTTGATTTATCTTCCTCTCATGTCTGAGTAAATCCCCATAGGCATGGGAGATGTAGGGGATTGGTGAGATGTGTTGTGCCTCCTTCAAATCCATTCATTTGTGATTGTTGTAGTGTTTATTAAATGGTGAGAATGATTATCTATGTTTGACTAATGCTTGCTATCTAATTTAAGGGCCCAGGTAACATGATCTAAAGATCTCATAGGTATGAGCTTGTATGCTAGTAATTTGGCGACCCCCGAGTGACATGGCCGATATCAAAGAAGAGCTAGCACTACTCAAGGACAACAAGGAACCATCAAGATTAAAGCCTTGATCCGGTTGCAAGACCTTAATTAACGTGTTGACCATTGCCGTGGTAACATGCAGACAGATTATTGGGACTAGGGAGAATTGGCCATGAGGACTCCTAGTCGATATATGAGTTGCTTGCCTACTCACTTATTTATAAGAAATATCACCATCACTTATTCCACTTTATCCATTTGGTAGTTTTACTATCATCATCAACTATTTCTATCCGCGCCTAACTTCTCATTTGCAGGACCTTTACACACTTTATGTATCTTTATTTTTATGCAATTTATTTATTTCCTAAGCAAGTTTCCTCTATATTTTACTCACCATTTCCATCGCCAGCTTTTGCAGTCAATTCACTCAAGACCTATGACACCTTGAATATGACATGAAAACCACACAAAACACTTACCTAGGCTCCTTATTAGGATCAACATAAAAAACTAGAATTAATACTTCTGCGAAAACATTCTCTGACAAACATGTGCACTTGCAGGCCATCAAGATATTTTCTGGCGTCGTTGCCGGGGAGCTAAGCGCTAAGTGTTGTTTCTTGACAACGGCATTTGTTGACACCATTCATGATCTCCGAACCTGAGCTACCTTTGGGAGAATATGGGAATCCATCTAGGCTCTTAAGGAAAATGCCTATTCTTTGTCCCGAACTTGAAGGCTAGGAATTTGAAATATATCCTGAGCTAATTTATATGATGAAAGAAATTGCTTTCGCGGGAAAAGAAGAGGAAGATCCTAGTGACCACTTGACAAGGGTATGTGACCTTTGCGCTACTCTTAAACCAGCAAGTATACCAATAGAGTTTGTACTCCTTAAACTCTTTCGTTGTTCTTTGAAAGATAATGCTTTTGCTTGCTTAAAATCACTACCTAATAATACTATAAAATGCTGGGAATATTGCATCCGAGAATTCATGCATAAATATTATCCATTCACTAAAATCATGAAAATCAAATGTAGTATAACAAACTTTCTTCAAGCAATTGGAGAAAACTTTTATCAAGCATGGAATATATTTTATGCAATGCTTATGAAAGTCCCAAATCACGGTTTTCATGAGAACTTAGTTATTAAATATTTTTACAATGGGCTTAATGACGAGACAAAAGAAACGATTGATTTATCTGTAGGAGGACTATATGCAACTTAACACTGCCTGAATGTCTAAAGCTTTTCGAGGTAAAATACTTTAAATATGAACAATAAAATCCAGTTGTCGATGTTGAACGACAAAAAGGTATGATTCACATAGCACCAAATCTGATACACAAAGTCAAAAAGTCCATGGAAAAAGGTATAGCCTCAGAACTTGTTAGAGAAAATAAAGTTGACATTCTTCAAACTTACGTAATAGAAGATGATATAAATCTTGTAATGCAAAAGTTTAGATATCAACAGAATCGGTTCCGTGAGAAAAACTATAAATGTCTCATGACACAAGAAAATAATATAAGATATCTAACTAAATTTTTTGATGACTTGGGTCAAGCTACAAAACATTTATATAGATATCTAAGTATGGTTAAAACTCAGTGTAAGCAAATAATTAAAACCCAAACTTTAATTTTGAACCAAGGAAATTCCAATACTGTTTCTACTAACATTGTTACTAGATGTGTTACAGAAACTCAGGAACCGTAAGGACCACCTTGGTATCAGGAAAAACAAGCTCGGAAGGCAAGAGAGACTCAGGAGATGAGTCAAGAAGAATAGGATTTAGTTGATCCCCAAGATGCCATTGATTATGAGGCCCAGAAAAGGGAGAGTGAAGCCTCCAAAACTGGAGAAGAAGGGGAAGCAGGGGTCCTGACTCGTGTATTAACGAGCTCGTTGGGAACCCCAAGAGGAAGGTATGATGAGCACAACAGTAAGTTTTCCCTCAGTTATAAAACCAGGGTTATCAATCTAGTAGGAGCAAGGAAACACCTCAAAGGTGTAGCTAGCTGAACTTTGGCAGGGCGCACTACCGGTGCCAGCAGCAACATGGAGACCTGCACAACACAACCACATAACTCTGTCCCCAACTTGGGATGAGGTTGTCAATCTCACCGGTTTTGTTGAAAACAGAGGATTAAACATATCGAATGGAAGAAAGTAATAGTTTGCAGAAAAGTAAACACAAAGCAGTAAATAGTTGATTGTAGATTGATAGTAAAAGAAAGGACCGGGGTCCATAGTTCACTAGAGGTGGCTCTCCTTAAGATAGATAACATGCTGGGTGAACAAATTACAGCGGGACATTTGACAAACATCGAGAAAGCATACAAGCATATACTACTCATCTTGACTCCTTTGAGACTTGATTGGGCATTACAACATTATACATAGACCGCCATCCAACTGCATGTATGACTAATAATCCACCTTCGGGTTATCATCCGAACCCCCTCCAGTATTAAGTTGCAAGCAACGGATAATTGCATTACGAATTGTGTGTAAAGTAAACAATACGATTGTTCTATGAACAAAGGATTGCTGTTTTCTCCCTAGTAGCAACAACACATCTAGCACCTTAGAGATTTCTGTCACTTCCCCAGATTACTAGAGGCATGAACCCACTATCGAGCATAAATACTAACTCTTGGAGTTGCTAGCATCTACTTGGACAAGATAGCTACTAACAACGGAAAACATGCAAGATCACAAATAACAAAGACATGATAGAATCAATAATCAATCTGAAATAGCATCTCAATATCCATCAGATCCCCGCAAACACAACATGCAGAATTACAAATAGATGACCTTGATCATGAACGGAGCTCACAAGATCTAAACATGATAGCACAAAGGAGGAGAACCAGCCATCTAGCTACTACATGGACCCGTAGTCCAGAGATGAACTACTCACGCATCACACCGGAGGCTTGCATGATGATGAAGAAGGCCTCTAGGGTGAATTCTCCCCTCAGGCAGGGTGCCGGGAAGAGTTTTGGATCCCTCCCGATCTAGGGATGGAGACGACGGCGGCTACAGACTCTTTCATGGAATTTTGATTGGGTACTTAGGGTTTCTGTATCGGAGGCATCTTATAGTCGTGAGGGGAGGCCGATGGGGGTGCCTGGGCTGGCCAAACCACCCCGCTGGCGCGACCAGGCCTAGCCCGCGCGGTCAGGTGGTGTGGCCTCCCTCTGGCCCCTCTCTGTCTCGTATTATGACTCCGTGTGTCCCTCGGTGAAAAACTGACTTTGGCTTTTGTCCCATCGAATTCCGAGAATATTCATTTTCTGACTTCCTGGAACCAAAAACAGCAGAAAACAAGCAGCTGGCACTGTGGCTCATGTTAATAGGTTAGTCCAAGAAATCATAAGAAAATTACTCCAAAGTGTGGACAAAACATAAGAAAGTAAATAAAACCAAGCATGGAACATCAAAAATTATGGATACGTTAGCAACGTATCAACATCCCCAAGCTTAACTCCTACTCGTCCTCAAGTAGGTATAGAAAGAATAATTTTTGAGGTGACATGCACCATCATAAACTTGATCAAAGTATTTGCAGAGCATTCAAAGCTGGGATCATAGTACTTCAATCATAACATGAAAGACCAAGTTCTAGCAATAAGACAAAGCAACTATGTTGCAACATGAAAAGGCACAAACAAAAGATTAATGAATAACAATGCTTTGCAAGACATTTGTTTGTTTCACATAAAGAAAACATAGCATAGTAGCATTCAACTTGTCCCTCATATAATAGCAAATATAAATGCATAGGACACCTTCAAAGTTCATAAGAGTGACTAGATACAAATAGTTTAAAACAAGCAATATCAAAGTTATGCATCAATCAACAAGTCTTGGGACAATGCACATAGAACTAAGAATGGCCACTATGCTCTCAAAGTAGGTGCATAAAGATAGAATGTGGAGACTCAACATAAAAGTAAAAGAAAGGCCTTCATAGAAGGAAGTAGAGATTCAAGTTTCATAAAGAGCTTCCAAAAATTATGGTACTTATGAGCTTTCAGCTCTCATTGCCCCTATCATAAGCATCTTGAAGTGATTAAGGTTAAAGTGAACAAACTATGGTGTATATGCTTGACGAAGTATAAGTTGGAAATATCATGTCCCTTGAATATGACGGCCGCTCCTCATGCTACTCAAGTTTAGTCACCGGTAAGTTATTATCATCGTAAGTGTATGTGTATCATAGAGAACCGCCAACGGGGTACCCCTTGCCCGATGATACGGAAGAATCCCCATATCAAAATGACAAGGCAAGCAAACAACGAGCATCTCACCAATCCTCTTATTTACCATGGGAAAATGGTGCTTTTTTCTCTCTTTCCTCTTTTCTCATATCTCTTTTTTCCTTTCTTTTTCTCTTTTTTTCTCAATATCTGACTCTTTTTTATAAGAAAAATGCTTCATAGACAGCTCATTATGGTTACGCTGCAGGTTTCCACCATGGCAGCATGGATTAGACCAGCGGCCCAAGCGTTTCTCTAACACATATACATAAATCCATGGACTTACAAGCTCCCCTTTCATTTCACATCGACGACATCCATAGACAAAAGAGCATAATATCAACTAGGTACAAAGTACAAGTGCAATGTTGAAAGCGTTCCCCATGACAACATGGTTCTGCTAATCCCTAACAAATAAGTGCAAGCATATACAACATAGACGACACAATGGTTCAAGTTTATTAAGGGCAAGAAAAGTAAAGTGTGCCATCAAGTTCGTGAGAGCTTTAATCACTAATTTTCACATAACAAGTTTAATTCGGAAGGTAGATAAAAACATGAATATACTTGGAATAGCATAAGCTAGTAGATAGGTATGGTGGACTCTTTGGAATAACTTGGTTTTAGGAGTTAGATGCATGAGTGGAACTCATACTTGGTTGTGGAGGCTAGCAAAAGACTGTGAGCGACAAACTAAGAGAGCAATAATGGCCATAATCATACAGAGCGACAAAACATCATTGATCAAAGCTTAAAGTGATACTACAAGTTGAAAACTAGAGGATCATCAAGGCTATGGTGACTTGGGATAGTCATAACATGGTGTGAGCATGCACCAAGTCAACTCAAATAAAACATCAAAGGAGAATACCACAATACTATGCTTTAATATGCTAAAACAATGCATGATTCTTCCAAGGCACATTAAGCAATCTCAATTGTTTATAACATGTCATGCTACAGAGCATAAAGCCAAAACAATATCAAGCATGGCATGACAAAGCATATGCCACAGTCAAAAACAAACTCTCTTTACCACTTAAGCATGAACTTTTCCTACTCTTTTCCAATCCAAACCAAACTATTTGAAAACCAATGCATGAAAGAGGTGGTCCAACCAATTTATTCAGCAAACTAAGAAAACCAAGCAAAACTAAAAAACAAAACGAAAATGAAAAACAAGATGCTCCAAGAACAACACAACTGTGCATGAAACAATAAAAATGAAGCGTTTGGAAGAAACCTGAGATTTTTATTGATGAAGAAGGGGATGCCTTGGGCATTCCCAAGCTTTGACGCTTGTACTTCTTGGATATTTCTTGGGTGACACGCGTGGCATCCCCAATCTTGAGCTTTAGTCCATCCTTCATCTCATTACTCATTCCTTCCATACACCTGAAATTTTTTCCTTCATACAAAACTTCACACAATCTTTATTAGCAACATTACTGCACTCAAGATAATAGGTCTTTGGGTTCAGTTTCAACAGCAATAAAACTTCAAATAAAACACAAGTTACTGTAACACTTCCCTCAAAAAGCTCAATTCCCCAAAATTACTCAAAAAGGAACCAACAAGAAGCAAATGCAAATAATGGCAGAAATCTGTCAAAACAGACCAGCAGGTAAAGACGAATTTTTTAGAAGACCTTATGTTGCTCAAATGAAAAAGTGTTGAACTAACTAAAGTTAGATTATAACCTGGGGCCTAAGCACAAAAATTCACACCTCAAAACGACGTACAGAGATTTTACACGAATTTTTACGGTGAAGCACAGAAATCTGTTTCGGGACAACAACTTTCCCAATCATTACTTCTCTCTCATTAGAGGTTACTCTTGGCACAAAAAGCAAATAAAAAGGATAAGGAGCGGTTATTACAGAGGTAATAACTTCCAAGACTCATCTAAAACTTTTGGGTTATCTCCCAATAAGTACTTTTCTTTAACGCCCTTAAGTTAGGCATGATAGTTTGAGAATATGCTCACATAAGAAATATGAATTGAAGTAAAAGAGATCATCAAAAAGCAAATTCAAAACACATTTAAGTCTAACCCACTTCCTATGCATAGGAATCTAGTATGCAAATAAATTCATAAAGAACAACGTGACAGGCATAGGAAGATAAAACAAGAGTAACTTCAAAACTTTTAGCATATAGAGAAGTGTTTCAGTACCATGAAAACTTCTACGAACATATTTTCCTCTCTCATAATAATTTTCAGTAGCCTCATGAATAAACTCAACAATATAACTATCACATAAAGCATTCTTTTCATGAACTACAAACACTAGAGCTTTATTATAAACATTTTCAAAAGAATCCTCGGGAACATAACATTCATCCTCCTTTAGTAAGCATGGGGGACAATCAAATATTGTAAGGGGTAAAGAGTTACTCTCATTAGAAGGTAGGAATGGGTAGATCCATTCTTCATCCTCTTGATCATCACTCTCCTCCTCTTTTTCATCCAATGAGCTTCCAGTTTCAGCAATTTCTTCTTTCATAGGCTCCTGCAAGGCATTAGTCTCTTCCGCTGGTGGAGAGCATCTATTAAGATATTCAAGAATATAGCCATTTTCTTCCTTGTAATTATCAAAGCAAAATTGAAGTATATCATAAACCTCATATTTATAAGGTGCATCATCAGTATTTTCAAGCAAATAAGCTAGTTCGAATGCACCCTTCCAAGCAATAAATTCTTCAATTTGTTCCACATCATAAAAGTCATAATTTCCCTTAACATAAGAAGATATGGTAACATCATCATTATACTCGCATTGAAAATGTAGGTGTTTATACCTCTTATAGCAACAAGATTTATCAAAGAAATAAGTAACATTATAAGTAGAGCACACGTTTCTAGCAATGGTATACAATTTATCATTTTGTTCCCATAAGTGTTTGCCTTTTTGTCACAAGAGGTGTTCCTTATAATAATATTTTTTGTTCTTCCATGAACCCACCTTGCCAATTAGATTCAGTTTCAAAGAAACCAACCATTGATAGAAAGCATGATAAAGCAAGACAACAACAGACCAACAAAAATAACAACTATAATAGGAACTAATATTTTTGTATTTTTGATAAAAGAAACAAGCAAACAAAGCAGAAAATAAACTAAGCAAAACAAATAAAACAAAGTAAAGAGATTGGTTATGAGGGACTCCCCTTGTGAAGATGTCCTTAACTCCCCGGCAACGGCGCCAGAAAAAGTACTTGCTGACTCGTGTATTAACGAGCTCGTTGGGGAACCCCAAGAGGAAGGTATGATGAGCACATCAGTAAGTTTTCCCTCAGTTATGAAACCAAGGTTATCAATCTACTAGGAGCAAGGAAACACCTCAAAAGTGTAGCTAGCTGAACTTTGGCAGGGCACACTACTGGTGCCAGCAACAACGTGGAGACCTGCACAACACAACCAAAGAACTCTGTCCCCAACTTGCGATGAGGTTGTCAATCTCACCGGTTTTGCTGAAAAAAAGGATTAAACGTATCGAATGGAAGAAAGTAATAGTTTATAGAAAAGTAAACACAAAGCAGTAAACAATTGATTGTAGATTGATAGTAAAAGAAAGGACCAGGGTCCATACTTCACTAGAGGTGGCTCTCCTTAAGATAGATAACATGCTGGGTGAACAAATTACAGCGGGGCAATTGACAAACATCGAGAAAGCATACAAGCATATACAAGCCAGGCATGAACCCACTATCGAGCATAAATACTAACTCTTGGTGTCGGGGGGATGATCCCTAGATACCCCAACCGGACAAGAAACAGGGCAGTCGGATAGCGTCCGGCTGGCCAGGTGCAGCCAGACAAAGCAAGCTAGGCTGGCTACCGCACGATAGCCGGATCGACAAGATGCAACCGGCTACGACAACGTAGCCGGAACCAATCAAGGAGACAGGACAACGTGCGTATCAGTGCACTGTACGGCGACAAGACCGGCCACTACCCGGCCATACCGAAGACTTTGCGAGGATGATGCAGGAACAGTGGCCCGGTGCTAACGACAGCTCGCACGGCGTCCACTGTGCCTACGACATCCATACTGCTCGTAGTCTGATGGGACATGTCGTACCGGATACTGCAGATGACCAGCCGGCTGGGACACGCCGGTGGGGCCCACCAGTCGGCTGTCCAGGGAGACCGTTGCCTCTCTGCCTATATAAGGAGAGGCAAGGCCTCAATAGCAAGGGTTGGTCTCAGTGCATTTAAGGTAGTAGCTAGAGAATACAGCTCGAGGAGCACTTATAGTTCGTATATCCCCCATAGTCAGATCCGCCAGGAGTAGGAGTTTTACCTCACCACGAGGGCTCCGAACCTGGGTACTTCCTGTGTCCAGCTACGCTTGCTTGTATCCAATCCCGCCTGCAGACGCGGTCGATAGTTTCCCTACTAGTCCCCTCACCTCTATCTAACCTTCTCAGGTATTGCCGTTCCCAATACAATGACACTTGGAGTTGCTAGCATCTACTTGGCCAAGATAGCTACTAACAACGGAAAGCATGCAAGATCATAAATAACAAAGACATGATAGAATTAATAGTCAATCTGGAATAGCATCTCAATATCCATCGGACCCTCGCTAACACAACATGCAGAATTACAAATAGATGATCTTGATCATGAATGGAGCTCACAAGATCTAAACATGATAGCACAAAGGAGGAGAACCAGCCATCTAGCTACTACATGGACCCGTAGTCCAGAGATGAACTACTCACGCATCACACCGGAGGCTTGCATGATGATGAAGAAGCCCTCCAGGGTGATTTCTCCCCTCCGGCAGGGTGCCGAGTAGAGCTTCAGATCCCTCCTGATCTAGGGATGGAGACGACGACGGCTACAGACTCTTTCGTGGAATTTTGATCGGTTACTTAGGGTTTCTGTATTGGAGGCATCTTATAGTCAGAAGGGGAGGCCGAGGGGGTGCCTGGGCTAGCTACACCACCCCCTAGCACGGCCAGGCCTGGCCCATGCGGCCAGGTGGTGTGGCCGCCCTCTGGCCCCTCTCCATCTCGTATTCTGGCTCCGTGTGTCCCTAGGTGAAAAACTGACTTTGGCTTTTGTCGCGTCCAATTCCGAGAATATTCATTTTCTGACTTCCTGGAACCAAAAGCAACAGAAAACAGGCAGCTGGCACTGTGGCTCTTGTTAATAGGTTAGTCCAAGAAATCATGAGAAAAGTACTCCAAAGTGTGGACAAAACATAAGAAAGTAGATAAAACCAAGCATGGAACATCAAAAATTATGGATACGTTAGCAACGTATCAAGGGGACAAACATAGACTATATGATTCAGACTCTAAGACAATCGATTCAAGGGAAGAAGCTGATCTCAGAAAGGAGCAAGAAGAGCAAGTTATCATCCCGCGTGAAGAACACATTGATAAGCAAAAATAAACCACGAGGAAAACCAAAAAGAATGTTGAACCAGTGGCAAAGTTAAAGGAAAAGGTAATACCCACCAAAAATAAAATTCCTTATCCTAATCGAGTTCAATATGAACCGGATAAAACTATTTATGACTCTTTTGCTGAGGCTCTGGGAAGCTTACGTTTAGAACGTGCTTTCACTGATGTTATTCAAGTTCCTACCTATAAAAAGTTTATGCGAGATATTCTTAATAGAAAGAAGAAGGTAACTAAGACTATAGCAGTAATGACAAGCTTTGGTGATAAGCTACATGCTAAGCTTGGGGACCTAGGTATACCAACCATCTCCTGTGCAATTGGGAAAACTAATATATTTAACGCTCTTTGTGATTTAGGAGCGGGTGTTAGTGTTATGCCTTATTCCCTATTTAACAATGGAACCTTGGAGAATACTCTCCTACTTCAATCACCTTACAAATGGCGGATAAAACAACTAAACAACCTGTTGGTATGATTGAAGATGTTCTACTTAGAATAGATCAACATGTTATACCCACTGATTTTATTATTCTTGATGTTCCTGAGGATGACAAACTTTCTATCATCCTTGGAAGACCTTTTCTTATCACAACTGGAGCTAACTTAGATTGCTCTATCGGCAAGATTGTCTTCAATATATATGATGATCAGATTGTTCGATACTTCCCTAAAAAAAATAGGAACATAATGGAAAATATGTTCCACCGCCTAAGCGTGTTCAAGCAGCAAGAACCGAAGATAAATAGCATCTTGGGGTAAACGCCAATGATAGGGATTTTGGTTGATCAAAACTCGGAATAAATACTTAATAGGAGTTAAACCATTCTCAATAAATTAAGTTTAAGTTTTTATTATTTTATTATTTTATGTACTTATAAATTTATTTCACGTCTTGAGTTGATCAGAGAATTTACCTTAGAAATGTTGAGAAGCAAGGGAAAAATGAAGAGAATAAAAAGGTTCAGATTGCATAATGAGCGCCGGTATGTTCTGGCATGACCATACCGTGCGCCCGTACTGTATTTCGGCAACTTCGACAACAGGCTCAACACCGATAATGAGAGGTGGTATGGCCAGGATGCGCCCGTACCAAACCTCGACGAAGTCGAGAAAAGTTCACAGTACCGGTAACAAGAGGTGGTACGGCCGGGACGCGCCCGTACCGTGCGCCCGTCCAAGACCAACCAGGTTTGATCTCGAACCCTAACTTTCATCCAACGGTGATGACCACCAGTACTGGCGGGCTGCGCCCGTACCGCCCACCCGTACCGACTTCATCGCCAGGTAAAGGCCGACGGTGGCTGGCTCCTAGCCAACCTCCTTCGTTTTCTTCCTCTTTCTTCCTTGTTCTTTCTCTCTCCATCTCAAAGCCTAGCCTCCTAGAACCTTTGATTCTTCATTGATTTCATGTTTTTGAGTTGGGGAATCTTCACATCGGTAAGTTTCTCATCTGATACATGCTCTATTTTCTAAAATCCATGGTTGAATTCATCACATTGGCTATTTAGATGAGTTAATCATATTTTGAGATTATTGTTGATTTCTCACATTAGGATTTGTAACTTCTACCTGCAATCCTTTGTTCATGTGATAGAAACTTGATGCCTATATTTTTCTTTAAAAAATTTGTAGCACAATGCATAACATTGGAAGGATTTTCTGCTCGGGCAAGGGCTCGGGTACGGTAGGAGCCTCGGGCTCCACCAAGCCACTGGGTTCGAAGAAGAGGCGCTCGGAGGTGGACAACTTGAGGGCCACCATGAGCCGAGACTATGAGAGGGTGAGCAACCGCAAGGTTTTTGCCACCAAGTGGGTAGACCGTGAGTTCCCCTCTCGCCATGGTCTTTTGGAGGACTTCGAGTGGATGACTGTGCATGCTGGCATGGTCAACTTCTCATACCTTTCCATCCACACCTACAAGCTCGCCACGTATGAGTTCCTGTCATCATTACATGATGATCTGGAAGCCCAAGAGCCTAACTGCAATGTAAGTTTTGTACCCAATGGGTAGCTCCACAACCTCTCCTTCTTTGAATTTTGTGATAGTTTCGGATTCTCCCATGAGGGGGAACTTGATATTAATGACAATGTTCACATGGAGGCAATGCATTCTTGGGAGAAAATTTCGGTCCACACGAACACTGATTATTCGTGCAAAAGAGTGCCACCATCCAGAATCCTACTATCTGTTATTTTCATACCTTCCTAGTGAATTCTATTTTTGGGAAAGGTGATATCGGGGCAATGGCTGGCCCCGAAATAAGTGTAATTCATATGGCCTTACATCCGGAGATGGAGCACAAGGTAAACTTAGGTGCTTTACTCATCCAGCACTTTCACCGCTGAAGGTCGGCTTCCGCTGGGGACATTTGTTGTGGTGGGTTGATCACACAGATCGCCTACGGAAATGAATTTGTCCTGCCATAGGAAAGAGTTGTGGCTAGCAGTAAGAGCCTAGATGACATTCATATGGCTAGCACCAAGTTCATGGGGGTCTATAGACCCGAACGCTCTCTTCGTGCTTACCAGCTTTATTTCAAGCCTAACGGTGATCTCCACCAAGTTTTGCTTCCTTTTGTCCAAGATTTTGGTTTGCCAGGTAAACAGAGTTGGGTCCTCACTAATGAGGAGTTCCAGCAGGCACTGATCCCCTCAGGAAGGATTGCGCCGCAAGGAGGCCACCCCAACTAGGAAAACGCAACAGCTGGCCAACAGCAGCAAGATAAGGGTGGAGAAGATTGGCATGGTGCACGCTTGGACGACTACGGTCAACAACACCATCACTAACAACCTTTCCCTCAGCACCAACAGCAAGGTATGCCTCAACCACAACCGGGTTTCAACTATGTCCCAAGGGGCGAATTTGACCAGGTGGTGCATCGCATTGACAACATAGAGAACACATTGTATGATGTGAACACCAACATAGTCAACCTCACCTAAGACTTCACATCTTTCATGATCGACTTTCCAAAGCGCTACCCGAACTTCCCATACCAGTAGCTGCCACCCGACGGTGGCGACATTTGATTTCAGATAGGCCAAGAGCCTAAGCTTGGGGAGGTTAAAATCCTCCCACCTTTTTGCATTCATATTTTTTCTTTCTTATTTTTATTTGTTTTGTTTCAATGCATATTTGTCGTGGTGGTGGCACGGCAGATGCCATGGATAGGCTAAAGATGGGGCCAATGAGTGCTAGGGGAATCTAGGGAGGGAGAGCGTGGTGATTCCACACACGGAAGTTCTTGTATATTCTCAATCAATGGCGTGTTCAAGTACTCTTGAGGCTCTTAGCAAGAAGGAGACAATGTCTCTTACCCCCTACCAACTAGCCCTAGAGTTCTACCTTAGATTAAGAGTGATTCCTCTATTTGCCGTCCCTCTCTATGGAGACCCTGGTGCTCCTTATATAGGGGAGCCCGGGTTACAATTCTAGGGCACATGTGGCAGCATATCCTACAAATATGCTCCTTTAATAAAACATATGCTTCTTTATTCTTCTTTAACGGCTCGTCCGGGCTTTGGACGTAACCCACAGCATCACCCTTGTCTTTTGGCGTCACAGGCTACGTCATCTGGCTTTGCCTGCATCACCTTGGTCGCCACTGACCCGCTGGTCCTCTCCTTTACTTTACTTTGCACATGCCTCAGCTAATAAAGCTACCTTTTGACCAGCGGGGGATTCCTTCTCTTTGAAGCCAAGATAATCTGGCTAGCATATAGCTAATCCGGCTTACCCACTTACCTGCAAAACAGATAGGCATGGCTGGCATAGATCTTATGCCGACCGGACCATTGTCAAGGAAATGCCCCATGGGCCGGGCTACACCGTGATTCGGCCTGCCTTGAGGTGACCCGGTCAGCACTTTGCTTTGACCGCGCCGTACGTCGGCTAACTCGGCCCTTATGCCCCGGCGTTGCCCTACCTGGGAGTATCCCCCCAACATTAGCCCCCGAAGCTGGTGTAGTCTTAGCAACTTTTTTAGTTGTTAATGCCACAGTAGGTTCCCATATCCAAATCATTTATTCCTTGGGTCGAGTTGTCTCGTAGCCCGGAGTTTCCTCTCTTGCAATCCTTTCGCACTTTCTGGGTTATTCCTTATTGACTAGGTATTTTGCTTGCTTATCCGGGTTTCTTTTCCTTCTCTCGTACGCTTCTCCACATCCTACATGGAGGGTAATCATCATTTGCCTCATTTTAAGGGCCATGCGCATTTACTGCGCCGGTTACTATCACTGCGTTAGGCATAACTGTTGTAAACGTCCCATCACTGCAGCGCCTCATTAACTATAACGCCATGTCCCGTCATGGGATCATTTGCTCCCGTGGCCCCTTCTGTGGCCTTGTTCTGATTGGTCGGTTGGGCCGCATACACGCTCGCTGCGTGCGGCCTGCCATCTGCAATGGTTCCCACGACGCGCGTGGCTTGGTTAAGTAGAGGGTGTTGTGCACTCCTAGGGGAAGTTCCCCCATTCGCGCCACGCTCCATTGCTCTCTCTCTTCTTCACTGTGACTCCGCCGCCGCCGGTTTTCTTCTCCACGAGCGCCACTGCGACCGTGCTCCAGCGGTATTTCACGCCAGCGCCACTGTTTCTAGTGCCAATCGCCACCACAAGGCGTTGCGTTTCCCGTTTCCCCTCTTCGGGCTACCATTACTCAGATCATCCCCTCGAAAGCTTCAATCTCACCATGACTGAAGCAGAAGCTTCGATGGTGGCGCAACTAGAGGAAGGGGCGGAGGGCCATGAGCGCGGATGCTGGGATGGCTCCATCGTCCGCGAGGAAGATTTGGCTTGGCTCCATGCCTCTCGTCGCATCCCCGCCGGCATCGCCTGCCATCTCCCCGCCGGTGAGGTTACTCCCACCCCCAAATCTTTGGAGTACGTGGTTTTCTTGTCGCATTTCCAACGCGGCTTCGGCCTCCCCACCTCTGATTTCTTCTTTGATTTCATCTCCACCTACAAATTGCAACTGCATCATCTTCCCGCAAATGCTATCACCTCTCTGTCCTCTTTTGCCTCCGGCATTGAGGGATATATCGGCCTATGGCCAACCAAAGAACTTTGGATCAAGTTCTTTGGTTTGTGGAGGAATGTGGTTCCGGATAAGGAGTGTACCCCAGAGGACAAACACTTGAACCAATGTGGCGCCGTCTCCATCTCGCCTCAGAAATAGTCCGTTTTACCCCGGATCACGGGGCTCAAATCTTGCAAGGGTTGTGCCCGTACCTTCTTTTACGTCCGGAACACCACCAAGCAGGACCAGATCCGGCTGCTCCCCTTCAGACTCGGTCCTCCAAACACTTTGCTTTGGGAAAGCATTCCCAAGCATGCCACGGCCCTGGCAAATCAAGTGGCTCGCCGGTTCACGGAGCTGCTTAAGGAGCATCTCCGAGGGAGGATATCATGATCACTTTCCTGCGCAGCCGGGTCTCCCCCCTCCAGAAGCGAGCCCACAAGATCTGCTTCCTTAGCGGTCCTCTTGATCCTCACCGGACCTCCTCTTTTGAGCTGGATAATTCGGCGGTTTACCGCCAGGTTAAGGCCATCTTCAACGTGGAGAAGGAGTTCTCCGAGGCCTGGGAGTGGGGACTTGAGCCCTTCACTTGCGCCAACCCTCCTCTAAAGGTAAGTTAACCCTTCTTTGTTTTCCGGACTCTCTTTGTATGTCGATTTCCCTTTGTAACTTGGCTATTATTTTTTTAGAAATTTCTCCAGCAACCACTGGAGGATGGCGAGGTTCTGGCCAACAAGTGGTTGGACGACCGCCCCGCGGGAGACGAGGTGGAGACTGACCCAGAGGCCTTCTTGCCTGCCCCGGACATCGTCAAACACAAAGGCTGGTTAGGCCTCTTCTCTAAGGGATTGGCCAGATGATGATGATTCGGATGTTGAGGTCCTTGAGGTACTTGATCCGGTTCTTATCTCTTATTTGCATCTTTCTTATGTTCGAATGTTCAGCTAACCCAGATGCTCAGGTCCATGAGGTTCCTCCGCTTGCTACCCCGGCCGCAGCTTCGGGGGCGCCGCCGCCCAAGAAGAGGCAAAAGAAGTCTGGGGTTAAACCCTCGGCCAAGCCTGCCGCCAAGAGCATAGTCCGGAGGGCACCCAAACCTCGGGCTCCTCCTACCGTTGACGAGTAAGTTCTTTTAGCATTGCTACTTTGGATTCTTCCGTTGCTTGCCTTAGTCTCTGGTTGGTTCTTTCTTTTTGACTTGCTGTTCAACCTTTTTTCCAGAGCTCCTGTGGATATCTCCCAGAGCGGTTCCGGCATAGCCTCCCCACTCCGAAGCGATCCCGCTCCCCCCCCCCCCCGCAACGATGATCATCGTCCTCTTAGCCCTATTCATGAGGGTTCTGTGGCCGCGCCTGACCAGAGTCCACCTCGCCAAGAGGAGGGCAACGTCGGCGCGGGGGGTAGTGGGCCGAATCTGGATACGACAATGCCGGATCTTCCTAGCTCCTCGGCCTCTATGCCCAACGTTGAGGCGCCAGCTTCATCGGCGCCGCCCCCAGTATCCCTAGTACCAGCAACAGCACCAACAACACCAGTAGCAGTAGCAACAGCACCAGCAGCAACAACACCAGAACCAGCACCAGCAGCACCATCAGCAGCAACAACAACACCAGCATCAACAGCAAGAACAACCATAGCAAGAGCCTCCAAGCCTCCTAAGGGGAAAGCTCCTTCGGCCCCCACCGGGTCTGCCCCTTCAATCACTGATTTCTTTCAACACACTCCTCAACCCTCATTCGTCAAAGCTAAGAATACTTCTGGGTCAGCCTCGTCCGGGCCAGCTTCTGGATCAGAGGGCAGCAAACAGCTGGTTTTGCACACCAGCCCCGCTGCGGCTCAATCCGCCAGGCGCGAGGCCCATGTGAAGGGCCTAGTGACGAGCCATTCTGCGAGCGGCGAGGGTTATAGTCCACATCTCCTTGAGTATGTGAAGAACTAGAACAACACTGAGTTCGTCGACCCTCAGGGCGATCTCCTAGAAAGGTTCGGCCCTGCTGAGTTTAGCGTGCAGATGAACTCCGCTACTCAGGCCATCTCCCTGGCTAGCCGAATTATGGAGGTAATCCTTTTTCTCTGTTGTTGACGTTTTTCATAACTTAGCATTTGTAGGTATATCCCAGTCCTCGAGCCTCTGAGGGAATAACTTGTTATTTGGTCGGATGCTCCCTAGTTTTTGTTCATATTGTCATTAATTTGCAATAAATTTTGGGCCAGGTCTAGTTCCCTTGGCCCGGATCATGTAGTCTTCAAGTATCCAAATACCTAGAGCCAGGTTAAGTTCCACTTGGCCCGGATCTTGTAGACTTCGAATATCCACACACCTAGAGCCGGGTTAAGTTCCACTTGGTCCGGATCTCGTAGACTTCAAATATGCACACGCCTAGAGCCGGGTTAAGTTCCACTTGGCCTGGATCTCGTAGACTTCAAATATCCACACACCTAGAGCTAGGTTAAGTTCCACTTGGCCCGGATCTTGTAGACTTCGAATATTTTCCACTTTGTCTCTGAACTTTTGTCTCTTTCTTGTTTTAGATTACCACTAACCACCGAACTGCTGAGTTCCAGCGCCTATTGGACTCCTACAAAGACATACGCGGGCGTTATGGTAAACTCCTGGAGGAGTACCAGAAGAGGGGTTAGTTTCCATTTCTCTCCCTTCCTTGTCCATTCAAACTTCTTAGAACTTATATGAATGTTTTGTCTGGATTACGCAGCCGAGGCTGAGGCTGAGAATAAAATTATGAGGAAGAATCTTGTGGAGATCAAAGGTAACTTCATCCCCTTTATATGATCATTGTACCCTTTGTGCTTTATTCGGTGGAAACTCATATTTTGGGTCCTCCGGATCATGTTGCAATTGCTCTTGAGGACAGTGTCCCTATGCCTGAACTGATGAGCCAATGTCTGGAACAATCACGAAAGTATGAAGCTGAACTGAAGAAGAAGGACGCTGAGATAGCTCGGCTCCAGCAGCAGGACTCGGAGATTACTCGGCTGAATGCCGAAATCCAGAGGCTCAAGAGCTCTCATCAGTCCGCGCTAGAGAAGGCCGATCAGGAGTTTGCCAAAGAGAAGGAGCATATAGTTACGCAAATCTCTAAGGACAAGGGCCTACTGGAGGAAGCCAACGTCAAACTTACATCGGCAATCACTGAGTACGAAAAACTCCGGGTCCACAACGCCAACACTGATTCCGATCTTCAGCGACTTCTCTTCCAGATTGCGCGTAAGTTCTCCGCTCTTGCTTGATTTGTTACAATTCGGATTTGGTCCAGCCGCTCAACGTTGCTCCTCTTATCCTTAGGCAAATTTCCAGAGAGCGACACATTCGCCGCCTCCGCCGTACGCGAATCCCGTGAGCAGCGTGGAGTTCCTGTTGGGCCTGATGCCGAGCCAATTCCTTATACCACAGAGGATCTCCTGGCGAGTCTCACCACTCGTCTCAAGATAGTAAAGAATTTCGGCGCGGACATTTTCCCAGCAGCAACACGGATGTTTGGCTACCTCTGGCCCAGTGAGACCATTCCCAAGAAAACCTCAGACTTCATAGCTAAGCTCATGAAATGTGACACGCAACTGCACCTGTGGCGCGAATCTGCGTCACGGGCTGGAGCCGACATTGCTCTGAAGTTTGCGCTTTCATGGTATGAAGGGATTGACTTGGCATTGCTCAAGCATATACGCACTGGGTCTAAGTGGTGCGAGGATCTACGGCACCGACTTTCCTTCCTCTTCGCGCTCCACTACGATCACTGCACTTACGACTCGGTTGGTCGCGGCTACGTAAAGCAACATTGGTTCCTTAGGTAGTGGTGCAGCTAGGATTGGCGCGGTAGATAGCATCTTTTTCAACTCTCGAAATGCAAGATCTGCCTGTGGCGTCCATGTGAACTTATCTGCTTTTTTCATTAACTGATAGAGGGGCAAGGCCTTCTCTCCCAGCAAACATACAAACCGACTTAATGATGCCAGGCAACCAGTTAACTTCTGGACATCGTTAAGACATTTTGGTAACTCCATTCTTTCTATGGCCCGGATTTTTGTTGGGTTAGCTTCAGTGCCGCGGCTAGATACCAAGAAACTGAGTAACTTTCCGGCTGGTACGCCGAAGGGGCATTTTTCCGGATTCAGTTTCATTCGGAACCTTCTCAAGTTCGCGAATGTCTATAGGATATCCTCAAGGAGCGTATTGCTTTCCTTGGTTTTTATCACCACATCATCCACATACACCTGCACATTCCGACCTATCTTGTCATGCAAGCATTTTTGCATACATCGCTGGTACGTTGCTCCTGCATTACGTAATCCAAATGGCATAGTTCGATAACAATAAGCCCCGTACGGGGTAATGAACACAGTCTTTATTTGATCATCCGGATTCAGGGGTATCTGATGGAAACCAGAATACGCGTCAATGAATGATACTAGCTCACATCCGACAGTTGAGTCTATGACCTGATATATTCTAGGGAGTGGAAATGGATCTTTTAGACACGCCTTATTCAGGTTCATGTAATCAATACACATGCGCCATACCACTGCCACGTTCGGATCATCTTTCTTTTTCTCCACCAACACCGTATTAGAGAGCCAATCCGAATAGAGTACCTCCATGATAAATCCGGCCGCTAGCATTCGTCTCCAATTACTTTTCTTCTATCTTCTGCGAAACACCTGCGAGGCTGCTATACCGGCTTAGCCCTAGGTCTTACATTCAATGAGTGCTCAGCCAACTCCCTCGGTACACCTTGCAGATCTTGCGTAGACCAAGCAAAGATGTCCCGATTCTCACGGAGGAAGTTGACGAGCTTGCTTTCCTATTTGCTGCTTAACCCGACACCTATGGTAACAGTACGCTCTGGGAACAGATCATCAACTAGCACTTTCTTCGTACCTTTAGTCGCTTGGAATGATACGCTCCCGTGCGGGTTGGTCAGGGCCGGCATATGTTGTTGCGCGGATTGAGCCAATGCTGCCACCTCTAGTATCTTCCTTTTCTCTTGAGCTATCACGAGTGACTCGGCTAAATTAGACCCGGCTGATGCGCACTCGATCGAACGCCGGAAGTCCCCTGATATAGTTATCACACCCCTTGGTCTAGGCAATTTCATCTTAAGGTAGCTGATGTGGGTTGTTGCCATGAATTTGTTCAACGCTGGCCTGCCGAGTAACGCGTGATAAGCACTTTCCAGATTCACTACTTCGAATTCCAAGTTCTCAGTGCGGCAATTGTCTCTTGTGCCGAATAACACGTCAACCCGGACCTTACCAATTGGTTCACAAGAGATTCCCGACACAATACCATGAAAAGTGGTCCTTGTTGCTTGCAGCATATTCTCTGTTATCCCCAACTTGTGCATAGTATCCTTGTACATAATGTTGATACTGCTGCCATTCTCAATCAATACCTTGGAAAACCTCATGTTGAGATTCGGTCTAATGAACGTCGGATCCAAGACTAGAGTGTAGGTTCCTAGGCTTGGCATGATCTTTGGGTGATCCTTGACACTCCATGTGATTTCTTGATCCGCCCAAGGCATATATCTCGGCACAGCTGGCATTACGGCGTTTACCTCCATATGCCAGTGCCGTAAGCTTTTCCGGTCATTCTCTTCCGTGGTGAACACGCAATAGCTCTGATGATGCTCTCTGTACTCATTTCATCCCTCATTCTCATCGTAGCCTTGGCCTTGTTGCTGGTTATTGCCCACTTGATGTATAGCTTCCCTTCTTTCCGGATTTTCGTACCTCGGCGGAGGTGGTGGCAGCATCAGTTGCTGTCTGATGACCCACAAGTATAGGGGGTGTATCGCAGTATTTTCGAGGGAACTGAAACCCAATTTATTGATTCGACACAAGGGGAGCCAAAGAATATTTATAAGCCTTAACAACTGAGTTGTCAATTCAGCTGCACCTGGAAATAATCTTGCTCACAGCAGTTTATCAGTAGCAACAGTTTTGTAATAGTAGTAAAGTGACAGCAGTAGTAAAGTAAAGACAGCAGTAACAATAGTAGTAAACAGTGGGATTCGAGTGTGCTAGGCATAGGGATGGATGGACGGGCGTTGCATGGACAAGACAATTCACATAGCAATCAGAACAAAGGGCAATTGCAGATAAATAAGATAAAGCATCCAAGTAATAGAAAATCCTAGGCATGTGTTCCATATATAGTCATACATGCTCGCAATGAGAACTTGCACAACATCGTTTGTCCTGCCAGCCCGTTTGCAGCGGAGCCTCAAGGGAACTACTGGCAATTAAGGTGGTCCTTTTAATAGAGCACCGGAGCAAAGCATTAACACTCCATGAACACATGTGATCCTCACATCAAAGCCATTCCCTCCGGTTATCCCGATTTCTGTCACTTCGGGGCCATTGGTTCCGGACAACAACGTGTGTATACAACTTGCAGATAAGACCAAAAACAATACTATCATAATGAATCAATAACATGTTCAGATCTGAAATCATGGCACTCGGGCCCTAGTGACAAGCATTAAGCACAACAAGTTGCAACAAAGTCATAAAGCACTAATAAAAGATACTAGGCACCATGCCCTAACAATCTGATGCCAATACATGAACGATCTCATCCAATCCCTACCATCCCCATAGCCTACAGTGGGGGATTACTCACTCATAGATGGGGGAAACATGGATGGTCGATGGAGAAGCGATGGTGATGATGATGGCGATGATCTCCTCCAATTCCCCGTCCCGGCAGGGTGCCAAAATGGAGTTTCTGGTGCTGTTTCGTGGAATCTGGTGGTGGCAGCGGAGCGGAACTCCTTCTGGAAAAACGTCGAACCCTTCAAAGTTTTTAGGTCAGAAGGCTCCTTATAGGCGAAGAGAGAGGCCGGGGGGGTGCCTGGGGGGCCCACACCACCCGCTGGCTCTTCTCTGTCTCGTATTCTAGCTCCTGGAGTCTTCGGGTGAAATAGGATTTTTGGCATATTTTCCGGGATTTTTCCTGATAGTTGATTTTCTGCACAAAAAGTAGACACCAAGGCAATTCTGCTGAAAACAGCGTCAGTCCGCATTAGTTGTATCCAAATCACACAAGTATAGAGGAAAAACAATAGCAAAAGTGTTCGGGAAAGTAGATATGTTTTGGACGTATCAACTCCCCCAACCTTAGCTTATTGCTTATCCTCAAGCAATTCAGTTGAAAACTGAGTGCGATAAAATAACTTTCACGAACACATTTGCTTCATAAGATGTAAATATTCTCAGCAATGTGATCAACTACTTAGACAGTTCATAATAAAGAGTATGCAACTGAGTCTACTTAATAGTCATTGCAAGCTATGAAGAGATTCCAACTCAAGAATAATAAGTAGCATGAGGCACAAACATAAGCAACATTAAAATGCTCATAGAAAGGTATGATAGAGTGGTATCTCGCTTGCCTTTGATTATGAATGTCAAGGCACCTCTAAAGTTCAAGTCATGTGCATGCGTGAGCATGTGCCAAGTCAATCAAATGAAAGATTCAGAGGAGGATACCGCGGTGTCATACCAATTTATGAATAAAGCAATGCGAGCAAACATTCATAAGACAAGCTACAAACTATTAGCGAGCTGGAGCTAATCATATGAAAGCAAGAACTACTAAGCATCCAAAGATAACATACACCCTACATGGACGGACTAAGCATGCCCATAGTGATGAGTATATGTACAAAAATGAAAACAAATAGAGTTCGTTACCAGCCTCTTACCACGCCTCAAGTTGTTATTAATCCTCATTATTGCTCTTCACTTGTGTGGCTTGAATAATAATATAAGACCAATAATCCACTGAGGACTGCCGAACCCTATAGCAAACTCACAAAAACCAAAGAAGAACGACAAATATTTTTGTTGTTTTTGATTTTTAAAACAAGAACCAAAAGAGGAAAAACAAGCAAAGCAAAATCTTTTTGGGTTTTTCAAATAGTTCAAACAAAGCAAAACGGGAAAACAAACCAAGGCAAAAAGAAGAAGCAAACCAAAGAGAAACAACATAAATATTTTTGGTCTTTTTGTGTTTTAGAAAGCAAAAGCAAAATAAAAAGAGAACGAAAGCATGAATATATAAAGTACCGATGCAACATGATATGGAGATGAGTGTGGTGTCGGTGTACCTCCCCACAAGCTTAGGCTTTTGGCCTAAGTGGGTATCAATCCCAAGCTAGCCAGGATGAAGTGTCACCCTGGTACGACGAAGAGGTCCCCTCGTCCTGGTGCGAGCTCGAGTACGTCCCTCCATAATGTGCAGAGTAATCATAGGAGGGCACATCCTCCTAGTGCTGCTCGTGGAAACCTAGCAAGCGAAACTGCTCGTCCACCTCCTCCTTGGAGCGTGACCACGGTCTCCTGTGAACACTAAACAAAGCAGGCTATGGCAAAAGGATCTCCCTTTCATCCCCGTCAGTGAAAAGCATCCTATATACTAGACTGTTCAAATCAGAAGTTGCAGTGACAAAGTGATGAGTTTTCATATCAACAAGGTCAACCTCAGTGGTGTCAGCATAGTATCATAGGGATCCACTAAAAGACCTAATTTATTGACTATAGACGAGGCAATGATGCCCCCATAGAAAGGCCCCCTAGCAGCTAGGCGACGAGCAATAAGCGAGCCAAGATTGTACCGAGTATCATTGTTAAGTGCAGCAGCAAAGAATGCTAAATGATAGTTGGAGATATTACTTGTGTTCTCGCTACCAAGTACACTAGTAGCAAGATAATATGCAAAGTATCTAAGAGCAGGGAGTTGGATATTTCTTATCTTTCCGCACTGCGCCACGCGGTCATCATCATTGGTCACCCCTCGGTAAAGCTCCAACAAATCAGCGGGTCGCCATTGAATTTTCTTCACGGTCCCTGTCATGCGCACACCTACAATACTGCAAAATCTCTCCAAAGGCATGGTTGTTCATGCTTGGTATTCTGAAATTTAAACACCTATTAAACAAGTGATTACAAAGTAAATATAATGAAGGAGTCTACTCATAGGGACTTGCAAGAGGCCTAAAGATGCATCAAAACTATATCTCTAAGCATCAAACAAGCTTACAAGCTCTCATAACTAGTCACCTACAACAGCAAAATACTCAATATAAAATCCACCAAAAACAAATCTACTTCGACAAGGAGAGGAGTCACATACCAGGGAACAATTGCTCCAAATTTCAGCAAGAAAGATGTTCTGAGCAAGGAGATCAAAAAATCGAGAGCAAGCACAGCAAGAACGCGATTTTGAGCAATGAACTAGAGCTTACTCGGGAGAAAGAAGAAAGTGGCAGGTGAGAGAGTTAGTGGGGGCCAGGGGTGGCCCACACCAGGGCATGGCGCCACCCAGGGCTGGCCGCGCCACCATGTGGTATGCCTACCTTGTGGCCCCCCGGTACCTCCCAGGTACTCCTCTGCCCCTTTTTTCACATAAAAATTTAACATGAATTTTCTGGAATTTTTCGAGACACTTCATTTTTGGGCATTTTCAGGCATAGAAGAATGATTTTTCTGACAGACAGAATTTTTTTCTTTTGGAAACATGATGCAAGGACAAAGCAAAGCTAGAACTATAGAAGTTCTAATACACTCTAACAAACAAGCAACTAACAACAAAAAGAAAGCTAAACGAAAGCAAAAACTAAAATGCAAAGGATAGAAATAAACGGAGATAATCATAATGAAAACATTGTTTTGTTCAATGGAATCCTTTTGTTAACAAGGTTGATCAAGTCTTGCTACCAAAACAATTGCATATGAGACAAAACTTTGTATTCCACCTATAATTATGTTACCTCAACCTTGATAGCAATAGTCCCAATCATAATAGTTTCAAATTTTTCTCTTGGTATGGGACAATATATTTCTCCAACTTGAATGCCCTCAACATGTTCAATTGAATTCAAACCATAAGTCCTTTCAATCTTCTTGGGGAAATAGACAGTATGTTCCTTGTCATTAACATTTAAGGTCACCTTTCCTTGATTACAATTAATAACAGCTCCTGCCGTATTAAGAAAGGTCTCCCAAGAATAATAGACATATTATCATCTTTAGGCATTTCAAGCACAACAAAATCAGTTAATATTAAGCAATTGTGAGCCACCTGAATAGGTACATCCTCACATATACCCACAAGAATAGTGGTAGATTTATCAGCCATTTGCAAAGATATATCAGTTGGTATCAATTTTTCAAGCTGAAGCCTCTTATAGAGAGAGAAAGGCATAACACTAACTCTAGCTCCCAAATCACACAAAGCAGTTCTAACATAACTATTCTTAATAGAGCAAGGGATAGTTGGAATCCCTGGGTCTCTAAGTTTCTTAGGAACCTTACCATTGAAGGAATAATTAGCAAGCAAAGTAGAAATTTCTTCATTAGGGATCTTCCTTTTATTCGAGACAATGTCCTTCATATACTTTGAGTAAGGAGGCAATTTAATAGCATCAGTCAAAGGAATTTGCAAGAATAGAGGTTTCATCCACTCACAAAACTTATTATAATGTTCATCCTCCTTTGACTTGTGTTTCTTATCAGGGAAAGGCATAGGTTTTTGGACCCAAGGTTCCCTTTCACTACCATGTTTCTTAGCAATAAAATCTTCTTTGGTGTGTTTATTATTCTTAGTGTGGTTTTCAGGTTCTTCTTCAACTTTTTCTTCATTAGGAACTTCATTTTCTTCATTACCACTTTCAGTTTCAGCATCAGAGATACATATACTATTAGGATCTATAGCAGGTTCAGAGGGTTCTACAACCTTTTTATGTTTCTTTTTCCTTTTCTTACGAGTAGAACCACTATTTTCAGCTTGTTGAGAATCCTGCTCAGTTCTTTTGGGATGCCCCTCAGGATATAGAGGATCCTGGGTAGCAGCACCACTTCTAGTTCTAATTTCATAAGCATGTTTTTCTTTAGCAGCATTAACTAGCAAGTCGTTTTGCACTTTAACGAGTTGATCTATTTGAGTTTGAACCATTTGAAAGTGTTTAAAAATCATTTTAACATCATTAGAGGTTCTTTCCACAATATCTTTCAACTCAATGATGGCTCTAGTGTTTTCCATTAGATGATTTTGCACCCTTTTATTAAAGTTATCTTGCTTAACAATAAAGATATCGAATTCTTCTAAGCATTGATCAAGAGGTTTAGAGTAAGGGATATCACCTTCATCAAAGTGTTGGAGAGTGTACCTCAATAGTGGATGAGTAGGGAATAGGCTTACATAATTCTTCTATAGGAGGTAAATTCTTGACATCTGCAGCTTTAATTCTCTTCTCCTTAAGACATTTCTTAGCTTCCTTCATAACTTCATCATTTAATTCAATAACTCCCCTCTTCTTTGATGTTGGAATAGGCACCGGAATAGAAGGTTCAGGTATAATTACTTCAGGTATAGCTTGTTTAGGAGGAGTCCAATCTTCATAATTCTTACTTATTTTAGCCATTAATTCCTT
This sequence comes from Avena eriantha, assembly GCA_910589775.1. Lineage (NCBI taxonomy): Eukaryota > Viridiplantae > Streptophyta > Magnoliopsida > Poales > Poaceae > Avena > Avena eriantha. Next base: position 519,777,391 of record OU342745.1, read on the forward strand.
AGCTTCCTTAGGAGTCCTATTCCTGAAAACACAGTCAGCACAACTATCTAGGTATGTCCTAGATTCCTCTGTTAGTCCATTATAAAATATATCAAGAAGCTCATTCTTAGGTAATGGACTTCCATCTTGTGCATGAATCAAAGCATAAAACCTTGCCCAAGATTCAGGCAATACCTCCTTTTCTCCCTGTTTAAAATCAAAAAGTTCCTGCAAAATAGCATGTCTAGCACTAGGAGGAAAATATTTCTGCAGGAAAGTACTAATCAAGCACTCAGGGCTATCAATAGATCTAGGAGGTAAATTACTAAACCAAGTTTTAGCTTCTCCTTTCAGCGAAAAGGGGAAAATCTTAGCAACAAAGTAAGTACGCATCTTAATATCATCAGAAAACAAACCACTCATGGTAGAAAGTTCATTCATATGTGGTACCGCACTTTCATTCTTAGTCCCACAAAAAGGTTCTTTCTCGACAATAGCTATGTAAGATAGATCGAGAGAGAAATCATAATCTTCATCTATAATGGTTATGGGAGAAGCAGCAAACTTAGCAATAGGAGACAATTTGGGTCTAATAGTACGCCTCTCAAGGAGACTCTTAGCAGCGCTCCTATCATGGGTGTTCTTACATTCTTTAATAAATTCATCGGTCATCTCAACATAACCATCTTCAATATCATAACTCTCACTAGACTTAGGTGAACTAACAGGTGTGGTAGTGTCTTCATTAGGAGTTTCGGTATTTCCAGCTATAGTTCGCGCAATCGTAGCATCTAGGAAAGGACCTAATGAACCACTCTTATCAAGCACAGTAGAAGCAGCATCATAAGCATCAGAAGTTTTAGATTCAGCAGTAGTAGCAATGTGTGTAGCATGTGTATGTGGTGGTGTAACGAGCTTACTTATAATAGATGGTGAATCAAGAGCAATAGCGGTGTTCAGAACCGTACCTCTTCTTGTAGTGGATGGTAAAATAGGAACCTTGCCATCACGAGACTTACCCATGCTGGATGGATAGCAGCGAACAATAGAGAATCCAAGTGAACTTGATAAATAAAGCTATGCTCCCCGGCAATAGCGCCAGAAAATAGTCATGATGACCCACAAGTTTAGGGGGTGTATCGCAGTATTTTCGAGGGAAGTGAAACCCAATTTATTGATTCAACACAAGGGGAGCCAAAGAATATTTATAAGCCTTAACAACTGAGTTGTCAATTCAGCTGCACCTAGAAACAATCTTGCTCACAGCAGTTTATCAGTAGCAACAGTTTTGTAATAGGAGTAGTAAAGTGACAGCAGTAGTAAAGTAAAGACAATAGTAACAATAGAAGTAAACAGTGGGATTCGAGTGCGGTAGGCATAGGGATGGATGGACGGGCGTTGCATGGAAAAGACAATTCACATAGCAATCAGAACATAGGGCAATTGCAGATAAATAAGATAAAGCATCCAAGTAATAGACAATCCTAGGCATGTGTTCCATATATAGTCATACGTGCTCGCAATGAGAACTTGCACAACATCTTTTGTCCTCCCAGCCCGTTTGCAGCGGGGCCTCAAGGGAACTACTGGCAATTAAGGTGCTCCTTTTAATAGAGCACCGGAGCAAAGCATTAACACTCCATGAACACACATGATCCTCACATCAAAGCCATTCCCTCCGGTTATCCCGATTTTTGTCACTTCGGGGCCATTGGTTCCGGACAACAACGTGTGTATACAACTTGCAGATAAGACCAAAAACAATACTATCATAATGAATCAATAACATGTTCAGATCTGAAATCATGGCACTCGGGCCCTAGTGACAAGCATTAAGCACAACAAGTCGCAACAAAGTCATAAAGCACTAATAAAATATACTAGGCACCATGCCCTAACAATCTGATGCCAATACATGAACGATCTCATCCAATCCCTACCATCCCCATAGCCTACATCGGGGGATTAATCACTCATAGATGGGGGAAACATGGATGGTCGATGGAGAAGTGATGGTGATGATGATGGCGATGATCTCCTCCAATTCCCCGTCCCAGCAGGGTGCCAGAATGGAGTTTTTGGTGCTGTTTCATGGAATCTAGTGGTGGCGGCGGAGCGGAACTCCTTCTGGAAAAACGTCGAACCCCCCGAAGTTTTTAGGTCAGAAGGCTCCTTATAGGCGAAGAGAGAGGCCAAGGGGTGCCTGGGGGGCCCACACCACCCCCTGGCGCGGCCTGGCCTGGCTCGCGCCAGCAGGTGGTGTGGCCACCCCTGGCTCTTCTCCGTCTTGTATTATGGCTCCTAGAGTCTTTGGGTGAAATAGGATTTTTGGCATATTTTCCGGGATTTTTCCTGATAGTTGATTTTCTGCACAAAAAGTAGACACCAAGGTAATTCTGCTGAAAACAGCGTCAATCCACATTAGTTGTATCCAAATCACACAAGTATAGAGGAGAAACAATAGCAAAAGTGTTCAGGAAAGTAGATACGTTTGGGACGTATCACTGTCCATTTCCCCCTGTTAGTAACGGTGGCCGGGATGTTTCATTCCTAGGTGCTTCGTTCCGAGGAGCCTGGGCATTCCCCGAACCCACCTGTTCCAATTTCCTCATCCATTCGCACTGCCGGGTCATATGATTCGCTGGACTATTTGGACTTGGCGTATGAAACTTGCAAGGTTGATCTAACATAGACTCGAACGTGTACTTCGGCCTATCCTTTCGTTCCTGCCATTGCTTTTTCTGCTCCGGGGTCCAAGGCTTTCTCCCTTTGCTTTTCTGCTGCCAGTTTTTCCCTCCAATTTTCTGGCGTTGGCTTGGTCCGGCATTGGGCTGATCCAGGTCCACTGCTGCAACCTGCTGCGAGTTATACTGATAATCCGGACGCCCATCCCTTCTTTTTCCTCGGAAATCATTCCTCCTTGATGACCCGGAGATATCTCAGTTGTAATACTCCTCATTTGCTTCGCTAGACATTAGCCGGGGTTGGGTTGGATCTCCGAAGGCATATGAATCTGTAATCCGGATTGTCTTAGACAAGGTAGTTGACATATCTCGCTGTAACCTTTGCCACAACATACTTCCATATGTGCATCCCTGAGCGAACCACACAATTGGCTGTGATTCAATCACCCCTTCGCACAAGTTTCGCACATTGCACCATCGAGTCAAGAAATCTCTATCTGGCTCATTCGGTCTCTGCCGGCATAATGCAAGGGTCTGCGGTCCGTTGGGTCTCTTGTAAGTGCTTGAGAAGTTACTAACAAACAGTTCCTGTAAATCCAACCAATAGTTGACACTCCCTGGTGGCAAATTGTTCAGCCAAACTCACGCTGGTCCTTCCAGCATCTGTGGTACATATCTCACTGCCCATCTCAAATTCCCTGTCGCGATCTTGATGGTTGTGGCATAGTCAATCAACCAATCCTCTGGTATCATACTTCCATCATAAGTTTGGGTTCCCCTGGCCAGTTGGAAGTTCAGCACTGGTGGCTCATTCATGATCCGGGGCCCGAAACATGCTGGACCCTGGGGACCTTGTAACTCGATTTGCTCCGACCTATAAATCCTATCCAACTTCAACCTCGCGTCATCTAGCTGCAAGTTCCTACTTCCCAACCGTGATCCAATTACATGATGATATAGTCTGGGGTATCCATTGTTAACTATAGCCGAATAACCATCATTGTATCTTTCATGATCCGGATGTGCATGATGATGTTGTGCTGCTTGTCCTGCACTTCCTCCTTGTCGAGGCTCACACTGTTGTGCATGAGGTACATTTTGCCCTGCTCCCACAGGGTTACGCTGTCCGGCATTGCCGTTGGCAGCATTTCCTTGACCGGCATTGCCTTGGTCATGGTTACCTCGAGCAGCCACACCTTGGCTGGTACTGTGGAGATCCTCATCAACTTGCACTGCTTTTCCTTTTCCAGCTCTTACCGGGTCATAAGGGACCATTTGCTTGTTTCTTCTCCCGGAGTCCACTACCTCTTCTCTCCTGGGATCATGACCCGGAGACGATGCGGCTCCTCAAGATCTTGCTGGGTTATTTCTGGCCGAATGTACCACCTGTGAGGCCCCTGGTGGTGCCGGGTTAGCTTTGTTTATTTCTTCATTTTGTTGGCATGCGACCCTCAACAAGTGATTCACTCTCTCTTGTTGCCTTTGCCAAGCCTCACCGGTCAAGCCTTCTAATTCGGATGCGGCCGTGTTTGCTGCTCTGAGGTTCTTTGCCGGGGTACTGTACCGATCCAGACCTCTTGTCACTATCCTAGCTATCTAACCCGGCCTAGGCTCGTATTCCTTGTCAATCTCCATGATCAGGTTTCTGCCTCGGATTTTCACTCCATCGATACGGTTCGCCTTAGCGTACTCTCTCTAGGTGATGTTGAGCGACTGATGCAGCTCTGCTACCTTCTTCGCTCCAGCTAACATCTTCTGCCTAGTTTTCTCTAACTCAACTTGCACCTGAGCCGAATCTACCACAGGTATTGGTATTGCTAAGCTATCTATCGCTTGCTGGAGCACATTCTCTGGCTTCTCTAATGGAGGAAACCTAGACCTGGTCTGTTTGGGTGTTAACTCTGGTTCTAGCGCCGGATCTTTGCTCGGTCCCGCATCTGGTGCGGTCATCAGGACTTCCACGCTGCTAGTGGGGCGAGTGATACACACTCCACGAGCGGCGCTGAGAGATGGTTCGCCTCCTTTGACGACGTGCCGCGGGTGAACATAGGACTCATCCACCCCGACATAGATCTTGTGTGCGCCAAGCTTGATGAAGACGCTGTTGCACGGTGGAGGGTTCCTGCCGAAGCTTCCCGCGTGGTCGCTGACGTAGTCCAGCGCTCCAAAGCGCTGAACCAAGCCTGAGATGATATGCTAGCCGGTGCTCGAGAAGTTTCCTGTCTGGATTTTCACCCCTGCTAGCACCGCTAGCCCCACGGTGGGCGCCAACTGTCGTGGTGGTGGCACGGCAGATGCCATGGATAGGCTAAAGATGGGGCCAATGAGTGCTGGGGGAATCTAGGGAGGGAGAGCATGGTGATTCCACACACGGAAGTTCTTGTATATTCTCAATCAATGGCGTGTTCAAGTACTCTTGAGGCTCTTAGCAAGGAGACAATGTCTCTTACCCCCTACCAACTAGCCCTAGAGTTCTACCTTAGACTGAGAGTGATTCCTCTATTTGCCGTCCCTCTCTATGGAGGCCCTGGTGCTCCTTATATAGGGGAGCCCGGGTTACAATTCTAGGGCACAGGTGGCAGCATATCCTACGAATATGCTCCTTTAATAAAACAAATGCTTCTTTATTCTTCTTTAACAGCTCGTCCGGGCTTTGGACGTAACCCACAGCATCACCCTTGTCTTTTGGCGTCACGGGCTACGTCATCTGGCTTTGCCCGCATCACCTTGGTCGCCATTGGCCCGCTGGTCCTCTCCTTTACTTTACTTTACACATGCCTCAGCTAATAAAGCTACCTTTTGACCAGCGGGGGATTCCTTCTCTTTCAAGCCAAGATAATCCGGCTAGCATATAGCTAATCCGACTTACCCACTTACCTGCAAAACAGATAGGCATGTCCGGCATAGATCTTATGCCGGCCGGACCATTGTCAAGGAAATGCTCCATGGGCCGGGGCACACCATGATCCGACCTGCCTTGAGGTGACCTGGTCAGCACTTTGCTTTGACCGCGTCGTACCCCGGCTAACTCGGCCCTTATGCCTCGGCGTTGCCCTACCCGGGGGTATCCCCCCAACAATATTTACTTTCAGTTTTGCATTTGATAAAAAGAAAACTCAAAAATATTAGACTATCCTTTAAAGTTATTTATGCAAATTTTTCTGCAGGATACTCACTTCTAGCGATTGAGCTATGGAGATGAACGCAAAGAGTTGGCTCAAGTAGGAGATGAGCAAGCAAGAGGAGGTGCCACATTCCTATTTTCCTTCTTCATGTAAGCTTATTCATGAACATTTTATGTCTGTTCGGTTGCACTTGAGTTCGACTCCGCGCTTAATTCGTTATCTTTGAGGACTTGAGCTCAAAGGTTTTTGTCACCACTTTTGTTAAGACTTTCGACAACCAATATCAGTTTCAAAAACTAACCCTTGGATTAAATTCCAAGCTTTTACGAATAAGAGAAAGTGTCTATCGACAACTTTGGTGGCATGTTTTTGTCTTAAGGGCTTAATCTTAGTAGTACTCAACCCCACATACTGATCGTTGACTTGATGATACTTTCTGAAAAAGAATTGTTTGATAAAACCTGTGTTGACCTGCTGTAAAAAAAGAGAGAGAAGAAAGAAATAAAAGTTCCATGTTTCAAATACACACCTTTGGAATGCCAACAACTCTGCTAGCCTTTGAATGATCTATGGTATAACCCCGGATTTTGGCTATGAGTTGATGGCATGAGTGGCATACATGTCTCTATATGGGAAAAAATATTGGTATTCTCAAAAGGTTGTGTAAGATTTACAGAAGAAACATTCGTTGATCCTTGAGAACGGAAGAAAAAAATTATCGTCAAGATATGAGCTAAAAATATTTGATACTTTTGATATTTGGCATCACCTCACCACCTAAATTGAAAAATTAGAGTTCTTGAAACACAAGCAAAAGAAGAGGTATTTGAGAGCTGCGATTATCGAAGTGGGTGTTAATGAAAAAGCTCTAAGTTTATCCTTCTTTTGACATCTACTTGTGCACCCTTAATTTTGACACAAGCGACCTCGCTCAAAACATTTTCACTCTAATAATAGGAGAGGCACTGAAAGAAATTGATTCACAAGCCTAGCTAATTTTTGAACAATCGCATTTGAGTTATAAGAACTATTAGCTAGCGAGTTACTTGTGTTTAGGAATTGAACTTAAGTGCAATTGTTTAGATATATTATGCTCATGTTCAAGGTTGTAGGATTTGAGACAATGGAATATGATATAACCTCGAACTTGTAAGTTTTCATCTTGATTAAATTCTTCGCTATTACTTAGTATAGCTTTGTCACTCGAGGGCGAGTAACCGCTAAGCTTGGGAATGTTAATAGCTCCAAATTTCATCACTTTTTACTATTGGTTTTCCTTTTGTTTATTGCCGGATTTCACTAAAGAGTACCCCTTTCTACTAATGTTAATGACGCAATTAGCGAATCCTTGGTTTCTTGTGATGGTTTTCAGGTAATGAACATTTATTGAAGATCTAATAGCACTTATGGGATAATTGCATCCAAAGAAGTCAATCCTCAATTGGAGCCCCATTCACTGGAGGCATCCAGAGCACTTAACGACCATCATTGCGGTCGGAACACGCACGTACCGTCCATGTGTAATACACGCCGATGGCTCCCTTATATCAATACAAGCAACTTTCGTGAAGGGGAGACGATGAGAAGAACAACATAACAAAAAACACAGCCGCCGTAAGCCATCCAGAGGGGGTTAGATCATATCTGGAAGAAGAGAAGAACTTCACCTTGTTCCTCGAAGATATTAAACTCGTAATCCACACACTCCACCATCATTCCCATCATTACTTAGAGAGAGAGAGATTGGCACTTGTAAGATTAGGGTTTGATACTTTGATCTACCTTTGGTTTGTATTTGATTTGATCTTTGATCGCTATTGTGGTTTGCTATAATAACTTTGAGATGATTCCTACTTGCAATACAATTATGCCTTTGATTTATCTTCCTCTCATGTTTTAGTAAATCCCCATAGGTGTGGGAGATGTAGGGGATTTGTGAGATGTGTTGTGCCTCCTTCAAATCCATCTATTTGTGATTGTTGTAGTGTTTATTAAATGGTGAGAATGATTATCTATGTTTGCCTAATGCTCGTTATCTAATTTAAGGGCCCATGTAACACGATCAAAATATCTCATAGGTATGAGCTTGTATGCTAGTAATTCGGTGACCCCCGAGTGACACGGCCGGTATCAAAGAAGAGCTAGCACTACTCAAGGACAACAAGGAACCATAAAGATTAAAACCTTGATCCGGTCACAAGACCTTAATTAATGTGCTGACCATTACCGTGGTAACATGCAGACGGATCATTGGGACCGGGGAGAATTGGCCATGAGGACTCCTAGTCGGTATATGTGTTGCTTGCCTACTCACTTATTAATAAGAAATATCACCATCACTTATTCCACTTTATCCATTTGGCACTTTCACTATCATTAGCAATTGTTTCTCTCCGCGCCTAACGTCTCATTTGCAGGACCTTTACACACTTTCCGTATCTTCACTTTTATGCAATTTATTTATTTCCTAAGCAAGTTTCCTCTATCTTTTACTCACCATTTCCACTGTCATCTTTTGCAGTCAATTCACTCAAGACCTATGACGCCTTGAGTGTGACAAGAACACCACACAAAAACACTTACCTAGAATCCTTATTGGGATCGATATAAAAAACTAGAATTAATACTTCCACAAAAACATTCTATGATAAACATGTGCACTTGCAGGCCATCAAGAGGCATCTCTCTCGCTGTTCAGGAAGGAGGAGATTGTTTGTGACATGGCAACCATGATAGGGAGGTCCTGAGAGTTGATCCTTTTGCTCTAGGTGCAAGTGGAACACATTTTGTCCACGTGAGAGTGAAGCTAGACATGAACAAGCCGTTAACAAGGGTCATTGGTCTACACCCAGAGGTAAGCATGTTGTTCTTGTTTCAGGTAATGTATGAAAAATTGCCAAGATTTGGTGACGTTTGTGGCATCTTTTGTCATGGGGATATGGAATGTGGCGATGTCGATCATGATAACAGCGCCAAGCAATATGGCTTGTGGTTGTTGAAAGGGAAATGGAAGTCGCCCAGAGGGGGGTGAAAAGGCGTTTTAAAATTATTACGGTTTAGGCTCTAATAAATGCGGAATAAAACTTAATGTTTAATTTATCAAGCCAAAACCTATATCCACTAGGTTCACTAAGTGCACCAACAACCTATGCTAAGCAAGACAAGCAACAAGGTGATAGCAAGATATAATACTTCAAGCACGATGGCTATCACAATGTAAATTGCATAAGTAAAGGGCTCAGTTCAGAGATAACCGATGGACATGGAGACGCTGATTTGTTTCCCGAAGTTCACTTCCAAAGAAGCTACGTCTCAGTTGGAGAGGTGCGGGTGCACAATGTACTTCGAACGCCACAAGTGGCTCACCTCGAGGTGTGGTAGATCGATGCTCACCCAACGCCTGATGACCCACAAGTATAGGGGGTGTATCGCAGTATTTTCGATAAGTAAGAGTGTCAAACCCAATAAGGAGCAGAAGGTGCTGGCGAGTGGCTAGGAGCAGGAATTCTCTATAAATACTTAGCAAACGGATTTTTAGGGGTTTTTGATAATGCAGGTAAATAAAGTACGAGTAAATAAAAGACAATAATAATAAATGCAGCAAGTGGCCCAATCCTTTCTTTAGCAAAGGACAAGCTGATTGTATTACTTAAGGTGACCAAACGTTCTCGAGGATACACGGGAATATCGTCAAGTGCTTGCGCTTCATATAGTTGATTAATCTTCTTTAGCTTGCTAAGTGTTGTGTGGGTGAACCTGTGCTAATGTACCGACCTTCCTAGGACTAATACATACTTGTGATTATACCCCTTGCAAGCATCCGCAAGTACAAGAAAGTAATTAAGGTAGAAACCTAACCACAACTTTAAACTCTAAGACCCTGACATCCCTTATGCAATGGTTTCCTAACGGGGGTTCATGTTTCTATCACTCCAGCAACCCCTATGATTAGTAGCCAAATACACAATGCATTCCCCTAGGCCCATATAGGTGAAGTGTCATGTAGTCGACGTTCACATGACACCACTAGAAGAAGTACACCACAACTTAAATATCAAACCATTGAATCTTTCTCAACACAATTCCACTACTAACAACATGACTTCTCCCATGTCCTCAAGAACAAAACGAACTACTCACAAGACATCATATGGATCATGATCAGAGATGAAATAATGATGTGTAACAATCTGAACATAAACGATAATTCAAATATTCACTCAATAGCATCAACTACAAGGAGTAGTCAACACTGGGAAATTTTCCCCTAAAAACTATGCAAGATTCAACCCAATTGTTACAGCGGTATGAAGTGGAGATGATGGTGGTGGTGATGATGATGATGGTGATGATGATGATAATGATCCCGATGAAGTCCAGCTTGATGGTGGTGTTGATGACGGTGACCTCCCCTCTCCGGGAAGGAATTCCCCCGACATAATTCTGTCTGTGGGAGAGATCTTTCTCTCTCAGTGTTTTTCGCCCCGCAGAGGCGGCGGAATCTTTCTATGGTCGCTCCCCGAGTCTTAGGGTTTCGGGAGGATAATATACGCCAGAGGGGAGAGGCTGGAGTGGACCAGTGCGGCCACACCACCTGGTGGCGAGGCCTGGGGGGCCCACACCAGGTGGTGTGGGCCCCCTGTGGCCCATCTCCACTTCCCCTTCTGGCTTTCTCCGTCTTCTAGAAAAATAGGATTTTCCATGTATTTTCCCGGATTTTCTGATCTTCGCGAATTTCTCCTCTAAACAACACCTTTTCCATCAGAATCCTGACTGCAGCGGTCCATGCTCCAAAAGTCATCAACCATGCAAAAATAGATGAAATAACATAAGTACCATCTCTTAATATGAAATATATCAATGAATAACAGTAAATTATGATATAGAATAGTGATGCAAAATGGACGTATCAACTCCCCCAAGCTTAGATTTTGCTTGTCCCCAAGCGAAATTGAACTCAATAAACATGACCTCAGGTTTATGGAGTGAAGAGTCGATAAAATAATACGGACAAGAATCATCACATTCGTCAATACATAAGACATAATAGAAGACAACTCACTATTATATAACTTTAATTGGTAATGGAAACAAAATAAAGATACATAAAGTAAATCATAATTGGTAATGGCAAACTTAGCTCTTGGTCGAAGAATAGTTGACAATTTGCTGGTGTTCACAAATAACTAATTTTCAATGATAGCTTTCAAAGTAGTAAACACTAACATAAGAGCAAATTGCAAAACAAGGAATATAAGAAACATGATTGAATAAATCATCATATGAATGAATGAAACACAACAACTCAAAATACTTGCTGAGGTAGAAGGGAAATAGGTTTACTGACTCAACTAAAAAGTAAAAGAAAGGCCCTTCACGGAGGGAAACAGGGATTTCAAGTTTCATAAAGAGCTTCCAAAAATTATGGTACTTATTAGCTTTCAGCTCTCATTGCCCCTATCATAGGAATCTTTAGGTGATTAAGGTTAAAGTGATCAAATATGAGGATATGCTTGACAAGTTGCAAGTTCAAAATCTCATGTCCCTTGAATACGAGGGTCGCTCCTCATGCTACTCAAGTTTAGTCACCGGTAAGTTCTTATCATAGTAAGTACATGTGTATCATGGAGAACCGCCAACGGGGTACCCCTTGCCCGATGATACGGAAGAATCCCCATATCAAAATGACAAGGCAAGCAGACAACAAGCATCTCATCAATCTTCTTATTTGCCATGGGAATATGGTGGTTTTTTCTCTATTTCCTCTTTTCTCATCTTTTTTTCTTTTTCTCAATCTCTATCTCTTCTCTTTTTTTATAAGAAGAATGCTTCATAGATGCTCATTATGGTTACGCTGCAGGTTTCCACCATGATAGCATGAATTAGACCGGCGGCCTAGGCGTTTCTCTAACACACATACATAACTCCATGGACTTACAAGCTCCCCTTTCATTTCACACTGACGACATCCATAGACAAAAGAACATGATATCAACTAGGTACAAAGTACCAGTGCAATGTTGAAAGCGTTCCCCATGACAGCATGGTTCTGCTAATTCACAACTTACAAAGCGCAAGCATATACGCAACATAGATGGGCACAATGGTTCAAGTTTATTGTATGCAAGAAAGTAAAGTGTGCCATCAAGTTCGTGAGAGCTTTAATCACTAATTTTCACATAACAAGTTTAATTCAGAAGGTAGATAAAAACATGAATTTACTTGGAAAAGCAATAGTGCTTAATAGGTAGGTGTGGTGGACACAAATGGCACAGGTTTTGGTTTAAGGATTGGATGCACGCGAAGCATTCCCTCTCAGTACAGGTTTTTGGCTAGCAAGGCTAGGTAGCAAGCATAAGAGTTGAAGGAAACAAACAAACATACAAGTGATAAAATAAACATGCAATCTTCCTTGGAAGCACAAAAGATCTTAACTAGAGAATACTAAACTTATGAGCAAATCAAGAAAGAAAGATGATGAAATTATATTTCTTTAGAGTACTTTTATCTTTTCATTCAACTCTCGAAAATAGTGTTGCTACTGACCGAGCCAGGTTTGCCAAAACCAACTAAATTAACTCAATGATCGCAAAGTGATACCAATACTAACGACAAGATCAATCATATAACCATGAATTGAAAAGTAATATAAGATATGCAAAAGAGTAAATGCTAGAACTTCTCATTAATATTCCAAAACGGCAACTCACATCAAGGGATACTGTGGCATCCCGCAAAAACCACTACCAGAAAATCGCGGTGTTTTTGTGCATTGCATCATCATGACCGCATGCTCATGTCATCATGCCACATTCCATTTGAGCATCGTCATCGTCATGCATGTGTTTGTACAAAACTATTTTCGAAAAGCCTAGTTTTGTTTTCTAAATATCCCCGTCTTCTTTTCAAATTTTAAAACCGGGCTTCTCTGGATATTTTCGTTTTGTCTAAAAACGGTTTACAAAAGCCCCGTTTTAAAGAAACAAAATTTATATTATTTTTGTAGGAGGCAGCCAGCCAGGCCCGAAAGCCCAGCCGGCCACCTCCAAATTAAACCCTAGCCTAACCCTATCCTAACCAACTCCCTCCCTTTCCCTCCTGCCCCGCTGCCACTCACTCTCTCTCTCTCTCTCTCTCTCTCTCTCTCTCTCTCTCACCCACGCAGCCACACCTCTCCCGGTGGACAGCAACCCCTCCACCTTTTTCCCTCCCAGCCAAACCTACCTACCCCACATCTTTCCTCTCTCCCGCCCACCTGGTCTCCGCACGGCCCCACCTCCTCTCCCTCCTCACGCCTCTTTCCCGCCCAGTCTTCCCAGCCCCGCCGCCACCTGGGCCCAATCCCCACGCCACCTGCTCCCGGTCAACACCACCTGGTCGCCACCCTACTAACCACCGCGTCCCCCGCGTGGCCCGTCTCCCACCAACCACGCGTGGCCCCAGCCACGACATGCCTCCCCAGGCTGTCGCCACCTACCGCCCACGCACACCCCCACCTGCCCTCCCTCGATCCCACGCGAAGCCGGTCCCACCACCCTAGGCTCGTCTCTCCTCGTGTCTCTCCCTCCCTCTCCTCGCTCTCTCCACCGCCAGGCCGTCGCCGCCGCGGTGCTCCGCCACCGGTTCATCCCCGCCCCGCAGCTCCATGTCGCCGCGCGCCTCCACCTCCCTTTTCCGGCTGCCGCTCGGCTTCCCCGTTCCAAGGTCGATGCGCGACCTCGCCCTCGTCCAGGGACGGCGCCGCCCGGAGCTCCGCGCCCGGCCCCGCTTGTCCTCGCCCTCCCTGTCACCACGTCTCCAGCTGCCGCGCGCTCCTGTCACTGTCGACCCATCCGTGTGGCCGCGCCCTCGCCTCAGTTTCCTCCCTCGCGTCCCAGGAACTCCTGCGTCGACCCGTCTCGTGCGCTTCCTGCAAGCGGGCCCCTGCATACCGGACGGTCCCTCCCCTGCTCCGGCCAGCAGCCGCACCGACGACTCGGTCCGCCTGGCCATCGTCCGCTCCTCCCCGTCCGCTAGGCCGTCGCCCCGCCTCTGCATCAAGCCGGCGACGCTGCTCACCAAGCCCTCCTGCGGCCCTTCCCGGCCCGACCTCGCGTGCTCGAGCCGCCACCACGCTCGTCTCCACGACCGAGCCGCCTCCCTGAGCTCGCTCGCCTCGCCCAACACCGGCGACCCCTCCGTCAACCTTGGTTGCGCTGTTGTACGGGAGCCTCTTGTTCTGTTTCCCTGCCTCCGTGCATCATGAGCACCTCGTATGGTTGCAATTGGTGATACTCCTGTCTCGGCTCCAGATCTGTTGATAGGGTGATGTTGAGGAGATGTTGCTGTCAAATACCAAGGCGATCCCTGTTCCGTGTAACGCCATGATCTTCCAATGATAAAGCGACACAAGTCTGATGCGACAAGGCCTCCTCGTTGACAAGCAACCCAAGTTCCACACCGACCATCGAAGCCGGTGCCCCAAGATCTCCGACATGGCTCCCCAAGTTCACCGACATGGAACGCCAAGACCCCCGGATCCGATGGTGAACCCCCGAAGACCGATCCCGCCGAGACCGAACTCGGCACGCCAAGTTCTTCCTCTCGAACCCGAAGAAGCCGAGACCCGGGACGCCAATATCTCCGCTATGAAACGACAAGACCGACGACATGACCCGACGACCGCGGATGCGACAATATCGTCTCTCGGACACCAAGTTCTTCGACCCTGGGGACCGATCCATCGGAACGCCAAGACCTTCCGAACCTGAGTTCTTCGTCACAGGCGTCAAGATCTCCTACATAGACCCGAAGACCCGGGTACCCGATCCACTCAAGTTCGCCATCGACGACAAGATCGACCGCTTGTAACCCAAGTTCTCTGTCACGACACGACAAGTTCTCCATCTTGTATCCGAACCTCGCCGTCCCCGTCGAACCCTGAGACCCGACCCCGATTCCCCGGACCCAAGATCTTCCGAACCCAGATGTGTGACCCTAAGCCCCTATTTTTATAATATGACATTATCAACTGTCGCATATTAAATTGTTCATGTTGCATACATATTTTGTGGTTTGGGGTCATTATGCCGATTCACCTCATAATTAAATATGGAGGCTATATGCGGACTTTTCTAGTCTTATATTGGCCCCATTTAAATTTGAGTAGCGAACCGATGCCATGTTTTGCCTTGTTAATACAACATTTAATTGCAGGGGTCTAAATAACTGGAACCTATTAATAAATTGTCGGGACCCCGTTTCCGCTTAATATTGCCTAATTGCACCGCATCTGCATCATATCATAATCATGCCGGATCTTCTGCCGTAGTATTAAATATTGCATCCGGTGTTTCTTCTAGTGTTTGCCTCTTCGCGGATTGGGCCGATGAGTTGATGCGTGTATCGACAAGTTCTCCGGATATGAACCTTCGGTAGTGTTTCACAGGCGAGCATCTCTCCCCCTTCTACCTATTTTGCATTTATAGTCTTTATTTCCTCCTGTTGATCTATTGCTATCCGTGTCACGATGCTTTAGTTTCCGTGCACCAGTTATATCCCGTGCAGCCTCTATATTGCCTTGGACACCTCCTATTACCTGTGTTTGGTAGATAGCTGGCCTTGCGAGTCGTAGTTGCTTGCTCAGGTGCGATCTCGTGTTGTCGAGTACCACAGTTGTTGGTATGCTAGCAGATGTTTATGGTGGAGATGCCTAATGGTGGAGATGATCATTACTTTAAACACAACTATTAAAATGCTAGATATAACTAATGCAGAGACATCGGTGAGCAATAGATGTTATTTGGTTCTTCCACGCTCACTTGTGTCCCGTAGGACCCCGAGTACTTGATACCTGATCCTTGACTATTCGCACTATCCACATCCGGGAGGCCTTATGGACCCCCCTGAGCTAGAGCTTGATTCATTTCTATTTCTTGGGGCCACAAACTAGTTTGGGGTTTTATTACTATCACGTACTTATGCCATGTTTTACTGCTTTATTTAAGATTGTGCATGGAGCACCTGTACTGTTTTGGATCGCGCCACATTTTCGCGGTATCGACAAGCCCAGTCACACACTTTCGGGTTCCTAGTCGTTTACAGCCGTCGTCGCAAACCCTGGGTCCGTTCTGGAGCCGGCCAACTTTGTTGCGGGTAGCTTAGTGGGGTGGCCCCCTGAAATATTTTATGAATCCTGTGATTGCGTCGTCGTGAAAGCCTTGTTGGGTTTTGAGTTGGTTTTTCGGAGGTTGATCGAGTGTGTGTTGCTATTTGTGCACCCCTGCAGGGTAAAAACTTTCTGAAAGCCGTGTCCACGGTTATGGACGACTTGGAGCACAGTATCTTGATCATAGACAAGCATAACTAAAGTAGTGCTATAAATTTGACTTAATATGTGACTAGTAATTAGATTCAACTACAATGGAATGGATAATAAAAATGCCAACAACTGGTGGATCGGTGGTGATCTGTGCCATACTATACCTGCCTAGTAAGTATTGTAACTCCAATGGAATGAGATAAAAGTGCCAACAATTGCTGGGTTTTGGGGTTCCTCAGGACAATTATATCTGACTAGTAAATGTTCCAACTATAATGGAATGGTGATTAAAACTACCCACTACTTATGCTTCAGGATGACTCATGATATCTATATTTGACTAGTAAGTGCCACAACTATAATGGAATGAGTAAAATTGTTGGAGATATGCCCAAGAGGCAATAATAAAGTGGTTATTATTATATCTTTATGTTTATGATAAATGTTTACATCCCATGCTATAATTGTATTAACCGGAAACATTAATACTTGTGTGTTTTGTAAACATAAAAGAGTCCCTAGTAAGCCTCTTGTTAAACTAGCTTGTTGATTAATGGATGATCATGGTTTCCTGATCATGGACATTGGATGTCGTTAATAACAAGATCATATCATTAGGAGAATGATGTGATGGACACACACCCGTAGTAAGCATAGCATAAGATCAAGTCATTAAGTTCGTTTGCTATAAGCTTTAAAATACATAGTAACCTAATCCTTCGACCATGAGGTTATGTTAATCACCATCATCGGATGGGTACTTTGATGACATCAAACACCGCTTCATAACTGGTGGTCATAAAGGTGTCATTGGGTATTCTGAAAGTATGTGTTGAAGCGCATGGACCAAGATTGGGATTTGTCCATCCATATGACGGATAGATATGCTCTGGGCCCTCTCGGTGGAATGTCATCTAGTTAGCTTGCAAGCATGTGACTAGGTCACAAGGGATGACATATCATGGAACGAGTAAAGAGTACTTATCAGTAACGAGGTAGAACTAGGTATGGAGATACCGACGATCAAACCTTGGATAAGTATAGTATCGCGTGACAAAGGGAATTGGTTTCGTATGTTAATGGTTCTATCGATCACGAAGTCATCGTTGAGTATGTGGGAGCCATTATGGATCTCCAGGTCCCGCTGATGGTTATTGATCGGAGAGGTGTCTCCATCAGGTCTGCATATTCACGAACCGTAGGGTGACACACTTAAGGTTCGAAGTTGTTTTAAGTAGATATGGAATGTGCGTTGGAGAATGAATGTTTTTCGGAGTCTCGGATTGGATTCGGGACGTCACGAGGAGATCCGGAATTGTCCGGAGAATAAGATTCATATATTGGGGATCATTTTCTGAGTTAGGAAATGTTCTGGAGTATTTGTATGAGGATTCTAGAAGGTTTCGGAATGTTCCGGAAGGTTCTGGAAGATTTCTTGGAGTTTTCTTGAAAACCAAGAAAGGATCAAGGAGTCCTTGTGGGGCAAGACAAGGAGTCGTTGGGGAGGAGGACTCCTCCCCCCCTCCGAATCCGCCGGCCAAGGGAGAGGGGAGTCCTACAAGGACTCCACCTCCCCATGGCGCCTCCCCCCTTTAAATAGAGGGGTGGGGGCGCCACCCCTGGCCCTCTCCACTCCAAGCCCTAGCCGCCTCTCTCCTCCTCCTTTCTTCTGCTCAGGCATAGGCGAAGCCCTGCAGAATTCTCTACTCCACCACCACCACCACGCCGTCGGGCTGCTGGGATTCCGTGGGGAAGATCTACTACCTCCGCTGCTCGCTGGAACGAGGAGAGGAAGGTCTGCTTCGACTCCGTACGTGTGACTGACTGCGGAAGCGCTGCCGGAACGCGGCGCCGAAAGGATCGTCCACTCGATCTTGAGATCGGCAAGTGATCGACTACATCAACCACGAGATCCGAATCTCGTAACACATTCGGATCTACAAGGGTTAGTATCGATCTATTTCGTCGCACATGTCTAATAGATTAGATCTTGGCTTTTATCTAGATTAGATCTGGGTTTTGTTCGTTCTTGCGGTAGAATTTTTTTGTTTTCCATGCTATAAACCCATCAGTGGTATCAGAGCCGTGTCTATGCGTAGATCTGTTGCACGAGTAGAACACAATGGTTTTGTGGGCGTTGGTGCTCGTGCCGTCTTTTGCTTTCTGTACTTTGCATCTTGTGGTATGGTGGGATGAAGCGCCTCGGGCTAACCTTACATGTCATCGCACATGAGACTTGCCCCACGCTTGACGTGTAACTTGCTTTGCACAAGTGGCTTTGTGGGTGTCTGTCTCTCCCACCATAGTATAGATCCAATTTACACTTTGCAACTTGATAGCACTTGTATCAACGTTGTGGTTCAGTTTCGTAGGTAAGATCCGTTCTTATTCGAAAGCCTCAAGCCACGTAAAACATGCAAAGAAAATTAGAGGCGTCTAACTTGTTTTTGCAGGGGTTTTGTGATGTGATATGGCCATCATGTGATTGTGATTATATTTGATGTATGCAATGATCCTTGTTGTAATATGGCAACCAGCAGGAGCCTAATGGTTGTCTTCAATTCTGTTAAGACCTGCGTGTCTATTCATCTTGTAATAGCTTTGTTCCAAGTAGTTGTAATAGTTGCTAGTGATGATGGACAACCATGAAGCGGCGCCACTGACCTTGACGCCATGCTGGTGATGATGGAGATCATGTCCGTGCTTTGGAGATGGAGATCAAAGGCACAAGATGAAAGGGCCATATCATATCACAATAATTATGAATTGCCTATGATGTTAATCCTTTATGCATCTTGTATTGCTTAGATCACGACGGTAGCATTATAAGATGATCCCTCTCACTAAATATCAAGTAATAAAGTGTTCGTCCTTAGTTGGCACCGTTGCTAAGACTCGTCGTTTCGAAGCATCTCGTGATGATCGGGTGTGATAGACTCTACGTGTGCATACAATGGGTGCAAGCCAGATTTGCACATGCGGAAACTAAGGTTAACCTTGACGAGCCTAGCATGTACAGACATGGTCTCGGAACACGGAATACCGAAATGTAAAGCATGAGTCATATGGATGATATGATGAACATGTTGATTGTTCGCCTTTAAAGCTACATCATCTCACGTGATGATCGGACTTGGTGTAGTGGATTTGGTTCGTGTAATCACTAAAACAACTCGAGGGATGTTGTTTTGAGTGGGAGTTCATTTGTAATTTGGATTAGTCGAACTCAATTTATCATAAACACAATCAACGTGAATTTGCATAGATTGTTGTAGTCATTGGCATCCGTTCACCACCTTACGCTTAGTTATAGTTGAGATAGTGGAACTACAGAAATTCTGGATATTTACTTTACGAACTGGTATCGTATTGTTTTGAATGTCAATTTAAAGTTTATAAGTCCTATTGCAAACTTTCAGCAAACTCTATTTACTCCATGAAGTTTAATAAATAGTATTAAATCAAGAGTAACAATTCCAGTGTTAGTATCTAATGTATCATGTTTGCCTCCATGATTCTTGATACTCAAAAGATTGTTTTTAATATCAAGTTTATCTAAGAGCTGAAAGCAATGTTTCAGAAACCATCATATGTGAAAGGTATTGCGATATCTAAAACAATGTGTTGGTTACAACATGATAGAGTATACGTCCTCATATTTGATGAGAATTTGTGAAGGTTGGAGACGCTAGTCGTCCTAATCCTCCAAAAGGTTTTGAAAAAGAAACATTATACTCGCAATTCACCTTTATAAGCTATAGCAACTTGATCATGAAAGTTGTCATGATAAGGATTAATAGAAGATGTAAGTAAAATGTTTACTACACTAAAAGATTACTAAAGAATGGATTTTTAAAAGAACACCAAACATTTGATGATGGTGATCCACCTCAAAGTGCAAGTCCAAAGGTATTAGTAGTTGACTATATACGCTTTGTACCATGTGTCATGTTGATGACACCACTATTGATGTTGATAGATTCTTTTAAAAGAAAAGGAATTGCTGAAAGAGAATCTATAAAATATTTGGCATAAAATAAAAGGTTGGAGATGTCCAACTTAGGCATATAGAAGATATACATGTTATGGTTGTATTCCTTGCTTGTTAAAACAATGTGGTTCTTAGGTATTGGATACCGGTATTGGATACCGAATTGGTTGGTATGAAGTGTCATACAGGACAACACAATTCATGAACTGCAATGGCCTAAGTAACTAGCAAGAGAAAATGTGATGATGTTCATCGAAAACAAACAAAGGGTTGTTGTGTTGCTCGTTAACATCAAAGCTTGCCTTCAAGATTTGTTTCAATAATTGTTATTTTGATCAGGTATTATGACGACAAAAGGTTGTTCAAATAATTACCGTATTCCATAATAGATGGATAATATACAAGTCTGGTAGGAGAAATAACGACCATAAAACTAATGCTAAAATGTCGCAAGACAAATGATTGAAAGATCACTTGCAAAGTGACATCGCCGTTTAAATTATATTGAAAGGGATACATGAAGAAACTCCATGTTGATGGATTTTTGGAGTCTTTGATTTGGATCAAATGACGCTTGTGATACTTTCCTAGAGATAATTAAAACTCCGTTCGTATGCCAAAAGAGGAACGGACAACTAACTGATTGGAATTTGTACATATTGATGTATATAGTCCATTATGTGTAGTCGTGGGCGATGGATTTCAACTTCATATGCTTTCTCCGAAGATTTGAGTGAGTATATGTATATACTTACTCAATAAGGAAGAAGTATGAAACATTTGAAAATGTTCAAAAAACTTTCAAGATGAAGTGGAAAATTATTGTAACAAGAAAATAAAAAAAAGTTTATGATTGGATCATAAAGAAAGATGTTTGAGTTACAAGTTTAGCAAAACACCTAAGATTTGAGGAATCGTTCCATGGATTTGCATTTCCCAAAACACCATAGGAGTATGGAGTGTTCAAGATATGTAATGAAACCTTGTTTGACATGGTAAGATCAAAGGTGTCATTTATAAAACTGCCATTATATATTAAAGATTAAAGCTTTAGTGACTACCGCTTTTACACTGAAAAGAGCTCCATCGTGATCCGTTGAAATGACACCATATGAGTTATGGTTTGGGATAAAACCCGAATTGTCTTTTCTTAAATTTTTGGTATGCTAGGCATAAGTAACATGTTTACAACCAAAGTCGGATAAGCACGTCTTTGTAGGTTATTCCTAAGAATTTGTTGGGAATTTCTCCATAACGCCGAGGACAAAAGAGTTTGTCGCTTGGAACGTCAAGTTTCTTGAGAAGGAATTTTTCGTGAAAAGTTAAGTGGGAGGACAATAGAACTTTGATAAGGTTGTTGAACCTTAGCTATATGTGCTAAGTAGCGCAGCGCCGAAAAGTGTCCCGGTGGCGGCCACAATGCTCATGGCTCTCGTGATTACAAAAGGTGTGATCTCGGAGATTAGAGTTCCTATAGAACCGTGTGGGTCAGTAAGAATCAAATAGTAAGATTTGATAAGCAAGTCGTTATTGTTTTGACAATGATGAACCGACTACATGCAAAGAAGCGATGATGGGCCCTGACTCCATAAAATGACTAGAAGTCATGGAATCCGTGATAGTATCCATACACGAGAAATCAAGTTTCTAAACTTAGAAGACCCTCCGGAAAGGCGTGAAGCCTATCGATCGTGTTTGGATCTATAAAGAAATAGACATGGATGTTTCAAATCTATGAAATAGTCGACATGTCATAAAGAGTTTACGACAATGTTCAAGGAATTGACTATGATAAGATTTGATCTTTCATAGCGATATTTAGTCTGGACGGATTAATGTAGCAATCACTACATATATTTTGGTATATGGTAGTTGAACAAACAAAACAAGTTCTTCTAATAGAATGGTTACCTAGGACGTGTACATGACACGATCCAAAGGGTTTTGTTAATTCAAAGGATGCTAAAAGAGTATGCAAAACTTCAATGGTTGAAGTGAGCATCGCGGAGTTGGAATCTTCAGAGACGATGAAGATGTTTGCATTTTGCAAGAAATTAAGTGGGAGCGCTAAGACATATTTCTAATACATTATGTGAAAGACATATTGTTGATTAGAAATAATGTATCTTTTATTGACACAGGTTAAGAATTTCATTTCGATGAAAGACTTAGGCATAACCCAAGAATTAGGCATCAATGTCTATATGGATAGATTGAGGCGCTAATATGGTTTTGCCAAATGTACATAGATAAGATGTTGAATGAGTTCAATATGGAAACAACAAGAAAGGTTCTTGACGCACGGAAAGGACCGAATCAAGATTCAAGTGTGTTGACACGAGATTCAAGTGTTTTGACACTTGGTGAAATCACAAGAATATTTTGATCAATCATTCTTTGAGATGTACACATCCAGATATGTCCTATGCTCTAAATGTTATGAGCATATACCAGAATGATTCATAAGATGATCATTGGACAATAGTAGGGATATTCCTATGATCTCTGGAAGAACTAATAAAATATTATTTATATAGTGGTGACAAATAGTTCATTGTAAATTGTTTCATTGATACTAGTTTTGTCACAAATTAAGTTTATCTCAATTTAAACTATGGGTGGCACAATGTAATGGAAAGGAAGTTCCATAAAGGATTTGGTTGAGTACCAAAGTTAAAACATTGTGACAGATACTACAACAAAAGGCTAAGTATATAACTGCTATAGTAGCAGCAAAGGAGGGCATTTGTGTTAAGTAGTTTGTTATCAAACTAGGTGTGGTTCATAGCGGGATAATACTATGAAGATACATTGTATGACAATTGTATCAACATGATTTAATCCCAAGGAACTAAAGGTCTCACCAAAGGACCAAATTTATACAATGCCATCTCATTGGAGAATGAGTAATGCGTAGAGACGCGAGGACATGCAAATACACACGGACCTGGAAGTGTCAGATCCGAAGATTATGTTTACCACTAGCAATAGGGTCAATACAACACCAGAAAGCCATAGGTGTTGAATGCACAAGTTTTTTAACTAGATTATTGACTCTAGTGCAAGTGGGAGACTGTTGGAGATATGCCCAAGAGGCAATAATAAAGTGGTTATTATTATATCTTTATGTTTATGATAAATTTTTACATCCCATGCTATAATTGTATTAACTGGAAACATTAATACTTGTGTGTTTTGTAAACATAAAAGAGTCCCTAGTAAGCCTCTTGTTAAACTAGCTTGTTGATTAATGGATGATCATGGTTTCCTGATCATGGACATTGGATGTCGTTAATAACAAGATCATATCATTAGGAGAATGATGTGATGGACACACACCCGTAGTAAGCATAGCATAAGATCAAGTCATTAAGTTCGTTTGCTATAAGCTTTAAAATACATAGTAACCTAATCCTTCGACCATGAGGTTATGTTAATCACCATCATCGGATGGGTACTTTGATGAAATCAAACACCGCTTCGTAACTGGGTGGTCATAAAGGTGTCATTGGGTATTCTGAAAGTATGTGTTGAAGCGCATGGACCAAGATTGGGATTTTTCCATCCATATGACGGATAGATATGCTCTGGGCCCTCTCGGTGGAATGTCATCTAGTTAGCTTGCAAGCATGTGACTAGGTCACAAGGGATGACATATCATGGAACGAGTAAAGAGTACTTATCAGTAACGAGGTAGAACTAGGTATGGAGATACCGACGATCAAACCTCGGATAAGTATAGTATCGCATGACAAAGGGAATTGGTTTCATATGTTAATGGTTCTATCGATCACGAAGTCATCGTTGAGTATGTGGGAGCCATTATGGATCTCTAGGTCCCGTTGATGGTTATTTATCAGAGAGGTGTCTCCATCAGGTCTGCATATTCACGAACCGTAGGGTGACACACTTAAGGTTCGAAGTTGTTTTAAGTAGATATGGAATGTGCGTTGGAGACTGAATGTTATTCGGAGTCTCAGATTGGATTCGGGACGTCACGAGGAGATCCGAAATTGTCCGGAGAATAAGATTCATATATTGGGGATCATTTTCTGAGTTAGAAAATGTTCCGGAGTATTTGTATGAGGATTCTAGAAGGTTTCGGAATGTTTCGGAAGGTTCTGGAAGATTTCTTGGAGTTTTCTTGAAAACCAAGAAAGGATCAAGGAGTCCTTGTGGGGCAAGACAAGGAGTCATGGGGGAGGAGGACTCCTCCCCCCCCCTCCCAATCTGCCGGCCAAGGGAGAGGGGAGTCCTACAAGGACTCCACCTCCCCATGGCGCCTCCCCCCTTTAAAAAGAGGGGTGGGGGCGCCACCCCCTGGCCCTCTCCACTCCAAGCCCTAGCCGCCTCTCTCCTCCTCCTTTCTTCTACTCAGGCATAGGCGAAGCCCTGCAGAATTCTCTACTCCACCACCACCACCACGCCGTCGTGCTGCTGGGATTCCGTGGAGAAGATCTACTACCTCCGCTGCTCGCTGGAACGAGGAGAGGAAGGTCTGCTTCGACTCCGTACGTGTGACCGACTGCGGAAGCGCTGCCGGAACGCGGCGCCGGAAGGATCGTCCACTCGATCTTGAGATCGACAAGTGATCGACTACATCAACCACGAGATCCGAATCTCGTAACGCTTTCGGATCTACAAGGGTTAGTACAGATCAATCTCGTTGCACATGTCTAATAGATTAGATCTTGGCTTTTATCTAGATTAGATCTGGGTTTTGTTCGTTCTTGCGGTAGAATTTTTTGTTTTCCATGCTACGAACCCATCAAAAATTGCCAACTGTGTGAGTTCCTTGGTCCGACTTCCTCGTTTGGTCTCGAGGGGGAAATACTAGGATGGGTTTGTTTGGTGTTAGCTTCAGGTTGGATCCGAATAGGTCTTTCTTATCCCTCTCTGATAACCGCCAATTGCATCGAGTCTCTATAGGTTTTTTAGTGCCGCTGCGCTGCCGCTTCAGCCCACCATACCTATGTAGGCGATAGCCGCCGAATTCTAGCCTCGCCATGTACTGGCCTCAGTACTGACGCTCCTCTTTTTCCTTTGCCCTTTGTCGGCACCCCTTTTGTTTGAGCAAGTTGAGATCGACGTCGTTAGCAGGTTTACCCTTCTGGCTTGGCCTGGCCGGGGTTATGGACGCCATTGTTTATTCTTCAGGGCTCTTAGCCCCATTTGCATCTTGTCCGTACTCAGATGTTGTACCATTTTCGAGGTGATTTGGATCTTTGTATTGTATATTTGTATTCTTGACTCATGGAGTCGTGGTTGTATATATATGTTCTGTGGGTCCCATCGAGGGTTGTTGTGTAATGGTATTACTTCGTTTTCCACCCGCACGAAAGTGCCTGGTGGGCTTCCTTGAATCGGTTCTATGCGGGTTTGGCGGAAAGGGCTAAAACTTGCAATTGGTGATACTCCCGTCTCGGCTCTAGATCTGTTGATAGGGTGATGTTGAGGAGATGTTGCTGTCAAATACCAAGGCGATCCCTGTTCCGTGTAACGCCATGATCTTCTAATGATAAAGCGACACAAGTCTGATGCGACAAGGCCTCCTCGTTGACAAGCAACCCAAGTTCCACACCGACCATCGAAGCCGGTGCCCCAAGATCTCCGACATGGATCCCCAAGTTCACCGACACGGAACGCCAAGACCCCCGGATCCGATGGCGAACCCCCGAAGACCGATCCCGCCGAGACCGAACCCGGCACGCCAAGTTCTTCCTCTCGGACCCGAAGACGTCGAGACCCAGGACGGCAAGATCTCCGCTGTGAAACGAGAAGACCAACGACATGACCCGACGACCGTGGATGCGACAAGATCATCTCTCGGACGCCAAGTTCTTCGACCCCGGGGACCAATCCATCGGAACGCCAAGACCTTCCGAACCCGAGTTCTTCGACACAGGCGTCAAGATCTCCTACACAGACCCGAAGACCCCGGTACCCGATCCACTCAAGTTCGCCATCGACGACAAGATCGACCGCTTCTAACCCTTGTTCTCCGTCATGACACGACAAGTTCTCCATCTTGTATCTGAACCTCGCTGTCCCCGTCGAACCCTGAGACCCGACCCTGATCCCCCGGACCCAAGATCTTCCGAACCTAGATGTGTGACCCTAAGCCCCTATTTTTATAATATGACATTATCAACTGTCGCATATTAAATTGTTCATGTCGCATACATATTTTGTGGTTTGGGGGCATTATGCCGATTCACCTCATAATTAAATATGGAGGCTATATGCGTACTTTTCTAGTCTTATATTGGCCCCATTTAAATTTGAGTAGCGAACCGATGCCATGTTTTGCCTTTTTAATACAACATTTAATTGCAGGGGTCTAAATAACTGGAACCTATTAATAAATTGTCGGGACCCCGGTTCCGCTTAATATTGCCTAATTGCACCGCATCTGCATCATATCATAATCATGCCAGATCTTCTGCCGTAGTATTAAATATTGCATCCGGTGTTTCTTCTAGTGTTTGCCTCTTCGCGGATTGGGCCGATGAGTTGATGCGTGTATCGACAAGTTCTCCGGATATGAACCTTCGGTAGTGTTTCACAGGCGAGCATCTCTCCCCCTTCTACCTATTTTGCATTTATAGTCTTTATTTACTCCTGTTGATCTATTGCTATCCGTGTCACGATGCTTTAGTTTCCGTGCACCAGTTATATCCCGTGCAGCCTCTATATTGCCTTGGACACCTCCTATTACCTGTGTTTGGTAGATAGCTGGCCTTGCGAGTCGTAGTTGCTTGCTCAGGTGCGATCTCGTGTTGTCGAGTACCACAGTTGTTGGTATGCTGGCAGATGTTTATGGTGGAGATGCCTAATGGTGGAGATGATCATTACTTTAAACACAACTATTAAAAGGCTAGATATAACTAATGCAGAGGCATAGGTGGGTAATAGATATTATTTGGTTCTTCCGCGCTCACTTGTGTTCTGTAGGACCCCGAGTACATGATACATGTTCCTTGACTATTCGCACTATCCACATCCGGGAGGGCTTATGGACCCCCCTGAGCTAGAGCTTGATTCATTTCTATTTCTTGGGGCCACAAACTAGTTTGGGGTTTTATTACTATCCTGTACTTATGCCATGTTTTACTGCTTTATTTAAGATTGTGCGTGGCGCACCTGTACTGTTTTGGATCGCGCCATGTTTTCGCGGTATCGACAAGCCCAGACACACTTTTGGGTTCCCAGTCGTTTACAGCCATCGTCGCAAACCCTGGGTCCGTTCCGGAGCGGCCAACTTCGTTGCAGGTAGCTTAGTGGGGTGGCCCCCTGAAATATTTTATGAATCCTGTGATTGCTTTGTCGTGAAAGCCTCGTTGGGTTTTGAGTTGGTTTTTCCGAGGTTGATCGAGTGTGTGTTGCTATTTGTGCACCCCTGCAGGGTAAAAACTTTCTGAAAGCCGTGTCCACGGTTATGGACGACTTGGAGCACAGTATCTTGATCATAGGCAAGCATAACTAAAGTTGTGCTATAAATTTGACTTAATATGTGACTACTAATTAGATTCAACTACATTGGAATGGATAATAAAAATGCCAACAACTGGTGGATCGGTGGTGATCTGTGCCATACTATACCTGCCTAGTAAGTATTATAACTCCAATGGAATGAGATAAAAGTGCCAACAATTGCTGGGTTTTGGGATTCCTCAGGACAATTATGTCTGACTAGTAAATGTTCCAACTATAACGGAATGGTGATTAAAACTGCCCACTACTTATGCTCCAGGATGACTCATGATATCTATATCTGACTAGTAAGTGCCACAACTATAATGAAATGAGTAAAATTGCCAACTGTGTGAGTTCCTCAGTCCGACTTCCTCGTTTGGTCTCGAGGGGGAAATACCAGGATGGGTTTGTTTGGTGTTAGCTTCAGGTTGGATCCAAATAGGTCTTTCTTATCCCTCTCTGATAACCACCAGTTGCATCGAGTCTCTATAGGTTGTTTAGTGCCGCTGCGCTGCCGCTTCAGCCCACCATACCTATGTAGTCGAGAGCCGCCGAATTCTAGCCTCGCCATGTACTGGCCTCAGTACCGACGCTCCTCTTTTTCCTTTGCCCTTTGTCGGCACCCCTTTTGTTTGAGCAGGTTGAGATCGACGTCGTTAGCAGGTTTACCCTTCTGGCTTGGCCTGGGCAGGGTTATGGACGCCATTGGTTATTCTTCAGGGCTCTTAGCCCCATTTGCATTTGTCCGTACTCGGATGTTGTACCGTTTTCGAGGTGATTTGGATCTTTGTATTGTATATCTGTATTCTTGACTCATGGAGTCGTTGTTGTATATATATGTTCTGTGGGTCCCATCGAGGGCTCCTGTGTAATGGTATTACTTCGTTTTCCACCCGCACGAAAGTGCCTGGTGGGCGTCCTTGAATCGTTTCTATGCGGGTTTGGCGGAAAGGGCTAAAACTTGCATAGGGCTGATTTGAGGGTGTTACAGATACATAGATATCTAATGAGAGATGGGACACTTCCATAATGCAAACCATCCTAGATGATAACTTATATATTCATGATATGACTCTACTAAAAAGGTAAAAAGATAGAAGATAGTGATGTGATATCGCAACACTCCCCCAAGCTTGGAACAAACCAAGGGGATGCCAAAACCTGATGACGAATTACTCCTTCGGTGGTGGTGGTATTCTCTCGATGAGCTTTTTGATTAGTTTCCCCAAGTCCTCAATCTCGAAGGTGATATTACAAATCAACTCTAAGTTGTGCTCGATGCCGCTCATGATAGTGTCAGGTTGCGGATCCCAGCTTTTGCGATTCTTTCCCCACTCTACCTCCTTGAAGTCTTCTTTTCCTGCATGGCTAGAACGAGGCAAATCCCAATTGGAGGGTAGTTTCTCCCTTGGCATATTCTGGTATTGATGTTCATGGATAAGGGTATGGAAAGGATTCTTGGTGCGTGGAGGAAGTGACCATGGTGCCGAATAGTGATGAGGAGGCTTCCCTCTAGTTGACTAATCCTGGTAGGGTTTGCCACCACTCCAATGCTTGTAATGGTAGTGTCGGTGTGCTTTGCCTCCTCTTCATCTTCACTCTTGATCTCCTTCTCCCGCCCGGGGTCTTGGAGGTCTTCCTCCAAATGCTCCTTTCCTTTATCCTTGGCGGACACCATTGTGCTTTTAAACTTTCAAGAATAGTTACTGGCAGAAACAAATCTGAACAAAAACATGACGAGAACACGATATACGAACCTCGGGGGATCCAGGGGATTATATATTACAAAGTTTTAAAACAAAAGGAAGGTACTGGGAGAAAACGGGTCGGAGACGGAGTCCGAGGTGGCCACACCACCTGCTGGCGTGGCTAGGGGGACCGCGCCAGGGGGTGGTGTGAGCCACCCTGGCTCCGTTTCCGTCCCTCTTTCGCTTCGTAGCTTTCCTTGTTGGATAAAAACTCCAAAAATATAACTAGATAGAATTTTCGCGGAACTTTTCTTACCAGAACTGTTACCTATTCAAAAACGGACTCTGCAGGTTTCTGAATTTGGTCTTTGATAAAAAAAATCGGAGTTATAACTTGAAAAGCACCAACATCTTCATTGTAAGAATCTCCAGCAATATAGTGCTTGAGTCGCTGCCCATTCACCACTTGTGTAGTGTTATCTTTTAAAGAAGAAATTTTTATTGCCCCTGAACGGTTCACTCCTTCAATAACAAAAGGTCCTTCCCATTTTGAGAATAGTTTCAAAAAATCTGAGAGGAGACCTATAAAATAGAACTTTCTCACCAACATGGAATTCTCTCTTAAGTATTCGCTTGTCATGCCATCTTTTAACTTTTTCCTTAAAGAGTCTAGCATTCTAATAAGCTTCACTCCTCCATTCATCCAACGAACTTAAGTCAAATAATCTTTTTTCACCAGCAAGCTTACAATCTCTATTAAGTTCTTTAACTGCACAATAAGCTTTGTGTTCTAATTCTAAAGGTAGGTGACAAGCTTTCCCATAAACCATTTTATAAGGAGACATCCCCATAGGGTTTTTATAGGCAGTCCTATAAGCCCATAAAGCATCGTTCAACTTTTTAGCCCTATTTTTTCTAGACCTATTAACAGTCTTTTTTAAGATGGATTTAATTTCTCTATTTGATAGCTCTACTTGTCCACTAGTTTGGGGATGGTAAGCTGAAGGGATTCTATGATTAACATCATATTTAGCAAGGGTCTTTCTAAAACCACCATGAATGAAATGAGAACCTCCATTAGTCATAAGATACCTAGGCACTCCAAACCTAGGAAAGATAACATCCTTAAGCATTTTGGGAGAGGTCTCCCCATCAGCACTCTTTGTAGGTATGGCTTCTACCCACTTAGTGACATAACCAACGGCAACAAGAATATGAGTATAACCTTTTGAGGGAGGAAAAGGACCCATAAAGTCAAATCCCCAACAATCAAAGGGTTCAATAACTAGAGAGTAGTTCATAGGCATCTCATTGCGTCCAGAAATATTACCAACACGCTGACACTCATCACAAGATAAAACAAATTTTCTTGCATCTTTAAAAAGGGTAGGCCAGTAGAAACCTGATTGTAGCACCTTTTGCGCAGTTCTATCTCCTGCATGGTGTCCTCCATAGGCACTACCATGACATTTTCGCAATATCTCCTTTTGTTCATATTCTGGAACACATCTTCGCATAATACCATCCACTCCTTCTTTATATAAATGTGGGTCATCCCAAATATAATGGCTCAAATCTTAAAAGAACTTCCTTCTTTGCTGAGCTGTGAAAGTTGGAGGCAAATACTTGGAGACAATAAAGTTAGCATAATCAGCATACCAAGGGCTCCCTCGTGAGCTTACCTCTACTGCAGCCAACTGTTCATTTGGGAAACTATCATTAACAGGCATAGGATCAAAAGATATGTTTTCCAATCGAGATAAATTATCAGCTATAGGATTTTCAACGCCTTTCCTGTCTACAATATGTAGGTCAAACTCCTGTAAGAGTAGCACCCATCTAATAAGCCTAGGCTTAGCATCTTTCTTCGTCATAAGGTACTTAATAGCAGCATGACCAGTATGAATGGTAACTTTTGAGTCTACAATATAAGGTCTAAACTTATCACAAGAAAAGACGACGGCTAGGAATTATTTTTCAGAAGTAGCATAATTCCTTTGAGAAGCGTCAAGAGTCTTACTAGCATAATGGATACCATTTAAGTTTTTATTAATTCGTTGCCCAAGGACAGCACCTACAGCAAAATCACTAGCATCACACATTATTTCAAAGGGTAAGCTCCAATCAGGTGGTTGAACGATAGGAGTTGTAGTTAAAGCCTTCTTTAGAGTTTCAAAAGCTTCCTTACAATCATCATCAAATAAAAAGGGTACATCTTTTTGAAGAAGATTAGTGAGGGGTTTTGATATCTTAGAGAAATCATTAATAAACCTTCTATAGAAACCAGCATGATCAAGGATACTACGAATACCTTTGATGTCTCTTGGACATGGCATTTTCTCAATTGCCTCAACTTTAGCTCTATCAACTTCTATGCCTCTTTCAGAAACCTTATGTCCAAGTACAATCCCTTCGTTCACCATGAAGTGGCATTTCTCCCAATTAAGAACAAGATTAGTTTCTTCACATCTCTTCAAAACTTTATCGAGGTTGTGCAGACAATTATCAAAAGAAGTTCCATAGACAGAGAAGTCATCCATGAACACTTCCACAATTTCCTCACAAAAACCATGAAAGATAGCAGACATGCATCTGTGAAAAGTAGCAGGAGCATTACATAAACCAAAAGGCATATGTCTATAAGCATAGGTTCCATAAGTGCATGTAAAGGTAGTTTTTTCTTGATCTTGTTGTTTAACAACAATTTGAGAGGAACCAGAATATCCATCAAGAAAACAAAAATGGGTATTTTTAGACAACCTTTCTAACATTTGATCAATAAAAGGGAGTGGGTAATGATGTTTCTTAGTAACTTTGTTAACTTTCCTGAAATCAATGCACATTCTATAGCCTACTACTATTCTTTGGGGAATAAGCTCATCATTATCATTAGGGACGACGGTAATTCCCCCTTTTTTAGGGACACAATGAACAATGCTAACCCATTCACTATCAGCAATAGGGTAAATAATACCAGCATCAAGGAGTTTCAATACCTCATTTCTTACCACTTCCTTCATCTTAGGATTTAAACGCCATTGGTGCTCTACTACTAGCTTTGCATCTGGTTCTATGTTGATAGTATGCTGACATATAGTAGGATAAATCCCTTTTAAATCATCCAGAGTATAGCCCATAGCCCCTCGGTGTTTCTTCAGTACCTACAATAACCTTTCTTCTTCCTTCCCTAAAAGTTTAGAGCTAATAATAATAGGATATATCTTATTATCATCAATTTAAGTATATTTAAGATCATCAGGTAAAGGTTTTAGATCGAAGACCGGATCCGTTTTAGGTGGAAACGTGGTACCCAAGTCTTCTACAGGCAAGTTACGCTTAAGCATCATAGGTTGACGACGGAGAATCTCGTCAATCTCATTTCTTTCTTCCACGAAGATTTCACTTTCATGATCTTCCATAAATTGCTGCAAAGCATTGTTAGGAGCAAGAGAAATAGAAGCAAGTTGTTCAACTCTAAAATCCTCATTATGTGTTTCATTTCCACAAGGTTCTTTAGTAAAATTAGAAAAATTAAACTCATAAGATTCCGCATCAAATTTAGTCAAGATTTTCTCCCTTTTGCAATCTATAATAGCTCCACAGGTACTCAAGAAAGGTCTACCAAAAATAATGGGATAAGTTTTACTAGCAGCTAAGCTAAGTACTAGAAAATCAGCAGGATATTTAATCTTACCACAAAGAACTTCTACATCCCGCACAATACCAATTGGAGATATGGTATCTCTATTAGCAAGGTGAATAACCACATCAATATCTTCTAGTTCGCAGGGACTGATTTCATGCATAATTTCTTTGTAAAGCTCATAAGGAATAGCACTTGAACTTGCACCAATATCACATAAACCATAATAGCAATGATCACCAATTCTAGCAGAAAGCACAGGGACACTAGCCTTTTTAGTTCTATTAGGATGTGAGACAATATTAGAAGCATCCTCACAAAAGACTATGTGTCCATATTCTACACTTTTAGTGACAAGGTCTTTCACAATTGCTACAACAGGTTCAATGTTTATTTGTTCATCAGGTTTTACAGTTCTCTTTGCACTTTTATTGATTACACTAGTTATCATAGGATGATCCTTTACCTTATCCAGGAAGGGTATTTTCTCGATATAAGGTTTAGGTAGGATGTGATCAATAGTGCAAAATTCAGTACTCCCAATAGGAACACAGTCAACAATATCTTTATATAGTGCATGGTACTTGTTCCATCCCTCCTTCCGAATTTCAATATAAGAAGCAAAAGCCTTAAAACAATTTGTAATAACTTGAGAATCAAGACCATAAGCATTACTAATATTTTGAAAGTCATTAGTTCCCATAAAAGATTCAATGCATTCATAATCATAATTTATACCTGACTTTCTTCCTTTGCCATTCTCCCATGCTTCAGCATTGTCTTGAATACAGTCAAAAAGATCCCATTTAGCTTCTTCTTCCATGCGAGTGAATGATCCAGCACAAGAATCATCCAATAAATCCTTACCATGTAGAGGGAGCCTTGCATAAAAGTTACTGATAATAATATTGTTGGGGAGCTCATGAATGCGACATTTCAGCATTAGTAACTTCAATCTCCCCCAAGCTTGAGCTATACTCTCTCCATCAAGATGCCAAAAGTTGTATATTTGATTCCGATCTTTATGATCTCACTAGGAGGATAAAACTTTGAATAAAAGAGAGGTACTATTTCCTCCCATTCAAGAGCTTGACCATTCTTCAGTAGCTTATACCATTCCTCAGCTCTTCCTTACAGTGATAATGAGAATAACTTCTTCTTGACTTGATCTATAGTAATACCTACACACTTGAACAACTCGCATAATTCGTGTATAAAGAGAAAATGATCACCGGGATGGACAGTTCCATCTCCAACATAATAGTTATCCATAATATGATCAATAATTCTTGTAGGTATTTTAAAAGTAACATTCTCAGCAGGTGGTGGTTCATCTACTACCTTAGCAGTGGTAGTAACAGGACGAAATAAGAAACTCAGCGAATTATCCATATTGAAAATAAAGCAACTAACAGAAGTAAACAATACTCACAATAGAAGTTTCCTTTACCAGTTCACTCTCCAATAGCGCTTCACTCCCCGGCAACAGCGGCAGAAAATAGTCTTGATGACCCACAAGTATAGGGGTGTATCGCAGTATTTTCGATAAGTAAGAGTGTCGAACCCAACGAGGAGCAGAAGGTGCTGGCTAGTGGCTAGGAGCGGGAATTCTCTATAAATACTTAGCAAACGGATTTTTAGGGTTTTTTGATAATGCAGGTAAATAAAGTACGAGTAAATAAAAGAAAATAATAATAAATGCAGCAAGTGGCCCAATCCTTTCTTTAGCAAAGGATGAGCCGATTGTATTACTCAAGATGACCAAATGTTCTCGAGGACACACGGGAATATCGTCAAGTGCTTTCGCTTCATATAGTTGATTAATCTTCTTTAGCTTGTTAAGTGTTGTGTGGGTGCACCTGTGCTAATGAAACGACCTTCCTAGGACTAATACATACTTGTGATTATACCCCTTGCAAGCATCCGCAAGTACAAGAAAGTAATTAAGGTAGAAACCTAACCACAACTTTAAACTCTAAGACCCTGACGTCCCTTGTGCAATGGTTTCCTAACGGGGGTTCAGGTTTCTGTCACTCCGGCAACCCCTATGATTAGTAGCCAAATACACAATGCATTCCCCTAGGCCCATATAGGTGAAGTGTCATGTAGTCGACGTTCACATGACACCACTAGAAGAAGTACACCACAACTTAAATATCAAACCATTGAATCTTTCTCAACTTCCCCTTCTGGCTTTCTTCGTCTTCTGGAAAAAATAGGATTTTCCATGTATTTTCCTGGATTTTCGGATCTTCATGAATTTTGCCTCCAAACAGCACCTTTTCCATCAGAATCCTGACCACAGCAGTCCATGCTCCAAAAGTCACCAACCATGCAAAAACAGATGAAATAATATAAGTATCATCTCTTAATATGAAATATATCAATACATAATAGTAAATTATGATATAGAATAGTGATGCAAAATGGACGTATCAACGCCACACACGGCATCACCCCAAGATGCGAAGGCACGCAACCTACCGACGCCACAAAAGGCTCACCCTATTCTCCTGTGAGCTCGCCACAAAGGCCTACTCATGTTCCACTATGGGACACTTGAGGGCGGTCACCGAACCCGTACAAGGTTGGGGCAATCTCCACAACTCAATTGGAGGCTCCCAACAACAATGCCACAAAGGCTACAAAGCCACAAAAGGCAACAAGGCCACAAAAGGCTACAAGACCACAAAAGGTCAACAATCCAACCACACAATCATCTAGGGTTCCAAGAACCCAAGAGTAACAAGCCCACAAGCTCGTACTCACCGAATCTCTGAGGAGAACTCAAACCTATGCAACAAATGCAAGAGGCAAGTCCTTCTCTCTCAAACTCCACCAAAGCTACAAAAGCTATCGGGGGAATAAGATAGTAAGAACACAAAGGGAGAACACAAAACTCTCCAAGATCTAGATCCCAAAGATTCCTTCACAAAGAAGGGATTTGGTTTGGTGGGGCTTGTAGATCTAGATCTCCTCTCTCAAATCCCTCAAATATATGCGAGAATCATAGGAGGGAGAGGGGGAGAGGGCAAGCTCTTCAAGGTCAACAATGGAGGAGAGAGAGTGAAAATCTGTCCAAAAGAGCTAACCCCACGAAGGGGATGAGGAGTCCCTTTTAAAGGGCTCCCAGATCTGGCAGTTGGGCCATTTACGACCCTGACCGGTAGTACCGATGGATGGCCGGTACTACCGGTGGCACCCGGCCAACGGTCACAAAACGCGATGCGAATGAACACAAAAATGAGTACGGCCGGTAGTACTGATGGTGGCAGGTACTACTAGTGGCACCCAGCCAACAGTCACAACAGTGGCGCGAAAAGAGAGCAAAACTGGCCGAAACTACCGCCAGAAGTTCCGAACGAAGTTCTCACAAATAGCGCACCGAAAACAAAGAGAGTACAAAACCGAAAACATAATTACCAGACGGAATTAACACCAGTACTACCGGCGGCAAAATGCCGTAGTGGTACTACCGGTGGCCCACCGGAACTACTGGCGGCAAAATGCCGTAGCGGTACTACCGGTGGCCCACCAGAACTACCGGTCAGGCAAAAA